>CM017326.1:25540834-25604202 GCA_006937295.1 Carpinus fangiana
ATTTTTGGTTCGACTTCATCCGAGTTCGTTTGACACAGGTTCTGGCCCTTACAAAATTTCCCACGAAATTAGACTCTAAACTAGTTGCATTCACACTTTGCATTCACACTTGCCACTTGCCCACTTGCTCCATTAAACTCCCATGATATTTCTAATAATCTTTCTTACTAGAAGCATTCAAGAATTCAACCAAAGTGGCTAGCCTACCGTTTCTTAGTGGTTTTAATTGTTACTAGACAGTATGAAAATTAAAACACTGCTTTTTAAGCCAAAAACTAAAAAGCTTCAAATCAATTTTTGATTTCACCAAACACTAACATAAATAATTTATTCACTAAATTGTGTTTAATTATGCCCATAATCATACTTATAAATCTAAATTTGAGAATTAAAGTGACACTCAAAAGATATCAACAATCAATATAATATATACCCTTAACACCAAATAATTATTTAATATCGTTAATTCATATATCATTACTCTAATTTATTTATTTTTCTTTTAATCTATTTAATATTATTTCAATAAGAGTTTTAAAATCTAGGTCGTTACATGTCACGTGGAAGCTGATCTTCTTAATTTGAGTGAGTCGAGGGCTCGACTCGGCTCGATAGTGCCCAGTTAACAATCCCGATCTCGATCCCGAGTGCGCCACCAACCTTATCGAGTCGATCTTGAGCCGGGGGTCTGAAGCTCGACTCGAGCTCGAGACCGACTCGTATATTTTATTTCCTAAATGAGCTGGTCCGAGTTTGCCAAAGCTCGGCTCGGCTCGGCTCATTTACAAGCCTATTGTGCATGCATACAAAAATGAATATAAAATCTGTATATAAAAGTGAATAACTAATTTATTCCACAAGAAATATGAAACGTACCTATGTTATAGATGAAATTTAAAGAAAAAGAAGAGTGCTTGGAATTGCGTAAATGAGTTTAAAAAGTTACGCCAAGCAAAAATGAATTCTTTTGCAAAAAACTTAGAAAGTGCTTCTTACTTTTTTGCTCTAAAAAGTTCAAAACGCACTTTTGAGAGAAGTTTGAAGTGATGTTTTTTTCTAAAACGTTCTTTATGGCTTTTTTGATAAGTAAAATCTCTATCCTTTAATATAATCTCAAATAAGCTCTAAATTAACTAGTATGGACAATTTATATATTGAGAAATGAAAGAAAAACCACTGTGGTTTATATATAAGTTTTCTTTCTTATAATTTTGGGGAAACTTCATTTAATTTACCCCTGAATTATCACGCGATTTAATATATCCTCCTCGAACTTTGAAATTTCTCAATTTTGATCCCTGAACTTTTAATTGCAATTAATTTACCTTCCTCTGTAAATTTTTACCGTTAAAATCTCCTAAAAAGACAAAAGTACCCTTTAATTTTCTTTTTATTAAAAAAAATTGAAAAAACAATGGAAACAAATTGAAAAAAATGGGTCACAAGGTGGCCCAACCTTGGGTCACCTTGTGAATTTTTATTTATTTTTTATTTTATATATATAACATTTTTTATTTTTTTAAAATTAAGGGTAAATTTGAAATTTTATAAAAAAGTAAGGGGTATAAACATTATTGTTTCACTTTTAATGTTTAAAATCTTATTGAGGGATTCAAATTGACTGCAATTAAAAGTTCATGGGTCCGAATTGATAGGTTTCAAAGTTCGAAGGGAGTATGTTAAAATATGTAGTAATTCAAGAATGTAAACTGAAGTTTCTCTTAGAATTTTTAAATAATTATGTATCAAACAACCTTATGCAGTTGAAGAGAGAAGCGTAGTGATCTCATGAGAAGAATAAATAATTCTCACAGGATGTCTAAAAGTACACCAAATTTCTCATTTCTAAAAATTATATTATATTATCAATAATTCTAAAACGTGAGAATAGTGACTAGGGGTCGACACAGGTTGGGCCGGGCTGGATTTCAGCCTTTTTCCTACCCGACCCGCACCCCTGCGGGTTTGAAAAAGCCTACCTGCTACCCAAATATAGAGAACCCTATCCACCGGGTTTCGGGTTTTACAAGGCAGGGAATGCGGGTTTGGCAGGTTTTAGGGTTTACATTGCATCCTCAGCCAAAATCCAAAAACATGAAGAAAAAAAAAAAAAAAAATCCCACAAGAAATTCATAGCCAAAATCTATGCAAACAGCCAAACACCCAACAAACTCAAATGTGGTTTGATGAAAGCCCACAAAAACTTACCCACAACCACAAAGGCAGAAAACCTGATCATGATTCTCTTGTTTTCCTTCTTCCATGGTTGTGATTCTTGTGAAATCCTCAAAGAGAGAGAGAGAAAGAGGAAGGAAGAAAGAAGAAGAAAATGAAGTCACATAAAAACCCAGGTCATGATTCTCTGGTTTCCCTTCTTCCATGGCTGTGAAATCTGCAAAGAGAGAGGGAGCGAGAGAGAGGCACAGGCAGACGAGAGAAGAAAGGAAACGGTGCATGAAGAAAATGATGATGGGTATTAGGTTTTTTGGTCTTAGGTTAAATTGCGGGGCGAGGCGGAGCGGGTACCCGATTTTTTTTTTAAATGTTGCCCACAACCTGACCTGCCCCGCACGGGTATCCTATAATCTAACCCGAAGCTGTGCTTTTTATGAGAAAAACCGGGCGGGGCGGATCGAGGTGATGCGGGGCAGGTTTGCGGATTGGGCAGGTTTTTCCCGGCCCCCTAATAGTGACTGATTGTGTCTTCTCAATCTTCTCCATTTCTTTTGATATCCAAGTCACTCAATTATGCCTACATTTCTCATATTAATAAAATTTAGGACAAAGTATGCATCTTCTATGTTTAAGGAACACATATCATTTTTATAGATTAGGTTAAAGGAAATTCTTCCAACTCAATTTGGAAAAAAACTTTATCCTAAAATCTATAGACCCGTAAGTGGAAACTAAAAACTTTTTTTTTTTTTTGGAAATGAAACTAAAACCTTTTGATAGGATATGAAGACGCTATTTAATGAATGCACGAGGGGTCAAAATCTTCTGAATCAATTCTAGAATTCTTAAATATTTTTAGGGTAAATACTGAGTTGTTAAAAGTAATTAAATATCATTACAAAAACAAAAAAGTAATTAAATATGGTAAAATCTAAATCATTCAATTTTAAAACAATGGTTGAGAATAGATGAAGTAATACTCCCTCCATATTCTGGAAAATCCTGATCCGAGCAAAAGTAGTAAGAGAACAATTTTTATTTTTAATTTTTGAAAAGAGTAAGAAAACAATTATTAGTGCTTATAAACCCATATAATTCAATCCGAGAGAAGAACAAAAATAGATAAGGAATAGGATATATATATATTTTTTCATTTCATTGTCAAAATTTTATTTTGTTGGATTTAACGGTGTACATGATATCACGTTATTTAAACATTTTAAATGGTATAACATTATGTACATTGTTAAATACAACACATGACTATTTTTCATTTCAATTGAAATGTAAAAGATCGTTGTTCGATAAAGAACCAAGCAAACTTCCTATTATGAAAATATGACAAGAAGTTAGGGAGCATTTTGCGTAAATATTCCTTAGGAATACCTATTTCTCTATAATGAGGAATAGGTTTTCCATAATATCCCCAACACAATCTCCAGAGGTGGTTGCAGTCACCGGAAGCCATTTAGTTATCGCAGCCACCAGATCGGGAGGTCCAAAGACTCTAAACCATCCCCACATGGTGGTTGGTGGTGGTGCCGATTAGGAGGAAGGGGGTGTTATTCTTGTGTTATTTTTTATAAAAGTATTTTAAAAAATGTGATTGAAATTTGATTCTATTTCAATTAGAAAATTTGGTCATTTATGTTTTATCATCAAGCTAAGGAATAGAAATGGTCATTTCATTTTAGCTTCTTGTATTCTTAATAGATCATCATTATAGTATGCCAAACATACCCTTGTTTGAAAAACGATTGAAACGGAAATATTATATTACTTTGAGAAATGTGAGAGACCTTACAAAAAATGGTTGGTAATTCTTAATCTCATGATTATATTCAGGAAATTAACGTCATTATTACTCAATGCCTGTACTTGAATTTTGGATAAAACTCCACTTAAGATTAATCATTAATCATGAGCATTACGTCATAGGGTCGTCGTCAGCAGTGTGTTTTATGGATTGAGGTATATGGATATGGTTCAATTAATCATATATATAGTAGTCTGTCCTTTGACTTTGCTCAACGGACTAATTCAATCCGGTAATTGGCAAATGAATAGGTGGCATTTACGCCTTGTTTGTTAAACTATACCACATTTTTTCACATTATTCATTTTATTTTTTTCAAAAAAATCAACATTAAAACATTCTTACTTTTATATCACATAATTCACTTTTTATATCACTTTATTTACTTTTTACTACTATTCAAATAAAAAAATCATTACAAAATAAAATTTTTTCACTTTTCAATATCACTTTTTCATTTTCATATATCAATCATTATTTTTAATTTTAATTTTTTTTAAATGTGAACAGTACCGTAGAGGGTAGTGTTGTTTGCCAAACAATCTCTTAGAGTTAGTGGGAATTGAGTAGCAGTAGACACGTTACATAATGTCAAAGTGAAAACAACAGGATAATTAATTAATTAATTAACCCACAAGGTGGCTTTAGTAATAAAAAAATATATATGAGTGAAGATAAAGCAAGAGACTTGATTCTCAAGTATATATTCAATGCATCATATATAAAGATCAAGTTGCAAATTAAAGGCAGTGTATGTAAATCTATCATTAATCATTATATATATTTATATTATATTCAATGCATCATATAAGATCAAGTTGCAAATTAAAGGCCGTGTATGTAAATCTATCATTAATCATTATATATATATATATTCTTTTACTCTGAATTCAACCTCGTGTTCGATCTTATCTTTCTATCCTTTTTGGTTTTCTTTTTCCTAATTAAAATGACAGAATAGATGCCATTAATAAAACATCTGAGACTTAATAATACAATTTAGAAATTAACCATTTTACAGTCAAAATAACTTTATATATATATAGTTGTGCCTTTCTGGTGCCTCTATTCGTTTCTTTAATAATTGGGTGGATGCATGTTAAGGACCCCCCACCCGAAAATGGAACCAGTATGGCGGAATACGTGAGGAGTTGACAGCTCTGTTGCATTTTTTGGGCGATAAAGATAGAACAAAAAGTCTTCTTCCCCATTACTGTTGGCTAAAATCTATTGGCTTTAGCTCGCTCTATAAATGAAAACAGGCTAGCTAGCTTGATCAGTTGCAGTCGCTTAAAGATATAAACATTCTTTAATTGGTTGATTCCTTTTTTCTTTTTCCATTAGATGTTACATCAATATAATTCCTTTGACTTAAAGATAGAAGCCCAGATCTGATGCATCAATACGTATAAAATCCAAGAATGAATTGTGTTGCTGCCTTACCAAATACTGGTTAAAGCACTTGTGTTTATAATTAATGTATTTAGTTACATAAGATAACTAGAATTAGTTTTTATGATTAGCAAAACACTCGGCTAGCTATGATTAAGTAGTAATTATCCTAAATATACAAATTCTAATATCGATCATACAATATTATTTGAATCTTGATGCAGTGGCTTCGTATCACATAATTATAACTTCTTATCCTGAACTGAAGGATATTTTGCCATTTTGGTGTGCTGTAGGACAGTAGGACTGTAGGAGTAGGACTCTTCAACGCGATATGATTTCATCATTTCCCATTCCAAAGCCTATTTTCTGAGCTGGATCAGAAAATGAACAGGAGCAGCCTATTTCTGAGCATGCAGGTATTTTCGTGTGGAGTAGAGAGAGCCGTCACTCGTCAGCCATGCGTGGCACTATTAAGACTGCTCCGGAGTCCGGCCCCTCAGACTTCAGTACACCAACCTACTTTATTGTCTCACATACCGTATGTAGACCGTACATATACGTTAACAGTATAGTATGCTTCTTTTTTACTTTTTTCCTTCCGAGCAAAACGGTGAGTGGCATATATAAGTTCTTATTTCTATTTTAATTTTTTAACTCTTTTTATTTTATAATCAAATTTTTATTTTTTATATATTTTATAATTACATGGAATAAAATATTATTTTAAGTTTTAACCATGAAATTACTTTTTTTTTTCTTTTTTTTTTTTCAATTCAAATAAAGAGGGTTTGTAATCCCCGGCCATTTTCAGGAATGGTCTCTAGATTTAAGGCGAAGTTTATGGGAAATGTTAGATGTTCTTCTAGTATTCTTCAGGTATTCTCTCAACTATGATGTGATTTTTAAAATTATCGTTGAATTTTAAATTATCATTATTGACTTGACTTTTAATCTATTGGTGATTTTAAAAGCCACATCATAGTTGGGAGAACATCAAGAGAATATTAGAAGAACAACTGTCCCCAAGAGGTAGATTAATCGATTGTGACCACGCTTAATGAAGGATAGGTCACTAGTTCGAATCCCCCTCCACCCCTCTTATGTGGACATGCCAAAAAAAAGAACAACTAGCATTTTTCAAGTTTATTGCAATATTTTATTCGACAATAGAATTATAATTTTGAATAAAAATTTGAGTAATCTCAATCATTATAAGGAAAAAATTCTAATTAAAACACTAGCAGCAAACTTTCTAAATTCTATTATCTTCTTTAAATGTAGATAAAACTCTTAAAAACCCAATCTTTGGCATTCTCTATTCTCTCACCAATCTTTCATCTCTTTTCTGAATAATTTTAAGAGCCTGTTTGGGATTGTGTTTGATAAATAGAGCTTTTTGGGCAAAAACTTCATTTTTAAGCTTTTGCCAAAAGTGTGTTTTGGTAATTTTTTTTAGACTTTTTGGACCTTTAAAAGCACTTTTAATAATTTTTTTTTTTTTTTACCAAATAGTGCTTTTTTTTTTCAAACAGACTTTTTGAGTGTTAAAAATATTTGGGGTAATTATCTTTTGCCCCCATGAACTACAGTGCATTGACACTTTTCCCCCATGAACTACCAACTATGACATTTGACCCCATCAAATTACCATCTTATGACACTTTCCCCCCTTCCGTCAGTCAAAATGGTTAAATCTAACAGTCAACCATTTTAAATTTTTTTTCTTCCATTTTTGCTCTCACTTTAGATCAATAAAATGACGCTTATACCCTCATAAACTCTAATCCAAAAATCTAAAGTGAAGGCAAAAATAGAAGGAAAAAAATTTAAAATGGCACATGCAAATCACATGATCGTTGACCATTAGTTTTAACCCCTTTGACTAACGGAATGGGGGAAAGTGTCATAAAATGGTAGTTTGATGGGGTCAAGTGTCATAGTTGGTAATTCATGGGGGGAAAGTGTTAAGACACAGTAGTTCATGGGGGCAAAAGGTAATTACCCCAAAATATTTTTAGACCCCTCAAACGCAATCTCAAATAGGCCTTATAAATGTCCTTCTTATGTCATTATTGTGTCACTCTAAAAATGAGGTCGTCATTCAATTATAATCAATCACAAGTTTCAATATATAGTAATTTGTAATTTGAACTAATATTTAATTAATACAATAAAAAGGAAAATAGAAGTAAAAAATAGTAAGGGAAGTTGCCATTAGTGTATAAGCATGATAACATACAAATCCTAAAATTACTGAAGAAAAAAACTTTTTTTTGAAAAAAAAAAAAAAAGAAAAAGAAACCCTAATTTCCATCGGATAAGCTATATATCCGGCAGCACCCGAATAGAGGTATGCGACAAAGAACAGCAACGAAGCGTGCGTTTTGGTTTTGTTTCCGAGGAGGACGCCATTGGAGGAGTTAGGAGGCAGAAGATAAAAAAAGGCTGGCCGGGGGGGTCTTGGCAACTGCGGCCAGGCCTCTTGCTTCCAAAAAGGCTGCGATATTTTGGCGCTGCCTTTTGGTGATGTTACGCTGCTATATCTTTTATGAACAAACATATCACTAGCTAACCAATTAGCTGTATTTCTGCTAAAAGGCTTGGGTTCCATCACTTTTGCAGATAAATTTAAATTTATAATATCAACAGGGCACAAATTTTAAAACAAAAATAAAATAAAATAAAAAAGAAAGAAAGAAAGAAAGAGGAGATGTAATTGAATTTTATGGACACCCATTGAGTTTTTATTATTATTTTTTTTTTATTATTATTATTATTTTTTTTTATAAGAATAGTTGACTTCTCATTAAAAATCAAGCAACTAGAGCAAATTGCTCTAGTAACAAAACATCACGAATACATTCAGGAGGTATATCTCTCCGATAAAAATTCTGGTCATGCTTCACATCATATTTTGCAAGTAAATGAGCCACTCGGTTTCCCTTCCTCCTAGTAAACGTAAGCTGCCACGGTTGAAAAGCCTAAATCTCCAATTTGATATCCTCAACAATATGCCCCATCCAGCTATTGTACGCATCCACCGAGTTTGCAGAATCTATGACAAATTTTGCATCCCCTTCAAAGTTCACCCTGGTAAGACTCAGCTCACGACATAAACGCATGGCCAAGAGAATCGCCATCGCCTCAGCAGCTGCCAAAGCCAAATAACCATCCTAGACAACACACCTTGCCGCCTGCATGTTCCCCTGAGAGTCACGAATCACCACCCCATTGAGTTTTAGCCTCTCTTCTTATGCCACACGTGACTGCAATCTACACGATGATGGAAGAATAGTTATATATTAATTAAATGATTAAATTTATTTTTTTATTTATTTAAAATTTTAAAATAAGTAGTGATTTAATATAATATGAAACAAAAAATCATGAGTTCAAACCTTTATTTTACAATTTGCCCTATATCCCGAATAAATATTACACTTGTCCATTGGCCGGAGACGTCTCTCATTATCTGCCTTAAATACTACCCACGTGACCATTTGATTACTTTTCAACTCGATGATGTGACAAGTGCATAGGAAGTAATGTTAGAAGTCTCTTTTGAGTATATGTATTCTTAGTACTTACACTACAAAAAACATAATATTTAGTAACGCTCATTTACTAACGTTTCAAGGTATCTGACATGTTAATAAATGGGCTGTACATACTGTTTCTAACGTGTTAAACACGTTGGTAAAGTGGCAGTTAGAAATAGAAATTTCCTAACGTGTCATACATGTAGAACGTTACCATTTGCTAACGTGTTACTATTCACACGTTAGTAAATGGAAAAATTAAAAAAAAAAAACAAAAAACAAAAGCTAACGTGTGATGTTTTCCCACGTTAGCTTTTGTTTGTTTTTTTTTTTTTTTTTTTTTTTTTACAGTTACTAACGTGGCATTTATTGCCACATTAGTAAATTTTTTTTTTTTTTATACAGCCATTGGTATACATATATATACTTTTATACAGCCATTAGTATATATATATTTTTTATTTTACAATTACTAACGTGGCATTTCTTGCCACGTTAGTAATTTTTTTTTTTTAATATAGCCATTAGTGCATATATATATATTTTTACAGTTACTAACGTGGCATTTCTTGCCAAGTTGCCATGTTAGTATTTTTTTTTTATTTTTTTAAAATCCAACCATATGATTAAATTGGGTATTACATTAAAATTTTTAATTTTTAATTTTGGGGCTCCATTGGTAACATTTCACTTTTTGAAACGTTACCACTGGATTTTTTTTTTTTTTTCCGTCCCTCCCTTTTCTTTCTCCCACCCAGCCACGTGCACAGCAGGCCTTTTTTTTTTTTTTTCCCTCTCTCTCTTTTCTTTCTCCCACCCAGCCAGATGGTACGCAGCAGGCCTTTTTTTTTTCTTTTTTTCTCTCTCTCTCTCTCTTCTTTCTCCCCACCCAACCACGAGCAGCCGGCCAGCTTTTTCTTTTGTTTTGTTTTGTTTTCCTTTCCTCTCTTTTCTTTCTCCCACCCAGCACACAGCAGGCCATTTTTTTCCCCCCATCCATACACCTTTCTTCCCCCCATTTTTTTCCCCTAACATTTCTTCCTAGGGCTTGATCTCTGGCGTCGCCGGCAGTGGGTCTAACCACCGTGGGTCACCATACTCAACTGAACCAACGGTCTGTTAACAGACCCAACACGTACAATCAACAAAAAAAAATTAGTTGTTAGTGTATATGTGGGGCTTGTCCCACATTGGTAATGTTAGTGTATATGTGGGGCTTGTCCCACATTGGTAAGATTGGAAGCTAAGGAGAGAAAACGGAAACATATAATAGACTACATTGTATTGAGTAGCATAAGAAAGAGAGACACCCATATCTTGTAACAGCCATCGCAACCAAAGAAGCTCCGAAGTAGTGTCAGCTAGAGCACGATATTCTGCCTCAGTGCTAGAGCGAGCAACAACAGTTTGTTTCTTACTCCGCCAAGAAATGATCGAAGTGCCAAGTAGGAAACAATAACCAGTGGTAGAGCGACGATCTGTCGGATCACCAGCCCAATCAACATCAGTATAAGCATGTAGCTGAAGAGAAGACTGAGAAGAGAAATAGAGCCCATGGAATAATGTTCCCTTTAGATAGCGAAGAATGCGAAGGACAGCTGAGAAATGAGTGGAGCGAGGAGCGGCCATAAACTTACTCACTTCCGCTCCATAATATATTCATAATATATTTAACATTAGTAACAGAAATAAGACAAACAATTAATGAAAACTTAAAAACCAGAGACAAAAACAGGGGAAGTAAAACCAGAGACGTCTCCGGTAATGGGTCGTTGCCTTGGGCGGTGTCGCTGGTCTGCAAGTTCAGCGGTGAACGGCGGAACAGATCAGCGTGCCTGGTGCTCCGGTGGGGTTGGGTCGAGCATTTGGATCTTCGGCGAGAGTGGGTAACGCCGGCAGCAGTGGGTCAGCGTTAACGTTGAGGAGAAAAAAAAGAGAAGAAAGTAAAAGCTGAGAAGAAAAAAAGCTGGGGAGAAAAAAAAAGAGAAGAAAAAAAGTTGCATGTGGCTAAGAAGAAAAAAATTAAATAAATAAAGAGGGGGAGAGGATGAGAGGTTGGGCGGGATGAGAGAAAAAAGAGGGAGAAAATTAAATAAATAAAGAGAGGGAGAGGAGGAGAGGTCTGGCGGGATGAGAGAAAAAAGAGGGGGAAAATTAAATAAATAAAGAGAGGGAGATGAGGAGAGGTCTGGCGGGATAAGAGAAAAAAAAGGGGGAAGAGAAAAAAATCAAAAGAGAATAATGCCCCTGCAGGTCTAGATCTACGTGCAAAACACCCATCAGTAACGTTTGAACATTCAAACGTTACCTTTTGGTTCAATAAAAATTTTCAAAAATAAAAACAAATAAAAACGTAAAAAATAATATCATAAACACATATAACCCCATATCAAACCAAAAAAAAAAAAAAAACCATTTACTAACGTTTGAACTTTAGACACGTTAGGAATAGCAAAAAAAATTTCCAACGTGTGATTTTATGCCACGTTAGAACTTGTATTTTTTTCTTTTTTTCCTTAAAATTATAATAACCCTATATCAAACCAAAAAAAAAAAAAAAATGTAATCCTAATGTGTGGCTGCATTGCACGTTATGAAAATACTAACGTGGCATGCAGCCACACGTTAGCAAAAAAATTTCCAATTTTTGTTTTTTTTTTTTTTTTTTTGGTTATTTCTCCTCCTAAAAATATCTAATCTAATTAATTATGACCTAATTAAATATCTAATCTCATTTAGAAAAAATTAAATATCTAATCTAATTAATTAATATAGACTAATTAAATAATAATATAAATAAAATCTCATATAAAAAACAATTTTTGAAAACACATTTCCTAACGTGTGGAAGCATTTCACGTTAGGAAAATACTAACGTGGCATGCAGCCACACGTTATGAAATAATTTTCCATTTTTTTTTTATTTCTCCTCCTAAAAATATCTAATCTCATTTCAAACAAAATATCTAATCTCATCTCATTAAGTATCTAATCTAATTAATTATGACCTAATTAAATATCTAATCTCATTTAAAAAAAATTAAATATCTAATCTAATTAATTAATATAGCCTAATTAACTAATAATATAAATAAAATCTCATATGAAAAACAATTTTTGAAAACACATTTCCTAACGTGTGGAAGCATTCCACGTTAGGAAAATACTGACGTGGCATGCAGCCACACGTTAGGAAATGATTTTCCATTTTTTTTTTTTGTTATTTCTCCTCCTAAAATCAATTTTTTTTTTTTTTCCAACGTGTGGTTTTGTCCCACGTTAGAAATTGTTTTTTTTTTTTTTCCTTAAAATTATGATAACCATATATCAAACCAAAAAAAAAAAAAAAACCATTTACTAACGTTTGAACTTTAGACACGTTAGGAAATGGTGACGTGGCAAAAAAAGTGAACAGTTCCCACGTTAGTAAATGCCGTGTTTTTTGTAGTGTTATTTTTCAATGTGGCAATAAAAATCACCAATGATATATTATATATAAATTAACTTGTTCAAAATTTAACGATGATTTTCATTGTCACACCAAAAAAATAAACATTTAAAAGTACATATAATATTCTCTAATTAAAAAGAACATTTTTAATTATTTCACTTATACAAAGTAAAAAGTCAAAGCTTCCACTAAAATAGGTAGATAGATAATAGAGGAGAAGGTTTGTTTTCTTTTCATATGTTTTTACTAGACGGTTATTTTGACTAGCCCAAAGATGAGTGATCGGTAAAATTGTCTTCTCTTTTCCTCTGTAATAAAAATATGTGTACAAAGAATTAAGTTCCAACAATGGCAACTTGCAGGGCTGCTTGTACTAAAAAGATGTGCACGAAGAATTAAGTTCCAACAATGGCAACTTGCAGCGCTGCTACACCTACACGTGCTAATAAATAATATTTAATACCTATATACATATATTTAATACCTGACCCACCAAAAGGCTAATAAATAGAGGAAGCAAATTAAATATCACTTTGATTAACGTGTAAATTTAGTCCTTACATTACATTTCTCTAACAAACCAAACTATCTTAAATTGAATTTTGTGTTGAATCTAACAAATGTTTTTGTCAAGTAAATTGAATATCTATCATAATTTTCTTCTTAATAGGTAGTGCAAGAGGCTTGATCTATCTTGTAGATCATTCTTATTGAGCTCTTCAAATAAAAGTTAAATTTGAAGAAAAAAACTCACTTTTGTAAATTTGAAGAGCCACTTTTAAAATGAACTAAATATCAAACTCACTATATCTTCCTTTACTTTAGTTAAATATTATTATTATTATTATTTTTTTCTTGGTAGATGAGAGAGAAGGAAAATGAACATATAAGATTAAAAAATTAAATAATTTTCACTTTTTAGCGGTTGGTATTTGGAGAGCCTTGTTGATTAAAGTTAAATTTGAAATAGAGTAGAAAGCTTGTTAAATGACACTTTTTGTGAGTTTTTTTTTTTTTTTTTTTCTTCTAATTTTTAAAGAAAAGTCAAATATAAAAAGCTCAATAGAAATGCTCTTAGAACTTGAAGAACTAAAGCAAAAACAAGACGGACATAACAAATAACAAATAGTCTGAAAAAAAAAAGGAATTATGATATTGGAGTGGCTTAGATTTGCCACTATAAGTAATCTAGCAAGGTTTGGAAATCACTGATGGACCTTTCGAGGTTCATGTCCATTCTTGTGTAACTCAGGAACGGATCTAACTTTCAATTTGGGAAGGAATCAAGGGCCAAATTTTTTTTGGAATGAACCAATTGACAAAAAATATCTTAATTTTTTTTTTTAAACCTTAATTTTTTTTCCTGTAATTGGGGGGGGACCAAGGACAGTCCCCTAAACCCGTCCCTGCTTGTGCTTTTTTTACTTCGGCTATTGCTGTTTCTGCGCTTCATTTCTTGGCTTTCGTTTAAGATAAAGAGAATCAAATCATTTTTTTATTAATTTCTTATTAGCTATTTATATTTTCTGCAATATATGTATAATTTTTTCTGTTTTAAATCCCATGAAATATTTTTCGGAGAAAAAAAAAAACCCAATGATAGTGGTATGAGCAGCCAAGTGAGTGAGAATGAGTGGAGGGAAACGTATTATTATTTTGTAATTAATGTAAACTAGAGATGAGAGGGATAAACAATGCCGTTTAATTTTACTATTCTTAATGATGTTGTGAAAAATCATATACATCTCACGTGATTAGATTTTGTTTTGTTCTTTTGAGATCTCACGTGATTAGATTTGATAGATTTAACAAAAGGTTTGATTTTTATCATAAATATTGTAATAAGCATGGACTAATTAAATTGTACAAATAAAAATGTTAACAGACTAAAATAATACTCATATATATATCAAAGTTATTATTTATATAAATAATCAGAAATCTTGCATTAACGGTTGATGAATTACACCTCAAATTGGATATATAGAAGGAACAATATTATTAGAAACGCAGTAGTTTTGGGCAAGAACTCACATAATTAAGGCTTTTAGTCAAATTCCGTATTGTTTTATGCTACTATATAATATTAATATATTGTAATTTGTACATTTAACATGATATTCTTATTTTTCTTAACTATATATATATATATATGGAAAATGCTAGAGGTTCTCTCCATAGTGTTCTCTTGTGTTCTCTCAAATTTACGTAAAACATGATTTAAGAAAAAATAAAATTGTAGTGGCCTCCACCACTCGTTTTTTTAGGCATTAGCACCAAAATTGAAGTATTGGCACTAAATTTAGGATGATCAAATTCATTTTTGGTGATATCATCCCTAAAGGGTTAACCTTCCACCCTTAAGTTTTAGTTTTGAATCAAAAAATAAGTTTTAAAGCATTAGAACCTAAGTATTAACTCATAAAAATTAATTTGTTAGCAAAAAAACGGTACTACAATTTTATTTTTTGTTAAATAATGTTTTACGTAAGTCTGGGAGAACCTAAGAGAACACTATGGGGAGAACCCCTAGCAAACCCTTATATATATATATATGTGGTGACAATTCTAAGTAATTATCGAATTAATCATCATTAAAAAAATAATGAGGGATGATAAAGATCCAACTTTTTTGCTCAACTTTTGTCTTATTTTTTTTTAAAAAAAAAGTAAAAAATTAAAAAAGTGTCTGAAGCAATAATGTTTTTTTTTTTTTTGTCCTTCTATTAATTGGTGTTTTTTAAAAAATAAAAATTGCATTTTTCTTCATAAAAATGGTCATTTTTCATAAAAATTGACCATTTTTATGAAGGAAAATGCATTTTTTTTTATTAAAAAAAAAAAACCAACTAAAAGAATGACAAAAAAAAACTATTATTACTTTAAACACTTTTTTTATTTTTATTTTTTAAGACAAAAGTTGAACAAAAATTAAAAAAAAAGTTGAGCCTTTAACATTTTTCAAAAATAATAACCAAATAATTTATCATAACTACCACGTCAGCATGTTAAAAATGTAGTTTGTGACCTTTTTTTGATGACATCATCAAGCACTAACTATGAAATGAAGGGTAGAAACTCAAGAGCCGCATGCGATGTTCCCGTGAGTGTGCGAGAGAAAGAGTGCTCTGGTTTCCTTCGTAAATAACTGCAGAATCCCAGGGTCCTTTTATAGGTTTCCGCTCGCGCGAATTCCGTCATCCTGGCGGTTAAATTTTGGCACCACCTCCTGGACGTGCGTTACACCAGCTGTTTCATTTCACGGCCACGGTTACACAGTACTGTCGTCTAGCTCCTCCAACCACAGGCCGCCACGTACTCGAAAACTCAGCCTATTTGTCACGAAAAGGCGTGCGGGTGGACCCCAATTCTTCACTCACTTCCAAAACCTCCCTGAATCGTACGGTCGCTATCATGCCAAATCCCATCTGTACCTCCACGTGTCACTCCTGCCTTTTATTAGAGCCGCAATTATTGTTTTAATGATTTTAAATTAAGAAATCTAGAATATCTGATCTCTTAATTATTTTTGTATCTAAACAAATCTCAAGCTAATGGGCTTGAGATATATATATAATATTCCTTTAATCCTTAAAATTATTTTTACTGTCTCAGTCTCTAGATATATATTGAAAAGAATAAAATTTTGAATTATTGTTTTTAGAATGTAAAATTTTTGTTCCTAAAAAAAACCGGGCCCAAAAGAAAGGTGTTATTGCAAGTTTGTCTGTTTCTGGGCCGAGTGGTTGTAACCGTCGGTCTATCTATAAAGACTCCCCAAATGCAAAGCTTTCGTCTCTCATCGACACATTATACACACCGCTCTTTTATGAGTCTCTCTCTTCAAGTGGTTCAAACATGTGCGGCGGTGCTATCATCTCCGATTATGTCGATATAAGGCCTGGCCGGAAGCTGTCACCTGAGGAGCTCTGGTCCGAGCTTGACACCGACTCCGACCTCCTTGGCTTCGACTCCTGCTTTAATGGCAGAGCTTATCCAGACCGGTTTGGCTACAACTACAAGGTCCCTCAGAAGCCCAAGCAACTCAACAAAGGTACGTAGTTAACTTCTTTTGTTAGGAATAGTTGACATTTTTTGCATCTGGGTTTCATCAGAAACTTCGATTTTGTTCGACTTTTATATCTGGCTCTTCTGTTAATTAATTTTGAATTGCTTTGGTTATTTTGGACGATCGATGGTTATTCTATTGTTAGGCAGTGTAAGATTAATCATCCAAAAGATCATAGCTTGATTGTTAGGAAACCGACTCTGCCGTCGTCAAACTTGCTTTATGATTGAGTAGTGCTCATAATAATAACAACAAAAATAATGAGTGGTTCTGGGTTTTTATTTTTTTTGTTTTATTGGGTATTACAGAGACGAGCGATAAGGCTCAGAAAACAAGCCAATTAGTTGCAGAAAAGGAGAAGAAGAGTCAGAAAAGTCGCAAGAACGTGTACAGAGGGATCCGACAGAGGCCATGGGGAAAATGGGCGGCTGAGATCAGAGACCCACACAAAGGTGCCCGAGTCTGGCTCGGTACCTACAACACAGCCGAAGAAGCCGCACGCGCTTACGACGAAGCCGCCAAGCGAATCCGAGGCGACAAAGCAAAGCTCAACTTTTCCATGAAACCCCGTACGGCTCCTGCTCCTGTTCCTGCTCCGGCTCCGGCTCCGGCTCTCTCTCCCCCGCCGGCTAAGAAGAGGTGCACGCTTCCCGAGTTAACCAAGCCGAGTTTCCAGACCACCGAACTGCCGCCGCCAGCATACATGGACATGGGCATGGAATACCCTTGCAAGAACGAGGAGTTTGAGCTGAAAGAGCCATTCTCGAGCTTGGAATCTTTTCTGGGTTTGGAGCCTGAGCAGCAGCCGAGTTCGGTCGGTGGAAGCACCGGGATCGACACGGCGGACCTCTGGCTGCTGGACGACCTGGTAACGCATCACCAGCAACAACTGAAGCTCATGTATTAGAGAAAGGAAAACACAAAGAGCTGATCATGTAGTAGCTAGCTACACAAGAACATCAAAAGATCAATGGAGGGATCGATATTGTGTAATGCGAGAGTCTGTGATTATGGTAGCTTTTGCTTTATAATTAATGCTTTCTTCGGTGCCGTAAATACCATAAATAAATTTGGCGTGTGTTTGCGTGTGTCATCGTCCTTGTCGTTGTCTGCGTCTGGTTTGTTTCAAAAGCTTTTTTTAGGGTTGGGCTCGTAATGGAGCTCGGTGCATGTACCTCAGCTTTCGTTGGATTCTAATATTAATTCCCTCTTAATTAATTAATTAATTATTATTTGTTATTATTATTATTATTATTATTATTGTCCGTACTATTGGACGGTGACAATTAGAGAAGTGGGATGTTTAGAAAATCAGTTTTCCCCTCGTTTAAAGGGAGAGATTCCGCGCACTAATCGTGATTAATTATTAATTAATAAGGAAAATTAAAAATTAAAAATTACGCCATTTCAAAAATTAGTGTTTACTGGGTTTCTAAACTTTCGAGAAGTGAATTATTGTTGTTAAAACTTTTACGTGTATATATATATATATCCCTTAATAGAATGAGATATGCTTTTCCTCATTCTACCTTCCATCTCCTCACTACTTCTCTTTCTTTCTTATTCTTTTTTTTTTTTTTTTTTTATTTATTTATTTTAAATCAAGATGATAAGGTGAGGAGATGGTGAGGAGGGATCAGGATCCCCTCAATCTAGAACGCATTCTAGCATTCCTCAGAATGAATTTACACCACGTAAACATCTCTATCAACCATGCCCGAGAGAGATGTCACGTAGGTCGACACGTTATACCTATCTACCACCCACCCCCGTCAAAGTCAAATTTCAATTGTATCATGAAATTTTTTAAATTAATAAAAAGGCCGGAAGAAGAAAAGGTTCAGTATATCACGAAATTTGAGTTGCATTTCAACTTTTTTTTCTTTTCTTTTCTTTTTATAATTTTATTAGGGGTTTGCTATGAGTTCTCCCCCATAGTGTTTTCATGACGTTCTCTCAGTCTTACGTAAAACATGATTTAAGAAGAAGAAAAAATTGTAGTACCTTTTTTTGCCAACAGATTAATTTTTATGAGTTAATATTTAAGTTTTAATGCTTTAAAACTTGTTTTTATATTCAAAACTAAAACTTAAGGGTGGAAGGTTAATTCTCTAGGGATGGTATCATTCAAATTGAATTTGATCATCCTAAATTTAGTGTTAATGCCTCAATTTTGGTACTAATGTATCAAATTTTGTGTTAATGCCTAAAAAAACCAGTGGTGAATGCCATTACAAGTTTTTTTTTTTTTTAAATCATATTTTACATAAGACTGAGAGAACATTAGGGGAAGAACCTCTAATATTTTCCTATTATTTATAATTAGGATCCAATTTGAGTTTGATAAAAGCAAGTGGTAGATAGGAAACGTGATGGAAGATGCTTTTACATGGCAATTGAGACGACCCGACAAGGATGCTTTTATATGGCAATTTGTTACCTGGACGGAAAATGCGATGGAAAAAGTTATTAATTTATAAAAGTTATGAAATATGAGGCAATAAATAATTCCTTTTTTGATTTTAAGAGAGCATAGTAAAGTTGGGGAAGAGAGTTAAGGCTCCCTCCTCCATATATGCCCTCCGCCCTCTTTCCTCATTCCCCTCATTTTTCTGCTTTTACTGTAGATCAACTGGGACAAGTGCGTGGCTAGCCGGCAATGGCGTGGGGAACGCATGAGAATATGTTGGATTTTTGTTGTTTTTCTGTTGTTATTGTATTTTTGTTGTTTTTAAGTAAGAATGTCTTCTTTATATCTGCTTTCAGTGGCAATCTATGGGGTGAAGTTTTACTCTTTTCTTACGTTTTCTTTTCTTGAATCCTTAAGAATAACAAAATTGATCTCCCATCAGTTTTTTGTTTTCTTATGATTCCTTTCTGGTAGCAAACCATAGATCCCATGGCGGATGAGGTATCAGACATAAAAAAAAAAAAAAATTGTAACTATGGTAGAAGTAATAAAGGAGATTGCATCTGATAAAGCACTAGCTAGTAGGCTAGTAACGTATATGAAAAAGGGTTACTAGATATGAAACTAATTGGGATGATGACATTTCATAGATATAATTGTCTCGTAATATCCCAAGAGACTATTGTGTGTATCATAAATAATGTTTGAGTAATGAAAATTTCAAATTATATCTTTTACATCGTACGGAGCATTTTGCCCATTTTAATTCGTTAATAATAATATGTCGGCATCTTCGGAAAGGAAAGGCGGGGACTGGGGAGGGTGGTAAAAAGCACAAAATCTTCGAGATAAAAAGCGGGGAGAAGAAGATGGGGGGGGGTTACTTTCTTTTCTGCCAATATCGATCTTGTCGGCCAAATCACATGCAGTTGAAGGAGATTAGAAGAAAAATGAAAAAAGTTTATGCATCTTTGTTTTGATTAATTAATTTTTGAAATATTTTTTAAAATCAAAATTGGTCATTATATATAATCATTGCTATTTGGTAGCTCTTATAAGCATTGTCGGGTTATTTTGATTATGATATTAATCATAGATTATCACGGATTATTAAAGCTGATGACACAGTAGGGGGCCGTACAAGCCATTTGGGTTAAAAAATGGAAAACATTTCTCTTGAGTCTTGGCCCTTGGGGGAAGAGAATGATACCACCACCCACCATGTTGGGATGATCTTACGCATGAACATGTGGTTGGTTTAATTTCCCCCGGGGAATTACGTACAGGAATAATATTATTGCATATTACTTCCAACAAGGCCATTAGTCATATGCTAATCACTATATGCTTCCTCATAACCGGATTGATCACCAAGTAACAGTCTTATACATATATATACTTGGTGCCATGATCACCTGAAAAATGAGAGAAAGCGTTATCGGAAAAGAAAAAGTTTAGAGAGAGAAAATAATCATTTTTAATGCGAGAGGCTTTTGAATATAACTGTTACTAGATACTTGTCACGTTACGTAACACGGGTCGTAAGACGCATAGTTTGACAGAATATAAAGGTACGTTATAAGGAAGGTGCCTAGCTCTAGCTATCATCGTGAAGTCCCAGTCCCAAGTTGATTTTAAGACACGAAATTAAAACGAGTCTACTTTTTTGACGTTAGATGTCCAAATACTGTCAACCACTTTGGACTAGAGGGCTACCCCCTGGAAAAGGAAGAAGAAGATTAGTGTCCTATAATTGATAATTCCTCACCCTTTTCAACCCCTTGAAACCGGACGTACAGCGAGCCTGTGGAACTTCAATGTGAATGCGTCACTACTTACCACAGCACGTTGAAATCAATCCCTAGCTAGCTTGCCTCAGCTTACCAATTTGGAAACGCAAACGGAAATCCATTTGACAACCGGATAATCGACACGCTGCAATATTGGGGACATTCAAATGCAACGTGCATGATTGAATATTGATAGGCAAGAACTCAGAAACCAAAAATATATATATATATATATATATATCACTTCAACCTTTGGTTGTTAATCTTAAATGGTCAAAAATATACACATGTGGTTTACAAAAAACAGACCCGAGTTACAAGTAATGTTAAAACTTAAAACCTATATTTTTGTTCTACGACTATCTAACAATATTAATATAGTACCCTAACCAATCATATGATTTTCTTTCTTTTTTTTCTTTTTTTGCTAACAATGATTGATTTGTTGATTGGTTGAGAAGGTCACTTTAACATTGTGAAATAGTTGTCAGATAAAAATGTGATAATCCCAATTAACCCTTGGATTAGTCATTGTTAAAAAAATAAAATAAAGTAAAATTCAAAGAGTTAGATGAAGCAGTCATGCCAATCGGCCAACATGATAGGATAATTGTGAAATAAAAATATAGTTTATAATAGCATTTCTCCAAATTCAAATGATTTTCACGAGACAATGAGAACAAAATATGAATTTAATACGCATTCTCTTGTCGAAACTTTTTAGACGGCTGATAATATACCAAGGAAGCTAGAGTTCCATAATTTAACTCCAAACTAGCACAGAGCAATAGCAAGAACGTAAAATAGAGATGGATGCTCCAGTATATTGTAATCACGAGGACAACGAACTAGTTAGAGCATTTCCAACAATAATAACTATTATAACTAGTCAAAAAGTATAATTTTTTTATTTTAACTACTCATTTTTTTAATGCCAACTCCAACAAATCTTCTATTTCATTAGTCACTTGCTTTAAAATATTATTTTTTATTTTTATATTATTGTAAATACTTAATTAAAGACAAAAAATAATATTATATTATATTAAAATTCAATCTAGTGTACTACATTAAATATCTATTTATAGCTATTCATTGTAACAGTTAAGGTATAATAGTTAATCCTAAACTATTCTTTTAGAACAAAAAAAAAAGAATCAAAATTATTAAATATAACTATTTTTATCATTTTAACTACACTACTAAAGATGCTCTTAAAAAGCACACGGAAGCAAATATGTTATATGTATACTGCTAGTCAATTTTATGTTGGTGAGACAAGGAGACGAAAAAATTGAATGATGTGCACCCATACAGAGAGGTTCATGAACCAAACCAAACGTGTCGTCACTCGTATTCGTGTGGGGGCCGCACAATAGGACACTTGGAAAACATACATATCTGATATCTACAGTAATTAATATCTAATTAGTCTGATCATTACAATTAAGGATGTTCCCGCTGAGCTCAAAATGCTGTGTATATATATATATATATATATAGGCCATATAAAATTAGGTTCGTGTCACCTGACTCAGCTCATTATCAACATCAAATCATAGAAGACTTCTGTTTGGCAGTTTTACTTTAATTAGAATTACTTGCTTCTTGTGGGCTCCAATAGGGGGACCTAAATGCAACTTGAAATCTTTTTTGATACGAAATATATAATTAAAGCACCAACATGGATTTTTTTTTTTTTTATTATTATTATTTTTTATGTTTGTGTCTTTTCTTCGACAACAAATCGAAAGTCCGTGCCTGACACTCTGGTCGTTCTACACGTTAAAGCTCAGTCATCTTAAATTTCCACTCTATTTTATTAAAAAAAAAAATTATGAATTCAACAGTGGTTACTTGGTGGATAATTGAAAGTTATATCAAAATGCAGCTACTGAGATGAGATGATTTATATTCAGTTTTTCAATTAACCAATTATGGAAGAAACATATGGTCATATCAGTCTGGTTAATACGGTTACCGATTAACTTATCAGTTAACCGATCGATAAAATATTATACCAAAATTTATCAGTCATATCGATAACCGGTTAAACCGGTTTTCGTGAGCTTTTCCGCTTTGGACTTTTTTTGAGCTTTTTATTGGAGGTTTAAGCTGGAAACTTATTGGGCTTTTCCACTTTTGGGCTTTTTTCTTTAATTGCAAAGTCATCACGGATTCACGCCCATTTGGACTTTTTATTGGAGGTTTAAGCTAGAAACTTATTGGGCTTTTCCGCTTTTGGGTTTTTTTTCTTTAATTGCAAAGTCATCATGGATTCACGCCCATTTGGGCTTTTTATTTGAGGTTTAAGCTAGAAACTTATTGGGCTTTTCCGCTTTTGGGCTTTTTTCTTTAATTGCAAAGTCATCACGGATTCAAGCCCATTTGGGCTTTTTTATTGGAGGTTTAAGCTGGAAACTTATTGGGCTTTTCCGCGTTTGGGCTTTTTTCTTTAATTGCAAAGTCATCACGGATTCACGCCCATTTGGTTCATGTTTGTGCAAGTAGTTACATATGCTTTTTGGTTTTTATATTAGTAAGTGTATAACTTGTAAATGAGTTAAAATTAATATTTTTGGCTCCATTTAAATTGTTTGAGAACCTAAATTATCGGTGTACGTCCAGGACAATAGAGAACCTAAACAACCGAAAATAAGAAAACGAAAAATACATAGTAAAGCTAAAAGCAAGAAAA
The DNA here is from genome assembly GCA_006937295.1 of Carpinus fangiana. Taxonomy (NCBI): domain Eukaryota; kingdom Viridiplantae; phylum Streptophyta; class Magnoliopsida; order Fagales; family Betulaceae; genus Carpinus; species Carpinus fangiana. The sequence continues at coordinate 25,564,178 of CM017326.1, forward strand.
CAAAAGCAAAAACCCTTCGATAGCAGCAACCGCGAAGAGGTGCAAGGACTGGAGGGCAAGGGCCACCCATGCAACAGCGCATGGTAAAAACAAGCTGGAGCGTGAAGACCACGCACAGGCGCATGAATACCACGTGTCGGCGCGTGGGAGTCCGCTGAAGGTGATGCAAATCATGCAATGGGCGGAGGGAAACAAAACAACTGACTGAGGCGATGGTGCGGCGCTTTTGCGAAAGTGGCTGGCGAAAAGAGACATATCTGGTTTTGAGAAAACCAAATCATAAAAAATGCCAAATCCCGATCTGGAAATGGATGAGAGCAGCGAGTGGACGGTGATGAGTCGTAGGTTGGCGGTTCCAATGAAGAGTCTGGGCTGAGTGGGATGATAGTGGAAGGGGGGTGGGGAGGCTGTTATGCGAGTGAGTAGCTGTAGAAAGAGAGAAAAGAGAGGAAAAACACCAGAGAAAAATGGAGGAAAGGGAAAAAGGAATGGGGGAGGGACTGGAATTTGAGATGGGAATGGGAGATTGGGAGGCGACGGCTAGTTTTAGGTTTTTGTTTTATGGTTAAGAGAAATTGAGAAAAGATAGATTATATAGTAAAACCAAAGGTCCAAAACGACGTGGTTTTAGTTTCAACCAAAATTATATAACTATAAAATTAAAAAATTAAAAATTAAAAATTAAAAATTAAAAATTAAAAATACTTATCGGTCATATCGGTTAACTAATAAGAAATTATTAACCGACCGATAAGTTTATCGGTATAAATTTTTTAATCAATTACCGACCGATAACTATCGGTTACGGTTAATATCGGTTCCGTTAATATCGGTAATCGGTAACCGGTTAATCTGCCCACCCCTATATATAAATACACACACGCAAACAAGATCCTATAAGCAGATCTCTATGAAGATTTGGTGATTTCCAATCAATAGAAGCCCTTGAGAATTCGAACTCAATAGATTCATGCCAATGTTCCTGTTGATTGGTTCAATGGATTCCAAGTCAATATAGTTACCACAGAGGTGTTTTGCCCAAGTCTCAAACAGAACCGTATAAAACCTAATCACGTTTCTACTGGATCATGTCACGTTTCTACTGGATCATGTCAAAGAAGTAGGAAAGTTTGGCTTTATAGTTGCATTGTGATGTAATTATAAATACTATCCTACAGTACAAAATGCATCAGAAATGCTGTGAGATATATCAAAACACACTTGGCACCTCTAGCATTTTTCGTGAAACAGGCCAGTGGATATGTGCAACCAAATTTTACAGCTCAGAAGCCTATAGAGCAAAATAAACATCCCTGCAGTCACACCCCGATGCAGATATAGCATAAGGAATCATATAGTTTGCCTATTTGCTTTAAAGAAGGAAAACATGCAACAGAGGCATCCCTGATTAAAGATGAAGATATCAGTTTCGTAAAACATCACCAGGTTTAACAGGCATATGCAACCTGCAAATCTCACGAGATCTGAAAAAGTAACTCAGAAAAAGCAACAAAGCCTCTACAATAAAATAGTATGAAAAGGTAGGCGAAAATGGCTATACCAGACTCCTGATCATAGGGTTACTGTGTATTGGATACCAACCGGTATTAAGTGTATACACTAATCATCTTGGAAAGCGACTAGAATGAAACTTACTATATTTGCCCCACAATAATGCTCAACTTCCCTGATGTCTATAACACTTCAACAACTAACATGCAAGGCAGTATGTGTGCTATCGCTCCAGATCAACTAGATTGAAAAAGCTCGTCCAACCATTAAGGTCAACAAGAACCCCACTTTTATAATATTATTAACAAGGAAAATATTTAGGTCAACAAAACCAAACAAAATGGTAATAAAACGATGTCAGCTGAAAACATTTTAAAGGAAAACTACTGATTTTTCAATGTTTGGCTGTTACCTTGCTGTTTGGTTAGCACTGAAAATATGTTCCGCTGGTGAGGGTGGCTCCTAAATGGGTTGGTGCTGATGGGAGGGGGGATGGCCTATTGGGTGTGCCACGATATGGGTGTTTGTCAAAGAGGGGATGGTGGAAGTTTGAAGAGAGGGGAGAAGGATCCTCTCCATTTCAAATGAAATGGAGGGGATCTATTTAGTTAATTTTAAGGGGGCAATTTTGTCAAGTAACTAAATGGATCCTCTCCATTTCAAATTGAAGGGATCCACTTAGCTACTTTTAGGGGGCATTTTTGTCAAAAAAAATGTAAAATGACAAAAGTGTCCCCTTAAAAATAACTAAATGGATCCCCTCCATTTCATTTGAAATGGAGAGGATCCAGGTCCGAAGAGAGGAGCTATGACTGAAAATGTTTTTCGTATTTAAAAAAAAAATGTAAACCATTTATGAAAAACAGTGGGGTACTTTTTGGTTGACTGAAAATGTTTTAGGGTCGACAAAGTTTTCGAAGTGTAGCTAAACACCAAGAAATGCTAAAAATATTTTACGAAAAACGTTTTACGTTGAAACAAAAGAACTCTCTCTCACACACACACATAAGAGTTGACAATAAAGATGATTTTTCAAACATCTTGCATCAACCAGAATCTATATAAGTAAGAAAACAAGAACCTGCTCCGACTACATACATTGTTCAGATACTTGCATAGCAGATAGCCAAACCATTCTACTACCCCATGAGAATATGGCAACTAACAGTATCACAAAACTTTTTAGAAACAACCATTCTATCAAAAAAATATTATTACAAAAAGCAACCTTGTCCCACAATGAGACTTCAGATAGAAATAACCATTATCATAAAATGAGCATAAACTATTCTACTAAGAAAGCAATTCTAATAATATATTGAAACAAACTACTTTTGCAGACAATGTAAGTTGAATAGCCATCTACGAGGGGAGCTGCAAGAGATAAATACAGCATCACCAAACCGACCCTTATTACGAATCACTTTCGTAAACATAACAATTCTCGATTACCTCCAAGCTCTAAAAACTCAGTTTTTGCGTGACAAAGTTGGCGATAACCACATAATATTCAGTCAAATATATCGCCACAAAATTACATTACAATGCTCCCACGTTAACAGAAAACTCAAATTATTTCCGTATATCAATCCATTTCATGAGCCACAACAAGCTGAATGATCAATTAGCAAAGGAACAAGTCTGAAAATCAATCATATATAATTATAACGAACTAAATATTATTCACCAATTTATATACAATATATACAAAGATAGAAAGAAAGTTCAGAATAGCCCCTTCAAATACATCAACGACCCCCAAATTGTCCACCTATTTATACGTCGAGCATTGAGAAGCGAAACGATACCGTATTAGCAAATCGATGACAACCTCATCGGAACCTTCTCTCTCTCGGCGTCTCCGATCCCATCCGCCACGATCCGAACGATCCTCTTGAACGCGAAGTGCACGCAATTCGAGAGCGCGATCCAGTAGATCACCTCGTAGACGAAATCGAAAGCGGGATCAGAGGACGATGACGACGAATCCCAATAATGCCCTCCGAATCCACCGAAATTCCATCCTCTGCCCCCGCCGGCGCCACCTCCAAACGGACCGTCGCCTCCGTCGCCGAAAACGCCGTCGTCTTCTTCTTCGCCGTCCTCGGAATCGCCACTAAAAGATATCCGCCGTGTGCGACGCTTTTTCCGAAGGGGCGTCCGGCGAGCGGTCCGACAGTAGTTCGATTTGACCGGTGGAGGAGCGAGAGCGTCGACGGCGAAGAGAACGGCGGAGATCGAGACGTGGCTGTTGTTGTGGTTGTGGCGATGAAGAAGGAATTTGGCGAGCCCTAGGCCTTGCGTGGTGGCAAAATTTACCGTGTCGGCGACGAGAGAGACGTCCATGATTATAAATTCGTCGAATTGAGAAACGAAATCGAGAATCGGTTGCAAATCGAAGAGCAAGGGTTTGGAATTTATTTTCCCCGGGAAATGAGGGAAAATAGAAGAGAACGGTGGGCAAAAGCCACGTTTGGGAATACAAATTTCCGAGGCAACGTGTTATTCTTGCTCTTGCTTGAGGTTGGCTCGGTAAGACACCGACACCGCGACACGTAAGGTCAAATTGGAAAATTCAATGGTAATGGTCATTGGTCAACAAACACGAAGGCGAATAATTAATAAACAACAAAAAAAAAAAAAATGTTTTTTTTGAAAACTATTTCCAAAACACGATGAAATCAGAAATCAGAGAATGAGTTGAAGCAGTTTCAGGAAGCAGGTGTTTTCATGTCAAATTACGGAGATAACGATTACTAGTATAGTTTACTCAAAACTCTTTGTTGTTTCTAAATTGCACACTCTTTATAATTATTTTTCGACTGAACTAGGCTCACTGCATGCATGTGATAATTTTTGTTGGTGAATTAAGTACTAATTCGTGAACTTATACATTTTACTTGTAAAACATATTTGTTTTACATCTTACAAGGATAATCCTAGTAGTATGATTTAAAGCTCTTCTTAAGGCTTAAGACGCTGAGCAAAGGCTTTTAGAAGCAAATTTATGAATATCATTTGTGTATAGTTGTATTTAGGATTGACAATTTTGACACGATCAACGAACTCAACAATAAGTTAACAGGTTTTGGATTTGATTTGAACATATTCGGGTTATAATTGGGTCACCCATTTATGACCCTATTATTTTTCGTGTCTGGAGGGGTCAACCCACGGGTTAAGCGGGTTGACCCACCAAACCCGTTTATATTATATTATATTATATTATATTATATTATATTATTTTTAAAAAAAAACCTAAACTAAAGAGTAAAGCCTAACCTAAGGATGATGGAGTTTTGTTTCTCTTTTCTTTATTATTTTGTTTTTGCTAGCTTTTTTTATTGTCTTTTTTCTTAAGATATTGTGTATTTGTAATTGTTTGTACTCAGAGCCCAAAGGGTCTATTTTGTATAAATAAATAAATAATAGAAAATGATATTGAGGTAACTAGTCTCTCAGCTCAATATTTCACTTTCCGTTGCATTTTATTATGATATTTGTTGTTATAGGCAGCACTTCCAAATAATTACCAGTTAATTATATTTTGAGCCCTACAACTAACACTATAAATTAATTATCATATTTAATTAATTTCAGAAGAAGTATTACAGCGTTGATATCATGTCAAATGATTTACTAGCATTGGCATGTAATTATGACCAATGTCGTATTATTTTAAAAAAAGTCACATCTCGAACACGCCGTGGAAGCGTTCTACTAAAGCATTAATCATTATCGTCCTCGAAACTAACGCCCACTTCAACTTGCAAAGAATGTGTAATTACCACGATATCTGATGCCCTAAACACAATAACACATAACATTATTACACCATTGGGCAGAATACAATTTTAGAAGACATACAACCATCCTTAGTGCCAACGCCAAAATAATGTAATATCCTGAAATAATAGTATAAATACAATGTATTCATCCGAGTTGGTCAAGTTTTATAGAAAACAACACTCACAATTTAAAATGTCTTACACAAATTTTCTACAAATCTCAAAAACAATTTAAATATTTTTAACTATGTTGAACGTTTGAAGTTCCCTTGGAATGTTAAGAGTAAACCCTAAACTCAAATGTTCAATCCTTCTTTGGAATGTTCGAGTGAAACCCTAGAATCGTTGGTACAACAATACACTAAATGTTCAAATAAGGGCTACTAATATACCTAACCACCGACGGGCCAAGAAGACACATCTACCATAGGGAACCTTAGGCCTGTTGATAGTTAAATCACTCATTGGCGAGGGGCCCATAAAGCCCATATACTAAAGAGCTCATTGACCAATCAAGGATACTAGAGCTAGCGGGCCAAGGAGAGCATGTCAATATATAAAGGACATTGGGGCTAATGGGCTAAGGAGAATCTCGTTGACCTGGCCTAAGGTCCTACCCTCTTCTACGACCGGGATACACCTATGCCTCCATAGGACATATCACATCCAATTCCCCCTCTCGCAAGGTCTGATAATCCATTTGCCTAACCAAGAAACATTCTAAATATTTTTAAAAATGATTCATTTCGGTCTCATTAAATAAAGTCATGAGCGTAAATGTTTTTATATTACAGAGAAAAAACTCTGAGAAAATCATAGCCGAAGCTATGAGATTACAAGTCATATATAGATGCTTACATAAAAATTCAAATTCAAAACTTATCTGTAACAATAATATCTGTTAACTCATGACTAATTTTTAGTTGTAACATCAAATCTGTTTAAGACAAATTCAACTAAATGCATAAGTAATTCATCTTTTTTGGCTTTTGAAGCAGAAAGTACATACCGAAACTCATCTTCTTAAGCATGAGAGCCATGAAACATATCATATTTATAACACAAAGGTTTGGACAATTCTTATTTAATTAAAACTACATAAAACAAAAAACAAATAAAACTTAACCCTCACAGGAAAAAAAAAGCCAAAAAAGCACAGATTTGCTCATGAGAAGACTAAATCTAATCATGTTCAACTCAAAATAGTTTTTATTCAAAACAAACAAAATAAGAAATACAATTATCAAAAATAGTAGCAACCGAAGTGGAGGAGATGATGAGCACTGGTCAATGTTGGCATGTGATGGAGCAAACAGAGTAGATGGGCGACACAATACCTTAGATGGCGGACGAAAGTAGTTGAAATTGCTGCATATGACCGAAAAATGCCTAAAAACACAAAGAAAATAAGAGAAAACCATGTATTAAGAGGAAGAAGAGATTAAGAAGGGGGAGAGGATAAGGGGGGAGAGGAGGGGGGAGCCTCTCTAGGGGCTAGCTACATTCCAAATATTTAATAGGTAATCACCCACACCTTCAACAAAATTTGAGCAGGAGTTACCAGATACCAAAGAGACATGAGGACACAAGGACCGGGGACTCTTTACTAGGTACACATTTTCTATACCTTAAATAAAAGAATACACACGTTTACTTTTTATTAGATAATGAAGGGAGTTATTTGATAACCGTGCAAATTTTATTTGACAACCCATATTATTCTGTGTCAAGCATCAACAATTCCTTCACAGTTATGGAATAAAAAGGTAACTTAATTGGTTATGTATTATGCTTCATGAAATAAATGTTATTAGTTTAAATTTTTTCTTCCTATTTCTTTATACTAGTTTAAATTTGTTCTCCTCATTTTTTTATGTAGACATGTAAAAAAATAATAATAGTAAAAAGAGATGTTACATGTTTATCTATTGTCAACATCTTATTTATTTTATTTTTTTTTGTAAATTTATTATTAAATCCGAGTTACCTATACGCAAATACGTGAATCTCATATATTTGATGGTAAATTTGCACAAACAAGACAAGCAATGTGCAAAAATGAAAATAAACATTTATCTTATTATCATTTTTATTTTTGGCGTTAAGCAACATCATGCCCGACCCGAATGACGACAGGGTCGATCCATTACTTAACTCGCCATTCGCCAATTCATTCGCTTCTGACTCAGCCAAAACCCTAACCCTAAAAGGTTATTCCCGTGCTATATAAAAGCTCTTTGTAGATTTCGTTCGCGGAAAACCCTCCAGTTGCCGAAGTGAGCAAAGCGATGGTGTCGTTGAAGCTCCAGAAGCGGCTTGCCGCGAGCGTGCTCAAGTGCGGCAGAGGCAAGGTCTGGCTTGACCCCAATGAGGTCAACGAAATCTCCATGGCTAATTCCAGTACGTCTCTCTGTCCCTTTCTTTCTTTTCATTTTCAGTTCAGGATTCAAATTAATCCAAAAAAGCATCTGATCAAAATCGGGTTTACGTACATGACTCTATTAGGGTTGTTAGATTAGTGTGCACATGGCCTATTGGACGTTAAATGCTTGGATACAGTAGTATCCAATAACATGATATCTTTCTTTCTCTGCTTTGTTTTAGGATCTCTTCTTTTTGATCCATTTGAATTGGCCTGTTTGCTTTAGTTGACACCGAATAATACTGATTTTATATGTTGATGCTTGATGGAGCTATTATCAGTGGAGGATCTATTATAGGTATTAAATTGGCATTACTGATGGAGTTGTGCTGTGTGTTTGATTTGTTTCATTCTTTCTCTTTGTAATGTGGTTGTATTACAAACAATTTCCCTGAATAGAAAATTTCTCACGGTTGTTGTTCTATGATATGATTAATTTAGCAGTGAGCTCAGTACTGAAATTGGTCATTTCTAATTGGGGTCCTGTTTATTGTGTTACTTTTTGAGCAACTTAGGTCTGATACTATGTTGCTTTCTTGTTTAACTTATTAGCTTCTATCTGGGTCTATGCGATATTCAGTGGATATTGTTCTTTGTTCTTTTAAATAATTAATATAGTGATTTGCTCCGTAGTGAAACCAGTCACTTCTGACTTGGAGTTTTGTTTATTATGTTATATGTTGTGCAGTTTAGTTCTGATTAGGTGTTGTTTTTTTGTTTTAGTTATTAGCTTCTCAATTGATCTATCTAATATTATTGGAATTGGTTAATGTTTGATTAGTCTTATACAATCAAAGCGATTAAGGTTTTCTTGTTGCTGGTTTTGGTTGATAGTTGCGTCTAATGAAATGAATGAATACCTTGTGCAGGGCAGAACATCAGGAAACTGGTGAAGGATGGTTTTGTTATCAGGAAACCGACAAAGATTCACTCTCGTTCCCGAGCACGCAGAATGAAGGAGGCCAAGAGGAAGGGTCGCCACTCCGGATATGGTACGTTGTATATGAACTTGTAGTATTTACCTCTGTTCATGTCTTAATCGGTGCCTCATTTTGCAAATGTTTTAACTCACTAGAGTGAATCATGTTTTCTAAGGTGTGTAAGGTGTTTAGTTTTTTCCATAGTCAAGACTTGAGAAACTTAAATGTATTTCCTAAACGTATTCAGGTAAGCGCAAGGGTACTCGGGAGGCAAGGCTGCCAACCAAGATCCTTTGGATGAGGAGAATGCGTGTACTTAGGCGTTTGCTCCGTAAGTACCGAGAGTCAAAGAAAATTGACAAGCATATGTATCATGACATGTACATGAAGGTGAAAGGTAATGTCTTTAAGAACAAGCGTGTCCTGATGGAGAGTATTCACAAGTCAAAGGCTGAAAAGGCAAGAGAGAAGACTCTCTCTGATCAGTTTGAGGCTAAGCGTGCTAAGAACAAGGCAAGCAGAGAGAGAAAGTTTGCTAGGAGGGAAGAGCGATTGGCACAGGTAAACATAGAACTCTAAAGACCATTTTGATTTTTACTGGGAAGTAGTTTTTTTAATTTTTTGAAACTGGAGAATTATGCTGCAGAAGAGTAAAGCTTTATTTTTTTGAACTGCCGCAAGCCCTGTTTCAAATCAAGTTTTTCTTCTATTTTTAGAAAAATACAATATTTGCATGCATCCAATGTTCTTGTTTGTTGTATGTGTTGGCAATGTGAGTTAAATTTGTGTCTTGACATTTACAGGGACCTGGAGAGAGGGCACCACCAGGAGCTGCACCACAACCGGCTGAGTAAGGAACATGAGATTTATTTACTAATGCTTGTGAAAAAAAAAAATAAAATTATGGACATGAATTTGTGGTGATCCTGCCTTTGAGAACTTCAATCGTCCATAAATTGGTGCCTTGCCCTTGTTAAAAATCAACAATGGCACAACTGTGCATCTGTAAACTAGATGTATCTCCCAAATTTGACGCACTTCTAATTTAACGTTTTTCTTTATTGTAGGGGAGCTAAAAAATCAAAGAAGTGAGTGAGACACGTCAATGATGAACATTGAAGATGAACCTGAATACTTCAAGGGGCCTTGGGATCCTAATTATGACTTTTTTCATTATCTAAAGCTATTTTAATCTGTTTTGTGGATTCCCTTTTCATTTTAAAGCATTAAATCTTGGAACTCTGTAACTGTTCTGTTGTTACCCCCAGAATGTTGGATGATGTGTTTATGACATTCCATACATGTCTTTTTTGGGACATGAGAATTTTGAACCACTGAAAGTACAGCTTAATTTTATTTTTGTTTTCATTGTTGCCAAATTCGCATATTTTTGAGGTTGCGGTGAGATCCGTCAGTAGCAATCTGCATGGTGGGTGAGAAGTAATTTTTCAGGAAGCATCTGATCATGAAACGTAGATCATCTGTTAAGAGTTTTAACGGCTTTTGGTTGGGTCAATTTGTGTTGGCGACGGCGAGGTTCCAAGCCTTCAAGTAACAATCATAAATTGTTGGTGTCTCTGCAAGCATTCAGAAAGTTCCCCCACCCCCCCCCCTCCCTCCNCCCCCCCCCCCCCCCCCCAACGTCCTGATTGTCTTTACTGATGGAGTGACTACCCTCCAATATTGCAAAGAATCATCTCCCCATTGACAGTGTACTATATCTCGAACGAGAAGGATACGCTTGACTTATCTCGTGAGAGAGGTAGGCATCGTTCCATCGGAATTCGAATTCAGGCACCTAAACGATTGTACATCTTTTTGGGCATCCATCCGAGTTGGAGCTCTCTTTGACATCCTCTTGTGTCGGGGACTTTAACCGGCTTCCTAGCAATTACATAGGTAGGAAGGGAGAGAGAGAGACTCAGGAATCATAAAGGGAGAAGAAAACTTACTTTATGCATTTGATGTTTGAGGTGCTTTTTAATTTGAATTGTAATGTTTAAAAATTTATAATGTACCTTCTTAATATTTTAAAAATTTATAATTAATACACTCCATTACTAATTGCCATCTAAGTAGATGAAAATAACATCACGTCAGTCTCACACAGGAATTTTATGCTGTGCTTTTTAATTTTATATCTAATTTACCTAGTTAGATGATGTAATTGTCTCTCATGAAAACTTAACGCTTGTTTTTTTTTTTTTTTTCTTGTCAACCCATTTTGAACTCCTTTTGGATGAGAGTTGGAGTGAAAAAGAAAAGGAGCAGATACCTTTCACCTGAATTTATACTGGCAATTTTTGTGTACTTAGACGCTAATAAGTAATGGATTGGAATGTGTTAATTACAAATTTTTGAAATATTAGAAAAGTACATTGCAAATTTTTAAGCAGTAAGGTTCAAATTGAAAAACGCCTCAAACTTGAATAGGGTAAAATGAATTTTCTAAAAAAAAAAAAAAAAAAAAAAACCAGCACATGCTCGATCTCATTTGATCAACCGTGGTCCGTGGCGTTCTCGTTGATCGGCAGAGTCTACTTTGACTTTGTCATCCAATAACAGTCAAACACGTTCCGACTTAAGGAAAGACAGACTAGCAGGCCCCCATTCATACAACCTCCAGAATCTACTACTGGTATTTATGTTAAAATACATATTAAATCAATTCGACCACCAACTAAATATTCATCTACTCCCTCAATTCTCAAAAATGCCGGATTTTTTTTTGAATCCTCTTGTGAAATGCGGACCATCCAGACAGGCAGACACAATATAAAAGAATCGCGAAATCAAAAACTTACCAGAATTCTCGTTCTTCACGTGGTGGTGCTGTATTTTTAACCCAAAGCGAGCCATCTTCGTCCCTCTCTCTCTCTGACTTGGATCGGGAACCTTCAAAACGATCCTCCACGCAAGTGGATCAAACGAAGATTTAAATCGAAGAACCTTCTCATTTGTGATTAAGATCTAATAAATGGCATCGGAGCAGTTAATGTCCGGGAATGTGCCTCGGTACGTCCAAATGCAATTAGAGCCGTCGGCGTCCGTATCGTCGTCGCTCTTCTTGACCCGTCAAGACCCCGCCGATTTGGCTCGGATTTTCGATGAGTTGCCGGAGGCCACCATTGTCTCGGTCTCTCGCCCCGACGCCAGCGATATCAGCCCCATGCTCCTTTCCTACACCATCGAGTTCCAATACAAACAGGTGCGTGCGATCTCTCTATCCTATCCTAAATGCTTCAAACCTCTTAAACTATCTAAGCTTAGGTGGATTTTGAATTTCCCTCATAAACTGAATTATGTTCTGCATTTGTTTGGTTGCCCAGAAAACCGAAGAAAAAGGAAAGAAAATCTTGTACGAATCTCATGTGTTTAATCCTCATGTGGCGTTAAGCTGCCGTTTTTCTATGCTTACTAGTTAATTCTAAACCTGGCTTCGACCTAATATTTTTGCTAATCGAAACGAGTTGTACTTATACCTATCAATTGAATTCCTTTTATACCTGTTGTTTACAATTCCGAGCTGTAATTCTTTGTCAGCTAGCTATTTTTTATGCTTTTGTTTTTTGGTGTGCTAATTTCGTGTTTTTATACTTATCAAAAAAAAAATTCGTGTTTTTATTTTCCAGTTCAAGTGGCGCTTAGTGAAGAAAGCTTCTCATGTATTCTATTTGCACTTCAATTTGAAGAAACGTGTATTTATTGAGGAAATTCACGAGAAGCAGGAGCAGGTGCGTGTAATATGAACTTGTAAGCCTGTGGAAACTTGTATTTTGATGTTCTTAGATTTGTTTATTCGATTGAAGGTTTGGGGGTTTGATGTAGTTTTTATTGGAACACTATATTAAAGGTTAAAGAATGGCTTCAAAATCTAGGAATAGGAGACCACCCAGCTATGGTGCAAGACGATGATGAACATGATGATGAAGTCGTCCCCATGCATCAAGATGGAAGTGCTAAAAAGAGGTGACTACTAATCACAGATCTAAACATGTGCTTAGATGGAAAGCGCTTTTTTCTGGAGGGCCATAATTTTCATAGCTCTTACAGGTGTGCTTTTTCTTGTCCAGAGATGTTCCATCTAGTGCTGCACTGCCGATTATTCGGCCAGCCCTGGGAAGGCAACATTCCATCTCAGATAGAGCAAAGGTTGCAATGCAAGGGTATTTGAATCACTTTCTTGGGAACCTCGATATTGTTAACTCCCGAGAGGTATGTTTGGTGCATGTGCTTTCCAGAGACAGTAAATGCATCATTTTTTTTTTTTTTTTTTTTTGTGTGTGTCAGGAAACATGGTTATGTTGGGAGTATGATTGGTGCTTATGCTTTCTTTAAGGATCATTTTCTTTAGTTCCAAACTGTGCCTCTGCTGCTATAGCCTCTTATGTTTATGGGTCAATAAGAATGTTTAATTTAGATCAACTAGTTATCTCAAGTCTTTATTTTTCCTTGCTTCCACATTATATTATATTGATTATAAAATCCAATGCTAAGTGTGGTGCTTGTGATGTTTGAAAGTTAAGGGTTAGAGACCGCATTTAAGGGAAAATTGTGGGTATTGTAGCATGATTAGTGAAAGGGGAAACTGTTGAGTGTGGTTGATCAATTGGAGTACTTTTAGGGTGCTTAATTGTTTAATTGGTTAGTCAACTAAAAGACCTAGCTAGAAGGCTGTGCTGGTCACTCCATGACAATGAGGGTGGGATGACTTGACCTATTTTACCAGGTGATACTTTTAAAAGTTCACTTAGTTGATATCTCTTTAGAATGGTGTTCCATGATTATCAACTGGATGTGGTGCGCAAATGCTAGGTTGCATGACATTGAGTTTCTATATGAGCCTTTAACGTCTTTGATGAACCAAAACGATACTAAGATCTCATTTTATGAATACAAATGTGTTGTCTATTAGTTGGTTAGAGTCTTGAACACTTTTAGGTTGGTCTACTGCCATGATTTTAATTTTTGTACTCCTTTTACTGTTATCATATTATGATTTCCTATTCTTTGACAATGAATTACTATACACTGTAGGTTTCCAAGTTTTTGGAGGTTTCGAAGTTATCATTCTCACCCGAATATGGTCCTAAGCTGAAGGAAGATTATGTTATGGTGAAACATCTACCGAAAATTTCAAAGGACGATGATGATTCAAGGAAATGTTGTCCATGTCAGTGTTTCGCTTGTTGTAATGACAATTGGCAAAAGGTAGTGGAATCCTGTTTCCAGAAGTTGGATTTTTGTTAACTTGGTTGCGTGCAGTTTTGGTTGAACATACACGTTTAGTAGTGATACTTATAAAAAACGTAAACATGTATTACTGATTTGGTAGAGAACAAAGAACATGAATGATACATTTTCCTTAGGTTTGTATTCTACCTAATGAGAGAAAAGAAATGACTTTGATAGAATAGAAGTATAGCTCTAGTGTAATGGTGTGCCATTTATACAGTAGCATGTAGCTCACACATCGTGGGTGCCACTTTGGCAGGTATCCCAAGGAAATGCAATCTGGTTTTTAGTTATGACAATGTGATCTGGCATCCACCTGTTTTGGACAGAAAGCATGCAGTGAAAAAGTTATAGACAGAAACATTTCGAGACATCTAAGCTTTTGTGCATGAAACTGGCAGTTTCCATTATGGGACTTTCCTCAAAGGGGCCTTTTTAATGTTAGGTACACACATAGATTCTTCAATTCTTCCGACTTGGTTGTGTGTTAGTGAGGCAGCCAATAGAATCTTTTCTATAGCACATATGGATACAAAAACTTGCTCTTTACACTCAAGGGAACTAAATCCAGGCCGGCTTAGCTTCCTCTTTGTGCTTTGATTTCTTAGGATTTCACCAAATTGAACTAGAGGTTGTTTTGGGTGGGGGTTGCATCTGATCTGGCTTTTCAGGTTGTATGCCTAATATTACTGGCTTTCATGTACACAATTGGCTGCTGTATCACATTTGCCTTAATTCTAGATGCATCAGACTGCCATATCCTCGAACCGTCTAATTTTTATTAACTTTACACACTTTGGTCCTCCAATTTCTTGTTTGTTATTTAATGGATTGTTTAGCTTTAGTATTTGTTCATTAATGATTATTCGACTTCGAATCTTATATCTGACTGTGAATTGTTGGAATTTAGGATATATTTCATTGCGTACTGTATAAGTTGTACAATAATTTGACATCATTTTTTGAATATCTTTACATTAAATTTTCTCTAGTTCAACCCACGTTTCCTTTTTTTATTCTCTATTTAATTGTGTGCAGGTTTGGGCTGTATTGAAACCTGGATTCTTGGCGTTGCTGGAGGATCCTTTTCATACGCAACCTCTAGATATAATTGTTTTTGATGTACTACCTGCCTCAGATGGGAATGGAGAGGGTCGAGTATCACTAGCAAAAGAAATGAAGGAACGGAATCCTTTACGCCACGCTTTTAGGGTAAGCCCCATTTGGTCTTACTGATGCTTTATATATATATTTTTCTGGCTCAAATTCTTAAAAATTATGATTTAGTTGCTTGAACAGTTTATGAACTTGGGTTCTTGTAATTTTTGTTCTGCAAATAGTAGTAAATATGAAGTTTAGTATCTACTAGTATATTGCTTTATACTAATGCAGGGAGTCTAGGCATAATGGTTTATAGTGTCAAAACTGAAAATATGGTTATTATTCAACATATAATTAACCCTAAGTGGTTAGGCTGAACTGCTCTTCTAGCATGGTATTAAGGTGCCTTGGGAAGTGTTTTGCCCAAGTTTGAATCCTATTGCTGACCTCTTTGGTGGCCACCTACAGGGATTTATTCCGATAATTGCATAGTATACATGGGATAGGGAGTGTCAATGTGACTAAGGACTATGTGGGCGTGCTTAAAGAGCATTAGATACTTTGCTTGAAGAAAATGTGAAATAATAATAATAATATTTTGATAAATAAGTGATTCTTTGAAAAGCGCAGAGGGGCGCAATTCTAGTACACAGGAAATATACAAAGAAAGGCCCCACTAAAGGCAAAAAGAAGAACATAAAGATAAAAATTGAGACATAGTAGAAAATTGTGGCACACTAAAAGCGTCTGCCCAATGGAACAGAGTTTGAAGAAGCAACTTTTTGAGCTCTTCCATTTACCTTTCTTGATCTTCAAAGCATCTGCCATTTCGCTCTCGCCAAATAATCCACATGACGCATAATGGTGCAATTCGCCATACTTCCTTAGCTGAAATATTGCCTCTTTGACCGCGCCAACAGGCTAACAAGTCTACCACTTCTCTAGGCATGACCCAAGTAACAGCAAAAATGGAGAAAACCATACTCCATAAAGCTCGGGCCACTTCACAATGAAGGAGAAGATGGTTTACAGACTTGCCATGTTACTTGTACATACAACACCATTCCGCCACAATGATACCTCTGTTACGCAAATTATCCATGGTCAAATCTTTCCGAGAGTCGCCGTCCACACAAAGAAACTAACTCTCAATGGAATTTTTACTTTCCATATACTTCTCCACGGAAAAGAGGAGGTTCCCGAGGAGGAAAGCTTACGAATAAAAGACCTAACCTCAAAGATATGTCGTTTAGGAGTCCACCGCATACAATCCGACACCCCCATGTGATTACGGAAAGCATATAATTTCCCAAAAAAAACCATCACCACCTCTACCTCCCAATCCTATACCGCCCGTGAAAAAGGAACAGTCCACTGTATAACACCATTGACCAACTGCATATGGTCCATAACCCATGCCTCCTTATTGCTCGCAATACGAAATAATGCAGGAAATACTTCCTTTAAAGGCTGATCCCCGCACCAAATATCATTCCAAAATCTAATGTGGGAGCCATATCCTACTCTAAAGTTGATAAATTTCAAGAAAACTTCCCACCCTCTCTGAATATGTTTCCACACCCCAACTCCATAAGGCCCCTCCACTACCTTGGTACACCACCCACCGTTCATACACCCATACTTTGCTTCTACAACCAACCTCCAATAAGCCTCCCTTTCCATTGCATATTGCCATAACCATTTACCCAATAAAGCGAGATTGAAAGTGCGTAAGTTTCGAATTCCTAAGCCACCTTCTTGCATGGGAGAACAAATTTGAGTCCATTTCACTAGATGGAACTTAGGCTCCTCATTTAGACCACCCCACAAGAAATCTCTTTGTATCTTCTCCAATCTATTCGCCACACTTACAGGAATAAGAAATAAAGACAAGAAATACTTAGGGAGGTTAGAAAATGTACTTTTGATCAAAGTGAGCCTCCCACCCTTTGATAGATACATTTTCTTCCAACCTGCCAATTTCCTTCCCATCTTCTCAATAATATCATTCCAAATGGTGGTAGACTTATAAGGCGCCTCCAAAGGAAGACCCAAATATTTCATAGGTAATCCAGCCACCCTACACCCAAAAATGTTTGCCAGTCTATCAACATCCTCTACCTCTCCAATGGGAACAATCTTAGACTTTGACAAGTTAATTTTCAGCCCCGAGATCGCTTCAAAACATAGAAAAAGACACCGCAGATTTCTGAGATGTTCCTCATCGGCCCTGCAAAGAATCAATGTATCATCAGCAAATAGCAAATGTGTGACACTGAGACCAGGATTGTTCCTTGATCCCACTGAAAAACCAGCCACAAGACCACTAACTTCAGTAGCCTCCATCATTCTACTTAGTGCCTCCATCACAATAACAAACAGAAAAGGAGATGGTGGATCCCCTTGTCTTATACCCTGGGAGCTACTAAAAAAACTTGAGGGTTCTCCATTAATTAGAACTGAATATCGAATTGTGGAAATACAGAACGCTATCCAATTCCTCCATTTCTCCCCAAACCCACATCGTTGCAATATGAACAGCAAAAACTCCCAATTCACATGATCATACGCCTTCTCTAAGTCCAATTTGCATAACAAACCAAGTTCTCCAGATTTAAGCCGGCTGTCAATAAGGTTCTCCCAATTCACGTGATAATAATAATAATAATAAAAGAAAAAGAAAAAACAAATGAGTCCTATATATAGTCATGTTCGAAATAAAATATGATGTAGTAAAGAACATTGCTGAACAAGGGCTTGAGAAGGAAATTTTAAATTCTATAGGTCTATTCAGATTAATGTCTATTTCTTCAAAGTTGAGCATGCAGTTTAAGCTTAAAAAGTTATGACATGCAACAATTTTGACTCCGAGGATGTACAAAAAAATTGATTCTCTTTTTTGATTTTATTTCAAAGCCTTTAGGAACCTTATTTGTGAAGAGTAAATCTTTTATTTGGATTCTTAAGTGTGTAACGACCAAGGGAAAGCGTTACCTACATTTATATGATCACTTCAAAATGACAAGTCAAGGTTTTTTTTTTTTTTTTAAGTACTGTTGCATATATCAAAAAAAGCGCAATGCACCTCTAAGTACACATAAAGTATACATAGGAAAACCAGTGTTATCCCACAAAAAGAAAACCCAACTAAGGACCCTAACACCCAAAAGAAGCCTTAAGAAACCTTGATGCCCAACACCCAAAACAGCCCTAAGCTCACAAGGCAAGCCTAAACCACCTTGCCTTTGACCCTACTAGTGCCACAATCTCTAGCCTCAAAATTGAATTGATGGAGCATTCCAAATTTTTGAGCTCCGTCTTCCCCTTAGAATTTGAGACTGAAACCTCCTCTTCACGGAACTGCTCCTCTTCAATGACGGAGAAAAGATTAGAAAGTCTTTTCTCGTCACCCCCAAAAGTCAATCCCAAATTGGGAGCGAGTTCCATCGCATCGAGCACCCCCTCGGAATAGCCCTCCACCCTAATCACTGGAGTGTCCTCCACAGGCTCGGCCAACAACTTCTTATTCTTATTCAGCTGCTCTTCTTCTTCACTCTTCGAGAAAGCCCTAGGTCCCCAATTGAGACTTGGAAACAGAAGAATAAATAGGTGTTCCACTCTCCATCATTCCAAGATGAGAGAGGCAAAGTCTCATACCCAGCTCAGCCACCCCTAAGTAAGAACCATCAGAAGGCCCTTTGTGAGCAACCTTCAAGATTGTATGATTGGCTTGTGACTCTGTTATCAGAGGACCCATCTTTTGAGAAGAAGTAAAAGAGTCTTCCTTACCAGTCCAAGTCAACGAGGACACCTCCTTCACTTCAAGCGAAGATGGGGAAGTAGTTCTCAACCCAAGAAATCATCGCCAGAGCAAACCTTTTGCCTGAGAGGGTTTCTGATCAATCTTACCAGAGGCTTCCTCCATGCTGGAAAAACCAAAGCAGCTGCAGAAAGTTCCGCACTCACCATGCTCTAGCCCGTCACCGGAGAAGGCTTACGATCAGTCTTGCCTGAAGCTTTTCCCACCGCTGGAGATATAGAAGCCACCGCAGCCTCCATCTTCTCTGGATCCGAACTCACCAAAGGTTGAAGACTCGACGAACACTTGACTGCAGAGGCAATACTGTCACTGGGTTCATCGGAAAAGCCATCGGATACCTTTAAGTCTTCGGAGCTAGCGCCGGTGGCTTAGAAGCAAGCTCCACTCCACCGTAATGACGAGGCCTCTCCGTCGAAACATCCCTGTGACCCACTCCAGACCCGGGAGCCAAGTCCTCGCCCAAGATAGGACTAAGGCCCGACAATGACCCAAAAACAGGTTCTGGATCTGGACCTAGGATGAGAGGCCTTACTTGCTTTAGTGAGACCTTAAGCCCAACCCTCATTCTTAAACCACGATGTGTTTTGGGCTTTCGGCCCAACCCAGTAGAGAGAACCCGATCCACGTCAGCCCTAAAGGATTCAAGGGCCCCCTGTAGAGAACGTAGAAACCTCATTGTCTACCTCATAGGAGCGTTGCCTCCCTCTAGAGATCTCCTACCTAGCCTCGGTCCTACCTTCTCCTCCAGAGACAACGCACCAAACTCAAACTCGAAACAATTAATTGGTGATCTTGTCTCCTCACTCCCATTCACCAACTCATTACAACCCGCCATCAGAACTAGATCTAAATGATTCACGGACCACCAGGTGCCGCGTAAAGCACTGTCGCATAGGAACGAGGAGACAAGACACCACCACCGCTGGAAATAACTCCAGAAGCCAAGTTATAATTGGAGCTCCCTAGAATCACTTATAAAGCCTAGTCTCACCTACTTAGCACTCATAAGCATCTTTATAATTTACTCATTTAATGTGGGAAATCTACCAATCCCATGTGGGGACTAACTTTTTGAGGTGTCACAATCTCCCTCACTCAAATCCCTAGCATCTTCATCAATGTCTGTGTCATGCATTGCTAAAACGCCACATGGTGTTACTACTTATACTAAGTTGTTCTGATACTATTTGTAATGACCTAAGAAAAGCTCTTGCCACATTTGTGCTATCATTTCAAAAGGACTAGTCAAGTTAGAATTTAAGCTCATAAAGCTCAGTCTCATCTAGTAAAGAACCCAATATGAGACTTAGTACTCATAAAAACCTTTATAATTCATTTGCTCATTGTAGGACTTAACTTTTTGAGGTGTCTAGTGTGGAAATAAAACAATTCATCTCTCTATGAAGTCTGTCAAAACAATTATATTTGAACTTTACATTTCAATTTTAGGCATTAAACTGAACTGCACAGTATAGAAGTGGGACACAAGTACTGTTGGTTAGATTTTGTTGTATCTGCCTGGACTCTTGCCTTTTATGTTACTTCTTTGATTTTGATAATTATCGGTGAAAGATATTATTTGTTTGGCCTGCAAATCTAGAGAATATCTTCTTAACAAATACTTGAAAAATTCAGGTGACTTGTGGAAGCCGGAGCATTAGGATAAGGGCTAAAAGTAGTGCTAAAGTTAAAGACTGGGTTGCTGCAATTAATGATGCTGGTCTAAGGCCTCCTGAAGGCTGGTGTCATCCTCACCGCTTTGGTTCTTTTGCTCCTCAAAGGGGTTTGAGTGAAGATGGTAGTCAGGCTCAGTGGTTTGTAGATGGTCGAGCTGCATTTGAAGCTATTGCTTCTTCTATTGAGGACGCAAAATCGGAGGTCTGTTCCTTCCTGCCTCAGCACACAATATTCATTGTTAATCCATGATTATCTTTGGTCTTGAGATTCTGTTGATTGATTGGAAGCTTCATGCAGATATTTATTTGTGGCTGGTGGCTGTGCCCAGAACTGTATCTACGCCGTCCTTTTCATACTCATCCTTCATCCAGGCTTGAGGCTTTGCTGGAAGCAAAAGCTAAGCAAGGGGTTCAGGTACTCATAAAGTCGTTAACTGCTTTATAGCTTTTATATTTCACTGAATCATATGTTATCACTGCTAACTTATGAGTGCTAATTCTAATATATCTTACAAATGCAGATTTATATTCTACTATACAAAGAGGTTGCCCTTGCTTTGAAAATCAACAGCGTCCATAGCAAGAGAAAGCTTCTTAGCATTCATGAAAATGTGAGGGTACTGCGTTATCCTGACCACTTCTCTACTGGTGTTTACTTATGGTATGCAATTTAATTTCAAATTCTTCCAGAGTTTGTAGATTTTAATGTTTTAGTAAGAATTTCGAACAATATTAGACTTTTTGCAGTTTCTGATATTGATTCCTGGTTATATACAGGTCGCACCATGAAAAGCTTGTCATTGTAGATTATCAGATATGCTTTATTGGAGGACTTGATTTATGCTTTGGTCGTTATGACACATCTGAACACAAAGTGGGTGATTTCCCTCCTTCAATATGGCCTGGGAAGGACTATTATAACCCAAGGTAAGTCTATTCTGCTCACTATACCAGATCTTATGTTGGATTGTCCGATGGAGAATTGTTAGAACAGAGTGATTACATTTCGTGTTATGTATTTGGTGACTCATGAACTCTTGTCAAAACATTCTGCTTGTTCAGTTGATAGACTGTATCCTTCAAGTTGTATTAAAAGGATTGTTGAATGTTTATGTTGAGTTCTTTTAGGGAGATTTATTTTACTACTTCAACCGTAAACTAGATTCTAGGTCATGTTTCTTTTAATAGATATTTTCTTATGGTAGTAGCTGGCTGGATTCTGCTTTAAAAATCACCCAGATAGTTATTAGTTGGTGAGAATGGCTATTTGTTTAAACAAGTGCAAGTTGGTTTGAGCACTCTCCTTACGCTTTTTAGATATTCTCTAATTTTTTCTTTTCTTTTCTTTTCATGGTCAGGGAATCTGAACCAAATTCATGGGAAGATTCAATGAAAGATGAGTTAGATCGTGAAAAATATCCTCGAATGCCTTGGCATGATGTCCATTGTGCTCTTTGGGGGCCACCTTGTCGTGACATAGCTAGGCACTTTGTTCAGCGCTGGAACTATGCAAAGGTCACTCTTTTGTTGCAATTGATATGGTTATAATGTCTAGATTATGATAACATTATGATCTTAATTTCCGTATCCTTCCTTCAGAGAAATAAGGCTCCCTATGAGCAAGCAATCCCACTACTTATGCCTCAGCAGCACATGGTTATTCCACATTACATGGGGAGAAGCAGAGAGATGGAGATTGAGAGTAAGAATGTTCAAAATTATAAAGACTTTAGAGGGCAGGATTCCTTTTCTGCAAGATCATCATTACAAGATATCCCACTTCTCTTACCTCAAGAAGCAGATGGGCCGGATGCTTCTAGTGGAGAACCAAATTTACATGGCCTGGACTTCCCTACTGATCACCTTGATCATCCTAGCAGGGTTAACAATGGTCTTTCTTTCTCTTTCCGGAAGTCCAAAATTGAACCAGTAGGTCCAGATACACCACTGAAGGGCTTTGTAGATGACTTTGAATCCTTGGATAGTCGTGGGAAACTGCTTTCAGACAGGCTGGCACAGCCTGCCATGAAATGTTCAGATCCAGAGTGGTGGGAAACTCAAGAACGGGGTTATCAGGGTGGATTTACAGATGAATCTGGTCAAGTTGGTCCTCGTGCTTCATGCTATTGTCAGGTAGACTGTTACTCTTAAGAAACTTCCAGAATTATCATATTGTCTGCCAAATATCAGCAACCTAGCCTGATGCCTCTAGTAGTATCACTGACTTCCTGAATTTTATTTTAATTTTTGGTAGCTTATTTGCTCCTTCCATGCCAAAGTGGCTTCCTTTCTATTTTAGTCCATCCTGTAATGACTGTCAATTTCAAATAAGTTAATGGTATTGATTTCACTTCCCTTAGTTGCCTTTGTATTGTACATTAGTTTCGACAATGAAGACATTTTCTTATAAAAGAATATAAATTGTCCCCAGCATTTTGACAATAAGAGTTAAGCAAAAGTAAGGGTGATATTGTAGAGCAAAAAATTAAGACTGATATTGGAAAGACATGGTTAAGTTTGCAAGTGTGAACTACCTTCATGCTGTTTGTATTTACTTATCTAATCCTCCTCTTTATAAGAATCCAGTACTAATCGTTGAGAGAAATGATTGAAGCTGGGAGATAAGGGTATTTGGAAGCTCTCAATAAATTTGACCAGTTACTGACAAGATATATTTTCTGAAAACTCGAGAGAAGGAAATGGGGGGAGGGGGGGGAGGAAGGAGTGGAAGTTATTGATGTATCATAAATTTCAAGAGGTTTCTTATAGTTTGATGAGAGTATTTTAAATGTATATCTGTTTCCTTTCGTACTATTGCTTGTTTTGCATGTTGATTGTGATGTTGGACTCCCTAGTTTGTCATTTTTAAGAGAAATAATAGATTTCATTATTTGTTAACCTTCTCTATAGTAAATAGATGAATCCATCATTATATTTGTGTGGGGTTCACATGAGTCCACAAATCTAATTGTTAATTTATTGAATTTGTAAAAAAAAAAGATTGAAACATGGTTTAGAGATGGTTGTGTAACATGCCTCCATTTATAATTTCTTGTAATTTCAGATCATTAGAAGTGTCAGTCAGTGGTCTGCTGGAACAAGCCAAACTGAAGAGAGCATTCATAGTGCTTATTGCTCAGTTATCGAGAAAGCCGAACATTTTATTTACATTGAGGTATATTCTTTAATAAAATTTTCATTACGCTTAGGTGTGCTTTACACTTTCAATAAAATTTTCATTGCTTATAAAAAGAAAAGTTTTGAGGACCGTGAAAGGATAGTGCAAGATCTTATATCTTTTTTCTTATGTACTCTTTATCTTTGGGCAATGGCTTTTGTATTCCCGATTGTGCTTAATTTTTATGATCTCCTCGTTCTTTTTTCTCTTTCTTGCTAGGTATTTTCTCCTATATTTCCTATGTACTTGTGCCGCCTTACACTTTATATCGACATCTTGATTATGTACTTGTGCCACCTTACACTTCATATCGACATCTTGATTACTTATATATATATATATATAAAAGCATAACTGTTGAATTTGCTTAGAAACTACCGCACAAGTCAAACACTACAAATTGGTCAATTAGTATTTTGGTCTCATTCGTCATGGTGATGGCTCTTACTTTTTGAAGATGGCCCATTAAGATCAATGAAACTGTACATTAGATGCTATAGAAAGTATGAATGTGGCTATTCAATTCCACGGGATAACCTAGCAACCCCTTGAACAGGTCTTTATTTTATTTTCTTTTTAAAAGTACATGCATATTGCTCCAATGTGCTTAGAGCATCTTGGCCTTGCTGGGGGTCATTGACTTCATGTCATTTTGATGCGCTCTTTCTACCTTCCAGTTTTACATTAAAAGTCAGGTCCCTTCATCTCATGCCTCAGAGTAATAGATAAATTTATTTTCCTTATTCTGCACCCTGCTCAAGGAGTTGGGAAGATGAGTTATGTTGGCTTGAGGGTGTTTGGCCAATCTAACTGGTCTATGTTGCTCAAGTCACAACCATCTCAGCTTACTTCTCTAGCTGGATGCCTAACTAGCACATTTCCAAACAGACTCAACACACTACCACATTTCTGTCTTTCAGTTTAAGTTGTGGTCTTTCTGAAGATTATTTTTTCTGTTAAAACCGTCCCACTAGCATTGTCTTTCGGGTCACTCAACTGCCACAATCCACATGTATGTATCCAAGAAAGATGATAGTTTATTTTTATTTTTATTTTCCCAATATACTTGAAGAGTAAAGTGTAGTAGAAAACGGTTGAAGTGGATGAGACTAATAAAGAAACTGTCGTTGATACAAGAAGCAAATTGTTGTGTGAAGGAATCAATATCTTGACATAAGCCAAGAGGCAGATCTTGTGTCACTCCACCTGGTCGTGAAATATTACATGAATCTGTGTAAAACCTTTGAAGTTTTAGTTAAAAAGGAAGCTAAGTGAGGCTGTTTCTCAATAAACCATTGCAGTGCCTTAATGATATTTTGGACCATATAAATCGATTTGTGGAAAGCCACATAGGAATTGGAGTAGGCAGAGAAGATAAAGTAAATGCATGCTTACTCATAATGTTGGGCTTTTATCAAGGGGGCGGAATGATTTATACTTATGAGCCATTTGGACAGGCTTGTGATATGTTGATAAAAAAACCTTGACAATTTTCTTACCTGTTCAGTGTGGTTACCTTTATACATAGACCTCTTTTTGAGTTGTAAATCCGTTATATTGTTTAGTGTGCTGATTGTCGTGCTTAGTATTGAGAATCTCACTAAAATTCGATTATATGTTTCATTTTCCTGAACATAAAGTAAATGCATGCTTACTCATATTGTTGGGCTTTTATCAAGGGTGCGGAATGATTTATGCTTATGAGCCATTTGGGCAGGCTTGGGATATGTTGATAAAAAAACCTTGACAATTTTCTTACCTGTCGGTGTGGTTATCTTTATACATAGATCTCTTTTTGAATTGTAAATCCATTATATTGTTTAGTGTGCTGATTGTCGTGCTTAGTATTGAGAATCTCACTAAAATTCGATTATTTGTTTCATTTTCCTGAACAAAATTCTCGGCAACTTGTTCCCAGAATCAATTTTTCATATCAGGTCTGTCGGGAGATGAGATAATACGTAATCGCGTCCTAGAAGCATTATACCGGCGTATTATGCGAGCATACAATGATAAGAAGTGTTTTAGGGTCATAATCGTCATACCACTACTACCGGGTTTCCAGGTTCTATTTTGTTGTCAATATCCTTCAAATCTGAAAGTTGATTAAGCTGTCATATTTTTATACTGAATTTTGTTTTAACAGGGGGGTGTGGATGATGGGGGTGCAGCATCTGTGAGAGCCATAATGCATTGGCAGTATCGAACCATTTGCAGAGGACATAACTCGATATTGCATAATCTCTATGATCTTCTTGGTCCTAAAACTCATGATTACATTTCTTTCTATGGCCTCAGAGCGTATGGTAAACTCTTCGATGGTGGTCCTGTGGCCTCCAGTCAGGTATTGTCTTACACCATTTCTTTTATCAATGCACCTTACCACTTTTGTTAACATACTTCCATTTTTCTTTTTCACTCACTTGCAAATGCTGATTCTCTTTCCTACAATGTATCAGTATTCCATCATTCTTCTTTTGTTGCTGCAGGTATATGTGCACAGTAAAATTATGATTGCCGATGATTGTGTAGCATTAATTGGATCAGCTAATATTAATGACAGGAGTTTGCTTGGGTCAAGAGATTCCGAGGTACCACTCCTGCTCAATGACTTCTCTATGTAGTTTTATTCATTTTTCTGTTGGTGGTTCTAAACCTCAAAAAGCTAGAGCATGTCTATCCAATCAAGAATTCAGTGTGAAAAACAATTGCCTTTTGTGGGGATTATATTTGAGGAAATGCGTAGCTGTTTTACTATAAAACATAATAGATACCTGTAAGTCAGTGACATTGAACCCCAAGGGGTTGGCCCAAGTGGTGAAGGCCTTGGTCTTGAGGGTTTGCTCCTTTCAAGGTCCAAGGTTCAACACCTCATGGGTGCAAACTGCTGCTTGGGGCCATTGGACTAGGGGTTCGCCTCTTGATTAACCGAGGTGCACTTGCGGGAAACTCCATTCTGAGGGCCTGTGCACCCCCGGGATTAGTCGGAGCGAAGCTTTGGACACCCGGTGCCAATCAAAAAAGTCATAGTGACAGTGTGTCATATCAGCAATAAAAGCCTTGTTTCATGCACAGGCTGCACTCTCAGACTTGTCAGCACTGCCAGTTTTAACCTATAAGCCATCTAAATAATCCCTCTTCTTTAGGCTATCATGGATAGATGTGCTCTGTTATGTAAGTCTTAAACTTTTGATATGATTGTACGTTCTATATGCTTATTTGCATTGCTTTTGGAGTAGCTCCCCCTGAAAGGTTCTCAAAAATTTGTTTCAGATTGGTGTACTTATAGAGGACAAAGAACCGGTTGACTCATTTATGGGAGGCAAACCATGGAAAGCTGGAAAATTTTCTCTCACTCTTCGTCTGACATTGTGGTCTGAACACCTTGGTCTTCACTCAGGAGAGGTTGGTGATTCTAGTTGCTTTCATTCCTTCCAGTGTGATGCTGAATGAATACATTATCTTCTATGAATAGCTTAGGTAATTTATCTGATATTGATTCTTCATATCTTTTTCCTCAGATCGATCAAATAATTGACCCTGTTGTTGATTCAGCTTACAAGGATATTTGGATGGCAACCGCGAAGGTGAGAAAAAGTTTTTAGAAAAAGTATGAAAAAGAAAAACTTCGTATGAAAATCTAAGACTAATCCTAGTGACCATCACATTATATTATTGAGCATTTGAAGTAGTAATAAGAATTTGAAAATTCTAGGCTCCTTGAAGAACCATAGAAGACAAATGTATTCTTAACCCCAATGGGTTGACTTAAGTGGTAAGTTACTTGGCCCTGATCAAGTCCAAAGTTCGACTCTCCTTAAGTTCAAACAATTCTATGGGGCCACGCATGCTGGCAAAAGCCTAAGCTTTACTCGACCTGTGTGGAGGGAGTGCTTTGCACAGTGTTTCAGAGATTTAGTCGGGCGAAGCCTCGGATATCTGGGTTATAAAAAAAAAAAAAAAAAAAAAAAACTGATTTTCACAAATTTATAGCCTAGACATGAAACACCATACTTATATATGGCCAGCATGTGGGAAACAATGATTGTGTGCACGATTTTTCCTTTTCTTTTTGTTTTATAAGAAGATAGTCATAAGGCATACAATTTTGCTTTAATAGCATTTTATATGCGCATTAAAAGGAATATACTAATTGGTTAATGGTCTTAAATGGGCTTTTTCAGTGAGTTGAGGCTAAAGGTTGAAGAGTAAAGTTACTTATCAAAAATAAAGGTTGAAGAGTATAAGTCCGGCTGAGGTAGAATATGTTCTATCAAGTTTAGAATACATTTGTGGTGAGATGTTCATATAAAGAGGATAACTTCTATAGGTAACTAGGTCCTTTGTGCACTCCAACAGCAACCTGCCAAATCAACTTGTAATACCGAAGCCCATTAGGACAAAAACCCTAGATGATCTCTTCTATTCTCTTCAGAGAAACCCATCCATGTAGCCATCTGAAGCCCCATTCCCCTTTTAAGAGAATCAACACCACCGCCTATCCAAGAGATGCAACATCACAAATCCATTTAGCACAACACATATTCAGTTTCTGATAAAGCTGGGGGAGACGGTGAGAAAATCTTATCATCAAAATGCTTGTCGTGGAATTGATATGCTATTAGTTTGATAAAATCTACAGGAATTGATTTTATCATCAAAACGTTAACTGATACCTTCAAGAAATAATAAACTGACAACTTTGATAAAACGCTCGTCGAGGAATTGGTTTCAGAAAGTCTTGTAATCTCCAACATGCACAGAACAGAAACTTATGAAAAATTGTAAAGCAGCAGTAAAACCCACATGAAACTGTTGAGAGGGGAAGAAAATTCAGTAAAAGGAAAACAAAAGATGTGCGTCTAATACAGCTCAAAAACCACGAAACTTTGTAAAAGATCCTACTTTTTATTTGATAGATTCCTCATTTTGGGTTGCTGAACTAAGACTGTACATACACTTCTGAACATTAAGAAGGGGAACAGAAAGCGTTCAGAGACAGAGAGAACAATGATATTAGAAAAGCGAGAAAGAAAGACAGTCCAAGAAATTTTAGGA
The DNA here is from genome assembly GCA_006937295.1 of Carpinus fangiana. Classification (NCBI taxonomy): domain Eukaryota; kingdom Viridiplantae; phylum Streptophyta; class Magnoliopsida; order Fagales; family Betulaceae; genus Carpinus; species Carpinus fangiana. The sequence goes on from CM017326.1 coordinate 25,592,888, forward strand.
CTTACGGGTGTTGGAGCAACGGTGGAGGAAAGGGGGCAGCGTTCGACAGAGGAGGAGGCAGTGGGGTTCGATTTCCTTGAATGGGGGAATTGGGGATTTTGTTGATAGGTTGAGGAGAAAAGCTTAACATCTAGTGTTTTTGTCTTAATCACTTGGTGTTTCACGCTTAGGTTTCTATTTCTTATCGGAGGGCACAAATTACCTGGGTTATGCTAGATCCATATTAGAAGTTATTCTCTTATTTGAATACTAAAATAGCAAGGTTAAGAAAGGGTAAGAAAAAGAAACACTCTTTCTTGGAGATTATAATATGCCATGTTAAATCACTACTTGTCCCTAAGTTGATAGGAAGAGATGAATTTAATTATTTATGTTCTACATTCTCTCCTAATAAGTGAGGTTTAATACGTGGAATATTTAATTGAAATGAATGGAGAATGACGAATTCAAGGTTTGAACTTTAGGACCTTTGACTTTGATACTATGTTAAATTACCACTTATCTCAAAAGGATAATTTGATAAGAAGAGATGAATTTAATGATTTAATTTATATTTTATATGCCAATTATATTTTCTGGCTTTAGGTTTTTGCATTTGTCCAATACTTGTGTTCTGAAAGTAGTAACTATTTATTGGTATGGTATTTTGACAGACAAATACGGCCATTTACCAAGATGTATTTTCTTGCATACCTAATGATCTGATACATACAAGGTATAATGCAGTTCTTAATCTTCCTCTCGTCTCTTTCTTTTGCTCCCTGTGCTAACTACTACTTCCATTTCCCCCAAATATGATGATATGCAGAGTTGTACTCAGACAAAGCGTGGCCTTGGGGAAGGAGAAAGTTGGCCATTCTACCATCGATTTAGGAATAGCACCTGAGAAGTTAGAATCCTATCAAAATGGAGATATCAAGAAAATGGATCCCATTGATAGATTAGAGGCGGTGAGGGGGCATCTTGTTTCCTTCCCTCTTGATTTCATGTGCAAAGAAGATTTGAGACCTGTGTTCAATGAGAGCGAGTATTATGCATCGGCTCAAGTTTTTCATTAGGTATAACTTGCAACTGATTTCTTCCAGGGAGATTGTATGTCTATTAGTATTTACTTATTTCTTTTTAACTTTATACAACAAACCTCAGAGATAGAGAGAGAGTAGGGCTACTTAACCGTGGTAGCCTCTTACAGAATGTATTTATGATTAATATACACTAAAAAAAAAAAAAAAATTATTGTTGTATAGAATTTATATATAGCAATGTTTTCTTTTCTTCTATAGATCTCCTTTCTCGTATCTTGAAGTTCTGTTTCTTTGTATTCCTACATCTTTTTATTATATTTCCTTTATGGTCAACCATATAAATTGACAACAATCCTATTGGTAAAAAGGTTTAGTAATGTGTTTAAACTAAGGTTGTACAAGTGGTGTGGTTAGCAGTTATTATCTCTAAATTGCAAACTACACCGCCTTAGGCTGTTAGTAGTTTGGAATGTTTCTATTTTAGTGTTTTGTACCTTTTTTTAGGGCATGTTTTAGGCGGTTTTGGACATGTTCTAGTGTTTTAGTATGAAACCCTATATCAAAATGACATTGTTTTGGTATTAAATGTCAAAGTGTCATTTTGCTATACCCTTATTATATTTATATATATATATATATAGAGAGAGAGAGAGAGAGAGAGCCAGTTAGTGGGTGATCCTAAAATCAAAATAAGGATAAGCTTCAAACAACAACGGTCCCAAAATGAAAATACATTGCAATAGATATAAGCAAATTGTATTAGATACATTGCTCGACTATCCCACAGCTGCTTCATTGAATACAATTAAGCGACAGTAGCTGTGGGATAGTCGAGCAAACCAGGCAACGGCGCAAAAAGGTATACGTTTATCTTTGGTGTATTCAAAACACGTGTGCTGATTTCGAAGTTTTTCAAAGCATGAAGGCTTAGGATTAGAGGAGTTTGAGTTGTTTCTATTTGCCATAGCTTTAGCATGCCGGATTTTGACTTCCAAGTTCTGGTTGAAGAAGAAGCGCGACCATAGAATTTGGAAGTTGTATGATTATTTTAGCTTTATTTAGTCCCTGTCCCCACCGTTATCACACCCCTTTGAACAGAGCAATGAATGTTGTGGATGATATCAGCATCAGTAACGATGACTTGGAATCCACTAGTTGCAACTTGCAACCCTAATGGCCTGAAGCACATTTAAACCCACCTCCACAGTATTCTTTTTTTCTGTATTTTAAATTTCTCAATCCAAAATCTTGCTATTGTCTTTACATTAATCTTTTGATTCAGAAACCAGAATCTAGCACGCGTATCCTTTAATTTCCTCTTATATTTTAACCTCATCAGGTCCATAATAATAAATTAATAATGGTCAAAGTCATCTTTCTTTTTCTGAGCTTTGTACATATCCATGGTCCACCAAAACAAGTGGCTAATCAGTAGCCTCGACTTTAGATCCTTCGTTGGTTAATCTCATTTGCTGGAACATTTGGTCCCCACCCCCTAAGTTTTTTGTAATTCAATTTATTAAATTAACTTGTGTAATTCTCACATATGTTTTTATTAGAGCGTTACATGAATTGAAAAAAAAAACTTATTCCATCCAATTTTAGTTAACCATTCATGTTAATATTTGTTAGTTTTAGATTGGTTCATTCAGTGTTTCCATTGTAATCAATTGAAATGAGTTTGTAGCATGAAGAATTCAGCCGTGTCTGGACAGCCAGAAGTCGTGTACGGACACGAATTTCAAAGGGTTCATTTTGCGAGCCGTGTTCAGGCAACCAAAAGCCTTGTCCGGACACAAATTTCAAAGAATTCATTTTGCAAGCCATGTCCAAACAGCCAAAAGCCGTGTTTGAACATGAATTCCAGAAAGTTCATTGCGTAACTCTAACCTTATCCAAACATGCACTTAACCGTGTCCAGACACAGCTGCTTTATTTTAACTTAATTCTATTTTGAATAGGTATGTGTTGTAGCCTATATATAGGGACGGTTACACACATTTGTTTTAATGTATTCTAAGAGTGAATAAGGTTGTGCTAAGAGAGCTTATGAGATTCAGAGCTTTAAGTGTCTCTCTTAGAGTTAGAGGTTGTGTCTTCATCCATAGATTCAAAACAACCGAAGCTTCAGAGTTCCGGTAAAGGAGATCACATAGAATAAACATTTTAGAAGTTTTGGAAGAACTACTGTGGTAGCGGACAAGCAAACAAGTAGGTTGCTTGTCTAGTATACGGAAATATTGTCATTTGCAAGGTTTTGTAAGTGTATGTTGACATTGTGTAATTTCTCATTATTCTATTGTGAGTGATTTTTTGGATTTAACTGCTGCCTTGGAGAAGTTTTATTTTTAAAGAGTTTTCTAAAGTGTTTCCTCTTCGTAACCAAATATCTGTGTTCTTTAATATTAATTACATGTCTATATTTCGTTAATTATTCTGTGTTAGATCTAATCTATTTCCGCACTCTTTTTGTGAAATTTCTATACAATCAGAATAAGTGTAAATTGGAGCCATTTAGATTTTTCAATTTAGGTTTGAGCATATTAGATTTTTCAATATTTATTGTCAATCAGAATCTATTTCATCCGTGAAAATATCTTTTAACTGAGGGTGTCATTATTATTATTAACGAATGATAATTTAAAATAAGCAGTAGTTGTGAGGCAACATGTAAATTAAGAGTAGCTGAGGAGGAAAAATGTAATTAATCCTAATATTAATTAACTATTCAAGAAGATATACAAATCTAATCACAATCTATTTCGTCCATGAAAATATCATATTTAATAGCAAGTGCTATAGTTATTTTCCATGTATAATAACACCGACATTTTTAAACAACACTTTGATTACCTCATGATAAGTTGATAAACCCCCGCTATTAGTTTGGTTTCTTGGACTAAACTAAAAGCATGTAAAAAGGGGGCGGGGATGATGCAACTACTGAGCAAAATTCCCTGTCAGAATGTCCAAAATACTCCTCCATCGTGATTACATGAGTAGTCAAACCGAAGGCATCACAGGAATTTCACGCCAACTTACGGTAGCCATAAAGGTATCCTTTTACGTACGTAAAAGTAAGCCTTGCAAGTTGAAGAAAACAAGAATGCGGTGTAATCCATCTTAAGCCTCTCGGTGGTGGAGTTTTCCGGCAGGCCGCAGGAGTTTCAGATTTCAGGCAGGTAACCGATCGTTTTCTTGTACAAAACCGGTGAAGAAACAAGGTTTTGAATACTTGTCTCTTATTCTTCTATGTATAGTTGGGTTTTCTAAGAAGTATTGATTTTTTGTTCTTCTAGCTATCTCTCTCTGTTTTCTCTTTTGGGTGAATCTAGAGTATTTAATTGAGTTGTACGTGTTTTTTGTTTATTGGATACAAAACCAATGCGATAGTTGCCTACGTTTGTTTTGTTTTCTTTGCGTTAGTTTTCTTGGGAAGCAAAGAATGGCAGTTTCAAAGCCTCCGAGTCTTGTTTGGTTCCTGAGAAAATTTTGGAAATGACAAAAAGTTTCTATTGAAATGGGTTTTAGATGATTCTATATGTTTTATTTGGTTGCTTAGAAAATGTTGAAGAACATGTGAAATATATTGAACTTGCACTTTTGATTTTTTTCTTTTTCCTTTTCTTTCTAATTTGTAAATTATAATCCGGAGATGGGATAGTCACATCTATACAATACATTAGCTCCTATAATAAACACATTAAGCTTGAATACTCCCTCTATATATAAACATACACACATATATACATGTATTATGTATATATATATTTGGTTGCTGAGAGATAAAATGAAAAGGAAGCTAACTTTATAATCTTGTGTTTTCTACTTGTGAGATATATCATGCGTTCAATAAAACTAACAAACTCCCTCTATACTTATCTGCTAACAAAGATAAGAAAAGTTTTAATATCCATTATTTTTTTCTTTCTTTTTTTTTCTTTTTTCATTTTCTTTGCAATCAAATGGAGTTGTAGTTATCAAAAAAATATTAACAAATTTATTGTAAAGCAGCCAGTCTCAGTGTGATTGTGGGTATAATTGGAGTACTGTGGAGGCGATGGTGCTTTTCCTATCCCTTCTTGATGCGTTGACAAAAACTGAATCAATCAGGACAGGAAGGAACTTTAAGGTTGATGTTGGAAAGGAAACTGCAAAAACATTGGCAAAGGAAGCCAGGAAGAATGATCAGTTGATTTTAAGTTCTTCAGCCTCTGTCAAGTCCAAAAAATCTGACAACTATGTGTCAGTGTGCTCTAAAAGAGGGAAGAAGGGGATTAATCAGGATTGCTTAATTGTTTGGGAGGTATGTACGTCATATATATTATCTCACTTCATATATATATATATATATAGCAGATAAGATTATTTCTGATTAATTTGTCAGCATGCATGAATGGTTTGGTTGTTGTTAGGAGTTTGGATGCCAACAAGACATGATGTTTTGTGGCATTTTCGATGGACATGGGGCATGGGGACACATTATAGCAAAAAGGGTGAGGAAATCATTGCCTGCTTCTTTGCTGTGCAATTGGCAAGAAACTATATCTTCAACCTCACTTGACCTGGATTTTCAAGTGGAAGCGGATAGAAATCTTCGTCGGTTTGATATATGGAAGCAATCCTACTTGAAAACTTATGCCGCTGTGGACCAGGAGCTTAAGCATCATCCCGGAATTGATTCCTTTCGTAGTGGTACTACAGCTCTCACAATTGTTAAACAGGTGATTGCAAATTTCCCACATGCATCATGGTTTTTAAAATTAAGGCCTTTTTGCCTAAATGGCTCTTCTCCATGGAGAGGATCCATTTACCATATTAGCCTGTTGGCTGTTACTATTTACTTTTTAATTGTATTCAGGGTGAACAACTTGTCATAGCAAATGTTGGCGATTCTCGGGCTGTGCTGGCGACCACATCTGATGATGGCCATTTGGTACCACTTCAGCTTACCATCGACTTTAAGCCCAATTTACCTCGTTAGCTCTCTCTCTCTCTCTCTCTCTCTCTCTCTCTATATATATATATATATATTTATGTGCGTCTCTGCACATGCATGTGTATTTACAGTAGTCCCATGCATGCATGTATTTTGATGGCAGAGGAGGCAGAGCGAATAGCAGAGTCGAAAGGACGAGTGTTTAGTTTAGAGGATGAGCCTGGGGTGTACAGGATGTGGAGCCAGAGGCCTAATGGGGAGACACCAGGTGGGCTAGCTTTGTCGAGAGCCTTAGGGGACTTCTGCCTAAAGGACTTCGGACTTATTTCTGTGCCGGATGTGACGCAAAGGGAGATAAGCAACAGAGATAAATTTGTGATTTTGGCAACAGATGGTGTATGGGACGTTGTTTCCAACCAAGAAGCTCTACAGATTGTTTCTTCCACAGCAGATAGGGAAAAATCAGCTAAAAGGCTGGTGGAGTGTGCTGTTGGAGCATGGAAACAGAAAAAACGAGGCATTGCCACGGATGACATCTCAGCTATTTGCCTCTTCTTTCACACTTGAACCTCTTTCAACCAATCCACCCCCATCACTATGCAACTGATCATCTCCAGACCAGTTGGCATAACAAAACCTGGCCATTTATTTGCTTATTGCCACTGCCTTCAAGTTGTAATTGAGGTTCTTGTATATGTATATATACCATGTTGTGTGAAGAGAAATATTATGAGCCATGTTTGTGTGATGAGAAATATTATGAGTATCAAACTGACGTGAAACTCATTCATCAGTGGCGGAGCCACATGATGACAAGGGGAAGCCATCGCTCCCCCAAGAAGTCAAATTTTTTTTTTTCATATAGAGCCTTCAAAAGTTTGGTATGGACGTGGCTCCCCAAATATGTTTAAAAAACAAAAAAAAATTATATGAAGCAAAGATTTTATATGGACCAGGGGAGCCACGCTCCCCCACGATCGTGCTGTGGCTTTCGCTCCAGTTCCGTCAAATACTGTCGTCGTTGAGAACCGACCTTTGCGTTGGCCTTCTTATCCATCCATTTCTCGATCAAACAGGCTCCACGAAGACTCGCCGCGCCTTCCTCTTCCAGAGCTCTGCTGCTTTTGCCGCTAGCTCTGCTCTGTTTCTTTCCCATTGTTTCCCTGTAAAATTTCAATTCTTCAGTGCTTTTTTCTCCTTCGTCGATGGAACGGTAAATTTTGTCGAGAAGAGTTGAAGAGAAAGATGGGTTTTTCCTCTCTTGGCAGTATCTATCTTCTCTCAGTATTTTCTCCCTCCTATAAATGTTTTATTTATGGAAAATGTGATGGCGATTTAACAAAAGGGAGGCAGAGGCAGAGGGAAAGAAAATGATGGAACGGAGAGAGTGACAAGTGGGAAGTTTAGGTTTAGAGCTTGTTCCTCAGTTTTTGTCTGCTAAGCTAGACTCAAAAGCTGGCAAAGATGGGCAAAGATGGCAATCGAAATGATGTGAAAGAACTTATTTACACATTCCTTGTTTTCCACTCTTTGCCTTTTCTTGTTACACCTTATCAATGTATTACAATAAAGTAATGTAAACTAGATGTAGCTGCATTCTCTTTTTATATTTTATATTTAACAATATTTTGCATGAATCTGTTTCTATTAGGAAAATTGAAAGTTTGTACTCCAATTCACCCTATTTTACTTTAATCTGTTTTTATTAGGAAAATTGGAAGCTTTGCCGACATACCCATGAGCTCATGTTTGAAAAGTGAGTTCATAGTAAATGGTCCTATAGTCTGAAAAGTGTGTTCATACGTTGTCCTGGTCCCATAGTCTAAAATTTATTCTATTAAAATAATAAATGTCATTAAAATAAGTAATCAATTTAGAAAATAATTTGGAAGATAAGTTTTTTTTTTTTTTTTTTTTTTTATTGTGTTCCATTATTTCTTTTCTAATTAATTATTTGTTTCTATTTGTTTGTAGTTATTCGGCTAACTCTTTCTAGTTATTGTGGTTGGTTTGTTTTCAATAAACCTTTCAAGATAACTGATTCACCGAAATGTACTCATTTTTCTTAAACACAATGAAGTGTGCTTAGTTCATTTTGCTAGTTGTTTGTTAATTTGATAAGTCTGATTTGATTAATTTATTTGTTGCTATTTTGGTTGTTGATGCTAATTTGTTATGATATTGTTTAGCATCTTTAGCCAATTAGACTTTGATCAAATTAAGAGAATAAATTGAATAATATATGTTAGTGGTACCAATTATAAATAGGCAATAATTGAATTTGTTTAGCATAATTGTAAGATGTCCCACATCCACATATTGCTAATTTGATCGTTTATCTTATAAACTTTGATTGTCTATTGATAAGAGCTAAATATTACATATTTGAACCCCTTAATTTACATTAGTTAATCTTTTAGCTGTGTCGTTATCTAACGCTTTGTGTTAGATTTGTATTTTAGTGTTTTGTAGGTTGCTGAAGAGAAATTGCATCTTAAAAGGAGAAAATTGCAAAGTCTTGGAATAAAGCATACTTTGAGAAGACCTAGAAGATGTGGTTAAATTTGACCAAATCAAAGGAAGGATAAAATCGGAATTTTCCTTAATGGAGATAAATTCGGATTTGATTCGAATTCAGATTCTGCATATGTTTCAGTGTTTTGACCATAACTTTCTGTTCAAATATCGGATTGAGGTGATTCAAACGGCAGTGTTTACTATGCCAAAATCGTCCCACAATATGAGAACGCAAATTTGAGCGAATCTTATCCGGATTTCAGACTTCTATTTTGACTGGGAGACTGACCTCCAAATTGTCTAGGTTTACTAGGGCTTCTAGGACTTCTCTAAGCCTATAAATAGACATCTTTGCAGTCAAGAAAGATATACAAGCCTGAAGACAAAAATTTACAGCTTCTCTTTAGTTTAGTTTTTCTATAGTTTAGGAATTATTTTTATGTCGGGCTAACCCCCAACTAAGGTTGGGGATGAAGCCTCACCATTGAAGAACAACATTACTTTTATGTAAGTCTTTATTATCCGATTTTATGGTTTAATATTTTAATTGTTTTACTTCTTTTCAATGTGTGGAATGATTATTGGATATCTTGTTGTGATTCAAGGATACACATGGTGATTTAGGATAATTACACATAATTGATTGTTTGGTTTTATATGCCTAAAAATTGGATATCCCTTATGATTTGTTCTTCGGATACATTTGGTGTTTCAATTAAATTTGGATTCCTTTTATGACTTGTACACGGAATGGATACATGGGATGGTTTTGATTAATTCTTTGAAGCATAGTAAAACATACATAAGGTTTAATTTGTGAGAACTTCGGATTAATACTGATGAACATGAAGTATGTGTTGTTCTGATTTGGTGAGTGTGGATTCCGCATCCTTAGTACTTTATATTTTATTTAATTTATGTTTTGTCTTTTAAATTTCAAAACCAAATTCAAAACCTCTTTTGGAACTAGATTAGGATTAAATTAGCTTAGATATAAATTGACCTTTCAAGAATACAATTCCCTGTAGGTTCGACCTCGCACTTGCACACCACCATATTGCACACGACTCGTGCGCTTGCGAGTACATTTATTTTTGTACAACATCTATTACAAGGTAGTGATTTAACTTGAAAATTCTAGGTTCACGCGTCATGTCAAAGTTTAAAACTATTGATTCATTCTTCAAAAGGAAAGAAGCTGACATTTCGGAAAGTAATACATAGTTGGATTTTAATGCCGGAACTTCAAATGTCGATGAGCGCCATTTTATAAATATTTTTTTGTAATGCATACATTATGTGAATTATCAAATTTTTAAGTTAGAAAATTTTGTAAGATGCCAAAAAAAAAAATTAGCGGCTCCCCCAGTGTTAAATCTCTAGCTCCGCTACTATTCATTTGGATCGATAACATTTCTTTCAATTAATTATTTTGATCATTTTCAATAAATGAGCTCTATAGTAATTTGGGACCCAACTTTTGGTAAAAGATTCTGCACCGTGTATAAACTTAATTAGACCATTGGTCCTATTTATAGCAAAGCAAGGTTGAGATGATATTTGTAGTAAGTTGTGAATATCCTCTTAAATGGTTTAGAAGAAATAAAAATAAATAAATAAATAAATAAATAGAAGAGATAAATGGTTTCAAAAGAAATTAAAATAGAGAAATTAAATTAAAAATTCGTGTTGTTAAAAAATAATAATAATAAAATATTTTAAATATGACAGAATTTTTTTAAACCTTTTATAAAATAGTTTTTTTTTTAAAGATGATAAACTTGGTCCTGATTTTTACAATAAACCCTCTTTTTTGAAAATTGGGCTAAAAAATTGAGACTTGGAACTTAAACTCTAGGTTTCCTTTTCTTTTTAGTTTTAGTTTTGTTCTATATGTGTTTATTTTGCTTGATTATGTCTATAAAATTGAAGTCTCACCATTATTATTGTGGAAATTTAAAACCATTATTATTGTGGAAATTTAAAAGGAAAATTTCCTAAAGTTAAAACTACAAAATCCTTCCGAAGAGAAATCCCAAGGTTTTTTTACTGAGTTACTTTCATGGCTTTCATGGCTAGGATAAAAAACATGAGTTATTTTAATTGCTGGGATAAATTGTTCGGTTTAGCTGGACAAGAATAGGGGGAGCAAAAATTCTAGCCATTCCCCGCTCCCCTGCCCGACTAGCGGGACAAGAATAGGGGTAACTATTTACATACACCATCGTGGCAAAGGTCTCAATTCATGAACGTGTCAACAATCACCATGAATCTAGGACACGGGAAATTTTTTTTTGAAATGAGATAATAATAATTTTTAGGAGGAGAAATAACAAAAAAAAAATGGAAAATCTTTTCCTGGCTGCAGTAATCGGAATAGGATCCCGTCTATTTCAAATGAAATGGATAATATCGATTTAGTGTAAAATAAAGGGTAGTATTGTCTTAACATTAAAATTGAAGGACTAAAATTGTTTTTTATATGAGATTTTATTTATATTATTACTTAATTAGGCTATATTAATTAATTGGGGTAATTACCTTTTGCCCTCATGAGTATAAGCGTCATCTTATGACACTTTCCCCCTTCCGTCAATCAAATGGGTTAAATCTAACGGTCAACTATTTTAAATTTTTTTTCTTTCCATTTTTGCTCTCACTTCATATCAATAAAATGACGCTTATACCCTCATAAACTCTAATCCAAAAATCTAAAGTGAAGGCAAAAATGGAAGGAAAAAAATTTAAAATGGCACATGCATGCAAGTCACATGACCGTTGACCGTTAGTTTTAACCCCTTTGAGAAAGTGTCATAAGATAGTAGTTTGATGGG
>CM017326.1:25608514-25648700 GCA_006937295.1 Carpinus fangiana
AAAAAAAAACTATTTTATAAAAGGTTTAAAAAAATTCTGTCATATTTAAAATATTTTATTATTATTATTTTTTAACAACACGAATTTTTAATTTAATTTCTCTATTTTAATTTCTTTTGAAACCATTTATCTCTTCTATTTATTTATTTATTTTTATTTCTTCTAAACCCTCTGCCCCTTGCCCTTGTTTTATAGGGTGAGGAGGTATCACTAGGTCCAAAGACAATTGGCAAAAATAACCAGCAAAATTCAGCAATAAAACCTTAGCCTCATTGAACCACTCCCAAGCTACAAGCCTAAAGCACAACCCAAACCTTTCTTACAATAACAATCCACCTTCTTACAACCAAGGGCAAAGGATATATTTACAATCATGGCACATCAAATTACATAAAAGTATGAATATAAATCTAATTCCTGTTCATTGTACTCATTTCTTCGATAATTATTTCTTTTCTTTGAAGTATCTCTTCCATCATTATTTCTCCTTATAAGAGATGCATACACTCAAAATGATACTACTATTAGATACAACAACATAGAACTACAAGAGCAAATTTATGTATGTGATTCCAAACAGAATACTTCCATAGAGAGTGCATAGCAGACCATATAAAGAAAGAATGAATGAAAAATAAAGTCAAAACTTGAAGTGCTTAAGGGGAAAATTATGAATTAAAGAAAAAACACAAACCTGTTTGCAGCAGTGAGCTTTAGTGCTTGCTGCTGAATGTCTAGTTGCTGGACTTTGAGACCAGATGCAGTCTTCATCCATGACTTCACCATTCTTCTTCTTTGAACCAGGTTTTTTAGCAACTACAAAAGAGTACGTAAGACAAACAATAGGCACCTGCTATTTACATAATAAAAGGAAGCAAAAATACAGTACAGAGAATCCATATTAAGAAGTCTAATGTAAAAACAAACAGTAAGCTTGGATAGCTTGCATTAAAGTAATGAACCAGAATTTTTTTTTATTCAAAAGATCACTTCCTGCTTCAATAACTGCTAGAAGACATCCAGCAAGTCTGCATTGGAAGAAGCTCTAAGATATCACATAAGCCCAAAAAACAATTATTAGTGAGCAGCAGCAAGTCTGTATGCCCATACGAATAAAAGAAAAAACTCACATAAGGTAGCAAACCGAGGATGAAATTGATCATAGAGAAAATTTTTCTGACCCTGTAATTTTGCAAGGTCAGAAAATTTTCTGACCTTTCAGTTTTTAAAAGGTTAGAAAATTTTCTGACCTTGCAAATTTTAAAACGTCACTAAATTTGCAAAATTATTAAAAAAAAAATTGGCAGCCTTTCTCCAAATGGACTGCCTTTCTCTCTACATACTGCTGTATTTTAATTCCCCCTCCATGTAGTCTAGGTAATCATACCCCCCAAAGAGGCAGAGAACCCATCCACTCGAATGGTACCACCCCAACCAGTGCAATAAGGCAGAAAAAGTTGTAAAGCTTAAGAATTACAACAACTTTTCAGTAACAAAAGAATAGAAAACATGAAGGGTAGGAGAAATGCAACAAAAAGATAGTGAAAATAAGCCTGCCAATGTAAAGCTGTATGTATATGCGAAGAAAAAACTTAAGATACACATGGAAACTCAAACAAGAATTTCACATAACGCAAAGTAATATAAAATATTGGTATTTTTCTACTAACATAAAAAATATTTTGAGATGCAAAATTATATTGATGAAATACACCAGGAATGATTTAACATTTCCTATGCTCAAATGAAAGTCACCCATGTGAATCTAGGGCAAGCATGCAACTGCAAATGTCAAAATGCCAATTCAACACAAAACACAATATAATTCATTAATATAACATATGCAACATAGCCCTTAGTTACATTTAAACAATAAGGAGCCAACTTGGAAACTATGTATACACAAACCATCCCATCAAATTCAAGTATATCTCGACTTACCTGAGCAGTAAGATTTTGAACCAGCAGACTATGATCAAAAGGAAGATGAATACTGGTCTTAATTCCATAAAAACACAAGAAGACACTTTTATGCACAATATAGATAAGACTATTACCTCTATAGCACCATTCTTCGGGAAAAACACATATTGTCTCAACTCCGGAGCTGGGCTAAAAATCCCATCACCAAAATCTTGGACATCTTCACCTATGATCCCAAGATCGCCCACTTCTTCAACAGCCTCTGTAGCCTCCACGTCTGAATCCGATTGGCACCTGGCAACTATCAAGCAAAATAACTTAAATTATGACAGAATCAAAAAGATATCACAAGAAGTCGTGAAAATAAACTCATGCATTCAAACAAGATATTATCCCCCACACCCCTAAACCCAGTTCACAAAACATGTAGAACAAAACCCAGAGCAACACAAGCTGAATTCAACTTACTACTAACAGTGAAGCAACTGGTGCAAAGCATACAAATTCACCATGAAAAACAGATAATCAAATCAAATAAAGCATCCACTACTTTAAAGTAATCTTCAATCAGATGCCACTTAATCAGCAATCAGAAAACGTACAGATTTTTCCGTCTCCCAAATAAAAAATCAAGACAAAATTTGAATTCCAAAAGCGAGGGGAAAAAAAGCACTTCTCTCGCTTTCTTCCTTGATTTTCCTCAAACAAATAATCAAGTCAAACTTCACCTTCAAAAGAAATAGTTATAACAAAGTAAAATTTCGCTTTCAAAAGCAATAAAGGCACCGTATCACAAGAGCTACACGTACCCAAACGATGCCTCAGTTACAATGAAACTCAGTCAAACCATGCAAGTGCAAAATTGAACATAGAATCAGAAGCTAATACGACGGGACCGAATCTCGAACAAAATCAAACAGCAAAACTCAAAAAGGATCAGAATTTTACGGAACCTAGAACCCCAAATCAAAGAATATTTATTCTATTTTAGCAAACATTCACAAAAAGTATTTGTTTTGACGAACTTGGCCACTTCATTTCAGTTAATAGCTAAATTTTACTCCCTCAAACCAACAAACAAACCGACCAAGACAACTTCAGCCAAAATACCCACAAAATCAAAATCAACCCAAATCACAACCCAGCAAGAACGCTTTCAACCCAAATCACAAACCCCGGTGGCCGGAACGCTTTCGCCGGTGTGAGAGAGAGACGAGCGACGGAGGGAGAGCAAGGCCGGTTCTTAATCGCCGGTGGCCGGAACCGTTGCGCCGAAGTGAGAGAAACGGTAAGCGGCAGAGGGAGAAAGGGAGACTGTGAGAGTCTGAGAGAGAGATGGTTGGGAAGTGGGAACATGAGCCGACTTAGAGCATTCACTAGGCTCAGCTTTGGCTATTTTAACCAAAAAAAAATCACTTTTATCTATTTCAGCTACTTACATTTTTAAAGCACCCACACCAGGCTCAACATTTTAACTTTACACTCATTTAAATATTATTTTCCTATTCTTTCTTTATATTTTTTTTATTCTTTCTTTCTAAAAATCTAATACCTACAAATCTTTTTCCTCCTTCCAATTTTCTTCAGCCTGTCATCAAGAGCAAATTTAACATTTAAATGCATATCCGTTGAGCCATTTTTTTCTCCCACCATTAAATGTGTAGTAATATTTTTCCTCCCAATTTTCAACTTGCTGCCATCAACAGAGCATTTTCTCCCTCCATTTGCACTTCTCCAGGTAGCATCCAACGTTCATTTGTCTTCAATGCTCCCCAATTTTTTTTTTTTTTTTTTGAAAAAAAATGCTCCCCAAAATTAAATGCACTTCTGTAGGTAGCATCCAACGTTCATTTGTCTTCAATGCTCCCCAAAATTAAATGCACTTGTGCAAGTAGCATCCAACGTTCATTTGTCTTCAATGCTCCCCAAAATTAAATGCAAAAGACCAACGGTAATATTATATATCAACACTATTTATATTGTCTTCAAATGAATATTTTCAATCATCCATTCATCTCAACCCATTCATTTATCTCCGAATATTTCCGATCATTCATTCATTCATCTCAACAATTTTATTTCAAATATTCATTCTCTATCTTTTCTTCACTTATGGCTCACAATTTTTTCAAGGGTCGTTATTCGCTTCGCAAAATGCTTCTTGATGACTCTGATGATGATTTAGAAATAATTGGTGCTATGGAAGAAGAATCATCATTACATCAACGTGCGCCCCAACGTCGAAATTATATTAGGCGTAATCATTTGCAAGCCCACAATGGACTTTTTCTCGATTATTTTGCTGAATCACCCTTATATCCCCCAAAAATGTTTCGGAGGAGGTTTCGAATGAGGCTTCCTCTTTTTCGTCGTATTTTATCTGCGGTTGAAGTTCATGAGCCATATTTTGTCCAAAAAAGAAATAATGCTGGAAGACTTGGTTTATCTTCACTTCAAAAGATTACTGCTGCCCTCCGGATGCTAGCATATGGAATAACTGGTGATCTTGTGGATGAATATCTGAAGATTGGAGAAACCACCGCAATGATGAGTCTAAAACTATTTGTTAAATCTGTGGTTTCTATTTTTTCAGATGAGTACTTGTGGTCACCAACAAATCACGACATTGCGAGATTGCTAGCTGTTGGTCAAAGTCGTGGCTTTCCAGGCATGTTGGGGAGCATTGACTGCATGCACTGGAAATGGAAGAATTGCCCAGTGGGATGGAAAGGTATGTATTCTGGTCATATCCGTGAACCAACCATTATTTTGGAAGCGGTTGCATCAAATGATCTTTGGATATGGCATGCATTTTTTGGGTTACCTGGATCTCATAATGATATAAATGTGTTAGAAAGGTCATTTATATTTTCTAAACTCACTCAAGGGCGTGCTCCTCAAGTCAATTACTCAATTAATGGTCATGATTACACAATGGGATACTACCTTGCTGATGGTATATATCCAAAGTGGTCAACATTTGTTAAAACAATTTCAGCTCCACAAGGAGCCAAGAACAAACATTTTGCTGCAGTACAAGAGTCGACAAGGAAGGATGTAGAGCGTACATTCGGAGTGTTGCAAGCACGATTTGTAATGGTGCGTCAACCTGCACGAATGTTTAAACTCCCGGAGCTCAAAGAAATTATGACAGCATGCATAATTCTCCATAACATGATTGTTGAAGATGAGCGAGATGAGCAAGATATGCTAGACTTTGATTATGAACAATTGGATGAAAATCCTCCAGAACCATTATCACGTGATCAAACAGATGATTTTAAAGAGTTCATTCAAAACCACATTCGCATTAGAGACCAAGAAACTCATTCTCAACTCCAATCAGACATTGTCGAGCACTTATGGCAACTACATGGCCAATCATAGGAACTGTGTAACATGTATTTTTATATTAAGCTGTAATTTGAAATTTCATTATTGTACTCTTTATTGTGACTGCCAATGTAATCTTCTTAATTATTGAACTCTTCATTGTAATTTGAAATTCCATTATATAGTTTTCTCCTTATTAGGAGGTTAAATTAGAATGATGAACTCAAGGGGTTAAATTAGAGTGATAAACTCAGAGGGTTAAATTAAGAGTAATCCATCTGTCTAAAATAAAGTTTCCTTCAAGACTACAATTAATTTTTTCATTGAAGGCCATTTTCACCATTTATTATTATTATTATTTTTTAACAGGAGGATCTCCAATGGTTGGTTTTTTCACTCACCGGAGGCAAGCCAAACTCTTCACATGCAGCTTTAGCATCAATATTAGAGTTACCCTAATTACATTTCTCTTTGAAGGTAGTTCAGGCATATTGTTACATTTAAACATATCAACCTCATGATTGTAAGGTACATAAAATCGCTGTCTCCTTGACCATAAAATCATCATTTACGGTAGCTTTTTTTGGTAGAACCTTTTTTGTTGAATTGAGAATTACAACTTTAAGTGCTAATAGTTCCACAATTAACTAGAAAAAAAAAAAAAAAAGGAAAAGGAAAAAAGAAAAGAAAAAGGAACCATCACTCTGGTTGCAATGTAGGGGCATAAAGGATGCTCCTGAGCAACTGACACACCCATTGTTCATAATACAAGTCATTTCAGCCAAACAATGAAACCAACTAAAAATTAGTATACGTAAAAGGAATTGGATAGCAAAGCTCTAATCTGCATAGTATCAGTCCAGGAGTTCATAGCACTAACAATAGCACTAAACTTGTCACTACCAAAAAATGGTGACTATTTTACAATTTGCACTAAATTTGTCACTACCAAAATATGAGTAACGGCATAAAGAAGCTACTACCAAAATAAAGTTACAAGCAAAGTCGCTTTTCCTAACTGCTTGATTCTCGCTTCTCAAGGATTTCCAATTGGCGTTGATTCCAATATTTTTGTTGTACTAAAGACATGCCACTTGTATCAATCAACATTATTTCCTCCTCCCGTTTTAATATTTTGTCCTCCCGATCCAGTTCTTGTAATTGAAATTTTTTCTTTTCTATATTCAGTTTCTCCTCCTCAATACAATGTCTACGTTCTTGGTCCAACTGATCCAAGCGAAGCTTTTCCCTTTCCAAGTTAATAAACTCTTCTCCTTGAACACGCGTTTCCTCGAGGATTTCCGTTTTCTTCTTCATGAATATCATAATATCTTCAGAGGGACGCTCAATTCTCTTTCTTTTTGCCTTTTCGGCTTTCCTACCTATTGGTCTCTCAACATCTCCATTGTTATCATGCAATACATCCTCCCCAACAACTTCACTTATCAAATTCGGATTGAGATTATTACAAGATGTTGCCATTGATCTTCTTCTCGATTTTTCATTGGAGCCATGAAGCTTCCATTTTTGTTGGCCCTTCAACAAATTCCAACAATGTTCAAATGGAAAAGGGGTAGTCTGAAATTTCTGGTACATAGCCTTTGCCTTAGCAAACTGAAAAATTGAAGTAAATAGAAGATAAATTAGTATCTAACCACTATTGGTAATTTGATGCATTGACACCACTTTAAATATAAGCTATACCTTGTCATGGTCGGTGGTACCACTTTGATTTTGATCTTCAACTTGAGTGAGGTACCCAGAAAACTTATTAATCGATTGTTGAATTGTTGACCATCGATTCATTAGGGAGGTAGGAGAACGTGTAGACAAGAAAGACTTTTGTTCATGGAAATTAGTGTGAATTCTTTCCCATAATGTTGTGTGTCTTTGGTCTGTCCCTTGCACTGGATCTTGACTAACATGCATCCAAGACAATACAAGGCAAATATCCTCCTCTACAGAGAATTTTTTACCCCGTTGGGGTTTTTTAGTATGTACCACTTCAGCTTGGGGTTGAGAGTCTTCGAGGGATATTGGAGCATGTTGAGATTTACCCAAAAATTCATTCTCAATGTCGAAATTTTCTTGCAAGAGATTTGTGTAGAACATGTTCTCTTGATTTTGGGAATCCATCCTATAAGTAAAAATAAACATTACAAAAAAATCCTCCACAAAAGAAAACCAAACCAAATTCAGGTACTGCTGAGCTTGCATGAGTGAACTACAAGTTGGCATCTATGAGTCACCTAAGGTACTACTGTAACTAACAATGAGTCAGCATCTTTATTTGTAAATTGCCCTTTTTCTAACAACAATTCCATATTAAATTTATCTGGTTAGGAAATAAGCTATGGGTCGGGTTAGTGTGACTCGTATGTATTATTATGTGACTCGTAGAATTATTAATAAAATGATGCTTTTCATATTTGTTTGCTTATCAAAAATCTTATTTGTGGAGTAAGATAACATACGAAAGTGAATATATATTTGGCAAATTTCTTTTGTTTGTTGGCTGAGCCTCTCTGGTTTTGGTTTCTGAGCTGAGGAGGTTCTCTGGGGTTGATTATGGTTGCTGTGGAATGGTTTGCTGGGGTGGTTAAGCAGTTTTTGAGTATTTTCTGGTTTCTTTTGCTCTGTTTCTCTCTGTTTTTGAGTAGAGAAATCAAGTTGCTGCTGCTGTAAAGTAGTTGTTCTTGCTGTTAGCATATATTAGGGGATTTGAACATCTGAAATAAAATTCCTTAATATATGCCAACATTTGCTTGTTTCCTGTTGTGCATAGTCGTTTTGTTTTGGTGAGGTTGTAGGGTTGTTTTGGCTAAATCTTAGAAGACTAAGATTTGGCTGTTGAGTTTTATTGTTGTTGGCAGCTTGTTTGTAAGATGCTGTAAGCTCATGTTCCAGCAGTGTTTTTTGGCTGGAGGGACTTTGTTTTCTTTGTTTTGGTATAAAAATTCATTCATCCAAAAAAAAAAAAAGAATTTGTAAAGGAAGAACCTGCAAAGTAATCACCAATGACTGAATTAGTTGAGTTGTTGCGGTGGGTCATTAGTGTAATGTAATCAGATGGCTAAACTTGGCCTATGCTTCCATTAATGTTGTCTGATCACAACATGCCTAAGACCAACTAGTAGAATATGTATGCTTTGTACTGATCCAGATGTTTCTACAATTGCATCAGAGCAAAGATGGTTATGTATTTGAGAATCAATGGGAGCTCACAACTATAGTGCATTACTAATGCTTCTGGGCACTGCTTATGATTGAATGGGATTTGTTCTTGGTGTACTTTTGGGTTGTGAAGTTAAATGCAAACAAACACCTCGAGATTGCCACCAAACAAGCAAACCATAACCATTATTTGATTGCCACCAAACAAGGAAAGACAAAAACTATCTAAAACTCAGAACAAAATTTTATAAATCAGATGAGAGCTATGCATCTATGAGTCAGCATCTTTATTTGTAAATTGCCCTGCATCTAACAGCAAACTCCTAATCTCTGTTTGGCTCCCGAGTCTGACCAAAAGCTCAAGACCTCCAAGCCCTCCAACCTCTCACAGTGAAACCCTATAAACAATTTGATTCCCACATCGACTTTGCTAGTTAACGAAACTACACTATACTCTTCACCAAGCTAATCAAAATCGCAGATATGGCTATCAAAGTGAGATAAACACCCAAACAACCCAGAAATCGTCAAGAACACCCAAAAACACAAACCCATTCCAAAACTTATGGGCAGAGAAAAGGAGTGGTGCGTGGAAGGATGGGTATTATAGTATTCTAGATTGTGGGTGAGTGAAATACACAAAACACAAAATGAATCAAAGTGAGATAAACAAAGAATCATGTAATCCATGTAATCAAAGTGGAAAAAAAAACACACACACACACAAAATCAAGCATCCAGATCATGGGTGTGTTTGAGAGAGAAATAAACACGTTACCTTGTAGCAGGAGCCTGAGTTGAACGGCGACTGTGCGACAAAGAGCTGAAGGCGGGAAGAGAAAGAGAGAGAACGAGGCGGGAAGAGAAATGGAGAAGAAAGGCGTGTGGAGTGTGCAGGAGAGAGAAATGGGTAATATCTTAATAATAAATGAGTTTGCTGATGAGCTACAGTGCTCAGCAAACTTGCTTAGCACTGTAGCTCCTCAGCATTTTGTTGAGTTGTTTGTTGAGCCTGTTGGAGGATGTTTTTAGTGGTTTGGCTCAACAATTGAGCCAAAAGGCTCCATTGTTGAGCCTACTGTGAATGCTCTAAAGCAGCCCAGAAAGCTTTTGTCTCTTGTCACTTGTCTCTTGCATGTCTCTATCGCCCGGAAAGGTATCAAGCAAAAACTAAAATTCTAGATATCAATCTATTAACTTTTCCTTGCCCAAACACGGCTCTACCATATAATTCAAGTACCGGGCTTTTCATCTTCTACGAAAAAATCTATAAAAAGAGCTATTAAAAAAACCCATAATTCAACAATAAATAGAGAAAAATCCGTATGATTTCCCACACTTTTTCAGCACAGAAAAAGTCGATCTGTACGTGGGTCTCACTATCCGGTTGGTTTTTTCTCAGGGTTTAAGACGACGTTGATGGGACTGGGATCTAAGGGTACTGCATGGTCCCCGTCCGTATATAGTATTAAAAGAAAGAAACTTTCCATAATTGATGAGCAAACCTTTACAAACACGGGTAAATATATTATAAATTTTCAATCGGTTGAAACCACATGTTCGAATCTCATTTCCTCTTTTTGTATGGTCATATAAAAAATATATATAGATTATAAATTTCCGAGTGTAAAAGCTGATTTTTTTCCATTTTTTTTTCTAGAGATTTTACTCTCTTTATCAATCAAAAAGGTAAATTAATTCTTATCATTACATTTTTTTTCCAAATTTTTAACGTCCGTCAATTTTAATTAAATGCATCATTTTTCCACATCAATCTATTAATTTTATTTTTTTAAAAAAAAAAAATTGAAGGATGGCCGGAAAGCCACCCCTAACCCGCCCGGGGTGGCCGCAAGCCATCCCCAAATAGCCAAGGGGGGTGGCTATGACTCTTTTTTTTAAATATATATATAAACTAAATATAATTTTGGAGTAATTATCTTTTACCCCCATGAACTACAACGCCTTGACAATTTCCTCCCATGAACTACCAACTATGACACTTGACCCCATCAAATTACCATCTTATGACACTTTCCCCTCTTCCGTCAGTCAAAGAGGTTAAAATTAACAGTCAACAGTCATGTGACTTGCATGTGTCATTTTAAATTTTTTTCCTTCCACTTTTNTTTAGTTAGTATATATATATTTGAAGGTATGAAGGGTTATATATATATAATTTTTTTAATTTTTTTTTAAAATAAATAAATAAATGAAGGTATATAGTTTTTTTAAAAAACTATAGGTATAAATTAAAACTTTAATTTTTTTAAAACTATATATATTTGAAGGTATGAAGGGTTACATATATATATTAATTTTTTTTTTTAATTTAATCCTATATCATGATCATAACTAATTCCCTATAAGCCCCACAACCCCTTTCTACCTCATTCCATCCAACTCTCTTATCAAAATCTCAAATCAAATGAAATGGTATTTGATGTAATAAGCAGCTACAAAACCTAACTTCCTGTAAGTCAGATCTACCCATCTTTCGTAAGTCAGATCTACCCATCTTTCGAGCTGATCGCTCAAACTCAAGCCAACCTGGACTGCCATATTTGGCGACAAACATTTTCACTAATATTGATATTCTATCAGATTTGGACTCAGTATAGAATATCAATGTGAATCTTTGACTAATGTTCCTACATCACATTAGTAAGTTTTCTTTTTATTTATTTTTATTTTTATTTGTTTTATATCATTACTCAATTCCTTTTATTTGAATTTGTTGAAGACATGGTAGAGGAATCTCAACATGTGTCACAAATTAGATGGCATGCACAATTCTAACTAGTTTTTCTGTTGTTGAAGACTAGCATGCCTTTTTAAATGAAAATTTGGTTCTCTCTCCCCAAATCACCAAATCACTTAAATTAGATGGCATGCACAATTCTTACTAGTTCTCCCCACTTGTTGAAGACTAGCATGCCTTTTTAAATGAAAAATTGGTTCTCTCTCCCCAAATCAAGTTGCTAGCATAAACAAACAAATTTCTTACAACCAGCATGGTTGGTGTGGTTTTTTTTTTTTTTTTTTTGTATGTTTCTTTGTTTTTGCTTATTCATCTAACCAAAAAAATTTGGACTGGATTAGGGGCGAATATTGGATAGCCATGCAGGAAAAGATTTTAATAGAGATTATTTTTTCACTTGACAATAAATGGTTACCTTAACTGATTAATGCTTGGAGGTCATAAAACATTATCCTCTTATTGTGCCAATAGTTTAAACCCTGATTACACATTGTTAATTATTAATTGTATGAACTAGTTGTTTGATTGTTCTACAATATCATGTTGCTGCACGTCAAGAAAGTCCAAACTTCTACGCATACCTATATGGTGTCCCAAGAGAGCCCAAATGAAAGATCCAAACTTACACGAACCATCAATAAAAACTCAATAACAAAATCTATGGAGTATGTATTGCCCAGATCCAACAGTTAAGTTAATATTTCTCTGATTTTTAGATTTGTAATGTTATATTTGGATTTGTAATTTTCCTTGCATGTGTTTTTGTAATGCAACAACTCTTTAAGATACTCATTATTATTATTATGTTGAATTTTAGTAGTATTTGTGTATCCCTGAGGACCCTGATAGTTTGGCAAATATTGGAAACACTTTGCTGAATTTTAGTAGTGTTTGTGAATCCCACTCAGAGCTACACACTTGAATTTAGCAGTTACCTGTAATTGAAAGTGAGAATCACCAGGAATTATTACAAAAACATAATCAGAAGTAAATAAAGTGTTGATCTATGTAGGGCTCTAGGATTGAAATTCTAACAAAAGATATGTGAAAGTGACAAAAGGGCACAAACTTTAAAATATATATATAAATATATATTGTTCTAAACACTGCCATGTAATGAAAGCTATTACATGGCACTGAAATGGAGAGGATCCTTTGGACAACTATGCCCTCCTAAATACACTAAATAGACTCTCTTCACTTCCTTTTTCGTTTTAAGTGGCTTACATTTACAATAAAACCACTAAGTGTTCCCAAGGGGCTCAGCTCAATTTCGAATCTCCCCCCTCTTGTGAAGTGTGAGATGGATGTGATAAATGGGTGCCATGTGTAGCATTAGTCTAAGCTAAAACCTAAAAAAATTTCCTTCATGAAGCACCAAGAAAAAACACACGTGCACACAGTAGCACAATGGACTATTTTTTTATAATATGTAGAACAAATAGGACAGCCACGTTTACACACCTATTAGAAAATGGACTATTCTGTAACACCTAAAAATTCATAGAAAGTGTGTGTGTGGGTGTATATATATATATATATATATATATAATAAAAATAAAAAATAGAAAAAGAAGAACCACCTTCACAATTCCTGCACATGTTGACACAAAAATCAATAAATGGAATGTGCTTCCTAGCTCCAGAATTTAGGGGAAGCATACATATGCTCTATTGTAGAAATGGAAAAAAAGAGACAAGAAAAAAATGACTAGAGTTTGTTTAGATGTTACATCTGGAAGCATATAAAAACAAAAAAGTACAGTGGGGAAGAGATATGATACCTCTGAGTATGTAAGAACATCCATTAGTGTGACAAAATGCTCATCGTCATAATCTACCTCTATACTTAATAGCATCTCTCTTTGAAAAAAAGAATCACATTTTTCTAAGCCAGAAAAAAAGAGCTAGATCTCCAGCACAAAATCTTGAAAATCCAGCGCCATATGTTTGGCTCATAATTTTTACAAAAAATGCTTACCTCATCACATTGCATTGCAGTGGTAAGCCTATGAGCGATGAAGACTGAAGTTCGATTATTTGATAGGGACTTCAATGCAGTTAAAATCTCCGCTTCTGTTGTGCTGTCCAATGCACTTGTAGCTTCATCACATAACCTGAAGACATCAAGTGAAATTCATGTTACTGAAAAACAAACAAACAAAAAATGCAGCTTATTTTTCTCCTTTCTATATTGAGAGAAGAATGTTAATAAAGATTTCAGCCAAGATTTTATGATATAGTCCCCCAATCAAATGCAATGATTATCATTCATTAGGCTTAAAATATAGTCCCCCAAACAAAAGCCAAATCACTTAATTGAACTAACCGTATCTTGTGGCACAACACCAATAGATTTCCGTAGACTCTCAAGAGTAACCTCACCAATATCTTGACCATCTATCCTTATCTGTCAAAAAATTCAGTGGTCATGCGGGGAAGCAAGATAATGATTGAAATGCCATTGTAGATTACAGAGAGAACTTCCAGTTTGAATGTAACTGAGAACAAAATATTCTTCGCCAAACCACATTAAAGCAACCTCTCAAGTCTTCATCCACCAAAGTATATTCCAGGAATGAAAAAATAGAATTGAACACATTTTACAATGCTAGAGATAAAGCTAGATAAGACAAAACCTCCAAAATACCTACATAACAAGTTTCTAGGGTGAAAAGGAATCAGTTACTGATAACTGCAATAATTGGCACCCAGAAAAATGTATCCTTCGAAGCTTTAAGAATACATAGAATTCTAAAAAGGTGATCATATCTATTTGTATATCAATTGTGTAGGTCTACTCCTCACTTCATGTACCGTGCCACCAATAATGCTTAAGAGAACGGGCTATAATTGCAAGAAGTGGCAGTCTAAAATGTTGACAAGTGTCCCTTTAATGCATCCCTATAATGCTTATATAATATATAATATATAAGCATAAATCAAAACATATTAGAAATCTAAATCAAATAGGATTTCTTTAGTATCTTAATATTAATAGGTAAAGTGTTATTAATGTCCAAATCAAATAAGGAAACAAATAAATACAAATCATATCATATTGAGGAATCAAATATTTATTTGAAAAGAACTATTACAATTCAAGAAATTCTCTAAGGCATGGAATCAAAAAATCTAATGACCCTCATCTTTAACACATTTTTATAATTTTCATTTATAGATTTTTTCTTCCCTAAATATGTTTAAAGCAGAATTATAACTGTGTAAGTTAGAAAAATCAGCTTCAAAATATAACCTAGGATGGAATTTTCTATTCCTAAATATATAATTTAATTAGGAATATTTTTGGAAACTGGTGAACAAATAAAGAGATTCTTGGAATTTACTTATTACACATGTTTTCTCCTGAAAATATCAAGAAAACAGAAGAGATATAGATTTATTAAAAAACATATATGTACGGCGGAGTTCATTAGCAAAGTGATAAGGACTATTTTCCATGCTTAAGAAATAATAATGATCTTTGTAGTGCATTAAG
Source organism: Carpinus fangiana (assembly GCA_006937295.1). Classification (NCBI taxonomy): domain Eukaryota; kingdom Viridiplantae; phylum Streptophyta; class Magnoliopsida; order Fagales; family Betulaceae; genus Carpinus; species Carpinus fangiana. The sequence continues at coordinate 25,623,205 of CM017326.1, forward strand.
CAATGTATTTTATGACTGTTTTTGTTGTTTAATGTTGGTATTTGATCCATCCAATCGTCACCATAGGGCAGAATCAACAATTGTTTGAATTTAATGAATTCTTCTATAACCTTTCTTTTTTATTTTTTTAAAATTTTTCATTAATATTATTTATATTTTTTGCTATTCTTTTCGAAGATGTTTTCGCAAAAATATTTTTGAAATTGAATTATAATGTAGTTAAGTTGGAAGCTAAATGAACCTTCTTAAGCCCAAATATTCCCATGACAATAATAAAAATAAACAGTAAAGAAAAACTTACTAAATAAAGCACTAAAAATAATAATATTACGTCCCCAATAACCAAGATTTAATATTTTAAATGGTTTTAGAGTGGCTAACATTATTAAATAGGCCAAATTTCCGGCAATTTCATACTTGGGTGCATATATGTAACACCTTGCTCCCAAATTAGGAAGAAGAGTTGCCCAAAGAGTAGATGGTTTATAGAAAGACACTTATGGGTGCTAAGACTAACATTGCTTACCTACTAGATGAAATTGGGCCTTGTATGTGATTATAGGAAAGCTTCAAATTGACTAGTTTTTTTGAATTGATAGCGTAGATATGACTAGCAATTTTTCCTGAGTCTTTACAACCTTTCTTTTCTTTCTTTCTTTTTTTCTTTCATTATTATTATTTATATTTTTTGATATTCTTTTCTAAGACATTCCATAAAGAGATTTTTGAAATTAAATTATAATGTAGTCATTGAAAAGAAGCATGAGAATTTGAAAAATGAATAGTTAAGCAGTAAATATCAACACCAAAGAAAAATTGTTAAATAATGCAGTAAAAAAATAATAATATTACGTCCCCAATAATCAAAATTTAACATTTTAAATGGTTTCAAGGAGGCTAACATTGTTAAATAGGCCAAAACTTTCCAACAGTTTTATACTTTGGTGCATATACGTCCAATAACTGTGCAAAAATTTCAATAACAATAGTTAATAAGATGTAGGATAAAAAATAGCCAAAATTTAATATATAAAATAGTTTTAGGGTGGCTAAATCTCTTACAAGTAGCATTTCATGACTTTTATGCATTTAAATTAATAATACCTCCCCAATAACAAAAAGTTAATATTTTAAATGGTAGAAATCAACAGTTGTTTGAATTTAATGAAAAGTATACTTAAAAATAGAACCATCAACTTTTATAATAATTACCAATATCTTTCTTTTTTTTTTTCCTTTTCTAATTATTTATATTAAGGGGTAAACTACAGAACTATTTTCAATTTTGTCTAGCTAATCAGAATTTGCAAACAGTAGAAGCAAATTCAGTACTGATAAGTAACAAATACAAACCTATGTTATAGGTATCATTCAAGAATCAGCTATATTAGGATTGTACTCCATGAGGAAGATACCAATTTATTAAGCCATATTGTGCCAATAGCAAACAAATACAGAGAATAGCAGCATCAGTTCTTACACTTCCAGAATGGGCATCGTAAAACCTGAAGAGCAATCTAAGAATGGTTGATTTGCCTGCAAGCAGACACCAGTTCTAATCCTTAGTGATGCTGCAAGGAGATAGAGTACAAAAGCATTCTATGTTGCAATAACATGGTTCATGGCTTAACATAAACAAAAGTGAAACGCCACAAAGCTACATTCGTAAATAAAGACTAAAAACACTTGTTCAGGTATCTCGTGAGAGTCCAAGTAAATGATCATACACATGATTACTGCGAATAGATTAGTATGTTTGCATAAGATCCTATGCGTAGACTGAAGAGAGCAAAAACTTGGAAAGAACTTGAACAGATATTACACCCAAAGCTTAAAAAATGCCTACTAACTTAATAAAACATTTTATAAGAAACATAATTCCATCACTAATTTTCAAATTTATGATTTGTGAACCCCAAAAAGAATCCTCACATTGAGTGGGTGTTACATGAATGCTAAGTCCCACATTAGTTCCTTATTAGTTAAGACTGGGCTATGTAAGTGATCATAAGGAGCCCCAATTATATCATTGACTAGTTTTCTTGGGGTATAAGCGTAAATGTGGTTAGTGTTTTCCCAAAGTTATTCTCCATGTAGAAATTTGTGATAAAATGTAAACTGTGAGAAAATGAGGGGAAGCAAGCTAGAAAAATGAGAAGAGAGTGTTAGGGTAATTTAGCATTAGACATCTATGTCCACCATTAGGGATTGCCCTAAGGACTACATTTTGCTATTGTTAAACTTGATTTGTTTACAATACAAATGATCCCTTTTATGGGGAAAATGTGGTAGGTGGAGTGGACAAATAAGGTAATGTGGTAAGTGGAGTGAATACAAATAAGGTAAGGTGGTAGGTGGAGTGAATACAAATAAGGTAATGTGGTAGATGAAGTGGATACAAATAAGGTAACCAAATTCTAAGATTTGATTACAATCACTAGTAAGGAAAAATATAAACCTAAAACAGAGAATCACACATTCTAACATTCCTCCTTCAAACTCAAGCTTCCTAAGAAATTAAGGAATTGACTGATCTTTTTTTTTTTTGAAGACTTTTTTTTTGGCTGAAATGGATCTAATGCAGCAAGAGCGAAATTTTGAGCTTGAGCCCAGCATTCAAATTTGTTGATGAAGCTGATGGAATATTGTGTGGCAGCAGCAAAAGGCTGAATGTGAGCTTGGTTAGGGCCAGATTCAGATGCGACACATAGCCAAGATTGGGTGTGAGATTGGAGGTGATGCTAGACAGGTGATGCCAGAGGTGGCATCACCGATGATGGCCGAAAAATAAGGCCAACTATGGGCTGAAAATTGGCCAAATTATGCTAACTATCGGCCGAAGATAAGGCCTACTAAAGGCCAAAAGAGTAGGACACTTGAGCGAAAAGACGGGTCTTACTTGGGCCAAAAGATAAGCCAACCTGGGCCAAAAAGACAAGTTCATGTGGGCCAATGAAGACAAGATTTGAAAAGGTTTAAGTACCATGTAGAATCACCATTTAACCCAACCCAAAAGCTTAAACCGATAGAAAATGGTTAATTTAATCATTTAATTTATATTTTAACATTCCCCTCACGTGTGGGCTCAAACTTCTCCTTAATTAGTAAGACCTAACACGTGAAATATTTGATTAAAATTTGAGGTAAATGGCAAAGACAAGGTTTAAACTCATAATATTTGCTTTGCTATCATGTAGAAATATGTGATAAAATGTAAATTATGAGAAAATAAGTGGAAGCAAGAGAGAAAAATGAGACGAGAATTTTGGGGTGGTTCGGCATTTGATGCCTATGTCCACCACAAGGAATTGCCCTAGGGGATTGTAACACCCCGACCCTATATTGGGAAGAGAAGTGGCCCACAAAGTAGGTGTTTTATAAAAAGACACTCATGGGTATTAAGTCCCACATTACTTATTTACTAGGTGAAATTATTAGTGATCTAGAGAAGCTCTAAATTGACTATTCTTTTAGGATAATTATGCAAATATGGCTAGCGTTTTCCAGGGTTAGTTACATGAGGGCTATCTATTTTCAATTCATGGGTGGGTGATCTATACAAAGACACTCATGGCTGTTAAGTCCACATTGCTTACTTATTAGGTGAAACTGGGCTTTATAAGTAATTCTAAAGAGCTTCAATTTTTATTTTTTTTTAAATGACCGGGAACCCTTCAATGCAGGGCCACTTTGTGTACCCATTTATGTCAGGCCAACACTAGACCCATGAAAGCGCTCCCTCCACACAAATTGGGTAAGACTCAAGTTTTGCCGGTAGACATAGCTCTAAGGAATTGTTTGCACCCAATGAAAATCTAACTTTAGACTTGATGGGGATGCCACTAAAACTAAGGCCCTTACCACTTGAGCCAGCCCCTATGATTAGAAACTCTAATTTGACTAGTATTTTTGGAGTGATAGCCCAAATGTGGCTTACGTTTTCCTTGAGTTTTTACACAAGGACTATCTATTTTCAATTCATGATATAAGACATCTCAATGTAATATATCCTTGCTTTAAAATAATTGCAAATTATAGCAGATAATCAGTAGGAATTACGAGTTCTGACACATTAAATCCTTACCACTGCTACTGGTTCCAACAATAGCCACACTTTTCCCAGCCGGTACAACAAAAGATATCCCATCAAGAATCCTTCTTTCTGTCACGTAGCTGAATTTAAGTAAAACAATTAAAATGCATTAACAATCAGTAATGTAGTAAGCTTATTGATAAGATTAATACAGTAAATGAAATCTCCAATTGAATTCCATGGTAATCATGCATCACATTCGTAGTCCATAAAGACCTGAAACATGCACACTATATAAACCACGTTGAAAATTCCATAATACTTTATGATGAACAAGAGTCAGAGTCAGTCAGAGAGAGAGAGAGAGATCTGAAGATTTCTACTTATCAGAGTTATCCAGGAATAAGCAAAACATGGTAGGTTGATACAAATAAGTATCAGTAAAATTTGTACCTCAATAATGTGATGCATGATTGTAAACGATAAGGGATTTTAGAACCCAAAGAAAAGCTTACAAATTGTAAACGATATAAACAACACAAAAAGGAAGAACTTTTTTTTGATAAATAAGTAATTCGTAGAGGGGCACAACCGTAGTATACAAGATGTATACAAAGAAAGGCCCTACTAAAGGCAAAAAGAAGAACAAAAAGCCAAAAATTGAGGCATAGTAGAAAACTAAGACACATTAAAAGCCAAAAAGGAAGAACTTATACAAGATAACTGTGAGAAATTACACAAATACACTCTCTTAGCAGAATACTAACCTATAGTCAAGTCCAAAAACATTGCAGATATTGAATAGGTAAATGGTAGAGATTATTTATTACAGTCTATTTGTAACAAATAAAAGAGTTGCCAAAGGTAAGGCTAAACATACAACATGACACAGAAGAAAGTCTTCAAGGATGCTGATATCTCGTACATCAAGATCCACAACCCAACATTTGTTGGCTAAAGTGTGTGCTCGAGATCACCAACACAATACCAGAGTTTGGTGGACTATAAGACTTTGATTCAAGAATTGGTGACCCCAAACTACTCCCATAATCTCTTCTATTACCCACGTGCAAGGGCCATATTTCTTAACAGGTACTAGGAGAGCATGCTCATCTTGGGATGTTAGTGTGAGTGCTTGATATATATTTTTAGCCTACTTCCTATCTAGCTTGGACTTTTGGGATATTGGTATGAATAGATGGCTCCAAAGCATCCGATTTTTAAAATATTCTCAAAGGAGAAGATCTGAATTATGTGATGTAATCATTTTTCAAATTAGACATCCCAACTGATGACCACCTTCTGCTTCTTGTTACACCATCAAATTATGCAACTATCTCAATCATTATGCCTATAAGCCAATATACTGGAGTAGTAGCTAGGCAAAACTCTTCCTATATAACTGGAAAACAAAAATAAAAAATAAATCAGCTACCTAAAGTGTACATTGTCAAACTGAATGCTCCCTCCATCCAACTTAAGAGGCTTTGCATCATCTTTATCTCTAATTTCAGGCCTCTCCTGCATTAATCATAGTAAGAAAAACAAATGCTCTGAGAACATAATGAAACAGGCATTGAGAAATAGAGTTTAGCCTACAAGGAAGAATAACAAACAAATAACTTGTGTAAAGTGAGAAAAAAAGTCCATCTATCTATAAAAGAGTATGTATCTCCTTTTCCTGTCTTCATTAGAAGAGTTCATGAAATATGAATTTGCTTTCCTGTTACAACAGATGAGCAAAGCCTTTGTGAAAGTGAAATGAGTAAAGAAAAACGTATGTAGCCAAAATAAGCAGAAATCATTTTTTTTTTCCCAGCGTTTGTTGCCACAAAAACAATTTTATCCTAGATCTTAACTCCTACAAAAGATATCACAAGGCATAAACACTACTGAGATGAAAAATGATCCAATGTAATAGACAATTTTATCCCAGCCATTGAAAATTAAACTGCATGAGAATTGGTACTTATGTTATCTATAAATATTAGTTTAATAAATCTGTTACTAATTTGTCAAAAAAAAAAAAAAACCAACTATTTAGTCAGCCTGTTGCTGCTGAGCCATTCAAGTGGCCGAAAGGGTGGCTAGTGAAACTAATTTAGGCCATGGGTTGGTACAGCGCTAATATATATATATAATAGAAATGAAAATGTAGCTAAAAAAAGTAAAAATGTAAAAACAGAGATCCATACAATGAGCAAGTAACAATTTTTTTACTGAATTGTTTTGTATTCTTTGCAACAGAAAAGTAGTAGTGAGTTGAAGAAAATATTATTTTATTTTAATTTTTGAATAACAACTTACTCAAAAGCAACATTCAATTTGTTTTGTTTTTTTTGTTTTTTGTTTTTTTTTTTGTTTTTTGTAACAACATTCAATTTGTTTGGTAAAGGAGTTGAGGTCTCTTTTATTATTATTTATCATCATTTCTGAAAAAAAAAATAATCAAAGTATTTTGATTAAATTATTTTTTTTTGTCACATAATTTATTTTTTATTATTANTCTGAAAAAAAAAAAATCAAAGTATTTTAATTAAATTATTTTTTTTTGTCACATAATTTATTTTTTATTATTATTCAAATAAAAAAATTAATAAAAAATAATTTTTTTTACTTTTACATATCATTTTTATACTAAATATTTTTACTTTTTTCTTACATTAACTACAAACTACAAACTACAGTATTTAAACCAAAGCATTCACAAAACACCTTAAAAAGAAGAAATCTCTGTTTTTTTAGTATGGAGTATCATGGCAATTTAAGTTTGACCAAAAATGTCATAAAATGATAACCCATAACCAAAGAATCTTGTTTGTGTAAGTCAGGCACAGAAAGCGGGTCACTCACGAGGTATAAGCTAGGACTTTGCTTCCACCCCAATCCATCTCTCTCATGGGCTTACAAATGCCTACAAGGGTTGATTGATGAGATTGAACAAAGTCGCATCTTCTAAAAAATGTTAAAAATGTTAAGAATCATCTATATGTATGAATTTAGTTTTAATTATATTTTATTTATATTCTCGTACAATAAAAGTCATTAAATATCACAATAGTCTGAGTCTTCTCCAATGTTATTGTCATTTTATGATTATTATAGTTGTTTACAAAAAATCATTTTATGCCACCTTAAAAAGTAAGGGAGATAAATCGCATACATCTCTCCTTCAATATAAGTCTGACACAAAATATAGAGAATCAGGGAGATATGATTTATTTACAATTTATTGAAAAAGTTGATTTGGGGGTCTGAGGAGACTACTCTGAAAATGCAAAAAAAAACAAAAAAAGACCAATAAAATAAAACTAGTGAGAATCATGAAAAAAAAATTGTTAAGATCAACTGTTGTTAAAAAAATTTAGTGTTTACAGACTTTTTATATATTTTCCCTAAAAAGATTGTTAATTACTTTTTTGAGAAAGCAACAGTAAGCTTTCTAAAAAGAAAAAAAAAAAACAGCAAGCCTTTCCTTTGAAATTATAAGGGTAAAAGTGTCAAAAAGACAAAGTAAAATCACACTTTTATCCTTTTATTCTTTTATTCTTTACGCTAAATGAGAGAGAAAGTGGGAGGACAAATACATAGACATTCACATAAGAAAAGATAAGACTTGGGGAACAGGATGACCACTTTCTCACATAAGGGAAGATAAGACTTGGGGAACAGGCTAGAAGAGACAAATGACCACTTTTTTCCAGACGGGAATATACGATTGCAGAGAAGGAAGATAGAGAAGGAAGATGAACTTTGAACTTGGTAACGATGCCTAATTTCTAACTCTAGCAATTAAATATTTGGAGAATATTATTTGAAGAAAAATATGTTTGCTTAGATTTTGATTTTGAAAATTATAATGCAACTAAATTTTAATATATTTTTTTTATATCAGGTTTTAAATTTTTTAAAATTTTCACATCAATAGCAGAAACCTTTTAAATAAATTCACCCCAAAAGATTTTAAAGGCAAGAGAAGACTAAGAAAGATTTTGGTATAGCTGTAACACTAGCTGTAAGCCTGTAACACTAAGATTGCCCCTATTCTTTTATTGAGTCCCACCCCTTCCACCTTCCACTGTTAAGTCTTTTCTTTCTTATTCAGCAATTTGTCTTGTCTTTTTTGTTTAGGCAGTCATTTATGACTGTTATCCTTATTTCCAAATCCAACTGCTTACCCCAGAACATTCCTTCCCGATGTCCGTTGCTCTACCAAATATATTTTTCCCAATGTTGACACTCTTAAAGATCTTCCATTTGCCGGAGTATAAAATTTCATTGTCGATGTTCCTAGACAAATATTGTTTATATTATTATCTCTCATATTTGATATTAAAATTGTATAAAATTTCAATACACCACAAATATTGTTTATGTTATTATCTGTCATATTTGATATTAAAATTTTTGTAGTTGATGAAAGTTTCCTACTAAAAATGAGAAGATTTTATATTAATGAGAGTAATAAAGATACTAAAATTAGTCAATTAAAACAACTACATCCTGCAACTACATCCTGGGTGTGCCGCCTGAGAACAACACATTTTCTGCTCAATGAGCTACATAAATAGATAGATGAGCAACATAAATAGATAGAAATGTGACGGCAGAATAGGTATTTGGTATTTGATATTTGAGGTGTATGCTTTTATCCTTTTGAACCTAGAATATAGGAAGTTGGAAGTTGTAGTTGTTAGGGATTAGTTGTCTTATAATACTTGGTGTAAGACAACTCCAAAGTTCAAAACCAACAAATAGTTGAACCCGGTGTGAATGGGCCACGTTAACGTGGACTCCTCCACCAAACATATTTCATATGGGTAAAATCAATTCCAATATGAAAGTCCACGTTAGAACCTTCTTTTTTTTCTTAATAAAAATTTAGAAAAATATATAATAATTAAATAAGTAATAAATTCTATAATAAATAAATTTTTAAGTATACATTAATTATATTTTACTAGTTAACTAATAAATATATATTAATTATATTTTATTAGTTAACTATAAAGTAACTATAAATTAATTTAGTTAACTACAAAATAAATTAATATATTACTTATAGTATTAATTATAGTACAAATTAATATATTATACATAATTAACACTAGGCCTAGCATTAACTTTATACTATATATAGTTAATTATAGCATTAGTATTATTATTATTTTTTTGATAAATTAATGTCTATATAATAATTTTTAGATCAGGTTTGACGAACGGGACCGAAGCTAAAACCGCTGCCTTGTAGAGATACGAAGATATTAAAAAAAAAAGATTTTTTTTTTTCTATAAATGGTAACCCTATCTTGGGTTACCATATACAATACTTGATAAGGTTTCCAAGTAATTAAGTGTGCGGGAACTTCCGAGGGTGTAGCAAACGGAATCGGGGTTTACTCAACAGGGATTGGTCAGAACGGCCTTCGTTGGAGTGGTTTCCCAACATAAAATAATAAATAAACCTAAATTAAAATTATGTATTAATTAAACTAATTTATTTTCATATTATTATTATTTTTCAGAAGAAAAAAAAAATTGCTATTTTCTAACGTGGCAAAAGTGCCACGTTGGAAAATTTGCACGTTAGAAAATGGCAATTTATGTTTTTTTTTTCATTTTCCCTTAAAGAAATTAGAAAAAAAAAATGGCAATTTTTCTTTCTCCTTTTCTTATTCCATGTTATATAGCTAGGGTTACATTTGAAGTAAATAGATAATTTGTAATTGAAAGTTGAAAGTAAATAATATGGAAAAAATTTCCAGAAAGAGAAACTAATAATATGGAAAAAAAAAAAATTTAAGTTGAAAGTAAATAATATGGAATAAATAGCAATTTCCATAAAGAGAAACTAATAATATGAAAAATAAAATAAAAATGAAAGTTGTAGTAAATAAATAACTTTCAAAGGAAAAAATTTACATTTGTAGTAAATATAGGATATTTAAATTGAAAAAAAAAAACAAGTGGGAAAAAAAGAAAGTGTAATTTTCTAACATGGCACATTTACCACGTTAGAAAAAGGCAATATTTTTTTTTTTCATTTTCCCTTAAAGAAATTCGAAAAAAATGGCAATTTTTCTATTTCTTCTTCCATGTTATATAGCTAGGGTTACATTTGTAGTAAATAGATGATTTGTAATTGAAAGTTGAAAGTAAATAATATGGAAAACATTTCCATAAAGAGAAACTAATAATATGGAAAAAAAAAAAAAATTGAAAGTTGAAAGTAAATAATATGGAATAAATGGCAATTTCCACAAAGAGAAACTAATAATATGGGAAAAAAAAAAATTTGAAAGTTGTAGGTAATAAATAACTTTCAAAGGAAAAAATTTACATTTTTAGTAAATATAGGATTTTTAAATTGAAAACAAAAAAAGTAGGAAAAAAAGAAAAAAAAAATTGATCTCACGTGGCAAATGTGCCACGTTGGGAAGTTTCTAACATGGCAAATGTGCCGCGTTAGAAACTTTCCAACGTGGCACATTTGCCACGTTAGAAAATGGCAATTTTTTTTTTTTTTNGAAAAACAGGGGTATTTTGGTCTTTTTTAAAAAATTTGTGCCCTAATTTGTACGGATGGGGGTAAGTGAGAATTTTTGAATATTAGGGGTGTGTTTGCAAAAGTGGCTAAAGTTTGAGGGGGTTAGTGAAATTACCCCTAAAAATTAAGACCTCTTAATTAAGCAGACATACATTATCATACAGTACTTGAAGGAGGAAGATGTTTGAACATATTTAAATGCTATGGATATACTTGAGTCCATATCATTTACAATATGAGATCTACGCTTTGATTATTCCATCTCACGATCCATATCATTTACAAAGGCATCACGATGAAAAGCGTCACAAGTCATGTACATGCTATATATGGTAGTATTGACAAAGGAAGGGTCTGTCAGCCATTTTGGGATAAGTGGTAGTTTTCTTTTATTTACGTATATTGTTTTCTTTCCAATATAACACCGTATATTGTTTTCTTTTATTTACGTCGATAGTGGCTGTAGGTGGGGTTTCTCTCATTCTGATTGTGATTATTTTATATTTTATGAGACGTTCCGGCAGAGACATTTCCTTCCTTGCAAAATTGAAAAAAAAAAAATCCCCAAATCTCACCCTCCATCTCCATCTTCCCTCTTCCCCCACCCACGGGCCACTGCCACCCACACAGTCGGTCACGTTCTCTGCAACGCCAACCATTCCAGCCACCCCTTCAATTTTTTTTTTTTTTTAATTATTATTTTAGATTTAATTTTAAATTAAATCAATAAAAAATTAATATGCTGATGCGGCAAAACGATACTTTTTGATTGGGATTAACGACAGTTAGAAAATTTTGATGGTAAGAATTTTACTGACATTTCAATTGACCAGAGTAAATTTTCAAAAAAATAAAAATAGAGATATTTTAGTTTTATATGAGGAATGATATGTGCTTTTTTGGTGTTGTTCTTCTAGTGTCTTTTGAATCTTAGGTGGATATTATTTTATTAAAAAAAAAAAAAAAGCCCATTATTTATGTTAGTTTTTAAAAAATAATATTCAGCACTTACATTTCCCTATATATATAGCGTGTGTGGCGGAGTTTGCATTTCTTTACCATTTGCTTCTTTCACAGTTGATATTATTCCTTAAAATTGGCCAGGAACTAATAATCAGACTACATGCATCGGAGATTGTTAAAGCGTTAATTAGATAATTAAATTTATTTCTTTTTATCATCTTATTTTTTAAAAATAAATAGTAATTTAACATGGTATTAGAGTCAAAGGTATTGAGATCAAACATTGAATCCGTCAATTTACTCACCATTTCAATTAACTCTTTCACGTGTTGAGCTTAACCTATTAAAAATGAATTTGAGTCCACACGGGAATATTAAAGTATTAATTAAATAATTAAATTCATCTCTTCCTATAGACTATCAGTTTAAGCTTATGGAACAAGTTTAAGCAGAACTGATATGTTTTCTACATTGTTATTATGTCTAACATCTAAATAATGACTTGGTAGTTGTCGGGAGAATTAGTTATATATATGAGGAATGTTAGGTGTTCTCTTGGTGCTTTTTTCGTGTCCTCCTGATCTTATGTGAAAATTATTTTATAAAAAACAAAAATAAAGCTACTCTTATTTTTCTCACTTGGTTTTTATAAAATAATTTTCACCTTGGATGAGGAGGAAAGAAAGAGAACACTAGAATAGCAAATAGTATTTTCCTATATATATACTTATACGAGTTTGCTCACGAGCTTAATTGAATCGAGTCAAACTTATTTCGTTTAATATTTGAACTAGAATTTGAGTTCATGAAACGTTTCATTTAATAATCAAATCGAACACGAACCAAACTTATATGAGCTACTAAGCATCTTGCTCACTTAACACTCCCATCCGTCCCATCCGTGATGCTTCAAGTCTTCAATTATTGGGATTAACAACAAGCCATATCTTTTTCATGAGGTGAGTGTTTGGAAAAGGAGTAATGCTTGGGAGAAGCATTTTTTCCGTCTTTCGTCCGTAGTTGGTGACGTGTCTTGGGTTAACCAAACCCAGGTTAACCCATTAATTTTTAAAAAAAAAAACCTTGAAAGAGCCGTGCGTGTACTCTGGTTTTACCCCCCAAAAATCAGTTCTCCCGCCCGCCTCTCTCTCTCTCTCAATTTCTCCCGCCCCTCCCACCCACCACTACAACCGCTCATCACCACCATCCACCACTGCCGGCAACAATATCCGGCGGCTACGAAGCAACCTTCCGAGCATCACGTTGTTCGTATGGAGCGTCGACTCAAACCAACGGCGGTCACCACCACCAGTTTATCTCTCTCTCCCAAACCGCCGGCCACCACAATCCAGCGCCCCGACCACCATGAAGCAGCAGCGCCGCCACCCACCATGGCTTTTTCTCCTGTAAAAAAATCTTCTAAAACTTAAAAGACTTTTTCTTTTCTTTTAAATTGTTGCTGCGATTAGCTCTGTTAAGCTTCGAATATGCATGCTTTGTTCAAAGACAGCCACGTATCATCAAAAGCTCTGTTAAGCATTTTCGTAAAAGCTTTTTCTTTTTCTTTTCCGAGCATTGTACTTGTAAAAAAATGATGATGAAGATATATTTTGTTGACTATTTTGAAAGATTCCCCTGTTATACTTCGCTTTGATCTTTAACCTGCATTACCCGCACTACTACAAAGAGAATTTGTCTGTCTAGTTCATGCTCTGCCATTATGGTGGCATTGGATTACAATTTGTTGTTCAAATCGACTTTCTTTTGCAGTTGGGTTGGGAATATATTGTATTTCTGATCTTTATATGTGCTACCATAAGTTTGCCTCTATTCATGTCCCTTAAAGTGTTGTTTTGATTAGGCATAACTTGCTTCAAATCATTTTAGCTTTAATATTGCCCCCCTTTTTGAAGTTTCAACTAATTGTTGGATCTCAAACACCTTTTTTTTTCTTTTTTTTTTTCTGGAGTGTGAACTTGTAACGCCAAACTTAAATCATACAGAATTCATATAAATATGGTTTTTCATTTCACAATCAAGTCTTAGGGTTTCCTAGGTATTGTATGCATCAAGAATCTAGTATGAAGATCAATCTTTATTATTATGAAACCATGATGTTTTCTGCTGTTTACAGCTATGCTAAGAGTGTGGCAGCTGATTGTATTGAAGAGAATACAGCTATGCTGTTTTCTACTGTTTACAGCTATGTTTTCTGCTGGTTGGCATTAATGGATCTGCTTCTGATTCTGGGAGAGGATTGTATTGAAGAGAAAGATCATGTGAAGGCAAACATACTTCAGTTGATTGATATATACTATGATGCTTTGGATGCACTGAAAAAGGGTGAGTTATTATACTCTTTTACCTTTTTCTTTATCAGCAACTGAATCTGAAATTTGGAGTTTCTGTAACAAAGAGGTTGTTGGATTGCAGGTCCCTGAGGTGTCTGCAACAAGAAAAACAAGAGTACAATCTTGTGAAGAACAAGCTTGAGACCCTATTCAGGGTGAGTAGAAATAGACTTTTGCTTCAAGATTATTAGTTGTAATTTTTTTTTTTTGGATGAATAGTTATTGCTTATTTATATTTACAGCATTTCAAAAACGACACCGATGATTGCAGCTTGAGCAACAAATTGTGGCAGTTGGTGGGTCAGTTCCTATGATAGAATTGAGTTTCTAAGGCCACCAAATTGCAGAAGAGCAGTCTAATTGGGGAGGGTTTGGTGTAGAGAAGCTTTTATATGAATTTATGTGACCAACTTTTTTCACTTTTATGGTTCTCTTCAACAAATGAGCCTTTGCTTGTATGAATGAACAGAGAGGTTTCCATCTAGTGCTAATTCTCATGATTGAGACTTGGAGCTCAATTTTGTGTGGTTTTCTTTAATTGAATGCATTATCTTCTACTCTCAAATGATATGTTAATTGTCGTAGGTGGCGTTGTAATTGTTGTTTGTCTGTGTGAATCATAGCAGTCTTTAGTTGGCATCCTTGATGGAAACGAAACCTTGAAATTGTATAAAAAAATTCAAATGGACAGCAAGGAACTCTTTAAAATTATGATTCCATTTGCAAATATATGATTCTCTAAAGGTCAAATCTTGATATTGGAGTTGTCGCTGTCTGCTACAAAGGGTGGACAGAAATGTGGACATTAGTGACAGAATATGATACCCCATTTTCTGTTGCTTGTTGAAGAAAAGGTGTAATCAGAGGAAACTGGAAAAAGACCAATCACTTTGTCTTTTGCTGAAATAATCAGGCAGAGAAGCAAATAATTCTTGTTTGGTGGCTAAGAAAGAGGAAATGGAATACTTTCTTGACAATCCAACAGGGAACAATTTCAAATGACGACAAAAAATGAATAAAATAACACAAGGATTGGTGCCATACGGTGAAGAGGCAAATGCTACACATTCTAGTGTTTATTTTCATTGCTCTGACAATGGAATAGAAGGATAGTTGATTTCTTTTACAATTACATACTTGATAGATAGGATGGAGAAGAAATAAAAATTGAAGACAATGAACAATTTACTTGAACAAAGATTAAGAAAAAGAACTATGAATGGTGCTTTCATGCCATCTATCATATACACCTTGTTTTGCTTTCATTGAGGTAACTACAAAGCATAATGACCACTTCCTAATGAAACTGTCTTGTAAGAATTTCTCTGTGAAGAAGGATATCAGCAATAAAAATGAAACTGCTGTCTCTGCTCAAATGTGTCAAAGAAATTCTCGTTGATTGGGATGGTGTTTGTTGCATCCAGAGGAACAAGGGTGATGGGAATCCCAGAATGGAAAACCTGAAAGATGAGGAATGATTTGTCAAATGCAACCACTTTTAGCTTCAACAGATACACCAATAAAGGAGGATATATTCATTCTTATTTCAAGTACAAAATAGGCAAAGAGGACACTTTTCCTAGAAACTTCATTACCTGGTATGCAGCAAAAGGATCTCCAAACACATTGAATTCTGCATAAGGATTACTGGTGTGATCTGTGAACAAATTACCATGATCACCACACTGCTGAGACACACAAGATGAGCTTGCATTTTTTGGGCAACCGGTCGGGTTCTTTGATCAAACCACCACCCATGACAAAAATATGCTCAATATTTTTCCTTAGATGTGGGTTATTCATAAGGAAACTAGCCAAATTCGTATGTGCTCCTCTAACAAATACAGTATATGGGACCAGCTGATATTTTGTCAATCATCACTTGCTGAGCAGCAGCTTGTCGAAGTGGATCATACTTCCTTCTCCCCTAATTACATGACAATTTACATGTGAGATGGTGATATAAACATCAAGAATCCATTTAGTTGTTTGTTGCATTTGAATTAATTGAGCTGATATTGAGGATCATATATGATATTTGTAAACACAAAGTTATGAGATCTAGTTTGGGCTTTCTGGCTATTTCTGAACACCACTCCAGAATCAAAGGAACAGAACAATGAAATATAGTTTGTTATAATAATGATGGGGAGTCATGAGACAAAAATTACTTTTACATTATGTTCTATACAAGAAAGGTTTCTCTCCTTATTAGTATCAAACTTTTACTGAATCCCAAGCTTCAAACTAAAATATAGTATATATAAATGTAGAGAAAATAGTTATCATAAGAGCAAAGCATTAAACACCAACAGGCAAGTTATTAACTTATTAATACAACTCTGTACCTAAACTAATGAAACCAATTAATTCCAAAACCCTAGCACTACCCTCAATCAGAAGGAACCTTCAGAACAAGAAATTAATTCATAGCAAACACAACATGGAGTTCATACAAGTAAACTGATAGAGTGATAGTGCCTATAGCATAAGAGAACATAAGCTCAGCCAATCTATTGCCGGTGCAACACATTCTCAAAAGCTGAAAAATAAAAGGAACTTTGAACACCATGTTTACATAACACTAGTGAAACACGGTGTTATGGAAACACCCTTTGATCAAATACAAAATGCACTTGAAATTTTCCAGTGCTGAGATCAAATACGAAATGGACGTTTTTTAAGTTCGCTACTGTAACAAAAACCCCCAAATCTAATAGTATATGAACACATACACATTAAAATCAACAATTCTCTGCGGCATTTAATCAAGCAGGTGTGTGCATATATATATAAAACAGGAACAAGCAGGTGTGCGTATAATCAATTAGGTACAACCTGCCAACATTAAAATCGAAGCAAAATAAAAGGAATTTCCAAGTTTCCAAGCCAAACAGACAGCCAATCTATGAAGGAAAAAAAAAAAAAAAATCAACTTTCCAGATGCTCCCAAATCAGATTTCATTTCAAAATCATAACTTAAAAGCCCTAAAATTCTTACCCATTTGCAAAATCAAACAAAACAACCACCAATTGTAGATAAACAAACAAATCCAAAGCCAAATCAAAACAAAAACCAAAGCAAACCCATTTAGGCAATTAAATCAAAAATAAAGAAAAATCTAATCTTCATATATAATCATGTATACATACCTTCTTCAACTCGGTGGGAATCGCGCGGTGGAGGGCGGAACTGGCCGGTGGTGGTGTCGCCTAGAGAATCACGCGGTGGGAAAATTTTAGGGAAAATGGAGGGAGGTGAAATGGGTGGAGGTGGCTGTCCAAGCTGGTGCCGTGGTGGGTGGTTGTCTCTGATGCGTTCGGTGCCGGTGGTGGGAGGAGACGGAAGGTGTGGGTTGTGCAGAAGGTGAGAGAGAAAGAGTAGCGTTTGGGGAGAGAAGCACCGGATGGTGGGTGCCGGTACTGTTGTGGTGAGCGGAGGCACTGGATGGTGGTCGGCATCAGTGCTTGGTGGTGGCGGCAGTGATCTGGTGCCGTGGGTGGCGTTNAAATAAATCCCGTTTAGTTAATCACAAACTAAAATAAAGTTAAAGCTTACGATTTCAGAGTATTCCGGCTAGAATAAAGTTAAAGCTTACGATTTCAGAGTATCCCTGGACGTGGAAATAGAAGCACAGCTATGTTCTCACACACAAGCTGTTAAGGAGGATGGAATAAGGATGAAATAAGGAGTCTTGGAATAAGGAGGGTGAGAGGGTGACAAGCAGCTTAAGGAGCTTAAGGAGCAGGCGTGATTCTGGGAGGTGAGATGAGAGGTTGAAGGTGAGATGAGAGGTTGAAGCATATAGGTTGATAGAAGTGAAGTCTATTAGGTTGATAGAACTGAAGCTTAAGCTAATGTGAGTAATAAGTCACTGCTGTGAGTAATTACTTGTACCCTGTAGGTGGTACAATAGCTATTGTGAGTAATAAGTCACTGCTGTGAGTAATTACTTGTGACATAAGACAGGATACTTTCTGTACAAGAGGTAATAAGTCATGAGTAATGCTCGGGAGAAGCATTCTGTCCGTCTTCCGTCCGCAGGTAGTGACGTGTCCTGGGTTAACCCAACCGGGGTTAACCCATTAATTTAAAAAAAAAAAAAAACCTTGAAGAAAGCACGCGTGAAGTGAAATGGGTTTCATTTTCATTTTCCCTCTCCTCCTTCCTCCTCACTCTTCACACACAGTGGACCGCCACCGACAACGCCCACCATCCAAGAACCGGCCGGCCGAACGCCACCCACGGCACCAGATCACTGCCGCCACCAGCAAGCACTGATGCTGACCACCATCCAGTGGGCGTTGGGTTAACCCAAGACACCTCACCAAGTGCGGACGGAAGACGCACAGATTGCTTCTCCCAAGCATTACTCGGAGGACAAGAAGCCCAACGATCAGTCTGGCCACATCAACCTCAAAGTCAAGGGCCAGGTTTTTTTTTTGAAAGGGTTTTTCTTCTGCTTGTTATAGTTCATGGATTGTTTGTCTGATTCGTGTGTTTTGGTGNTTCACACGCAGCGGACCGCCACCGACAACGCCCACCATCCAAGAACCGGCCGGCCGAACGCCACCCACAGCACCAGATCACTGCCGCCACCAGCAAGCACTGATGCCGACCACCATCCAGTGGGCGTTGGGTTAACCCAAGACACCTCACCAAGTGCGGACGGAAGACGCACAGATTGCTTCTCCCAAGCATTACTCGGAGGACAAGAAGCCCAACGATCAGTCTGGCCACATCAACCTCAAAGTCAAGGGCCAGGTTTTTTTTTTGAAAGGGTTTTTCTTCTGCTTGTTATAGTTCATGGATTGTTTGTCTGATTCGTGTGTTTTGGTGATTGTGATTATGGTTTGTTCTGGGTTTGCTTTTTCCGGTGTACCCTTTGTTTGGTTTCCGAGAAAATGGAAGGAAACAAGAATTATAAAGTGGTTTTTACGGGTTTTTCTTTTGAAGATTTAAAATTGTTGTTCTCCGTCCGTGTGTCTGTGTGTTTTGGTGTTTTTATGTGTCGGGTTGTGTTATTCTGTTAAATGGGTTTGCTTTTTTTTTTTTTTTTGGGTGAGAATGGGTCTGCTGTTTGTTCTGTGATTTTGCCTTTTTTTTGGTTGTTTGGGCGGGTTTCGTTTGGGGTATTTATGTTCAGTTTCTAAGAAAAACGAAGGTTTATATAACACAGGACTGACAAATACCATATTTACTTGTTGAGGGGTTTCTGGGTTTGTACATGTGCACGTGTGTGTGCGTGGTTTTGTGTTTTGTGAATTTTAGGCCATTGTGGGTTTGGGTTATTATTTACCCTCTGTTTTGGTTACTGAAAGAATAATGGGAAGTAGTAGGAAAACGAGGTATTTAGAGGTTATTATTTGATGGTTATGTTTTGTCTACCTGTCTTGGGTATTACTCAATTTTGAGAATTTAATTGTTTGTGGTCTTGCTTTGGTTTCACCTGTGTGGTTGCCGAGGAAATTGATGAAAAGGAAGAGAATTTGGTTGAATGTTCTAACATGTGTTTAGAGGAGTCTGCTCTTTTAGGTTCTTTTTTTTTTTTTTCATTTGGTTTGGTTTGGGTGCACGGTAAGCATATCAGCTTGACTACTTTTGGATCGAAAGGTTACCAGTATGGTTTTCAATTCATGTTTTGTGTTTTGTTGCTTTACCTTTTCTTTTCTTGTGAAATTTCATTGTATTATATCTGCGGAAGTCCTTGTCAGCCCTGCATCCATGTGTAGGGGTGGGAATTCGTGTTCACATGTGGGGTTATGATCATGTCAATGCATTGGTATAAAACTATATGTTAATTTATTATCATCTAACCCATTTAATTAAACAGAGCATATCCTTTAACTTGAACTTGCTAATTTCGTGTTGAGTTCGCAGGTTATGTGAAAAATTACTAACCCTATTGGTGGGTTCATATGTTGTAACTTTAACTTTCTATCAGCAACTATAACATTACCTTCATGGACATGGTTTCTAAAATTACTATAATTTTGAATTAGTGATGTCTTGAAATGCTTTTGTGTACATTAATACTGGCCATAAAACAATATGTGATTTGGAATTTGTTAATTTGAGAGGTTGCATTTCATAATCTGGGTATGACATGTATCTACCTAATTTCGGCTCTCATGTGAGAATGCTCTAGTTAATTGCCGCCTTCATTGTAGATTTTTTGAAGGACCATATTTGTGTGTTCAGAGCCTTTATATTGATATTTGGTGCATGCATAATGTATCTGACATTCTTTCTTTTTCTCATTTTCAGCTGGAAATGGAGGATGGTGATGTGATAGATGCAATGTTGCACCAAACTGGTGGAACAACCGCTTAGATGTGTGCCTATCAAAGCTATTTAGCATGTAGGTTAGGCTGGATTATTAGGTTTTTGGGTTTGTAGTAGACATCTTTAAGCTAAGTCTTGCCTTGTGAAGTGTAGCTCTCTCAGACAAGATTTGAAACTTGAATAGTACATTAGCTTTTCTTATTTAACTTTGCTTAACTTGGGTCACTTTCAATGCCTGTTTCTGTTTTCTTATCAAGGTGCAGTTTGCAGTATCATTTTGCTATTCATTTGTTGTGTTTTTGGTTGAGGACCTGAGGTTCGGGAATTTGCATGCCCAATCCTTGTTTTTTTCAAATGTGTGTTTTTCCTTGCTCTTTTTAAAAGAATGAATATACATTCGAAGGAATGTAGTACATAACATATTTATCAATGATTCATCGTTGTTTATTGGGAAGGGATCTTGATACTTCTGCGGAAACAATGACCCTTTGTGCTGCAGTGTATTCATATCTCGTGTTTTACTTGGTAATTTATTTTTTTAAGGAAAATGATACAGGCACAACTTAAGTCCAACTTTAATCCAACTTTTCTATCAAGTTTTAAAAAAGAAACTGATGTGGAGGAGAGAGTCTTCAACTAGAGAGAGAAGATAAATTTGGCTTAGAAGTTGGGCCAAAGTTAGACTTAAGTTGTGTCTGTATCAAACCTCTTTTTTTAATTGCTTAATAATGGGCTGTCAAGGTATCTCTTTGATTCTTGGAGTTTGAAATGGTGGTTCTCTTTCAAATTTAAGGGTTTAGAGCATTCACAGTTGGTTCAACAATTGAGCCTTTTGACTCAATTGTTGAGCCAAACAGCCAAAAACATGCTCCAGCAGGCTCAACAATCCCTTTTATTGGTTAGGAGCTACAGTGCTCAGCAAGTTTGCTGAGCACTGTAGCTCCTCAGCAAACTCATATATTGTTAAAAAATTCCTCATTTATCTCTCCTCCACACGCCTTTCTTCTCCCTCTCTCCTCCCACCTCCTCCTTCTCCAAGCCGTTCAACACAGGCTCCTGCTACAAGGAGGCAAAGGCATCGCCGCATATCAGAGATTCAGAGGCAGATTTTTTATTTTTTTACCTTTAGTATATTCAGAGGCTTGGCCAGCGATGACCGATTCGCCGGCGAAACCAGAGAACAATCGGCGAACAATCGCCGGCGAAACGAAGCAATCGGCGGACAGGGAAACCCAATCGGACCAAGAACCGGCCGTGACGTGGGTGGGGACCTCTCTGTCGCCGATACCGCCGGCGAGGAGGACGGAGCTGGCGCCGCCTCTAGCCATCGATCTCTGAAATTGGTCTTCGTTCGCCGCCTCTGGTTACAGGGGATCAGAGAGAGTGAAAGAGAAATAGAGAGAAACAGAGATGCGAGTGAAAATGGGGGGCAGCTATAAAAGGGAAAGTGGGTGGGGAGCGTTGATGGAGGAGGAAAAAGATTTGTATATTGAAAGAAAAAAATAAAAAATATATATATAAAGAAAGAATAAAAAAATAATATTTAAATGAGTGTAAAGTTAAAATGCTGAGCCTGATGTGGGTGCTTTAAAAAGATGAGTAACTGGAATAGATAAAGGTGATTTTTTTGGGTTAAAATAGCTAAATATTAGCTAAGCCTACTGTGAATGCTCTTATAGTCGGTATTTGAGATTCCAGAAAAACTGAACTTACCTAGTAATTGTTGGAAAGTGGAAGACTTTTGTATACTCCATGGCACAACTCATAACCATTGGACTGAATAAGATTTCTCAAAGGTATTTATTCATTGCATTGGTTCCTAATTCTTATAAGGACAGCTCTTTTTGAATTCAAATTGGGTTGGAGAACGAACCAGAGTATAATTGCAGAACTTCTTTCACTCTAATCTATTAAGCTTCACTCTAATCTATTAAGCTATCGTTTGTTTAGAGCGTGTGAAAATCGACCAATTTATTGCATTGGTTGCTAATCCTACTCAACATCGTCATTTAAGCCAACAAGACTCATGCCCCATGGATTGAAGGAGTCCACTCCTGATGACAAACTGGCAATTTCAGCAGAAGAAAGGATTTACTGTAAGCTTATTTCAAAATCAAAAGATTTGTGAATGTGTAATATAAATATGTAAGAAAATATAAAAGCCACCTGCACATACTAATTACATTCTCCAAATTAACTATTCAGATACAAATGGTAAAAGCCTATCACTGTAAAAATATACATAGAAAAAAGAAAGAAACAGACTAAAATTAGAGGAAATGGCAATCACAAAGTCCAAAATGTGAAAGCAAGAAAGCTAAGAATAAAAGAATGAGTTCTTCCTATGATATACTCAAGTATCGTGTCTATGGCGTTTTATGCAGACAGGCACCAGTTGGATGGAGGTATCCTCTTCCGTGTAATTTAACAAAATGAAGGAGCTTCAGTTAGTATGAACCTTCTTTCTTCCAACTGCAAAAACCACAAGCAACAAAATCTGCATAAGGATAAGGGGAAATGTGTCTACTGCTATCTAGTGTCAGATTCGTAATGACGAAAAAAGATGCAGCAAACTACGAAGCTCGAAAGGTTTACAAGAGAAACAACTCCACTAGTGGTTCAGTCATATAAGCTGGTAGTCAATTGGTAAATGTATTTATCTTTTCGGGATGGATATATGCCGCCGCCCAATTTCATTGTAACATAATTTTACACATCAAATCAGCATTCTGTTCGTTTTTTTCAACTGAGAAGTTTAATGCCATAAAATTTATGATCAACAGCCTTAGCAGGCAACATCCGGCAAGCAGAAACAGAAACCAAGAGCATTGTTACTACAACACAAACATAAAGCCCCATGCACCAAACCACTCTGTTTGTTTGCTAGAGTACAGAAAGTGACGACCATGAATGATCTTCACAAATGGTAAAATAAGATTACTTACAGGATTCCCAGTCCAAGATGTCGGCCTACTACTTCTTGAATCTGTACGCTGTGATCTTTGCCCTTCACCAAATAATCTTTGGAGAAACTTCTGTATATGATTATAAATGCTGTATAGCATCACATCAAAATGATCATTAGCAAGAAGGGTTGGCTGAGATCTAAAGATTAAAATAACCTAAAAATTTCACGAGCAGTAATTTACAATCTTAAAAAACAAAAGGAAAATTCAGGTTGGCCCTGATGAAATAGCTAATACATAATTGTTCTAAGCGATGGAGCATCACTAAGAAGTTTGAGAAAGTTTAAACTCAAGGAAAGCAGGTCGAAACTACTTCCTGTGGACTTCAGCCAAAATCGAGAAACACAGTAAAGCATACCTAAGGCGATGCCTGTTGCAGGCTGCAAAGAAGGCAACAAAACCATTCAATATACTCCTTAAAGCATGGAAGACCTGAAAGCAACAACAAAAATATGATCACGAGTAAACCATTTACTCACGCATGTACATATTGTTAGAAACAATTATACACTTCCTTACAACCTGGGAAAAGAGATCATTCCATTCCAAAGTGAACGCCACATGGAAACTTTACATGTGCTCACTGCTGCCTCAGAAGCTGAAGCAAACTGGAAAATGCTACTAACAAACTGCCATATTTCTCCAAGCATTTCATGTATGCAGGTACAAATGAAAGCCACAAAACTGGCTAATGCAAAGACCATGCGAATCGGAGCACAAAGCAATTCCCAAAAGGAATTGCTTTGGGTAAAAACAAAATAAATAAATAAATAAACTCTTATTTGTTCCCAACAAATCGAATCAGAAGAATTCAAAATGCATTAAGCATGCAAATACAAGACAAATAGAAACAAAAAACTGCAACAAGAAAGCCTCTGTTGCTTTCCGAAATCAGCAAGATAATCAGCATAATCAGCAAGACAACAATTGAAGCCCTTACTCACAATCTTTCACATGAAAATGAAGTTATTTTCCCCACAAATAAAGCAAAACCTTCCACATTTTCAGTAACGTGAACAAGGAGGAAGTGAAAACCGCCACAAAGAACTGTATAAGCAAACACACACACAAAATAAACTATTGACCATTCAATTTAGCTCTTGATTTAAAAAGAACAGAGAATATTCATTTCAAGTGCTAGGTAAGCTAAAAGGCATGATACTGAAATGGTCCCTAAAGAAATAAATATATTTCAACTTATAGAGGTGTGGTATGAAGCAAATGATTCCTGACCTTCACTGCAGAGCCAGACTCCTCTAAACACATGTTAGAACATTCAACCAAACTATCTTCCTTTTCATCAATTTCCTCGGCAACCACACAGGTGAAACCAAAGCAAGACCACAAACAATTAAATTCTCAAAATTGAGTAATACCCAAGACAGGTAGACAAAACATAATCATCAAATAATAACCTCTAAATACCTCGTTTTCCTACTACTTCCCATTATTCTTTCAGTAACCAAAACAGAGGGTAAATAATAACCCAAACCCACAATGGCCTAAAATTCACAAAACACAAAACCACGCACACACACGTGCACATGTACAAACCCAGAAACCCCTCAACAAGTAAATATGGTATTTGTCAGTCCTGTGTTATATAAACCTTCGTTTTTCTTAGAAACTGAACATAAATACCCCAAACGAAACCCACCCAAACAACCAAAAAAAAGGCAAAATCACAGAACAAACAGCAGACCCATTCTTACCCAAAAAAAAAAAAAATAGCAAACCCATTTAACAGAATAACACAACCCGACACATAAAAACACCAAAACACAGACACACGGACGGAGAACAACAATTTTAAATCTTCAAAAGAAAAACCCGTAAAAACCACTTTATAATTCTTGTTTCCTTCCATTTTCTCGGAAACCAAACAAAGGGTACACCGGAAAAAGCAAACCCAGAACAAACCATAATCACAATCACCAAAACATACGAATCAGACAAACAATCCATGAACTATAACAAGCAGAAGAAAAACCCTTTCAAAAAAAAAAAACCTGGCCCTTGGCTTTGAGGTTGATGTGGCCAGACTGATCGTTGGGCTTCTTGTCCTCCGAGTAATGCTTGGGAGAAGCAATCTGTGCGTCTTCCGTCCGCACTTGGTGAGGTGTCTTGGGTTAACCCAACGCCCACTGGATGGTGGTCGGCATCAGTGCTTGCTGGTGGCGGCAGTGATCTGGTGCTGTGGGTGGCGTTCGGCCGGCCGGTTCTTGGATGGTGGGCGTTGTCGGTGGCGGTCCGCTGCGTGTGAAGAGTGAGGAGGAAGGAGGAGAGGGAAAATGAAAATGAAACCCATTTCACTTCACGCGTGCTTTCTTCAAGGTTTTTTTTTTTTTTT
>CM017326.1:25650273-25725175 GCA_006937295.1 Carpinus fangiana
GTTAGCCGTAGCTAAGAATGGTCGCCCTAAGATCACCGGTATTTGACTCCCTAGGTTATGAACCGGCTCTGTGTCAAGCACAATAAAATCCACGGGGAAGTAAAATTTATCAACCTTAATTAGCACATCTTCCACAATTCCCCGTGGAACCTTCACTGACCTGTCAGCTAACTGCAGTGTCATGGTAGTAGGCTTCAACTCTCCAAGCCCCAACTGCACATAGACTGAGTAGGGTAACAAATTAACACTTGCTCCCAAATCCAACAATGCCCTCTCAATCTGGCTGACTCCGATCATGCAAGTAATGGTAGGACATCCAGGGTCCTTGTACTTGATGGGTAACTTGCATTGCAGGATTGAACTCACCTGCTCGGTCAGGAATGCCTTTTTAGGGACATTCGTCTTCCTCTTCACCGTGACTAAGTCCTTTAAGAACTTGGCATAGGAAGGGATTTGCTGGATGGCGTCCAAAAAAGGAATGTTTATTTGGACTTGCTTGAACACCTCCAGAATGTCCTCTAATTTCCCTCCATTCTTGGGCGCTTGTAGTCTTTCAGGGTATGGTGCTTTTGGCACAAGCGCCCTAGGGGGATCCTTTATATCTTGGGTGACAATAGATGGCTCTGCATCTGCTTCCTTTTAGTTGTCACCATCTTCTTCTTTCTCTTCTTCCTTCTCTTTCTGCTCTTCTTCCTCAGCTTCTTCTGGGTTCACCACCTTATTGTCCACTCTCTTTCCTGACCTCAAAGTGACAATCGCCTGCACATGTTCTTGATTTGACGAATTTCCACATGCCTTAGGGTTGTTCACCGCTTGGCTAGGGAGCTTTCCTTTGTCTCTCTCACCCAGGTGATTCGCTAACTGTCCCATCTGCATCTCCAACTTCGAGATCACCTGGGTGTTCACCATGGTAGACTGCCTTATGTCACTTATTGATTGACCAGTCATCTTCATAAAATCTCTCATGGTATCTTCAAGTGACTGGTTTGATGAGGCTGGGGCTTGGTTGGGGACTTGATAAGATGATGACGCTGGCTGAGCCAAGCGTCCTTGATTTGGGTAAGAAGAAAATCCTGGGGGATAATGTGGTGCTCCCCCTTGATTGGTGTTGGGTTGATTCTGTTTCCATGAAAAATTGGGGTGATTTCTCCACCCAGGATTATATGTTTCAGAATATGGCCCACTGGACGGCTTTTGAAAGCTATTGAAAGTGTTCACTTGTTCCATCTCAAAAACTGTCATTGATGGACAATTCTGTGCTAGGTGCATAGGACTAGCACAGACAGAACAGCTTTCTACAGGGAGTGTGTTTACGGCATTTACAGGCTTTCCTACACTCATCTCGTCCAACCTTTTCACAATCGCATCCATCCTTTGAGTCAACTCCTGCTCACATTTCAGCTCTAGGATGCCTCCTTTCTTGTCCTTCCGGGCAGATTTATCACGACAACTGGAGAAATCCCAGTTTTGTGTGTTGGCAGCAATTTTTTCCAAAGCTTTGTATGCCAAATCTCCAGTCAAATTCAGGAATGTCCCACTATTCATTAGTTCAATCATGCTACGGTTGGTTTGAGACAAACCTTGGTAGAAAAATTGAACTAAACGCCATTTCTCATACCCGTGGGGTGGACACTTCATTAACATATCTTTGAATCTAGTCCAACACTCCGTGAATTTTTCATCCTCGTCCTGAGAAAATGAACTAATTTCCTTTCTAGCATCATTTACTCTGGACATTGGATAAAATCTATGGTAGAACTGTTTCAATAGTTCTTTCCAAGATGTAATAGAACGAGGTGCTAAGGAATCGAGCCATTCAGTGGCTCTGTCATGAAGGGAGAAAGGAAACAGTCGAAGATTGACTGATTCCTCTGAAAAGTTTTGAAATTTGGTTGTGACGGTTATACTCCTGAACTTCTTAACATGGGAGTACGGGTTTTCATGATCTAAGCCATAGAAAGATGGTAACATCTGAATCACATGTGGCTTTAGATCATAATGCGTGGCATTAGTTGGTGGTAACACTATGCAAGAATGGGTACTGACCGCAGTAGGTGCGAACAGTTCATGTAATGCTGTCGTGAAATCCAACTCATACATACGTCTGTGCTCCCTGTTCCCTGGTCTCGCATCTTCATTTTCCTCGTCCTCCTCTTCCTCATTCCTCCGATTTTCTTCATGCTGTTCCACCCGTGGCTCTCTCTGATTATCCCCCATCCTCACTTGAGCTCGACGTGCTCTCCTAAGTGTTCTTTCTAAATCGGGATCTAATGATGTTAACTCTAAGTTCACGGATCTCCGACCAAGCATAAACCAATGAAAATTTAACTAAACTACAAAGCAAAGAGCAATAAGCTAGGAAAGTAAACAATGCAGGAAAAATAAAGAAAACAAAAGAACAAAAACAGCAAACAAAAAGATGGCAAGAATAGCTATGCAAAATTATTTTAACAGTATATCTAAAGCAACAAGTCAAAATAAATCAAAGCAACAATGATGCAGTAAAAACAGAGCAGAACAATAATAAAAACAGAGAACAACAAATAACCTAAACAGCAGCAAAAAATGAAATAAAATAAACAACTAAGAATTGCAACTAACAAGGTTATTAACTAAACACATGCAATTTATTAAAAAGATAAATAAAATAAAAAAAACTAAACACAGCTAAACTCAGCAAACAAAATACTCAAAATTAGCAATCAAAACAATTAAACTAAGTCTAGCAATTGATCAAAATAAAAGGAAATTAAAACTGGACATACTGTCTTCTGGTATGCTGATGCAGGCAGCAAAGGTGTGCTCGAGCGCAGGTCAGCACTTTCGTTCGCACAGCAGCAAGAATGTAGCAGTTTTCTGCAAGTGCGTTCGTTCACAACTCAAGTGCGTTCGAACGCAACACTGCACTGCGTATTTGTCAGAGGGGCCTGTGCTCGCACGCAGACGCGTGATGAGCGTTCGCAGCTGCGCGAACGTTCTGGGATTGGCGGCAGTGCGTTCGACCGCAAGCACTGCGTTCGACCGCACTGTCGGTGCTTGAAATTTCTAGAAACCGAAACAGAATGCTAAAAAGAACTAAAAACTAACCTAGAAAATAACGAAAATAAACTAAAAATGCAAAATAAACTATGAACAAAATTCACAATGCAGAAAATAAAAACTAGTAGAAAAATGCATCAATTTAAAAATTATATTAATTTTTAAACAAAAACAACCGTTCCCTGGCAACGGCGCCAAAATTTGATTGTACCAAATTTAGGTACTCGCAAGAGAACGAACCGTTAGGTCGTATAGCTTTGCACAAGTACCGAGATCGAACCACAGAGAACGGAGTTTTGTAATTAAAAATTAACACGACTCGTAAATTAAATGTATCTTAACCTAGCCCCCAAGAGAATTGATATCGAACATGAAACGTGCAGAAATTAAATTAAAGTGAAAATGTAGGGATAAAAATAACTAAGGTTAAAGATGAACCTCACCCATTAAAAAATAAGCTAAATACATTAAACACCAATTTTCCGTTTTTTAAACTTTAAACCCTTCAACACACTCTATTGTGGTTATTGACACAAGTCAAACCGAATAATGTGCTTATCGTTAAGGAGCTACAATGAGTATTGATTATGGATAAAATCATCCACTGTATCCTTGGATCACAATGGATATTAAATCACAACCAATAACTCGTTGTGCACCCGGCTTGGAACACATCACAGGATGACTATCCATGCATCAAAAATACACAACCATTCAATTATTTGTCACAGAAATTAAATGACGAGTACGGAATTAAATAACGGAAAATAAAGCATAAAATGTAAAAGCAAGAAATATAAACTAAGGGTGAGGCTTCATCTTCAACCTAAGTTGAAGATTTTAGCCACCCATTGAACAACAAAACAAAATTGAATTGAAAGTATGCATTAAAATTAACTTGAAAATAAAAGCTTACAAATAAAAAGGGCAGAGCAAGGCAAACAGAAGCAAAATGCTCTCTAAAAATCGCCCCAAAGAATGTGTGTTCGACCAAATGGACATAGGGTCCTATTTATAGACTACAAAATCCTACGAGTGCGTTCGAACGCATGAGGTGCGTTCGAACGTAATGCTG
This sequence comes from Carpinus fangiana, assembly GCA_006937295.1. Classification (NCBI taxonomy): domain Eukaryota; kingdom Viridiplantae; phylum Streptophyta; class Magnoliopsida; order Fagales; family Betulaceae; genus Carpinus; species Carpinus fangiana. The sequence goes on from CM017326.1 coordinate 25,654,388, forward strand.
AGTTGTGCGTTCGATCGCACAATGTGCGTTCGACCGCAGAAAACCATAACGGCACAGCTTGAAAGCGATGGACTCCTAGGGCACGCGTGGTGACGGCGCAGCTGGAGGCGATGGAACCCTAGGGCACCCACGCGAGATGCGGGATGACGGGGACTGCGTTCGACCGTGCCTCCTGCGTTCGACCTTGAGTGCGTTCGAACGCACAAAGTGCGATCGAACGCACTTGGCAGTGGTCCCTTTCTTCACTTAGTGTATTTTTGCTCTCTTGTGGCCAACTTTTGTTGTAAAGACCTGCACAACTCAAAACACTAAAAACACAAAAAATAATTAGATATTAACAAAGCTAAAGACCTAACAAATATAAGTTAAAGGGGTCAAATATACACAATTTGACACTGATCATCTCCATTTCAAATGAAATGGATAATATCCATTTAGTGTAAAATGATGGATAATATTGTAAATTTAGTCATTCAATTTTAATGTTAAGACAATACTATCCCTTATTTTACACTAAATGGATATTATCCATTTCATTTGAAATGGAGAGGATCCTGTTCCAGCCTCGAGGGCAGGGGTGAACCCTTTTGGGGATGCTATTAACTTCGCCGCTAATGCTTCTGACCTTTCTCCTAGTGTACCAAATTTCGTTGCTAAGATCATAAATGTCGTAGCTAGTGCCCCTTACTTAGTTGCCAATGCGTCAACTCTCTTAAAGGTGACCCCAAACTCAAATAAACGTCCCACTGAAAACAATCCAAAAAGATCACCCCATACCATCCCCATGAGACCCCCTTCGGTTGGCTTTCTTTTTATTGCCAGACCCTTAAAAAGATAACCCTACCGAAGGAGTTCGAACCTCTAGTAGGGCTTTTTGTTTTTACGTTTATTAAATTTTTTAATTATTTTAATTATTATTATGAGGGTTTAGGATTTTGGGCTAGGGTTTTCATATAGGGTTTCGAGGAACTATAGCCTCGAGGGGAGGGGTGAACTCTTTTGGGGACGCTATTAACTCGCCACTAATGCTTCTTGAAGGGGTTTTTTTAATTAAATTTTTTTCAAATTTTTTTTTCTATTTTAATTATTATTACCAGGGTTTAGGATTTTGGGCTAGGGTTTTCATTTAGAGTTAAGAGGAACTATAGCCTCGAGGGCGGGGGTGAACCCTTTTGGTGATGCTATTAACTTCGCTGCTAATGCTTCTGACTTCGTTCCTAGTATACCAAATTTCGTTGCTAATATCGTAAATATCGTAGCTAGTGCCCCCTATTTTGTTGCCAATGCGTCAACTCTCTTGAACATGACCCCCAAACTCTCACAAACATCCCTCTTGAAAACACTCCAAAAAGATCGCCCCCTACCATCACCAAGAAACCCCCTTCAGGGGCTCTCATGGGGTTTTTTAGATGTATATTTTTTAAAATTTTTAGTCATTTTAATTATTTTAATTATTATTATGAGGGTTTAGGATTTTGGGCTAGGTTTTTCATTTAGGGTTTAGAGGAATTATAGGCTCGAGGGGAGGGGTGAACTCTTTTGGGGACACTGTTAACTTCGCTGCTAATGCTTCTAACTTCACTCCTAATGTACCAAATTTTGTTGTTGAGACCGTAAATGTTGTAACTAGTGCCCCATATTTTTTTGCCAATGCGTCAACTCTCTTGATAACGACCCCCAAACCTCTCAAACTTCCCACGGAAAACACTCCAAAAAGATCACCCGATACCGTCACCAAGAAACCCCTTTCAAAACGTCAACTCTTGAAAACACCCAAACCCTCAAAAATATCCACTCGAGAGCAATCCAAAAGGATCGCCCCCTACCATCACAAAGAAACCCTCTTTGGTGGGGTTTCTTCTTTATGGCCACACCATAGCTAGAAACCACACGGAAGGGGATTAAACCTCCAAGGGTTTTTTTTTATTTTATATTTTTTTAATTTTTAATTACTTTAATTATTGTTATTAGGGTTTAGGATTTTGTATTATGGTTTTCGTTTAGAATTAAGAGGAACTATAGCCTTGAGGGCTGGGGTGAACCCTTTTGCGGACGCTGTTAATTTCGCTACTAATGTACCAAATTTCCTTGCTAATATCCTAAATGTTGTAGCTAGTACACCTATTTAGTTGCAAATCCGTCAACTCTCTTGAACGTGCCCCCCAAACTCACACAAACGTGGCAAATGTGGAAAATGAAAAAAAGAAAAAAGAAATTGTCTTTTTCTAACGTGGCACATTTGCCACATGAGAAAATGTCAATTTTTTTTTTCTTTTTTTCCCACTTTTTTTCTCAATTTAAAAATCCAATATTTACTACAAATTTAAATTGTTTCCTTTAAAAGTTATTTATTTACTACAACTTTCAATTTTTTCCATATTATTAGTTTGTCTTCATGGAAATTGCCATTTATTCCATATTTTTTACTTTCAATTTTCAATTACAAATCATCTATTTACCACAAATGTAACCCTAGCTATATAACATGGAAGAAGAAAAAAAAATCGCAATTTTTTTCTAATTTCTTTAAGGGAAAATGAAAAAAAAAGAAAAAAAGAAATTGCCATTTTTTGCCGTGGCACATTTGCCACATGAGAAAATGTCAATTTTTTTTTTCTTTTTTTTCCCATTTTTTTTTTCAATTTAAAAATCCTATATTTACTACAAATGTAAATTGTTTCCTTTAAAAGTTATTTATTTACTACAACTTTCTATTTTTTTTTTCCATATTATTAGTTTGTCTTGATGGAAATTGCCATTCCTATTTGGAACAGGATCCTCTCCATTTCAAATGAAATGGATAATATCCATTTAGTGTAAAATAAGGGATAGTATTGTCTTAACATTAAAATTGAATGACTAAATTTACAATATTATCCATTATTTTACACTAAATGGATATTATCCATTTCATTTGAAATGGAGAGGATCCTATTCCGGAAAGAGGAGAGTAAGAAAAGAAGAGAAGAAAAAGAAGAGGGAGGAAGGGGCAAGAAAGAGATTTGCTGACAAAGGAGAGAGAGAATAAACAGACCGAAAAAAAATGATGTGGCATATTTGTGTTTTTATTTTTTTATTTTTTTTATTTTTATAGTTTATTGGTCTTATTTTACAATGGACTTATTATATTGGACCTTATTTTAGCGGCCTTAAGATTTTATGGGAAAGAATTTTGGACCTTATTTTTTTTTAAAAAAAATGGGCCTTAATTAAGTTTTTAATTTTTTTTTTTTTAAAAAAGGCCTTATTAAAAAACATTTTGGGCCTTATTTAGTGGGAGTCCCAGATGACGACCTAAGTGGCATAGCCGTTGGGCCGGCCCTGAGCATACCCTTGCTACGGCGTGAAGAGCATACCCTTGCCATGGATAGAAGATCAACTCTGATTCAAGGTCAACGTGCAGAACGAATAGATGTCAGCATGACGCCATACAAAAAGAAAATTACAATAGAATAGCGAAGCAAAAAAGATTGACAAGCACAAACAAAAATCTCACAACAAACTTCTTTCGATGATGTGGCAACCTTCTATTGGTCGGATGTTTGTGTATAGATTAACTTTACTGCAAAACAGAGCAACGGGGAAAACTCCGATGCCTAAGTGAGTGATGTGAATCCCAAAGATAGTAAATAACTTGGAGAAGGTAATGAACTGTGAGAAATATTAATACCTTGGAAGTGAGGGTGGAGCTCTCCTTTTATAGGCATCGGTAGCATTTTGCATGGCTGGAAAAAGGAATCCTCGACATAGCCGAGGATTTGATAATAGACGTGTAGCTGATAAAATTGATCCCCGACATTTCCAAGGATCCAACAGTAAACAGAATCCTTGGATATCCCCGAGAATTTAATAACGAGCCTTATCCTCGTAAGGACTAAGGATCAAATAGTAAATATAACTCTCGGGTGGACCGGGCTTGATCTCTTGGAGGGTCGTAGAGCCCATATAGATAAATATGGGCCTACAGTTACCCCCAATTTCCAGGTCAGGAGTAAAATTGGCGTTTTTTGTATGGAATGAGCAAAGTGAGAGAAAATCAAAATTTGATATACCTAAGTGAGGTTTTGAACATTGGAGGGTATTTGCAACAAAAACCACGAAAATTCAAGGGGTAAGTGCAATTTCCCCCTTCTTAATTCTTGTTTCTTACCGGAGGGGTAGGAACTGAAAATACTAGCTTTTTGCACACAAATATGACAGTTAAAACTTGAACCAGGGTTCTTAAAATGTGGCTAATGGCTTTAAAATACAATTTGAAATCCATATTTTTTGTTTTTTTTTTTTAAACTTTTAATGTTTACTAACAAGAGATTCTAATTCAAGGCCCTTACAGAAAGCCTCACTACAATGTTTCCTAAACAAGACCATTTATCATGTGCTATGTGCAAACCTCATCTTTTGAATTTTGACTTCAAATTGATAAATTCAATTGGCTTAATCTAGATGGTTGAGTTTCTTACTTTCAGCTGCTACTTTGGATGGCGTCAAAGTTTTACCTCATATATTTGGCTATACATTTAATGGAAGAGATGTTTGTTGTTTATTATTATCAAGATTCCTTGCAAATGAGAAAGACATGTTTTTTTAACAAGAGATTCTAATTCAAGGTCGTTACAGAAAGCCTTACTACAATGTTTCTTAAACAATATCATTTATCATATGCTATGTGCAAACCTCATCTTTTGAATTTTGACTTTTAATTGACAAATTCAACTGGCTTAATCTTGATGCTTGAGTTTCTCAGTTTCAGCTGCAAGTGTCTTTTTTTTTGGGTGATTACTTTGTGTTTGTAGTCTCACATTCTTTATGATCAGACTCACTTTAACGAAGTAATTGTATTTAGAATGTGCCATAATTCTTGTTACAATGAAGTTGCTATGTGCAAAAAGGTTTCTATCCCATATGTACGATTTCTGAATTATTTTCCTTGTCTTGTTCTTGAACTAGCTTGAAATTAATCAAGCAATCAGAGAAGCTAATGAGGATGTAGACGAAGAGGAGGAAGAGGATAAGGAGGATATTAACATTTCCTTCAAAAAGGAACCAGCCCTTCAACGCACTCGAAACCGGCCCAAAAGGGCAGCCTAGACTTTATCTTTGTAGATCCATAATGTATATTTTCGTTTTAAAGATCAATGACTTGTTGACAAACCATTTGCTTGAAGCTTCCAGTGATTGTTCTCATTGTTTTAGTATCAATTTTGAAATCCTAAACAATTACGAATATACTATGTGAAGAAGCACCTTGTTAATGGATGTAAACATTATGAAATAAATATTGTGAAATGAATTTTACTGTTATGTCCCAATTATATAACAATCGTATAATAGTAATCTTGTAGATTATACGATGGTACATGGTTCCAGTCCTAATTTCGATAACGGGTCACATACCCTGCTGCATGTAAGAGATGATAATCTTGACAAGTCCATGACAATTTTTTTTACCATATAACTTGAGTTCACAAAATAGACCAATTTAGAGATTGTAGTTAACAAAGCAGCAAAAGAGTAAATACCAATTTCCCCAACTGTTTACACCAAAATAAACATTACGAATTCCACATATTACATTTAAGGGAATCCAGGGAAGCAGGTTTCCTCTTGATAAAAGAGATATCACTATAACAATTTCCCCGATTGTTTTTACGCCACCCCTTTGTATTCCTTTCTTCCTCATATTTCGATCCAATTCCTTAATCAGTTCAGGATCAATGGTAGGGTTCCAATCTATGTCATCAATATAAACATCCGGATCAGGAAGAGAGATATCACATTGGAGTCCACTGATCTTTGCCCAAAAACGGTTTTTCGCATTTCCGTCTTCAACCACAGAATCACCCCAACTAAGTATATTGTTGTGGCAATACATAAACTTCTTGGCGTCTACTACCTTCCCCAACGGTATTGATACAACCAAAATGCTAAATTTCGTTTCCCATAAAAGCACACCATCTTGTAATCCTTTAGAAAGAAAAAAGAAAATCAATTTATGAGTCCACTCAAAACATTATTGCTTGGAATAAGTAACGTATATGAAGGGAAAAAAAATAAGAAAGAGACCTCATGAACCACAACTTTCTTGACCAATAAAACATCAAGCATTGAAGCTCCATGTACCGTGTTCAACATACAAAGAATATCATGAGAATCACACACTACAAACAAAAAAGGTCTTTAGCGGCGACCCAAAGCTAATAATCGGACGGTAATGCCAAATAGCGGCCACTTAATAACCTCTAAATAGCGGCCACTTTAAGTGGTATTTCAAATCGACTGGAAGTTCAGAGGGGGTTCCCTGAAGTTTCCCCAAAATCTGAGGAAAAAAAAAAAACCCTGCATAAAAAAAATAAAAAATAAAAAAATAAAAAAAAAGAAGAAAAGAATTCTATAATCCTTCATATTATGGTTATTTCAATTATTAAGTCACATTAAAAAATAAATCGCTTTACAAGGCCTTTACATAACAAATTGATTTATTATCGCGCCTTCAAATTTAGTTGCTTTCTTCTTGCCTTAATATATAAAATAATTAGCCTCCGCAACTTGATTTTCTAAGATTAGTTTTTTTTTTTTTTTTTTTTTTTTATTTAAATCCTTTTGGAGGTGACATTTTATAAAAATAAAATAAGAAGTTCCCACTGCTCTTGTAATTTCAACAATTGGAAGGCAAAATTATGATACCAGATTTGTTGGATCTCCTAGAGACATTTTAAGTTTTGGGTGAATATGAGTTGCATTTGTTCACCATCCTCCCCCTTTCTTTGTTTTAGGTTGTCCCTTGTTGCTGAATAGACATTAAAAAACACACACAAACAAAAACAACTTCTCAACCTTGTAATTAAAAAAAGGGAAGGAAAATAATTTCTCAGTACGAGTGCCAATGCATTAATAAGGAGCCAAATCTAAGAGGTTGTTTACTAAACACCAGCACACTCCCCCCAGTTTTTTTTTTTTTTTACAATGCACTATTCACAAAAAAAATGATAATGGAAAGTGAAAAAATTTGTTTGTAGTGATTTTTTTACTTGAATAGTAAATGATGTAATATAAAAAGTGAATGATTTGATATGATATTTGGAAATAGTGTAGTGAAATATGAAAAAATATGTTGTAATGTGATGTTATTTGACAAACAATGCCATTTTGATAGGAGCCAAGCCTAATTTTTTACACCAATATATATATAATTATAAATAGTATTTTAATAATATATTAAAAAAAAAAACAGAAGTGTTATTTTGGAGTAATGTGCACCACCAACCCTTTTTTCGTCTTTTTTTTTAAAAATAATAAATAATTTAATTAGGTGAATGACGTGGCCATTTATGTCAAATGTCAAATTTTTATTTGTCTGTATGGATTTCCGTTATGTCAACTAATGGTCAATTAATAGGTAGACCAATTTAGTCCTTTATCAAAACTAATAATTAAAAATGCATATAAGAATTATATGATCCTTCTTTCTCATTAAAAAAAAAAAAAAAAAAAGATTTTTTGGATAATGAAAACATAATGCTTTGAATTTTTTTTTTTTTGTCTTTTTTTTTTTTTTTTTGAATAACATTAACATTTTAAGCTACTTACCCATGTTTGTGATAGTTACTGCTTAAATCTGTTCAGCACTACATCAATTAAACTATATGGATAGAGGAAACCACTAACTATGCAACAAATTGCACAAAATATGCATCCTATATGACTACACAAACATCATTGTTCAATACAATAAATTGCACAAAATATGCATCATCTTAAACATCACCAGATGCTTCAACTTAATGTAACAGGTTGACCTAAAAGTATAAGCACCAAAAACAAAGTTTTTTTGACTTTATCCTATGCCTTGAAATGAAGAAAAGCAATTGTATTCTCCTGTTATGGGATAGACCAACATTCTTTGTGAGATTATTCCTCAAACCTGCGGCTAAATCTTGTTGTTTTTAGCTCAGCAACAACTTTCTCTAGCTTACTAATCAGAGTTTCAAGTTTCAGTCCTAGTATTTCAAGTCTATCGCTACTACATTCTCCTTCATTACCATTGATGATCACCATGTTGTAAACAAAAGTTCATGATTGGCTCTCATTTGTTCTTCCGATGGCTCTCTCTAACCCTCCTACTTCAGCTTCACCTCTATTTTTTGTCATTGACTCCATCTTTTTGACAGCTCCATATTTCTCAACTGAAGCTGAAAAACTTTGTGATTGCCTAAAAAAATGGCAATAGGATCTCATTCCTTCTCCTGCAAATTTAACTTCATTGACAAAGTTTTCTATTTTGTTACATTTGGGAGGACACTCCGGTGGAACATCAGCATCATTACCTCCCTTCTTTCCCAATGAAGCATGTGGTAGTAGTACCTGTTTCAGCATTCTTTCCGGCAGTATCCTTGAGGAATTACTAAATGGGTCACATTCCACAACCTAGGATTTTGTTTTGAAAAAGATGGACTCTAGTGGTTGGGGGCAACGAGGATGGTGGACTCTCAGTATTTGGGGTACACACGAAGGAGGACACAAGGTGTTCTATCGGACAGAGGAAGTTGGACTTCAGCGGATAGGGGCCCCGGCGATTGTGAACTCTATGATTATGAAACATTTGCACCAAATGATGACAATATCCTTGAGGAATTACTAAAGGGGTCACATTCCACAACCTAGGTTTTTGTTTTGAAAAAGATGGACTATAGTGGTTGGGGGCAACGTGGATGGTGGACTATCAGTATTTGGGGCACACACGAAGGAGGACACATGGTGTTTGGTGGACAGAGGAAGTTGGACTTCAGTAGATAGGGGCTCCGACGATTGTGAACTCTATGATTATGAGACTTTTGCACCAAATGACGACTGTATCCTCGAGGAATCACTAAAAGGGTCACATTCCACAACCTAGGTTTTTGTTTTGAAAAAGATGGATTCTAGTGGTTGGGGGCAACTAGGATGGTGGACTCTCAATATTTGGGGCACAAACGAAGGAGGACACAAGGTGTTTTATCGGACAGAGGAAGTTGGACTTCAATGGATAGGGGCTCCGGCGATTTTAAACTCTATGATTATGAAACATTTGCACCAAATGATGACAGTATCCTCGAGGAATTACTAAAGGGGTCACATTCCAAAACCTCGGATTTTGTTTTGAAAAAGATGGACTTCAGTGGTTGGGGGCAACGTGGATGGTGGACTATCAGTATTTGGGGCACACACGAAGGAGGACACATGGTGTTTGGTGGACAGAGGAAGTTGGACTTCATTAGATAGGGGCTCCGACGATTGTGAACTCTATGATTATGAAACATTTGCACCAAATGACGACAGTATCCTCGAGGAATTACTAAAAGGGTCACATTCCACAACCTAGGTTTTTGTTTTGAAAAAGATGGACTCTAGTGGTTGGGGGCAACGTGGATGGTGGACTACCAGTATTTGGGGCACACACGAAGGAGGACACAAGGTGTTTGGCGGATAGAGGAAGTTGGACTTCAGTGGATAGGGTTTCCGACGATTGTGAACTCTATGATTATGAAACTTTTGCACCAAATGACGACTGTATCCTCGAGGAATCACTAAAAGGGTCACATTCCACAACCTAGGTTTTTGTTTTGAAAAAGATGGATTCTAGCGGTTGGGGGTAACGAGGATGGTGGACTCTCAGTATTTGGGACACAAACGAAGGAAGACACAAGGTGTTTTATCGGACAGAGTAAGTTGGACTTCAGTGGATAGGGGCTCCAGCGATTGTGAACTCTATGATTATAAAACATTTGCACCAAATGACGACAGTATCCTCGAGGAATTACTAAAGGGGTCACATTCCACAACTTAGGGTTTTGTTTTGAAAAAGATGGACTCTAGTGGTTGTTGGCAACGAGGATGGTGGACTCTCAGTATTTGGTACACACACGGAGGAAGACACAAGGTGTTTTATCGGACACAGGAAGTTGGACTTCAGTGGATAGGGGCTCCGACGATTGTGAACTCTATGATTATGAAACATTTGCACCAAATGAAGACAGTATCCTCGAGGAATTACTAAAGGGGTCACATTCCACAACCTAGGATTTTGTTTTGAAAAAGATGGACTCTAGTGGTTGTTGGCAACGAGGATGGTGGACTCTCAGTATTTGGTGCACACACGGAGGAGGACACAAGGTGTTTTATCGGACAGAGGAAGTTGGACTTCAGTGGATAGGGGCTCCGACGATTGTGAACTCTATGATTATGAAACATTTGCACCAAATGACGACAGTATCCTCGAGGAATTACTAAAGGGGTCACATTCCACAACCTAGGATTTTGTTTTGAAAAAGATGGACTCTAGTGGTTGGGGGCAACGAGGATGGTGGACTCTCAGTATTTGGGGTACACACGAAGGAGGACACAAGGTGTTTCGTCGGACAGAGTAAGTTGGACTTCAGTGGATAGGGGCTCCGGCGATTGTGAACTCTATGATTATGAAACATTTGCACCAAATGACGACGGTATCCTCGAGGAATTACTAAAGGGGTCACATTCCACAACCTAGGTTTTTGTTTTGAAAGAGATGGATTCTAGTGGTTGGGGGCAACGAGGATGGTGGACTCTCAGTATTTGGGGCACAAACGAAGGAGGACACAAAGTGTTTTATTGGACAGAGGAAGATGGACTTCAGTGGATAGGGGCTTCGGCGATTGTGAACTCTATGATTATGAAACATTTGCACCAAATGACGACCGTATCCTCGAGGAATTACTAAAAGGGTCAGATTCCACAACCTAGGTTTTTGTTTTGAAAAGATGGATTCTAGCAGTTGGGGGCAACGAGGATGGTGGACTCTCAGTATTTGGGGCACAAATAAAGGAGGACAGAAGGTGTTTTATCGGACAGAGGAATTTGGACTTCAGTGGATAGGGGCTTCGGTGATTGTGAACTCTATGATTATGAAACATTTGCACCAAATGATGACAGTATCCTCAAGGAATTACTAAAGGGGTCATATTCAACAACCTAGGATTTTGTTTTGAAAAAGATGGACTCTAGTGGTTGGGGGCAACGAGAATGGTGGACTCTCAGTATTTGGGGTACACACGAAGGAGGACACAAGGTGTTTTATCAGACAGAGGAAGTTGGACTTCAGTGGATAGGGGCTCCGGTGATTGTGAACTCTATGATTATGAAACATTTGCACCAAATGATGACAGTATCCTCGAGGAATTACTAAAGGGGTCACATTCCACAACCTAGGTTTTTGTTTTGAAAAAGATAGACTCTAGTGGTTGTGGGCAACGTGGATGGTGGACTATCAGTATTTGGGGCACACACAAAGGAGGACACAAGGTGTTTGGTGGACAGAGGAAGTTTGACTTCAGTGGATAGGGGCTCCGGCGATTGTGAACTCTATGATTATGAAACATTTGCACCAAATGAGGACAATATCTGATGTGTGTCAAATGTTGCACATTTAGACCCCTTAATTTACTATTGTTAATCTTTTAGCTGTGTTATTATCTGATGTTTTGGTTTAGTTTTGTGTTTTGAGTGTTTATAGGTTGCTAAGGGAAAATTTTTTGTTTTGAGTGGAAGTGCATATTGTGCATGAAAAAGGCAAGCCCCTGGTGGAGCGATCGATCGCAGACCGTCTGCGATAGAACGTATATGCGTTCGAACACAGGGCAACCACAATCGAGCGCCCTTGCGACGCAGCAGACAAAAGTTTATGCACGAGTGCGATCGATCGCACCACTATGCAATCGATCGCACATGTCTGACTTGGAGCAAATTTCAGCGTTTTATTAAATTGTAAACCCTTGTCTTAGCCCTATAAATACATATTTATCAAACTAGTTTAGGGAGGCTGCAAATTACGAAATTGGAGAGGAGAAAGAAGAGAGTTCTTGGGTTTCCTAGCTTTCAGACTTCAATCTTGGGTTTCATTACTTGTAAGTACTCATTTTTATTATGATTTCAATGAAGAACATTTTGTCTTTCAATATCATGAAAGGCTAAATCTTCAACTAAGGTTGAAGATGAAACCTCACTTATGATTATCGATCTAGTTTCCTGTATTTTAGATTTCCCAATTGAATGTTTTAATTGTTTATTGTTTTACTTTTCAATTAAGTGGATTGAATGTATTGTGGATATCTATTGTGATTTAAGGATACAATAGATGATTTATAGTGATTCGATACAATAAATTGCTTGGTTTCTTGATTAAAAGATTGGATATTTCTTGTGATTTATTTTCTGGAAACAATAGATGTTTCAATAAAGATTGGATATTTGTCTATGATTTACGGATACAACAAATGATTTAATTGATTATTGGATTTTTATTATGATTTGGGTAAAGAATGGATACAAGGAATGTTTTAATTAATTTGTGAAGTAAAAAGTGAAACAAACCTAAGATTTCTATGTGAGAACTTTGGGGAATATCTGAGATCAGTAAACTAGATTGTTAAGAATGAGTGAGTGTGGATTCTGAAACCCTAGTGTTTCGTCAACATATCAATTTCCTTTAATTAATTTTTATGCTTTTGTTTCATCTAAACAATCATCATTCCAAAGCTGTGAACTAGATTAGAATAGAATTAGTTTAGGGTTTATTTTGCTTTCAAAAACGCAACTCCTTGTGGGTTCGACCTCGCACTTGCAAAACCATTATATTGCAAACAATTCGTGCACTTGCGAGTACAATAAATTTGTACATCAAATTTTGGCGCCGTTGCCGGGGAGTTGTTTAATTTTTTTTTAAACCAATTTATTTCTAAATTAGTTTTGTTTTTCTACTAGTTATAATTAGGATTTCATTTCTATGCAATTTTTGTTTCTGTGCTAACATAAAAAGAAAGAAAATTTCCTTTTGTTTGTTTTGTTTCTGTTGTGTCGTTGGTGCAAATCTGGAGAAAACTTGTTCCCTGTCAGAGCGATCGATCGCAGCCCAGCTACGAACGATCGCACTCGCGGCTAGAAGAACGAACTGCACGCATCTGCGAACGATCGCAGCCCTTACTGCGATCGATCGCAGTGACAGAGTCCAGACTTATTTTATTTTATTTTATTTTGTTTTATTAATTGTTATTAATTTCTTTTTGCATGCTTGGACGTAGATCTCTAAATCTGGAGCTAGCTAATTTTGATTCAGAGATTGAACGAATGGCAAGGGATAATCGAAGAAGACCACCAAACTCACCTGCCGAATCTCAAAGTTCCGAGTCTGAGTTGGAAAAATCTGTGGAGATGGGAGAACGTAATCCACCCAGATCTCTAAGGCAGCTCTTCGCACCTGATACTACCAGTACACCGTCATGTATAGTGATACCAGATAATGCCGCCCGTTTTGAGTTGAAACAAAGTTCGCTCAACAACCTTCCATGTTTTAGGGGGCAAGAGAACGAAGATCCACATGATCATGTGAGAACCTTTAAAGAGGTATGTGATTTAATTAAATCACCAAATTCCCCAATAGACTTGGTACGTCTTCGGTTATTTCCTTTTTCTTTACATGATAAGGCAAAAGCTTGGCTATATAACTTGAGACCAGAATCTATTACCTCTTGGGAAATGATGCAGAGTAAGTTTTATCATAAATTTTTCCCAATTGCCAAAATTAATGATTATCGTATCAAAATCACTAACTTTAGGCAAAAAAAGGGAGAGAGATTCACTGAAAGTTGGGAAAGGTTTAAAGAGCTTACCATGAAGTGCCCACCCAATGGGTATGAGAATGAGGCGATTGTTTCTTATTTCTACAGAGGATTGACACCAAGTGAGCGAAACTCGCTTGATACCATGAATGGTAGAGATTTCTTGAGTTTCATGGGAGATGAAGCTTACAAAGCACTGTACGAAATGGCTGAAAGAGCACAACAATGGGATTTTCCAAACAGTTGGGATAGACAAGATCCCGCTTCCAGGACAAGAGGCATGTACGAAGTGAAGGAAAATGCTAAGTTAAGAGAAGAGGTTAAGGAGCTCAAACGTCAATTTGCTTCTTTGGTCTTGAACAAACCAGTAAATGCAGCAGAGACATACCAAGCTGATGTATGCAGGTTATGTACCAGTCCAATGCACTTCACTCAGAACTGTCCTACTCTGTTAGCAGAAAATCCGATTGAGGAAGTTAATGCTTTCAATAAGTATAGAAAATCCACAGGTGGACCCTTTTCTGAAACTTACAATCCAGGGTGGCGGAATCACCCAAATTTCTTGTGGAAGCAGAACCAGCCACTAAATCAGGGTAAGCCACCATACCAAGCTCAACCATCTGCATATCAGGCACCACAGCCTGCACCTCAATCTTCATTGGAAGAGATGATGAAAGCATTCGTGCAAGCAACAGATAAAAATGTACAAGAGTTGAAGAATGTCACCATGTGCAACAGTAAAGACATACAAGAGCTGAAAAGTTATGTTGCCAATATGGAAGGGTAAATTGGCCAGCTAGCTAATCAAGTGGGGGAAAGAGAGAAGGGAAAGTTCCCGAGTCAACCTGTGCCTAACCCCAAGAGGGCAATTCGGCATTGGGAGTTCGTCTACTCCTACTCATGGACAAGAACACGTACAAGCAATCACCACTTTGAGATTAGGAAAACAAGTGGATAACCAAGTGGCCACGCCTGAAGATTCCAGTGACACCGCAAAAGAGGAAGAGAACCAGGCCATGCCTAAAACAGATGTTGGACCAGACACAATCATTCCCAATGTTGAGGATCAATCCAAGAAGTATGTTCCAAAAGCTCCGTATCCAGAAAGACTTAGAGCACCAAAGAAAAGTTCAAAGTATGATGACATTTTGGAAGTGTTTAAGCATGTGCAAATCAACATTCCATTCCTAGATGCCATCCAACAAGTGCCTTCTTATGCAAAATTTTTGAAAGATCTGGTTACAGTTAAGAGGAAGACAAATGTGCCCAAGAAAGCTTTCCTTACTGAGCAGGTCGGCTCCATTCTGCAATACAAGATGCCTGTCAAATATAAGGACCCAGGATGTCCTACCATTGCCTGTAAGATTGGGGACAACCGAGCTGAGAGAGCCCTGATAGATTTGGGAGCCAATGTCAATCTCCTACCATACTCCGTCTATATTCAACTGGGATTGGGAGAGCTAAAATCGACATCCATCACACTTCAACTGGTCGACAGATCTGTAAAGAAGCCGAGGGGAATAATTGAAGACGTTCTAATCAAAGTTGATAAGTTCTACTACCTCGTAGACTTCATCGTCTTAGATACAGAACCAGCAGTGAATATAGAGCTTCAAATTCCAATCATCTTAGGACGCCCCTTTTTAGCTACAGCTAACGCCCTAATCAATTGCAGAATTGGGGTGATGAAGCTTTCTTTTGGGAACATGACAGTGGAGCTGAATTTCTTTGATATCAGCAGGCAGCCATTTGAGTATGAGGAAGTCAGAAGTACCTGCATGATAGAAGAACTTGTAGAGGAGACAATAAATGAGCTGATCAGTGATGATCAAGTGGGAGAATGCCTCACGGCATATGGCGGTGATATGAACCTGGATACACTACTGGAACAAGCTAACTCAATGTTGAACGCAATTACAGCTAGTGAGACTACTATTAAGGGAATAATTGACACATCATCATCAACACTTGAGCAAACAAAGCGAGAGTTGAAGCCCCTACCGGACACATTGAAGTACAAGTATCTGGATTCCAGAGAATCTCTACCGGTAATCATTTCTTCTGATTTGGATGAGGCTCAAGGACAAGAATTGCTGAATGTGTTGAAAGAGCATAAGGAAGCAATTGGATGAACAATTGAAGACATCAAGGGAATCAGCCCTGCAGTGGTAATGCACAAGATTCACCTCGAAGAAAATGCTAAAACCTCTCGAGAGCCACAAAGACGTCTTAATCCAGCCATGCAAGAGGTAGTGAGAGCTGAGGTGATCAAACTTCTGGATGCAGGAATCATATACCCGATCTCCGATAGTAAATGGGGTAGTCCCATTCATTTGGTACCCAAAAAAGTAGGGATTACAGTGATAAAGAACAAAGACAACGAGTTGGTTCCAACTCGGGTACAGACAAGTTGGAGAGTTTGCATCGACTACAGAAAGCTGAATTCTGTAACAAGGAAGGACCATTTTCCTCTACCTTTCATTGATCAGATGGTCGAAAGGTTGGTAGGCCATGATTACTAATGTTTCTTAGATGGCTACTCCGGGTACAACCAAATTCCGTTGGATCCAGAAGACCAAGAGAAAACTACCTTCACTTGCCCCTTCGGTACGTTTGCCTATCGTCGGATGCCATTTGGACTGTGCAATGCACCTACTACTTTTCAACGATGCATGATCAGCATCTTTTCAGACATGGTTGAACGTCACTTGGAGATATTCATGAACGATTTTTTAGTCTTTGATTCGTCATTTGGGGAATGTCTACACCATCTCACTCTAGTGTTGATACGGTGCAAGGAGAAAAATCTGGTTCTGAATTGGGAGAAATGCCACTTTATGGTCAAACAAGGGATTGTTTTGGGCCATGTGATATCTTCAAAAGGTATAGAGGTTGACAAAGCGAAGGTAGATCTGATTTCTAGCCTTCGACCACCACGGACAGTTAAGGATATTCGGTCATTTCTGGGACATGCTGGGTTCTATAGAAGATTCATCAAGGATTTCAGCAAGATAGCAAGACCGTTGTGCAATCTACTTGCAAAAGATGCTCCATTTGATTTCAATGACAAGTGCCTGATAGCCTTTGAAATCCTAAAGAAGACATTAACCTCTACACCAATCATCCAACCACCTAATTGGGAACTGCCGTTCGAAATAATGTGTGATGCTTCCGATTATGCAGTGGGAGCTGTTTTGGGGCAGAGAGTGGAAAAGCTCCCTCATGTCATATACTACGTCAGCAAGACTCTGAATGATGCACAACTCAGTTACTCCACCACTGAAAAAGAGTTGTTGGCTGTGGTATTTGCTCTAGATAAGTTTAGATCTTACTTGCTAGGATCTAAGGTCTTGGTCTACTCAGATCATGCTGCTCTGAAGTATCTTTTGTCTAAGAAAGATGCTAAATCTCGTTTAATCTGGTGGATTTTGTTGCTACAAGAATTTGATATTGAGATGTGGGATAAGAAGGGTTATGAAAATGTGGTAGCTGACCTTTTATCCAGGCTGGTTGTGGACTTCAATGAAGATGTTGTGCCGATTGCTGAGACATTCCCTGATGAACAACTTATGCACATTTCTCAAATCCCTGCACCTTGGTTCGCAGATATTGTGAACTACCTTGTCACCGCCCAGATACCCTCACATTGGACCAAGCAAGACAGATCAAAATTCTTGGCAGGGGTGAAATACTTCTTTTGGGATGACCCGTACCTGTTTAAATACTGCCCAAATCAGATTATACGGAGATGCATTCCTGAGAATGAATTCCAGAAGATCCTCTCGTTCTGCCATGATCATGCATGTGGAGGACACTTCAGTTCTAAAAAAACTGCTGCGAAGATTCTTCAGAGTGGATTCTATTGGCCCTCCATCTTGCGTGATGCACATGCTTACTGTTCAGCCTGTGAGAGGTGTCAGAAGTTAGGGAGCATAGGAAGAAGAAATATGATGCCGTTGAACCCGATTCTTATTGTGGAGCTCTTTGATGTGTGGGGCATCGACTTCATGGGACCCTTCCCTAACTCTTATGGGTACCTTTTCATCCTAGTGGTTGTTGATTATGTTTCCAAGTGGGTGGAGGCCATTGCTTGCAAGACAAATGATCATCGAGTTGTGCTTCATTTTTTAAAAGAAAATGTGTTTGCACGTTTTGGGACACCACGTGCCATCATCAGCGATAGGGGGAAACATTTCTACAACCGATTTTTTGAGCAACTAATGAAGAAGTATGGGATCACTCACAAAGTTGCAATGCCCTACCATCCTCAGACAAGTGGGCAGGTTGAGATATCCAATAGATAAATCAAGAGGATATTAGAGAAAACGGTGAACCCAACGAGGAAAGATTGGTCTCTACGACTCAATGATGCTTTGTGGGCATACCGGACAGCATTCAAGACTCCAATTGGCATGTCTCCTTACCGATTGGTGTATGGCAAGGCGTGTCATCTTCCTGTAGAATTGGAGCATCGAGCATATTGGGCCATCAAGCAGCTAAACTTCAATATCACCAAGGCTGGTGATCAGAGGAAGCTCCAGATGGATGAATTAGAAGAATTGAGGAATGATGCCTACGACAGTGCCAAGCAATACAAAGCGAAGATGAAGAAGACTCATGATCAAAACATATTGAGAAGATCCTTTGAAGTTGGTCAGAAAGTCCTTCTTTACAACTCACGCCTACATCTATTTCCAGGGAAGCTAAAGTCCCGATGGACAGGACCATTCAGAGTGCGTGCATTTTCTACTCATGGAGCCATCGAGATCGAGGATCTAAAGAGCGGAAATACTCAAAAAGTCAATGGACAGTGGCTGAAGCCATTCCTAGAACTGGAAATTCCAGAGATTGAGGAATTGCCTTTGGAAGACCCGACTTCGTCCAACTGATCGTCCGCTGTGAAAAGTCTGGCTGAAGACTATAAACTTAGCGCTCATGGGAGGCACCCCTCTATCCTTTTATTCCTTTTAGTTATTCTTAGTTGTGGAAATTGTGATTTTTTTTTTTTTTTCAAGACAAGTGTTATCACAAGTACGTTTGGGGGAGGACTCTTCTCAACTCACTTCGGTTATCTTCACCTCTTGGTATTGTATCTTTACCCACATTGAGGACATTGTGTGATTTAAGTTTGGGAGTATGGAAAACCGTTATCCATTTTTGAGTTTATTTTTGTTATTTTTAGTTTTTAGTTGTTGTTTTCTGTCGATTCTAAGTTTTAATTGCTTTCTTTTTTTTTTTAAATGTGCAATGTTGTTGTCAAGTTTAAGTTTTTAACTGTGACTGTGGTTTACATGTCATTGGTTTGCTTAAAGGGTTGAACTCTTCATTATGTCAGTAGGTGTCTGAGTCTTTTGACTCATTTTTGGATAATTGAGATTTCACTTATTTTAAATTAAATTTTTATGAGCACATTAGCATGTCTTCTGTGAGGTATGATGTTTGAGCTTAAACTTGTTCCTTTTGAGATTTGTTGGATGACCTATTGATGATTAACCTTGGCTTGCAAGATAATTAAAAAAAAAAAGAATGAAAAAGAAGAAGAAGAAGCAAAAGAAGAAGATCATTTTGAGTTTTTCACTAAGTAACCGGACCTTTTGCCTCATTAAGCATTGAGTGTTCGCATCAAAAGGTGTGAAATTTAAAGTTGATTGATGGTATGGCTAGTATGGCTTCGTAGCCTTTTTGACTTGAGTTAGTAAGCCCTTAGGGATGTTCTACATCTAGTGCCCTAAAGCCATTTAGCTTGGGAGTCATTGGCCTAACACTTGTTACATGGGTCAATTTGAAAGCTTAATGGAGTTATACATTGCACAGCCGGTAAAGAAGAGAAAATAAATGCATATCTTGCCTTGGTTGTTTCATTCATTTGGGATTCTTATGAATTTTGTGGAATTTGTTTTAAGTTTAAACTGAAAGCTTCATTATTACATGTTGATTTCACTTTGCACGTTTCAAGAACATATGCTATCTCAATTGTCCATTTATGAGTTATTTGCTCTTGGATGCCCTTTGCTGGTGATGAGGTTGTTTGTCTTTTTAAGCTTACTCATTCATAAGAACCATGGTCTTTGTGAAAATCCTCCCTTGCAAGCAGCTTTGTGCTGCAATGTTTGTGGGTGTCATTCCTGCAAACCCTAACAAGATTTCACTCGTCCACTAGGGAGGCTTAGGGGTTTAAAAGGATTGTTGCATATGCTAAATGCAATCGTCTATCCTACGACAGAGAATTTATGTTTACTGTTTTCATGTTATTTTAGTGTTGTTTTGCTAAGAGACTAGCAAAAGTTAAGAAGTATCCTCGAGGAATTACTAAAGGGGTCACATTCCACAACCTAGATTTTTGAATTGAAAAAGAAGGACACTAGTTGTTGGGGGCAACGAGGATGGTGGACTATCAGTATTTGGGGCACACACGAAGGAGGACACAAGGTGTTTGGCGGACAGAGGAAGTTGGACTTCAGTGGATAGGGGCTCTAGTGATTGTGAACTCTATGATTATAAAACATTTGCACCAAATGACGACAGTATCCTCAAGGAATTACTAAAGGGGTCACATTCCACAACCTAGGATTTTGTTTTCAAAAAGATGGACTCTAGTGGTTAGGGGCAACGAGGATGGTGGACTCTCAGTATTTGGGGTACACACGAAGGAGGACACAAGGTGTTTTATCGGACAGAGGAAGTTGGACTTTTGTGGATAGGGGCTCCGGCGATTGTGAACTCTATGATTATGAAACTTTTGCACCAAATGACGACAGTATCCTCGAGGAATTACTAAAGGGGTCACATTCCACAACCTAGGTTTTTGTTTTGAAAAAGATGGGCTCTAGTGGTTGGGGGCAACGACGATGGTGGACTATCAGTATTTGAGGCACACACAAAGGAGGACACAATGTGTTTTATCGGACAGAGGAAGTTGGATTTCAGTGGATAGGGGCTTTGGCGATTGTGAACTCTATGATGACGAAACATTTGCACCAAATGATGACAGTATCCTCGAGGAACTACTAAAGGGGTCACATTCCACAACCTATATTTTTGTTTTGAAAAAGATGGGCTCTAGTGGTTGGGGGCAGCGAGGATGGTGGACTCTCAGTATTTGGGGCACACACGAAGGAGGACAAAAGGTGTTTTATCGGACAAAGGAAGTTGGACTTCAGCGGACAGGGGCTCCGGCAATTGTTAACTCTATGATGATGAAACAATTGCACCAAATGACGACAGTATACTCGAGGAATTACTAAAGGGGTCACATTCCACAAACTACGTTTTTGTTTTGAAAAAGATGGGCTTTAGTGGTTGGGGGCAACGAGGATGGTGGACTCTGAGTATTTGGGGCACACACGATGGAGGACACAAGGTGTTTTATCGGACAGAGGAAGTTGGACTTCACTGGATAAGGGCTCCGGCGATTGTGAACTCTACGATTACGAAACTTTTGCACCAAATGACGACTGTATCCTCGAGGAATTACTAAAAGGGACACATTCCACAACCTAGGTTTTTGTTTTGAAAAAGATGGACTCTAGTGGTTGGGGGCAACGAGGATGGTGGACTCTCAGTATTTGGGGCACACATGAAGGAGGACACAAGGTGTTTTATCGGACAGAGGAAGTTGGACTTCAGTGGATAGGGGCTCCGGCGATTGTGAACTCTATGATGATGAAACATTTGCTCCAAATGACGACAGTGTACTCGAGGAATTACTAAAGGGGTCACATTCCATAACCTAGGTTTTTGTTTTGAAAAAGATGGGCTCTAGTGGTTGGGGGCAACGAGGATGGTGGAGTCTCAGTATTTGGGGCACACACGAAGGAGGACACAAGGTGTTTTATCGGACAGAGGAAGTTGGACTTCAGTGGATAGGGGCTCCGGCGATTATGAACTCTATGATGATGAAACATTTGCACCAAATGATGACAGTATACTAGAGGAATTACTAAAGGGGTCACATTCCACAACCTGGGTTTTTGTTTTGAAAAAGATGGGCTCTAGTGGTTGGGGGCAACGAGGATGGTGGACTCTCAGTATTTGGGGCACACACAAAGGAGGACACAAGGTGTTTTATCGGACAGAGGAAGCTGGACTTCAGTGGATAGGGGCTCCGGCGATTATGAACTCTACGAATATGAAACTTTTGCACCAAATGACGAATGTATCCTCGAGGAATTACTAAAAGGGTCACATTCCACAACCTAGGTTTTTTTTTTGAAAAAGATGGACTCTAGTGGTTGCTGGCAACGAGGATGGTGGACTCTCAGTATTTGGCACAGACCCGAAGGAAGACACAAGGTGTTTTATAGGACAGAGGAAGTTGGACTTCAGTGGATAGGGGCTCCGTCGATTGTGAACTCTATGATTTTGAAACATTTGCACCAAATGATGACAATATCCTCGAGGAATTACTGAAGGGGTCACATTTTACAATCTAGGTTTTTGTTTTAAAAAGATGGACTCTAGTGGTTGGGGGCAACGTGGATGGTGGACTATCAGTATTCGGGGCACACACGAAGGAGGACACAAGGTGTTTCGCGGACAGAGGAAGTTGGACTTCAGTCGATGGGGGCTCCGGCGATTGTGAACTCTATGATTATGAAACATTTTCACCAAATGACGACAGTATCCTCGAGGAATTACTAAAGGGGTCACACTCCACAACCTAGGATTTTGTTTTCAAAAAGATGGACTCTAGTAATTGGGGGCAGCGAGGATGGTGGACTCTCAGAATTTGGGGCACAGACGACGGAGGACACAATGTGTTTTATCGGACAGAGGAAGTTGGACTTCATTGGATAGGGGCTCCTTCGATTGTGAACTCTATGATTATGAAACATTTGCACCAAATCACGATAGTATCCTCAGGGAATTACTAAAGGGGTCACATTCCACAACGTAGGTTTTTGTTTTGAAAAAGATGGACTCTAGTGGTTGTTGGCAACGAGGATGATGGACTCTCAGTATTTGGTGCACACACGAAGGAGGACAGAAGGTATTTTATCGGACAGAGGAAGTTGGACTTCAGTGGATAGGGGCTCGGGCGATTGTGAACTCTACGATTATGAAACATTTGCACCAAATGAAGACAGTATTCTAGAGGAATTACTAAAGGGGTCACATTCCACAACCTAGGTTTTCGTGTTGGAAAAGATGGACTCTAGTGGTTGGGGGCAACGAGGATGGTGGACTATCAGTATTTAGGGCACACACGAAGGAGGACACAAGGTTTTTGGGGGGCAGAGGAAGCTGGACTTCGTTGGATCGGGGCTCCGGCGATTATGAACTCTATGATTATGAAACATTTGCATCAAATGACGACAGTATCCTCGAGGAATAATTGAAGGGGTCACATTCCACAACCTAGGTTTTTGTTTTGAAAAATATGGGCTCTAGCGGTTGCGGGCAACGAGGATGGTGGACTCTCAGTATTTGGGGCACACACGAAGGAGGAAATAAGTTGTTTTATCAGACAGAGGAAGTTGGACTTCAATGGATAGGGGCGTCGACGATTGTGAACTCCATTATTATGAAACATTTGCACCAAATGACGACAGTATCCTCAAGGAATTACTAAAGGGGTGACATTCCACCCCATAGGTTTTTATTACGAAAAAGATGGACTCTAGTGGTTGGGGGCAATGAGGATGGTGGACTCTATGTATTTGGGACACACACGAAGGAGGACACATGGTTTTTAGCGGACAGAGGAAGCTGGAATTCAATGGATAGGGGCTTCGACGATTGTGAACTCTATGATTATGAAATATTTGCACCAAATGACGACAGTATCCTCAAGGAATTACTAAAGGGGTCACATTCCACATTCCACCCCATAGGTTTTTATTACGAGAAAGATGGACTCTAGTGGTTGGGGGCAATGAGGATGGAGGACTCTATGTATTTGGGACACACACGAAGGAGGACACATGGTTTTTGGCGGACAGAGGAAGCTGGAATTCAATGGATAGGGGCTTCGGCGATTGTGAACTCTATGATTATGAAACATTTGCACCAAATGACTACAGTATCCTCGAGGAATTACTAGTGGGGTCACATTCCACCGCTAGGTTTTTGTTATGAAAAAGAAGGACTCTAGATTTTTGGGGGATCAAGGATGGTTGACTCTAGGTCTTTGGGGCACACACGAAGGTACACAAAGGGTGTCTAGGGGGCAAAGGAATGTGGACTTCAGTGGATAGGGGCATCGGTGATTGTGAACATTATGATTATGAAACATTTGCACCAAATGACAACAGTATCCTCGTGGAATTACTAAAGGGGTCATATTCCACCCCCGAGGTTTTTGTTATGAAAAAGAAGGACTCTAGTGATTGGTGGCAACGAGGATGTTCGACTCAAGGTATTTAGGACACACACGAAGGAGGACACAAGGTGTTTGGCGGATAGAGGAAGTTGGACTTCAGTGGATAGTGGCTCTGGTGATTTTAAACTCTATGATTATGAAACGTTTGCACCAAATGACGCCAATATCCTTGAGGAATTACTAAAGGGGTCACATTCCACAACCTAGGATTTTGTTTTGAAAAGGATAGCTTCTAGTGGTTAGGGGCAACGAGGATGGTGGACTCTCAGCATTTGGGGCACACACGAAGGAGGACACAAGGTGTTTTGTTAGACAGAGGAAGTTGGACTTCAGTGGATAGGGGCTCCGGCGATTGTAAACTCTATGATTATGAAACATTTGCACCAAATGACGACAACATCCTCGAGGAATTATTAACGGGGTCACACTCCACAACCTAGGATTTTGTTTTGAGAAAGATGGACTCTAGTGATTGGAGGCAACGAGGATGTTCGACTCAAGGTATTTGGGACACACACGAAGAAGGACACAAGGTGTTTGGCGGAAAGAGGAAGTTGGACTTCAGTGGATAGGGGCTCCGGTGATTTTGAACTCTATGATTATGAAACATTTGCACCAAATGACGACAGTATCCTCGAGGAATAACTGAAGGGGTCACATTCCACAACCTAGGTTTTTGTTTCGAAAAAGATGGACTCTATTGGTTGGGGGCAACGAGAATGTTCGACTCAAGGTATTTGGGACACACACGAACGAGGACACAAGGTGTTTGGCAGACAGAGAAAGTTAGACTTCAGCGGATTAGGGCTCCAGCGATTGTAAACTCTATGATTATGAAATATTTGCACCAAGTGACGACAGTATCCTCGAGGAATTACTAAAGGGGTCACATTCCACAACTTAGGTTTTTGTTTTGAAGAAGATGGACTCTAGTGGTTGGGGGCAACGAGGATGGTGGACTGTCAGTATCTGGAGCACACACGAAGGAGGACACAAGGTGTTTGGCGGACAGAGGAAGTTAGACTTCAGTGGATTGTGGCTCCGACGATTGTAAACTCCATGATTATGAAATATTTGCACCAAATGACAACAGTATCCTCGAGAAATTATTAATGGTGTCACATTCCACAGTCTAGGTTTTTATTTTGAAAAGGATGGACTCTAGTGGTTGAGGGCAACGAGGTTGGTGGACTATCAGTATTTGGGGCACACACAAAGGAGGACACAAGTTGTTTGGCGGATAGAGGAAGTTGGACTTCATTGGATAGGGGCGACGGCGACAGTATCCTCGAGGATTCACTAGCAGGGTCACATTCCACCACTAGGTTTTTGTTATGAAAAAGAAGGACTCTAGATTTTTGGGGGATCGAGGATGGTGGACTCTAGGTCTTTGGGCACACACGAAGGTACACAAAAGGTGTTTGGGGGACAGAGGAATGTGGCCTTCAGCGGATTGGGGCTCCGGCAATTGTGAACTCTATGATAATGAAACATTTGCACCAATTGACGAGAACATCCTCGAGGAATAACTAAAGGGGTCACATTCCACACCCTAGGTTTTTGCTTTGAAAAAGATGGACTCTAGTGTTTGGGGGCAAAGAGGATGGTGGATGCTCAGTATTTGGGGCACACACGAAGGAGGACACAATGTGTTTGGCGGACAGAGGAAGTTGGACTTCAGTGGATAGGGCTTCGGCGATTGTGAACTCTATGATTGTGAAACATTTGCACCAAAGGAGGACAGTATCCTCGAGGAATTACTAAAGGGTCACTTTCCACAACCTAGGTTTCATTTTGAAAAAGATGGACTATAATGGTTAGGGGCAACGAGAATGGTGGACTATTAGTATTTGGGGCATACACGAAGGAGGACACAAGGTGTTTGCAGACAGAGGAAGTTGGACTTCATTGGATCGGGGCTCCGGTGATTGTGAACTCTATGATTATGAAACATTTGCACCAAATGACGACTGTATCCTCGAGGAATTACTAAAGGGGTCACATTCCTTAACCTAGGATATTTTTTTGAAAAAGATGGACTCTAGTGCTTGGGGGTAACAAGGATGTTCGAATCAAGGTATTTGGGACACACACGAAGGAGGACCCAAGGTGTTTGGCGGGCAGAGGAAGTTTGACTTCATTGGATAGGGGCTCCGGCGATTGTGAACTCTATGATTATGTAACATTTGCACCAAATGACGACAGTACCCCCGAGGAATTATTAACGAGGTCACATTCCACAACCTAGGTTTTTGTTTTGAAAAAGATGGACTCTATTGGTTGGGGGCAACGAAGATGTTCGACTCAAGGTATTAGGGACACAGACGAAGGAGGACACAAGGTGTTTGGCGGACAGAGGAAGTTTGACTTCAGTGGATTGGGGCTCCGGCGATTGTGAACTCTATGATTATGAAACATTTGCACCAATTGACGACAATATCCTCGAGGAATAACTAAAGGTGTCACATTCCACAACCCAGGTTTTTGTTTTGAAAAAGATAGACTCTAGTGGTTGGGGGCAACGAGGATGATGGACGATCAGTATTTGGGGCACACACGAAGGAGGACACAAGGTGTTTGGCAGACAGAGGAAGTTGGACTTCATTGGATCGGGGCTCCGGCGATTGTGAACTCTATGATTATGAAACATTTGCACCAAATGACGACAGTATCCTCGAGGAATTACTAAAGGGGTCACATTCCACAACCTAGGATTTTGTTTTGAAAAGGATGGACTCTATTGGTTGGGGGCAACGAGGATGGTGGACACTCAATATTTGGGCCACACACGAAAGAGGACACAAGGTGTTTTATCGGAAAGAGGAAGTTGGACTTCAGTGGATAGGGGCTCCGACGATTGTGAACTCTATGATTATGAAACATTTGCACCAAATGTCGATAGTATCCTCAAGGAATTTTTAACGGCGTCACATTCCACAACCTAGGTTTTTGTTTTAAAGAAGATCGACTCTAGTGGTTGGGGACAACGAGGATGTTGGACTCAAGGTATTGGGACACACACGAAGGAGGACACATGGTGTTTGGCAGACAAAGGAAGTTATACTTCATTGGATTAGGGCTCCAGCGATTGTGAACTCTTTGATTATGAAACATTTGCACCAGAGGACGACAGTATCCTCGAGGAATTACTAAAGGGGTCACATTCCACAACCTTGGTTTTTGTTTTGAAAAAGATGGACTCTAATGGTTGGGGGCAACGAGGATGGTGGACTATCAATATTTGGGGCACACAAGAAGGAGGACACAAGGTGTTTGGTGGACTGAGGAAGATGGACTTCAGTGGATTGTGGCTCCGGCAATTGTAAATTTTATGATTATGAAACATTTGCACCAAATGACGACAGTATCCTCGAGGAATTACTAAAGGGGTCATATTCCACAACGTAGGTTTTTGTTTTGAAAAAGATGGACTCTAGTGGTTGGGGGCAACGAGGATGGTGGACTATCAATATTTGGGGCACACACGAAGGAGGACACAAGGTGTTTGGCGGACTGAGGAAGTTGGACTTCAGTGGATAAGGGCTCTGGCGATTGTAAACACTATGATTGTGAAACATTTGCACCAAATGATGACTGTATCCTCGAGGAATTACTGAAGGGGTCACATTTCACAACGTAGGATTTTGTTTTGAAAAAGATGGATTGTAGTGGTTGGGGGCAACGAGGATGTTAGACTCAAGGTATTTGGGACCCACACGAAGGAGGACACAAGGTGTTTGTTGGACAGAGGAAGTTAGACTTCAGTGGATTGTGGCTCTAGTGATTGTGAACTCTATGATTATGAAACATTTTCACCAAATGACGGTAGTTTCCTCGAGGAATTACTAAAGGGGTCACATTCCACAACCTAGTTTTTTGTTTTGAAAAAGATGGACTCTCGTGGTTGGGGGCAACGAGGATGTTCGACTCAAGGTATTTGTGACACACACGAAGGAGGACACAAGGTGTTTGGCGGACAGAGGAAGTTGGACTTCATTGGATCGGGGCTCCGGCAATTGAGAACTCTATGATTATGAAACATTTGCAACAAATGACGACTGTATCCTCGAGGAATAACTAAAGGGGTCACATTCCATAAACTAGGAGTTTGTTTTGAAAAAGATGGACTCTAGTGGTTGGGGGCAACAAGGATGGTGGACTCTCAGTATTTGGGGCACACATGAAGGAGGACACAATGTGTTTTATAGGACAGAGGAAGTTGGACTTCAGCGGATAGGGACTCCGACGATTGTGAACTCTTTGATTATGTAACATTTGCACCAAATGACAACAGTATCCTCGAGGAATTATTAACGAGGTCACATTCCGCAATCTAGGTTTTTGTTTTGAAAAAGATGGACTCTAGTGGTTGGGGGCAACGAGGACGTTTGACTCAAGGTATTTGGGACACACAAGAAGGAGGACACAAGGTGTTTGGCGGACAGAGAATGTTAGAATTCAGTGGATTGGAGCAAAAAACAATTGTGAACTCTATGATTATGGAACATTTGCACCAAATGACGACAGTATGCTCGAGGAATTAATAAAGGGGTCACATTCCACAACCTAGGTTTTTGTTTTGTAAAAGATGGACCCTAGGGGTTAGGGTCAATGAGGATGGTGGACTCTCATTATTTGGGGCACACACGAAGGAGGACACAATGTCTTTTATCGGACGGAGGAAGTTGGACTTCAATGGATAGGGGCTTCGACGATTGTGAACCCTATGATTATGAAACATTTGCACCAAATGACGACAATATCCTCGAGGAATTACTAGCGGGGTCACATTCCACCGCTAGGTTTTTGTTACGAAAAAGAAGGGCTCTAGAGTTTTGTGGAATCTAGGATGGTGGACTCTAGTTAATTGGGGCACACACGAAGGTACACACAAGGTGCTTGGGGGACAGAGGAATGTGGACTTCAATGGATAGGGGCACAAGTGATTGTGAACAGTATGATTATGAAACATTTGCACCAAATGACGACAATATGCTCGAGGAATTACTAAGGGGGTCACATTACACCCTCTAGGTTTTTGTCTTGAAAAAGATGGACTCTAGTGGTTGGGGGCAACGAGGATGTTCGTCTAGAGGTATTTGGGACACACACGAAGGAGTACACAAGATGTTTGGTGGACAGAGGAAATTGGACTTCAGTGGATAGGGGCTCCGGCGATTGTGAACTCTATTATTTTGAAACGTTTGCATGAAATGACGATAGTATCCTCGAGGAATTACTAAAGGAGTTACATTCCATAACCTAGGATTTTGTTTTGAAAAAGATGGACTCTAGTGGTTAGGGGCAACGAGGACGGTGGACTCTCAATGTTTGGGGCACACACGAAGGAGGACACAAGGTATTTTATCGGAAAGAGGAAGTTGGACTTCAGTGGATAGGGGCTCCGGCGATTGTGAACTCTATGATTATGAGACATTTGCACCAAATGACGACAGTATCCTCGAGGAATTACTAGCAGGGTCACATTCCACCGCTAGGTTTTTGTTATGAAAAAGAAGGACTCTAGAGTTTTGGGGGATCGAGGATGGTGGACTCTAGGTAATTGGGGCGCACACAAAGGTACACACAAGGTTTTTGGGGGACTGAGGAAGTTAGACTTCAGTGGATAGGGGCTCCGGCAATTGTGAACTCTATGATTATGAAACATTTGCACCAAATGACGACAGTATCCTTGAGGAATAACTGAAGGGGTCACATTCCACAACCTAGGTTTTTGTTTTCAAAAAGATGGACTCTATTGGTTAGGGCCAACGAGGATGTTCGACTCAAGGTATTTGGGACACACATGAAGGAGGACACAAGGTGTTTCGCAGATAGAGGAAGTTAGACTTCAGTGGATTAGGGATCCAGCGATTGTAAACTCTATGATTATGAAACATTTGCACCAAGTGACGACAGTATCCTCGAGGAATTACTAAAGGGGTCACATTCCGCAACCTAGGTTTTTGTTTTGAAAAAGATGGACTCTAGTGGTTGGGGGCAACAAGGATGGTGGACTATCAGTATTTGGGGCACACACGAAGGAGGACACAAGGTGTTTGGCGGACAGAGGAAGTTGGACTTCATTGGATCGGGGCTCCGGCGATTGTGAACTCTATGATTACGAAACATTTGCACCAAATGACGACTGTATCCTCGAGGAATTACTAAAGGGGTCACATTCCTCAACCTAGGATTTTGAAAAAGATGGACTCTAGTGGTTGGGGGCAATGAGGATGTTCGAATCAAGGTATTTGGGACACACACGAAGGAGGACACAAGGTGTTTGGCGAACAGAGGAAGTTTGACTTCAATGGATAGGGGCTCCGGCGATTGTGAACTCTATGATTATGTAACATTTGCACCAAATGACGACAGTACCCTCGAGGAATTATTAACGGGGTCACATTCCACAACCTAGGTTTCTGTTTTGAAAAAGATGGACTCTAGTGGTTGGGGGCAACGAGGATGTTCGACTCAAGGTATTAGGGACACACACGAAGGAGGACACAAGGTGATTGGTGGACAGAGGAAGTTTGACTTCAGCGGATTAGGGCTTCGGCGATTGTGAACTCTATGATTGTGAAACATTTGCAACAATTGACGACAGTATCCTTGAGGAATTACTAAAGGTGTCGTATTCCACAACCTAGGTTTTTGTTTTGAAAAAGATGGACTCTAGTGGTTGGGGGCAACGAGGATGGTGGACTCTCAATATTTGGGGCACAGACGAAGGAGGACACAAGGTGTTTTATCGGAAAGAGGAAGTCGGACTTTAGTGGATAGGGGCTCCGGCGATTGTGAACTCTATGATTATGAAACATTTGCACCAAATGTCGATAGTATCCTCGAGGAATTATTAACGGGGTCACATTCCACAACCTAGGTTTTTGTTTTGAAGAAGATCGACTCTAGTGGTTGGGGACAACGATGATGTTGGACTCAAGGTATTTGGGACGCACACGAAGGAGGACACATGGTGTTTGGCGGACAGAGGAAGTTATACATCAGTGGATTGGGGCTCCGGCGATTGTGAACTCTTTGATTATGAAACATTTGCACCAAATGACGACAGTGATCAGTGTCAAATATTGCTTATTAAACCCCGCTTTACTTATGTTTGTTAGGCTCTTAGCTGCGTTAATAACTAATATGTTGTATAGTTTTTAGTGTTTTGTATTGTGCAGGTCATTGCAACAAACATGGCTAGCAAAGGGCAAGAAGGGGGACATAAAGTGTAGATCCTGCCATAGTGCGTTCGACCGCATTTGGTGCGTTCGAACGCACCCACGCATGCAGCAGCACCACGGTCTTGCAACACCACGGTCGCACGCAGCCTTGCAGCACCACGGTCGCACGCAGTCTTGCAGCATCACGGTCGCACGCAGCACTCCACGTTCTCAAGCAGCCTGTAGCCGGCCCTAGCAGTTATCTGCGTTCGAACGCACATCTGACTCAGCCCTAGC
This sequence comes from Carpinus fangiana, assembly GCA_006937295.1. Taxonomy (NCBI): domain Eukaryota; kingdom Viridiplantae; phylum Streptophyta; class Magnoliopsida; order Fagales; family Betulaceae; genus Carpinus; species Carpinus fangiana. Next base: position 25,685,800 of record CM017326.1, read on the forward strand.
CGCCACAGCAGTTATTTGCGGTCGAACCTGTGCCCTGCGTTCGACCACAAATAACTGGTGCGTTCGAACGTAGGTCGTGTGTTCGAATGCACTTCAGTGACCTGTTAGCCTATAAATAGGACCCTAGGTCCATTTGTTCGAGAGACTTTATTTTTGGGCGAGTTTTTTAGAGCAGTTTGCCTCTGTTGGCCCTGCTCTGCCCTTTTCTTTGTAGTTCTTTACATTAGTTTAAATATAATTCCTTTATTTTGTTTATTTACGCTTCCTTTGCTTATGGGAGGCTAGATCCCAACTAAGGTTGAGGATGTAGCCTCACCATGAATGCTATGTTAATTATTTACGTTTAAGTCATTTCATTCCGTTATTTCTTTATTTACTTAAATCGTCTCTCACTTGGTTTGGTGACAAAACCAAGTGAGATTGCACCGTAGTCGTTTATTTTTGGTATTTCGTCTGATGGATACATTCCATCCTTCGGTTTACGCTCATTTATCCATAGTAGTTTGTGTCTTAACACATTCACTTTGGATCCTTTGAGCCTTAAACCGTTTATGGTTTGTCTTTCGTCAAATGGACGGATTCCTTTAATCCTTCGATAGGTGCAATAGATTTAGTTTTATTTCAAATCGATAGATGGATGTTTGAACTTAGCGTTTTCAATTAATGTAGTTGAAATGGTGAGGTGAAAACCTCAACCTTGGTGCTTTTACTTCGTTTACATTTCTGCTTTAAATTACTTTCAAGTTGTCACGAACACCCACTGCAGAGCTAGGTTAAAATAGCACTAACCTAGACTCAAGGTTATTTTTCGCACAAGCAATTTACGGTTCCTTGTGGGTTCGACTCGGTACTTGCGCAACCACTATACGAGCTTCGGTTCGTTCAATTGCGAGTACCTAAATTTGGTCCGATCAAATTTTGGCGCCGTTGTCGGGGAACCGTCTAAATTGTTTTGCATTTAACTTTGGTTTTAGATTGATGTTATTTTTCTACTAGTTTTTATTTTCTGCATTGTAAATATTGTTCATAGTTTATTTTATTGTTTCAATTCATTTTTGTTAATTTTTAGTTTAGTTTTATTAGTCTTTTAGCTTTCTGTTTGTGTATCTGGAAAATCAGGCATCAGCTGTGCGGTCGAACGCAGAACTTGCGGTCGAACGCACTGCCGCCTATTTCAGGACGTGCGCGCACCTGCGTACAACCTTCGCGCGCTTGCGTGCGAACTCGAGGCCCCTGACAGAGACGCAGTGCAGCTTTGCGGTCGAACGTCCCTGAGTTACATTCGAACGTAGGTGCAACAGCCTGCAACATTTCTGCTGTGCAAACGAACGTGCTGTCCTGCGCTCGAGCGCACCTCTGCTTCTTGCACCAACATACCAGAAGGCAGTATGTTCTGTTTTTAAATTTCTTTTGTTTTAATTAATTGTTAGACTTATTTTAAGTGTTTTAACTGCCTGTTTTGAGTATTTTGTTTGCTGTGTTTAGCTGTGTTTAGTTTATATTTGTTTATATATTTTGCATGTGTATAGTTAATTAGTTTTAATTGCTAGTTGTTTAGATTATCTTGTTTTTATTGCTTTTTTTTTGTGTGATTTTAGCTAATTTTTGTTCTCTGTTTTTTGTACTGGTTTTGTTTTTTTTACAGCATCTGTTTATATTTGTTTCAATTTGATTTTGTTCACATGTTGCTTTAGTTTATTATTTAGTTTGTAGTTCATTACTATTTTTGTTATCTTGCTGTTTTTAGTTTTGATTTACTGTTTAGTTGTGCATATTTTTGTTTTTGCTGTTTTATTCCTCTGAATTTTTGTTGTTTTTCTTTCATCTTTTTAGCTTGCTGTTTCTCCTTAGTTTTTAGTTAAATTTTCGTTAGTTTATGCATGGTCGGCGATCGTTGAACCTAGAGCTAACACCATTAGATCCCGACTTAGAAAGAAATATTAGGAGAGTGCGTCGAGCTCAAGCCGAGATGGGGGACAATCAAAGAGAACCAAGGGTGGAGCAACACGAAGAAGATCGAAGGGATGAGCATGAGGATGACGAGGAATTCGAAGATGCAAGACCTGGGAACGGGGAGCACAGAAGAATGTATGAGTTGGATTTTACGACAGCATTGCATGAACTGTTCGCACCTACTGCGGTCAGTACCCACTCATGCATAGTATTACCTCCAACTAATGCCACTCATTATGATCTTAAGCCACATGTGATTCAGATGCTACCATCTTTCTATGGCTTAGATCATGAAAATCCTTATTCCCATGTCAAGAAGTTTAGGAGTATAACTGCCACAACCAAATTTCAAAACTTCTCAGAGGAATCTGTCAACCTTCGACTTTTTCCTTTCTCCCTTCATGACAGAGCCACTGAGTGGCTGGATTCCTTAGCCCCTCGTTCTATTACGACATGGAAAGAACTGTTGAAGCAATTCTACCACAGATTCTATCCAATGTCCAGAGTGAATGATGCGAGAAAGGAAATTAGTTCCTTTTCTCAGGAGGAGGATGAGAAATTCACGGAATGTTGGACAAGATTTAAGGACATGTTGATGAAGTGTCCACCCCACGGATACGAGAAATGGCGTCTAGTTCAATTTTTCTACCAAGGGTTTTCCCAGCCCAACCGTAGCATGATTGAACTGATGAATGGTGGGACATTCCTGAATTTGATGGGAGATTTGGCTTACAAAGCCTTGGAGAAGATTGCTGCCAACACCCAAAACAAGGTTTTCACCAGCAGCCGAGACAAGTCTGCCCGAAAGAAAGGAGGCTTCCTAGAGCTGAATGCTGAGCAAGAGTTGACTCAGAGAATGGACGCCATTGTCAAGAGGCTGGATACCATGAGTATGGAAAAGCCTGTTAAAACTGTGAACACAATTCCAGTTGAAAGTTGTTCTGTCTGTGCTAGTCCTATGCACCTAGCACAGAATTGTCCATCTATGGCAGTTTTCTCTGAGATGGAACAAGTGAACGCTTTTAACAACTTTCAAAAGCAGTCAACTGGCCCATACTCTGAAACTTACAACCCTGGGTGGAGGAACCACCCAAATTTTTCATGGAAGCAAAACCAGCCCACAAATCAAGGAGGTTTTCCTCCTACTTACCAAAATCCTGGACGCTTGGCCCAGCCAGCGTCATCTTCCTATCAAACCCCCACTCAACTCCCAACATCATCAACTCAGTCATTAGAAGAGTCAATGAAAGAATTCATGAAAATGACTGGTCAGTCCATTAGTGATATTAGACACTCCACCATGGTGAACACCAAGGCAATCTCCAAGTTGGAGATCCAAGTGGGACAATTGGCAAGTCATATTGGTGAGAGGGACAAGGGAAAGCTCCCCAGCCAACTAGTGAACAATCCTAAGGCATGCACTATCGGAAGTGCTCCAAATCAAGAACATGCCCATGCAATTGTCACACTGAGGTCGGGGAAGCAAGTGGACAATCGAGTGGAAGAGCCAAAAGCAGTTGATGAAGCAGTACCAGCAGCAGACCTTGCTGAGCAAGAGGAGACAAAGAGTGACGACAAGAAAAAGAAAGATGTTGAGCCATCTACAGTCACTCCCCCTGAGAAGAACCTTACGAGGTCATTTGTCCCAAAAGCCCCTTATCCTGAGAGATTGAGAGCGCCGAAGAAGAATGCGTAGTTTGCTGAAATCTTAGAGGTGTTTAAGCAAGTCCAGATAAACATCCCGTTCTTGGATGCAATTCAGCAAGTGCCAGCATATGCAAAATTCTTGAAGGATCTGGTAACAATTAAGAGAAAAACCAATGTCCCTAAGAAGGCTTATCTGACGGAGCAAGTGAGCTCCATCCTCCAATGCAAGCTACCCATCAAGTATAAAGACCCTGGATGTCTGACCATTGCTTGCATGATTGGAGAGAGTCAGATCAATAGGGCATTGTTGGACCTGGGGGCAAGTGTGAATCTCCTTCCCTAATTAGTGTATTTGAAGTTGGGACTGGGAGAATTGAAGCCAACCACTGTGACGCTCCAGTTGGCAGATAGGTCACTTAAGAGACCACGGGGAATACTTGAGGATGTGTTAATCAAGGTTGACAAGTTTTATTTCCCTGTGGACTTTATAGTGATAGACACGGAGCCAGTTCACGATGTGGCAAATCAAATTCCAGTGATTCTAGGGCGACCATTTTTAGCTACGGCTATCGCCCTAATCAACTGTAGGACGGGAGTAATGAAGATCTCATTTGGAAACATGACGGTTGAGCTCAATATTTTCAATATCAATAGCCAACCATTGGAGTACGATGAGACCCATCCTATGTGCTTCATTGAAGAAATCACTGATGATTTTGATTTTGAGGACCCGGAAATTGAGTGTTTTACTCAGGACCTAGATTTAGACAGGCTCATTAGGCCAGCTTTGCATGAGCCTAGCCTAGAGGACCCTGACTTAGAGTGCTTTGCACTATTTGGAGGTCATTTGAGTGAGCCACTACAGCTTGACGAGCCGAGGTATGAGCTCAGTCTGGAGCACCCAGAGTTGGAATGTTTCGCTCAGGATGGAGGAAACATAGATTTTGGTAGGATACTTGAGCCAACTGATGAAGTAGTTGAGCCAGGTTTGGAGGACATTGAGCTAGAACTATTTGCTCAGCTAGGAGATGACCAGTATTTTGACGAGGTAGGTGAGCTACTTCATTTCTTTAGCGATCCCATATCTGAGTTACAGTCGGAGTGTGGGAAAACCATGGATTCAGTTCTCCCCACTATTTATTCCTCCACATTTGAGTCATCTGATTTTACTGCTGAGAGCAAGCTTTTTGCTCTCATTCATATGCGGCCAAGGAGGCCGAGATGGACCCAGGGAAGGAATGACTATTTTCCTCCCCCATTTTTTGATCATTTGAGGTCGGTATTAGCTGGATATCTATCTTTGCTTATTGATTATTCCAGCTGCAACCATCACCCATTTGACCCGGGCAAGATAGTGCCCACCATTCTCGGTACATTAGTTTTTGTGTCTACCTAGTATCATAGGTAGTTTGTTCCTTATCACGAGTCTGGCTGAAGACGTTAAACTTAGCGCTTGTGGGAGGCACCCCTCATTATGTTTATTGCTTTTTGTTTTACTTTTTAGTCAAATTTGGGGAAGTATTCTTTTATGCTATACCTAAATTGACTTGTTCCCTAGGTTAATTCGGTTACATTGCAGGCAATGTAACGTGTTAAGTTTGGGGGTATTTTTGTAAATAGTTTATTTTGTGTTTTTTATAAATATTTTATTTGTGTAAATATTATTTTTTGTGTTTTGTGTTTTGTGTTTTTATTTTTTTATTTTTTTTAAAAAAAAATTATGTAAAAATCCTTTGTGTAAAATTTTTTGTAAAAATTTTTATGCTTTTATGTTACACTAGGCGTTCGAACGTACTCATGTACGTTCGAACGTGAACTGGGCGCTACGTTCGACCTTGCCTTGCTGAGTTCGACCGCAGCGCCCTTCAAACACGCACTGCACTGCACGCGTACGTTCGAACTTGCTTATGTAAGTTCGAACGTATCACGCACACTCACAACCCATGCACCTGCACGAGTACGGTCGAACGTACTCCTGTACGTTCGAACGTACTCGGTTTCAGGTCTTTTGTGAATAGTTTTTAGGTCACTTTTTCCCCCCTTTTTTCCCCCATTTCTCCCTTCGGCCGTACAGCAACCTCACGCCCCTTTTCCGTTTCCCACCTAAAATCCTCCCTAAAATCCAAAAATCCCCATCACCCATCACAAACGCACCACCCCCCATCCCACCGCCGGCCGTTATCCGACCATTCCACCCACCGCCGGCCGCCCTTTAGCCGGATTTTCCATTTTTCCCCCAATTTTCCCGAAAAACCCATTTCTCCCATTTTCTTCAATTTTTTTCATTTTTCTTAGTTGTTTTGGGCACAACTCCATTCTTGGATTGTGACCCATTGGTTTTCTGTGTGTTGGGAGTGTTTTTACAGGAGGTTGGGCTCAATTTTAGCTGGGTTCTCCAACCCTTTGAATTCGGGCTGCCCACCAAGTGTTCGACGAAATTCCCCAAAGAACCTCCAGGATGCCTAGAGGCCGAGGTTCGTCATCCCGGTCTTCGGGGTCCCATGCCAGTGTAGCCAGGCCATCTATGGAGAGCCGGAAGCTCTTGTTGGAGAACACTTTTGCTATCAAAGAGGTGTTCTCCAACAATGAAGCCACAAGATGGGCCGTTGAAGAATTGAAGCGCCGGGGTTTGAAAAGGCTTTTCAAACCCGTCGCCTCCACTGCATACGAGCGGCTAGTCAGAGAGTTTTACACTCATCTGAGGATTGATGGTGACCAGCCGGACAGTCTTTTCTCTTCCATTGACGGGAAAGAAGTGGAGGTGACCATCGGAGATATAGCGGCTGTGTTGAAGTGCAGCCATGAGCCGCCTGAGTCGGACACCCCCTGGATTGAGTGCCCCTCCATGCTCACACTCGAGGACATTGTTTCCGATATGTGTGAGGGGCAGTATGCGGATGACCGCCAGAATGCAGCCAGCAAGACGAAGATTCCTCGGAATCTTCTTTTCATTGATATGGTGTTGTACCACAATGTGTGTCCACTGGGACACAAGACACAGAGGCGGGACCTATTCCTCAGTGCCCTCTGCTGATTCCACAGAGGATTCTGGTGTTCTATTCCGGAGATTATTTGGCGTCAGATCCAGAAATTCTGTGAAGGAGTACATCATCGGGGGGCGGAGCATACGAAGACATGGGGATTGCCTTTTCCCTTTCACATCACGCACATTCTGAGGAAGATAGGGATCAGGGGCACACCAGCGGAAGGGCCGATCACTGAGAGCCCATACTTTGGCTCCATCCAGTGGCGTCAGAGTCTATCTCACATGCCCAGAGCCGCACCACAGCCAGCACCACAGCCAGAGCCCGCACTGGAGCCCAAGCCCATGGACATTCTAGAGTTGGTAGCTAAGCATGAGATGGCTTTTGAGCCACAGAGAGAGGCAGAGGAGCAGCCTGAGGAGTACGAGGATGAGGAGTGTATCACGCTTAGACGCTCAGACTTGTTACACTTCCAGGACACCCTCGTGGACATACGATCCCAGATCAGGGACGTACGATTTCATTTTTCAGATTTGCAGAGAGATGTTCGTCAGGACAGACTCGAGGTCCAGGAGATGTTCCGAGCCATCATGGACAGATTGCCTCCAGCAGCAGGACCTCATGCACCACCTCCAGCCCCGTGACGTCTTTGTGACGTCTTAGTTTATTTTTATACCCCTTGCACTATGTTTTCTATTTTCTATATCACCACACTGTGGACAGTGCAGATTTTGAGTTTGGGGGTAGTTTTATCATGTTGTGCACATTTTATTTTCTATTATGCAGTTTATGATGATTATGGTTTGTTTTCGTTTGTGAGCTTAATTTTATGAACACGTGATTACTTTGTGAAGGGAATTTTGATTGTGTTACTTTCTTTGGCAAAACTTGAGATATTGCATTTCAATTTGATTTTCACGAGCACTTTTGGCACGTAGTCTGTGGGATTAAATGTTGAGTTTGGTCATGCTAGTTTTGTAAGCTTAAATACAGTTGGATAACATGTTGGGAAATAACCGTGGTTTGTTAAAAAAACAAAAAAAAAATGATGATCATTTTGAGCTTTCCACCGAGTAACCGAATCTCTTGCCTCATTAAGCAATGAGTATTCGCGTAAAAAAGTGAGAAGTTAGATGTGGTTAGCAAAGCTTCGTAGCCTTTTTGACTCGAGTTAGTAGGTCCTTAGGGGTGTTTTTACACCTAATGCCCTAAAACCATATGGTTTGGGAGTCATTGACTTAACGCTTGATACATGGGTCAACTAGACAGCTTAAGGGAGCTATGCAATAAAAAAAAAATTATATTTATTAAACCATGGTTATTGTGTCCGATGAGTGGTCTGATGAATTTTTTTGAGTGTTAAAGCATGCATGAAAAAGTTTAGTGTTGAAATCCCATGATTATGTGTTGAATTCACTTTCACTAGAATTGATTAGTGTGATATCTCAGTTTGCCATGTTTGTAGCCTGATTAAAAATTCCTTGAATATTGTGAAGATAGTGTTTGTGTGATTAAGCTTGCTTTTGAAGTTAAACCATGATTGATATATTTTTGCATGATGAAGAATAAAATGTTTACACAAATGTTTGTGGGTATCATTCCTGAAAAACCCTCACGAGACTTCACTCGTCCTCTAGGGAACTCCTAGAGGTTTAAAAGGCTTGTTGCATACGCTCAATGCAATCGTTCTACCACGAAAGCGGACTTATGTTTTTGTGTTTTCCATTTTTTGTTTTGCTAAGGGACTAGCAAAATGTAAGTTTGGGGGTATTTGATCGGTGTCAAATATTGCTTATTAAACCCCCCTTTACTTATGTTTGTTAGGCTCTTAGCTGCGTTAATAACTGATATGTTGTATAGTTTTTAGTGTTTTGTATTGTGCAGGTCATTGCAACAAACATGGCTAGCAAAGGGCAAGAAAGGGGACATAAAGTGTAGATCCTGCCATAGTGCGTTCGACCGCATTTGGTGCGTTCGAACGCACCCATGCATGCAACAGCACCACGGTCTTGCAGCACCACGGTCGCACGCAGCCTTGCAGCACCACGGTCGCACGCAGCACTCCACATTCGCACGCAGCCTACAGCCGGCCCTAGCAGTTATCTGCGTTCGAACACACATCTGACTCAGCCCTAGCCGCCACAGCAGTTATTTGCGTTCGAACGCAGGTCGTGCGTTCGAACGCACTTCAGTGACCTGTTAGCCTATAAATAGGACCCTAGGTCCATTTGTTCGAGAGACTTTATTTTTGGGCGCGTTTTTTAGAGCAGTTTGCCTCTGTTGGCCCTGCTCTGCCCTTTTCTTTGTAGTTCTTTACATTAGTTTAAATATAATGCCTTTATTTTGTTTATTTACGCTTCCTTTGCTTATGGGAGGCTAGATCCCAACTAAGGTTGAGGATGTAGCCTCACCATGAATGCTATGTTCATTATTTACGTTTAAGTCATTTCATTCCGTTATTTCTTTATTTACTTAAATCGTCTCTCACTTGGTTTGGTGACAAAACCAAGTGAGATTGCACCGTAGTCGTTTATTTTTGGTATTTCGTCTGATGGATACATTCCATCCTTCGGTTTACGCTCATTTATCCATAGTAGTTTGTGTCTTAACACATTCACTTTGGATCCTTTGAGCCTTAAACCGTTTATGGTTTGTCTTTCGTCAAATGGACGGATTCCTTTAATCCTTCGATAGGTGCAATAGATTTAGTTTTATTTCAAATCGATAGATGGATGTTTGAACTTAGCGTTTTCAATTAATGTAGTTGAAATGGTGAGGTGAAAACCTCAACCTTGGTGCTTTTACTTCGTTTACATTTCTGCTTTAAATTACTTTCAAGTTGTCACGAACACCCACTGCAGAGCTAGGTTAAAATAGCACTAACCTAGACTCAAGGTTATTTTTCGCACAAGCAATTTACGGTTCCTTGTGGGTTCGACTCGGTACTTGCGCAACCACTATACGAGCTTCGGTTCGTTCAATTGCGAGTACCTAAATTTGGTCCGATCAGACAGCATCCTCGACGAATTACTAAAGGGGTCACATTCCATAACCTAGGTTTTTGTTCTGAAAAAGATGGACTCTAATGGTTGGGGGCAACGAGGATGGTGGACTATCAATATTTGGGGCACACAAGAAGGAGGACACAAGGTGTTTGGTGGACTGAGGAAGATGGACTTCAATGGATAGGGGCTCCGACGATTGTAAACTCTATGATTATGAAACATTTGCACCAAATGACAACAGTATCCTCGAGGAATTACTAAAGGGGTCATATTGCACAACGTTGATTTTTGTTTTAAAAAAGATGGAGTCTAGTGGTTAGGGGCAACGAGGATGGTGGACTATCAGTATTTGGGGCACACACGAAGGAGGACACAAGGTGTTTGGCGGACTGATGAAGTTGGACTTCAGTGGATAGGGGCTCCGGCGATTGTAAACTCTATGATTATGAAACATTTGCACCAAATGACGACTGTATCCTCGAGGAATTACTAAAGGGGTCACATTCCACAAACTAGGATTTTGTTTTGAAAAAGATGGACTGTAGTGGTTGGGGGCAACGAGGATGTTAGACTCAAGGTATTTGGGACCCACACAAAGGAGGACACAAGGTGTTTGTTGGACAGAGGAAGTTAGACTTCAGTGGATTGTGGCTCTAGTGATTGTGAACTCTATGATTATGAAACATTTGCACCAAATGACGATAGTTTCCTCGAGAAATTACTAAAGGGGTCACATTCCACAACCTAGTTTTTTGTTTTGAAAAAGATGGACTCTAGTGGTTGGGGGCAACGAGGATGTTCGACTCGAGGTATTTGAGACACACACGAAGGAGGACACAAGATGTTTGGCAGACAAAGGAAGTTGGACTTCATTGGATCGGGGCTCCAGCAACTGTGAACTCTATGATTATGAAACATTTGCAACAAATGACGACTGTATCCTCGAGAAATTACTGAAGGGGTCACATTCCACAACCTAGGATTTTGTTTTGAAAAAGATGGACTCTAGTGGTTGGGGGCAACAAGGATTGTGGACTCCCAGTATTTGGGACACACACGAAGGAGTACACAAGGTGTTTGGCGGACAGAGGAAGTTAGACTTCAGTGGATAGGGGCACCTGTGATTGTGAACATTATGATTATGAAACATTTGCACCAAATGACGACAATATCCTCGAGAAATTGCTAAAGGGGTAACATTCCACCCCCTTGGTTTTTGTTTTGAAAAAGATGGACTCTAGTGGTTGTGGGCAACGAGGATGTTTGACTCAAGGTATTTGGGACACACACGAAGGACGACACAAGGTGTTTGGCGGACAGAGAAAGATAGAATTCGGTGGATTGGAGCTCCGGCGATTGTGAACTCTATGATTATGGAACATTTGCACCAAATGACGACAGTATGCTCGAGGAATTTATAAAGGGGTCACATTCCACAACCTAGGTTTTTGTTTTGTAAAAGATGGACCCTAGTGGTTAGGGGCAACGAGGATGGTGGACTCTCATTATTTGGGGCACACACGAAGGAGGACACAATGTCTTTTATCGGATGGAGGAAGTTGGACTTCAATGGATAGGGGCTTCGGCGATTGTGAACTCTATGATTATGAAACATTTGCACCAAATGACGACAGTATCCTCAAAGAATTACTAGCGGGGTCACATTCCACCGCTAGGTTTTTGTTATGAAAAAGAAAGGATCTAGAGTTTTGGGGGATCGAGGATGGTGGACTCTAGGTAATTGGGGCACACACGAAGGTACACACAAGGTGTTTGGGGGACAGAGGAATGTGGACTTCAGTGGATAAGGGCACCGGTGATTGTGAACATTATGATTATGAAACATTTGCACCGAATGACGACAATATGCTCGAGGAATTACTAAGGGGGTCACATTACACCCCCTAGGTTTTTGTTTTGAAAAAGATGGACTCTAGTGGTTGGGGGCAACGAGGATGTTCGTCTCAAGGTATTTGGGACACACACGAAGGAGTACACAAGGTGTTTGGCGGGCAGCGGAAGTTAGACTTCAGTGGATAGGGGCACCTGTGATTGTGAACATTATGATTATGAAACATTTGCACCAAATGACGACAATATCCTTGAGGAATTGCTAAAGGGGTCACATTCCACCCCCTTGGTTTTTGTTTTGAAAAAGATGGAGTCTAGTGGTTGGGGGCAACGAGGATGTTCGTCTCAAGGTATTTGGGACACACACAAAGGAGTACACAAGATGTTTGGCGGACAAAGGAAGTTGGACTTCAGTGGATAGGGGCTCCGGCGATTGTGAACTCTATGATTTTGAAACATTTGCATCAAATGACGATAGTATCCTCGAGGAATTACTAAAGGGGTTACATTCCATAACCTAGGATTTTGTTTTGAAAAAGATGGACTCTAGTGGTTGGGGGCAACGAGGATGGTGGACTCTCAGTGTTTGGGGCACACACGAAGGAGGACACAAGATGTTTTATCGGACAGAAGAAGTTGGACTTCAATGGATAGGGGCTCTGGCGATTGTGTACTCTATGATTATGAAACATTTGCACCAAATGACGATTCTATCCTGGAGGAATTACTAAAGGGTTCACATTCCACAACCTTGGATTTTGTTTTGAAAAAGATGGACTCTAGTGGTTGGGGGCAACGAGGATGGTGGACTCTCAGTGTTTGGGCCACACACGAAGGAGGACACAAGGTGCTTTATCGGAAAGAGGAAGTTGGACTTCAGTGGATAGGGGCTCCGGGGATTATGAACTCTATGATTATGAAACATTTGCACCAAATGACGACAGTATCCTCGAGGAATTACTAGCGAGGTCACATTCCACTGCTAGGTTTTTGTTATGAAAAAGAAGAACTCTAGAGTTTTGGGGGATCGAGGATGGTGGACTCTAGGTAATTGGGGCGCACACGAAGGTACACACAAGGTGTTTGGGGGACTGAGGAAGTTGGACTTCAGTGGATAGGGGCTCCGGCGATTGTGAACTCTATGATTATGAAACATTTGCACCAAATGACGACAGTATCCTCTAGGAATTACTAAAGGGGTCACATTCCACAGCCTAGGTTTTTGTTTTGGGAAAGATGGACTCTAGTGGTTGGGGGCAACGAGGATGGTGGACTCTCAGTATTTGGGGCACACACGAAGGAGTACACAAGGTATTTTATTGGACAGAGGAAGTTGGACTTCCGTGGATAGGGGCTTCGGTGATTGTGAACTCTATGATTATGAAACATTTGCACCAAATGACGACTGTATCCTCGAGAAATTATGATAAGAGCAAAATATTGCATATTTGGACCCATTAATTTACATTACTTAATCCTTTAGCTGTGTCGTTATCTAACGATTTGTGTTAGATTTGTGTTTTAGTGTTTTGTAGGTTGCTGAAAAGAAACTGCATCTTAAAAGAAGAAAATTGCAAAGTCTTGGAATAAAGCATAATTTGAGAAGAACTAGAAGATATGGTTAAGTTTGACCAAATCAAAGATGGGATAAAATTGGAATTTCCCTAAATGGAGATAATTTCGAATTGAATTCAAATTCAGATTCTGCATATATTTCAGTGTTTTGGCCATAACTTTCTGCTCAAATATCGGATTGAGGTGATTCAAACGGTAGTGGAAATCTCATTCAAAAAAATAAATAGACTAATATATTTTTCTTTACTTAAATGAATGTGGGGTCCAGATCATTCGGGAAAAAGTGTTGGGATGCATAGCAGTTTTCTTGTAATAAAAGTCTAATACTAGACTCCCCAACACTTTTTCCCAAATCCCCTTTTCGGAGTAATCCGATCCATTCAATAAAGAAATATATATATATATATATACGTATACATCTTTTTTTTTTTTAATAGATGTGGGGTCCAAATCAATCGGGAAAAGGGAATTCAGGAAAAAGTGTCGGGATGTCTAGCAGTCCTCTTTTAATAAAAGGCTAATACTAGACATCCCAACCCTTTTTCACAAATCCCCTTTCTCGAATTATCCGATCCATTCAATAAATAAATAGACTTATACATATATTCCTTTTCCTTAAAGGAACGTGGGGTCCAGATTATTCGGGAAAAAGGATTCAGGAAAATGTGATGGGATGCCTAGCAGCTTCTTTTAATAAGAGACTAATAGTAGACATCCCAACACCTATTCCAAATCCACATTCAGAAATGATCTGATCCATTCAATAACTAAATATATTTAAATTTCTTTTATTTAAATGAAGGTGTGGTCCAGATCATTCGGGAAAGGGGATCCGGGAAAAAGTATTTCAATGCCTAGCAGCCCTCTTTTCACAAGAGGCTTATGCTAGACATCTCAACACTTTTTCCTAGTTTCCCTTTCCTGAATGATCCGATCCATTCAATAAATAGATAGACTTATATATTTTCCTTTACTTAAACGAATGTGGGGTCCATATCATTCGGGAATGAGGATTCGGGTAAAAGTGTTTGGATGGGTAGCAGTCCTTCTGTAATAAAAGGCTAATACTAGACATGCCAACACTTTTTCCCAAATCCCTTTTCCCGAATGATCCGATCCGTTCAACAAATAAATAAAATTAGGAAAATGCTAGGGGGTTCTCCCCGTAGGTTCTCCTAGTGTTCTCCCAGTCTTACATAAAACATGATTTAATAAAAAAAAAAAATTGTAGTGGCATCCACCACCAATTTTTTTAAGCATTAGCACCAAATTCGAGGCAGTAACACCAAATTCGAGGCAGTAACACCAAATTTGTGAGGTATTAGCATCAAAATTGAGGCATTAGCAACAAATTTAGGATGATCAAATCCATTTTAGGTGATTTCATCCCTAAAGGGTTAACCTTCTATCCTTAGGTTTTAGTTTTGAATCAAAAAATAAGTTTTAAAGCATTAGAATTTAACTATTAACTCATAAAAATTAATCTATTAGCAAAAAAACGGTATTACAATTTTATTTTTTCTTAAATCATATTCTATATAAGAGTGGGAGAACGCCAGGAGAACACTACTAGAAGAACCCCTAGCAAACCCCATAAAATTATATATATATATTTTTCCCGAAATGAATGTACGGTCCAAATCATTCGGGAAAGGGGATTCGGGAAAAAGTGATTGGACGCCTAGCAGCCCTCTTTTAGTAAGAAGCTAATATTAGACATCCCAACACCTATTCCCAAATCCCTTTCCTGAATGATTCGATCCATTCAATAAATAAGTATAGTTATATTTTTTTTCCCCTAAATGAACGTTTGGTCCAGATCATTCGGGAAAGGGGATCCGGGAAAATGTGTCTGGATGCCTAGAAGCCTCTTTTAACAAGATGCTTATACAAGACATCAAAAACACTTTTTCCCAGTTTCCCTTTCCCGAATGATCCGCTCCATTCAATAAATAAATAAATAAATATATATATTGTAACGCCCCAGGTTCTAGAGGTAGAGCAACTGGGAGCAGTTGTAACATATTCTTAATAAAATAAAATAAAATATTCTCATAAAATCACCATTAACATAACATTATTAGAGTACTGCTATCTCAAACACACAATGTACTAGTATACAATAATCTCATAAGAAAACAACTACATAATCTAAGCTTGTCCCAAGCGGTCTAATCCATATAATGGAGTCCCAAAAACTTCTACTGCTACTACTTCTGCTAATTCTCAAAGCAATAAATCCAAGTATCCCACTTGTACCCTTGTCCTCAGTGCTATTGTCTATAGGGCAATCTGAAAAAGATATATAGGGAAAAGGGGTGAGTTCGACAACTCAGTAAGTAGCCACAACACCAAATGCTATAAAACATGATATGCATATTTTTATGTCATAATCTCTGTCTTGTATAACAATAACATGATAATTACAAAATGAGTAATTAGCACTTCCTTTCACTTTTCTGTCAAAATAATGACTGTTTTACCCTTATGACCCATCGCCGTGAGTTTACCGTGTCCGGCGCACGTTTGGCTTGTCCCGAAGGACTCCTTTGGCTCATCCTGTCGTCACAGGGGAGAGCTACCAGGTTGGGAACTCCCCCTAGGTGGAGGCCACCTGGCCGGTAGCACACACCTTCGCGTAACCGTCCTTCGGTGTGCTTGCCATGCTACCCTTGCGATCCGGCCGATCGTTGCTTCAGTGTCTTGGGGTTAAACATTATGCACATATAACATTTCATATCATCTTGTAAGCTCATCTTCATTTGCATAACATATCATGAAACCTTTATGAGCTCTTTCATTCATAATTGCATTCAAGCATAATTCATTGTAATAGGTAATATTTTTTTGTAAGCTCATTCATAAATGTACATTTCATTCGTGTAACATTTATGTAATCATGTCATATGATTGAATAAAATTATGCATTAAAAATAGGAAGTGTGACTGAAAATCATGAAAGTGGATTCTTCATAAAATCCCTAACATTTTATTTTCCAAAGGTTCATAATAAAATCTGTTAGGGTTTTTGGTATTGTGTCCCCTTACCTGGCATCGCATGTCCTTAATTTGATTATGCCTTCAACTTACAATTCCTACAAACAGAGTAAAAAGTACCTCAATCATCAATTCATTTATCCTTAACATTAAACCGCACCATGCTTGATTTATATGTCCCCCATAAAATTATAATAATCAATTCAACTAAGACCTCAAAAATATCCAAAAATCATCTGACTAAAATTAATAGCTTAAGGAGTTGACCATAATATCGCTTTCTTCCTAAGCCATTTAATTTAGCAACTTACTCCCAATATCACAAGCATGGAAACATTTACAACAATTTCTCTAATTATAATTAATTCCCCCCAAATAACCATTCAAATATTTATACACTAAAAGCTCCAATTAAATTCTAGAAATTTAGCTTCATACTAAAATACCATAAAGAATATTACCTTGGGATTTTCCTATTTTTATTTCCTCTTCCTCTTCCTCTCCTTCCTTTCTTCTTTTCTCTCTTTCTTTCCTCCTTTCTTCTCCTTTCTTTTCTCTCTCCTTTTCTTCTTCCTTTTTTTTTTTTTTTTTTTTNGCCCCTTATCCAGAGAGATTGAAAGCGCCAAAGAAGAATGCGCAGTTTGCTGAAATCTTAGAGGTGTTTAAGCAAGTTCAGATAAATGTCCCATTCTTGGATGCAATTCAACAAGTGCCAGCATATGCAAAATTCTTGAAGGATCTAGTCACAATCAAGAGGAAAACCAATGTCCTTAAGAAGGCTTATTTGACTGAGCAAGTAAGCTCCATCCTCTAATACAAGCTACCCATCAAGTATAAGGACCCTAGATGTCTGACCATTGCTTGCATGATTGGAGAGAGTCAGATTAATAGGGCATTGTTGGACCTAGGGGCAAGTGTAAATCTCCTTCCCTATTTAGTGTATTTGAAGTTGGGACTGGGTGAGTTGAAGCCAACCACTGTGACGCTCCAGTTGGCAGATAGGTCACTTAAGAGACCACGGGGAATACTTGAGGATGTGTTGATCAAGGTTGACAAGTTTTATTACCCTGTGGACTTTATAGTGATAGATACGGAGCCGGTGCACGACGTGGTGAATCAAATTCCAGTGATTCTAGGGTGACCTAATCAACTGTAGGACGGGAGTGATGAAGATCTCATTTGGAAACATGACGGTGGAGCTCAATATTTTCAACATCAATAGCCAGCCACTGGAGTACGATGAGACCCATCATATATGCTTCATTGAAGAAATCACTGATGACTTTGATTGGAACGACCCGGAGATTGAGTGTTTTACTCAGGATTTTGATGACCTAGATTTAGACAGGCTGATTAGGCCAGCTTTGCATGAGCCTAGCCTGGAGGACCCTAACATGGAGTGCTTTGCATCATCTGGAGGTCATTATGATTTGAGTGAGCCACTACAGCTTGACGAGCCGAGGTATGATCTCAGTCTAGAGGACCCGGAGTTGGAATGTTTCGCTCAGGTTGGAGGAAACATAGATGTTGGTAGAATACTTGAGCCAACTACGGAAGTAGTTGAGCCAAGTTTTGAGGACATTGAGCTGGACCTATTTGCTCAATTAGGACATGATCAGTATTTTGAGGAAGTAGTTGAGCTACTTCCTTTCATTATCGATCCCATATCTGAGTTACAGTCGGAGTGTGGGGAAACCATGGAGTTATTTTTCCTTACTGACTATGCTTCTGCATTTGAGCCACCCGATTTTATTGATGAGAGCAAATGTTTTGCTCCCATTCATTTGCAGCCTAGGTGGCCGAGATTGACCCTAGGAAGGAATGATTATTTTCCTCTCCCATTTTATGATCATCTGAGGTCAGTGTTAGCTGGATATTTATTTCTGCATATTGATTATCCCAGCTGTGACCATCACCCATTTGACCCGGGCAAGATAATGCCCACCATTCTCAGTACAGCAGTTGTTGTGTCTACCTAGTATCATAGGTAGTTTGTTCCTTATCACGAGTTTGGCTGAAGACGTTAAACTTAGTGCTTGCGGGAGGCACCCCTCATTTTGTTTATTGCTTTATGTTTTACTTTTTAGTCAAATTTGGGGAAGCATTCTTTTATGCTATACCTAAATTGACTTGTCCCTTAGGTTAATTCGGTTACATTGCGGGCAATGTAATGTTTTAAGTTTGGGGGTGTTTTTGTAAATATTTTATTTTGTGTGTTTGTGTAAATATTCTTTTTAGTGTTTAAATTTTGTAAATTTTTTTTTTTATTTTTTGTTTGCTCTCTACGTTCGAACGTATGCCGGTACGTTCGAACGTGTACTAGGCGTTGCGTTTGACCTTGCCTTGGTGAATTCGACCGCAATGCCCCTCACACGCACACTTCACTACACGTATATGTTCGAACTTACTTACGTAAGTTCGAACGCATGACACACACACACACTCACGCACTTGCACGAGTACGGTCGAACGTACTTATGTACGTTCGAACATACTCAGTTTTAGGCCAGCGTGAACAGCTTTTAGGTCACATTTCCCCCCCTCCCCCATTTTCCAGCAGCCGTACAAACACCCCCCAAACACCCCGAAACCCCTTATCCGTCCCTCTCATCCCTAAATCCAAAAACCACCCACACCCAACTCCGACAGCCACCTTCCCCACCACCAAAACACCATCGCCGGCCGTTCTCCACCACCCATACCCACCGCCGGCCACCCATTTGATTATTTTTCCATTTTTTCCCCATTTTTCCCGAAAACCCATTTCTATAAATTCTTCAATTTCTTTTCATTTTTTTGATAGATTTTGGGCACAAATCCACTCTTGGATTGTGACCCATTGATTTGTTGTTGGTTTTGAGTTATTTTTGCAGGGGGTTGGGTTGATTTGGAAGGGGTTTTCAAACCCTTTATTTTTTGGGCACCCATCAAGTGTTTGACGAAAAGCCCCAACCAACCTCTACAATGCCTAGAGGGCGAGGTTCATCGTCTCGGTCATCAGGATCCCATGCCACTGTAGCTAGGCCGTCCATGGAGAGCCGAAAGCTCTTGTTGGAGAACACCTTTGCAATCAAAGAGCAGTTCTCCAACAATGAAGCCACAAGTTGGGCCGTTGAGGAATTAAAGCGCCAGGGTTTGAAGAGGCTTTTCAAACCCGTTGCCTCCACAGCATACAAGCGGTTGGTCAAAGAGTTTTACACTCATCTGAGGATTGATGGTGACCAGTCGGACACACTTTTCTCTTCCATTGACGGAAGAGAAGTTCAGGTGACCATCAGAGATATAGCAGCTGTGTTGAAGTGCAACCATGAGCCACCTGAGTCGGACATCCCCTGGCTTGAGTGCCCCTCCATGCTCACACTCGAGGAAATCGTTTCCGATATGTGTGAGGGGCAGTACGCCGATGACCGTCGAAATGCAGCCAGCAAGACGAAGATTCCTCGAAATCTTTTCTTTATTGACATGGTGCTGTATCGTAATGTGTGTCCGTTGGGACACAAGACACAGAGGCATGACCTATTCCTCAGTGCCCTCTACTCATTCCACAGAGGATTCTGGTGTTCCATTCTTGAGATTATCTAGCGTCAGATCCAAAAATTCTATGAGGGAGTACACCATCGGGGAGCTGAGCACACGAAGACGTAGGGATTGCCTTTCCCTTTTCTCATCACGCACATTCTGAGAAAGATGGGGATTAGAGGCACACTAGCGGACGGGCCGATCACTGAGAGCCCATACTTTGGCCCTATCCAGTGGCGCCAGAGTCTGTCCCACATGCCCAGAGCCGCATCAGAGCCAGCACCATAGCTAGAGCCAGAGCCCGCATGGGAGCTCGAGCCCATGGACATTCCAGAGATGGCAGCTGAGCATGAGATGGCATTTGAGCCACACAGAGAGGCAGAGCGAGAGGAGCAGCCAGAGGAGGATGAGGAGTGCATCACGCTCAGAGGCTCAAATCTATTACACTTCCAGGACACCCTCGTGGACATACGATCCTAGATCAGTGACGTACGATCTCAATTTGTTGATTTTCAGAGGGACGCTCGTCAGGACAGGCTCGAGGTCTAGGAGATGTTCCGAGCCATCATGGACAGACTGCCTCCAGCAGCAGGACCTTCTACAGCACCACCAACCCCGTGACGTCTTTGTGACGTCTTGGTTTATTTTTATACCCTTGCACTATGTTATTTTATTTTCTATATCAACACACTGTGGACAGTGCAAATTTTGAGTTTGGGGGTATTTTTATCAGTGTGTGCACATTTTGTTTTTAAATTATGCATTTTATGATAGTTATGGTTTATTTTCATTAGTGTACTTAATTTGACGAACATATGATCACATTGATTAAGGGATTTTCAGTTATGTTACTTTCTTGACATAATGAGATATTGTAGTTCAATTTGAGTTTCACGAGCACGATTGGTACGTAATTTGTGGGATAAAAATTTGATTTTGGTCTTATTAGTTTTGTAAGCTTGAATGCAGTTGGAAAACCGTTTGGAATGATAACCGTGGTTCATTTAAAAAAAAAAAAAATCATTTTGAGCTTTCCACCGAGTAACCGGATCTCTTGCCTCATTAAGCAATGAGTATTCGCGTAAAAAAAGTGAGAAGTTAGATGTGGTTAGCAAAGCTTCGTAGCCTTTTTGACTCGAGTTAGTAGGTCCTTAGGGGTGTTTTTACGCCTAATGCCCTAAAACCATTTGATTTGGGAGTCATTGACTTAACGCTTGATACATGGGTCAATTAGAAAGCTTAATGAAGTTATGCAATAAAAAAAAAAAAAAAAGTTTTTGATAAACCTTGGTTATTGTTTTTGATGTGTTGACCAATGAATTTTGAGTGTCGAAGCATACAAGACTAAAGATTAGTTTTGAAATCCCATATTTTTGTGCTAATCTCACTTTCACTAGAATTGATTTTTGTATCTCATTATACCATGTTTGTATCTTGATTGTTAATTCCCTAAAATTTGTGAAGATAGTGTTTGTTTGATTAAGCTTGCT
Source organism: Carpinus fangiana (assembly GCA_006937295.1). Lineage (NCBI taxonomy): Eukaryota > Viridiplantae > Streptophyta > Magnoliopsida > Fagales > Betulaceae > Carpinus > Carpinus fangiana. The sequence goes on from CM017326.1 coordinate 25,706,821, forward strand.
TTTGAATTTAAACCATGATTGATATATTTTTGCATGATGGAGAATAAAATGTTTGCACAAATGTTTGTGGGTATCATTCCTGAAAAACCCTTACGAGACTTCACTCGTCCTCTAGGGAACTCCTAGAGGTTTAAAAGGCTTGTTGCATGCACTCAATGCAATCGTTCTCCCACGAAAGCGGACTTATGTTTTTATTGTGTTTTCCATTTTTGTTTTGCTAAGGGACTAGCAAAATGTAAGTTTGGGGGTATTTGATCGGTGTCAAATATTGTTTATTAGACCCCCCTTGACTTATGTTTGTTAGGCTCTTAGCTGTGTTAATAACTAATATTTTGTATAGTTTTTAGTGTTTTGTGTTGTGCAGGTCATTGCAACAAACATGGCTAGCAAAGGGCAAGAAAGTGGACTTAAAGTGAAGATCCTGCCAAAGTGCGTTCGACCGCACTTGGTGCGTTCGAACGCACCCATGGTCGCACGCAGCACTCAGCCGGCCCTAGCAGTTATCTGTGTTCGAACGCAAATGCTCTACGGTCGAACGCACGCCTATGTCAACCCTAGCCGCCGCAATAGTTATTTGTGGTCGAACATGTACCCTGCATTCGACCACAAATAACTGGTGCGTTCAAACGCAGGTAGTGCGTTCGAATGCACTTCAGTGACCTGTTAGCCTATAAATAGGACCCTAGGTCCATTTGTTCGAGAGCTTTACTTTTGGGCGTGTTTTAGAGAGCAGTTTGTCACTATTGGCCCTGCTCTGCCCTTTTCTTTGTATTTATTTATATTAGTTTAATATTAATGCTTCCTTTTTGTTTATTTACGCTTCCTTTGCTTATGGGAGGCTAGATCCCCAACTAAGGTTGAAGATGTAGCCTCACCATGAATGCTATGATAATTGCTTACGTTTAAGTCATTTCATTTCGTTATTTCTTTATTTGCTTAAATCGTCTCTCACTTGGTTTGGTGACAAAACCAAGTGAGATTGCACCATAGTCGTTTATTTTTGGTTTTTCGTCCGATAGATACATTCCATCCTTCGGTTTACGCTCATTTATCCATAGTAGTTTGTGTCTTAACACATTCACTTTGGATCCTTTGAGCCTTAAACCGTTTATGGTTTGTCTTTCGTCAAAGGGATGGATTCCTTTAATCTTTCGATAGGTGCAAGAGATTTAGTTTTATTTCAAACCGATAGACGGATGTTTTAGCTTAGCATTTTCAATTAACGTAGTTGAAATGGTGAGGTGAAAACCTCAACCTTGGTGTCTTTTATTTTCATTTATATTTCTATTATAATTTACTTTTAAGTTGTCACAATCACCCACTGCAGAGCTAGGTTAAAATAGCACTAACCTAGACTCGAAGTTATTTTCGCACAAAGCAATTTACGGTTCCATGTGGGTTCGACACTCGTACTTGCACATCCACCGTATTACAAACGACTCATGCAATTGGCGAGTACTATTTTTGGTACGACCACTCATTATTAGCCTTGGCTCGTTGTCGGCCCCTTTTAAAGTTTGGCTCATTGTCAGCCTTGGCCCGTTGTTGGCCCCTTTTTGGATTTTAGCTTGTCATCAGCCCGTTTTAAAGTTTGGCTCATTGTTAGCCTTAGCTCATTGTCGGCTCCTTTTGGAATATTGGTCAATCGACCCTTTTAAACCTGCATTCACTGGCCACTTGCCGCTGTTGCTAGCCGTCCCACTAGCCTTTATCTCTTTCGGCAATTACTACGACTTGTTCCCGGCCTTTGCTACCGCTATCATCATTGTTTCGAATTTCGATGCTTTAATTTACTATCGTTTCCAAACTCAAGGTGTGTAAGCTTGAGTTTGAAGGGGATGTTGAAATATTTAATATTTTCTAAATTAGGTTTATTAATATTTTTCTTAACACGTTATTTCTATTTATGTTAGAATATTTTTATTCTCCATTATTATATTACCTTGTAAGGTTTATTTTCTTCCTCAATTAGTTTAGGTCTATTTTAGAGTTTCTTGGTCACTACTCATTGTCTCTCTATAAATAAAGAGTTATCTAATATTGTTTTATATAGTGAATATACAAGATGTCTAAACGTCTTTCTCCACTTCTGCTCTCTTTTCTTTCTCTTTCTTATTTTATATTTTAATATATATTTCAATAGCATGTATTATATATATATATATATATTTCTTAGAAAATGTAAATATAAGAAGACAATCAAATTTAGTAAATTTAGAAATGAAATGATGGTAATGTAAAAAAATACTCAATTAGAAAATATATATCACACTAAATAACTAAGAAAAATTGAAAATTGATTCTAATAACCCAAAAGAATTAAACAAAGGCTTGAACAGTATAACTAAATGAATGGAAATCGGAGTACAATAAGGAAATACTACAATAAAGATTTAGTTTAATAGAGAGTGAGAAACTTTATGGAAAATAATGAGGAATCTCCACTTGAAGAGAACTCCTTAGGACCCGTTTGATATGGAAAATAAGCCATTGTAAATGAGTAGTTATTTCGTTATTTGGTTAGTTTTTTATTCTTAGGAGTAGCTATTCAAAGAAAATGACTATTCCCGGCCAACTTGGCTTGGCTTGTTTTCAACCCTAATTGCCAACCTTCTCCTTCCCTTGAGGGTTGTTGCTTAGCATGTTTTGTTTAATTACAACTTATTCTAAAAGCTTAACTTGATAGAAAGAAATAAATTGAATCACTTAACACCCTCTTATGTGTGAGTTCAAACTCCTTTTTAATATGTGAGATCTAACATATAAAATATTTAATTTAAGAAAAAATTCACTTTACCTCTCTGAAGTTTCAAAGGTTTTTCAATTTTAACCCTAAAGTTTAAAAATTTGCAATGTACCCCCCTGAAGTTTCAAAAAGTTACAATTTTAACCATCTGTTAAAATTTTCTGTCAACATGGATGGAAATTTTTTTTTTTTAAAAAAAAAGCTTGAGGGTAGTTTCGTCATTTCATAGTTTTCCATTCAATTTGACGGAAAATGCTTACGGGGGGTTAAAATTGTCAATTTTTTAAACTTCAAAATGGTACATTGTCACCTTTTAAACTTTGGGATTAAAATTGAAAAACCACAGAAATTTTAGAGAGGTAAAGGAAATTTTTCCCTTTAATTTAAATGTGGTGAATTAACGGAGTTAAGGTGCGGTTTCAAGACACTATTGACTATCTCAGATAGCAACCAAAACATTAGCCAAACTCTAAGACTTGAATGCTCATCCATTCTGACTTTAAATTTGAACTTAGATGATTTATCGTCATTTAATCTTGATTGGAATATATTTTTGAAAATTTATCTTGTAACAGATTTATGAAACCATAGGATAATGATACAATGTAATTTAATTAATTAAAAAAAAAAACCCAAACAAATTTGAGATACTCACAAATTTGATCATTTAAGCTGATCTGTTATCTTGATAAGCAGAAACTAGATCATTCTTCATTCTGGATTGAAGGAGATTTTTGAAAACTTATCTTGTAACAAATTTATGAAACGTTAGGATAATGATACAATGTAATTTATTATTATTATTATTTTTTTTATAAAAAACAAAATCTGAGATGCTAATGAATTTGGAGTAATGATATAAGGAAGTCATTTCAAATGTAATATGTTGCATTTAAAATCACTATTCAATTTGAGATGATCATTATTAAATTTTAATTTATTGATGATTTTAAATGCCACATCATATTTGGGATGACTTTAGGAGGACTCTAGTCTTCCTTATATCATTACTCATGAATTTGATCTTCTACTAAATACTTTTTTATGTTTTTGTTGTAAGTGTGTTCCAGTGTGTTGTATTTTTTATAAGGAGAAACAACATTTTATCTCATGATGTATCCATACATTTGCATTTTGGCACACAATGTTTAAAAATCAACATTGTGCGCCAAAATATCTTGAGTATCATTTGAAATTTTTGAAATTTTATCTTTCAACAGATTTTTATCAAATATTTTCCATTTGGACTGTCTAGGATAGCTTGCTTTTAAAAATACTAAACTCGGTCAGTTTCAAAATCTAATATTTGAACAGATTATTTTGAAACCATAAGATAATGAAACGATATGATTAATTAATTTAAAAATAAAAATAAAAATCTGACATGCTAACTAATTTGGTCTTCTAATTAAGCTATATATATAGCATCCATGTCTACCGAATTTCATTATCATCCTTGCTTGCTCCTTCACTTAGAAATTTAGTTTTAAGCATTATGAAGAAATATTTAGTTGCAGCTATAATCTTCATTATTTGCTCGTTCTCATTCACATGTTTCTCACTAAACTTGCCCCGTGTTGATGCCGGGGAAGTTGAGTCACATGATCATATTCTTCCAAAGCACGAGCTCGACTCACAAAATTTCTTTGGTTGGATCAGTCAATGTATTTCGGTCTTTGATAACACAATAGTAAATTGTGTTAACCGGGACTTTGTTTCCTTTGTGTCTCTTAAAGGGGAGAAAGTGCACATGAGCTCCAAATGTTGCGCGGCTGTTAAAGAGTATTATGGGGATTGCGCTTCAAAATCTCTATATTTTCAACCTCAAATGCCATTTATTAATTGGTTAATGGATAGTTGTGGTCACCGGGAACCTTCACCAACACCAAGACCAAGTGCTCCTCCACCTCCACCTCCGACTCAGCCTTCACCAACACCAAGTGCACCTCTACCTCCAACTCCGACTCAACCTTCACCAACACCAAGTGCACCTCCACCTCCGACTCCAACTCTACCATGTTCATCGACTCCGGTGAGTCCATCTCAACTAATTCCACCCGGTCCGCAGGGGCCTGGATGGGTTAGCGCACCCCCGAATTATAAGCCACCTGCTCCACTGCCGCTGCCTCAAGTTGTTGCTGAGAAGTTTGGCAATGGCTGTTGGTCCGGCTCCAAATATTCTTCCAATTGTTGGAAAGTAAATAATGCTCCGAGGAAGACTTGTTGTTTTCTCAAAAGATATAAAGGCATCACTTGTGGCAGTGGAGAGCCCTTTGACAAACTCGAAGAATCTTGTTGTTTGACGAGAAACGAAGAACCCATATGTTTTATGATTGCTCCAAGTTATGTGGGTTCTTTGGAATAAAGGAATGTGTGTCTTGTTAAAATGCCGTTTAGGTTTGAGTGTTTTGATATTGTCGTTTAGGTTATGAGTGTTTCTTTTATTGTTTAGGTTTTATTTTCCAAGACTTGTAAGGCCATTGGCTTCTTCGTCTTTTTCTATATTTATTATTTCAAGTTTTTTTTTAATATTTTTAGCTGAGTTTATGCTATCATAATCCGGCTAATAAAGCATTTATCTTTAACGTTGGTGGATGAGTGTCCATGTAAAATATGGATTAGTCCATTTGATTTTGTTTTTTCATTTCCAATGTTTTTATCTAGTCAAATTTCTTTCTATCATTGCTAGTTTCAAAAGTTATCCATTAACGATAATAAATTAAAAAAAAAAAAAAAATCATGTAATGATATCCAATCTCATATAATTCTTTCTACCAAAAAAAGAAAATTTTCACTATTTTTTAGAAGAAGACTGCAAATTGAAAAAAATTTGAAAAAAAAAAAAAAAAATGTTATGTGCACAAATTTAAATGTGAGTTGTACGCTGAGATTTATTAGGTATATGCCGTATTTTTTTTTTGGACAAAGTTTTCCTCCAAACTGGGTTGGAGGAATTTCCTTCAACCTAGTCTATAAAAGTGACATGTGTCCCTTAACATGTGAGATGCACATATTTTTTTAATAGTTGGGACAAAGTTGGAATAAATTTTATTAAAAAGTTATGTGCATCTTACATGTTATTAAAAAAATGGACACATGTCACTTTTATAGACTAGGTTGAAGAAAATTCCTCCAACCCAGTTTGGAGGAAAACTTTGTCCTTTTTTAATGGTCAAGTTTTTATTTTGATTTTTTTAATAAAATGGCGAGTGAAATAAAATTGAAATTAAAAAAAAATTAAAAAAAAAAAAATCAATGTGTCTTCATTTGTGTAAAATATTTTTGGAAATGATTTTTGGTCTAACCAAAAAATTCTTTAGTTTCAGAAATTGTTGTGGTTTTTTAATTTCTTAAACTAAAGTTTTACCTTCACAAATCACCGGTTCATTGTCAGACCTCTATCGGATCACCATCAGTCCTCCATCGAACCACTTTTTCAGAGGTCATAACAAAAAAAAAAAAAACACATTTATACACCAAAAAAGAACAAGTTGAGGCATGAATGACTGAAATGACGCATGCAAAAGTATTTTACTAGCTTATTTAAACTTTTTTATTTTGAATTTATAACACTAGCTTAAACATTACTGGCTTAAATTTTCTATAATCTTTGCGTTTGTTTTCTGAATATTTTGAGCTGTGTAAAAAAAATAGAACTATATATTTCTTGTCATAATCGTACTAACCATGGTTTGTTTCTTCACCTTCACTGCAGCATCAAACCTGCCGAAATAGACTGCAGACTATGGTCTCTTTGCATGTTTGGGTGTTTTCCTAGCTAGCAAGAGCGGGACTCACTATGTTCTATAGGTGTAGCAGGTATGTTATTGGTAGAAAGTGAAAGACTTGGTTCCATTTATACTGGCTGCATGCTGGTCAATACTGGTTTCTTTTTTCCTTTTAGTTCCTAGCTCCATTCTTCACTTGACTTCAATAAGTTCCTAGTCTCATTTATGCTTTACTCTTAGAACTTGATGGCTCTCTCAATTTATTTTCTTTAAGTTATATCTTTCACCCAATAGTGTTTTTTTGGGTCAATGAACATGGCAATCAGTTGTCTCACTTTTTTCTTCTTCTTATGATTGGTATTATCTCGGTGATGACAGCTATTGTGAAATTTTAGATACTTGTTTGCAATATAAGGATGCAAGTATAAGGTCAATCCCACAGGAAGAGTGAGACGTGGAAAGATAGAATCGACAAAATAAAAAAGAGTTAAAACATTGTTGTATAATTTAGTAAATATTAATTCCTCAATATAATTTGATTAGTATTTATTGTATAATTTGATTTTTATTTGTTTCTTTCCTTATTTGATTTGAAGATTAATAATAGTTGATCTATTAAGGAATTTATACATTGTATATATATATTGCATTAGTTGATCTATTAAGGAATTTATACATTGTATATATATATTTAAAGCAGTGGCTATATATGCAGTGATTGGTGCAATAAATTATTGAAAGGATACTTGTCGCAATTCTAGACTACCTTTAAAGAGTAATTTGGATAATATATATTTTTTGAGGAAAAAAAAAAAAGGAGATTTCATTAGAATCATATTGGAAAATACAAAGCAAATTGCTTTGCATCAAGAATCTCACGAATATATTATGGGGGATCATACTGCCACACCTTATCCAAATTATTATTTAGAGCCAGACGAGCTAGAAAATGAGCCACCTTATACTCCTCTCAACGAACATAGCCCATTTCCCAACAAGAAAAATGCAGCAATATTGTAACACTTCAGTCCCATATTGGAAATATGAGAAAAAGCCCACATAGAGTGGGTGGTTTATAAAAATAGTTATGAGTGTTAAGTTCCACATTACCTAGTTACTATGTGAAATTGGGCTTTATAATGAATTCTGGGAAGTTTCAAATTGATTAGTCCTTTTGGGGTGACAGTACAGATGTAACTAGACATTTTCCCTAGGTCGTTACAAATGGCATCAAAGCCATATTATGTTGGCTCCCACATTACCTAGTTACTAGGTAAAATTAGGCTTTATAATGAATTTTGGGAAAACTCCAAATTGACTAGTCCTTTTTGAGATGATAACGTAGATGTGGCTAGTGTTTTTTTTTTTATGTTATTACAAACATGGTACGTATATCCTCTTTAAGATGACCCCTGCAGCTATCATCAGAAATTGTAGAATTTACAACTCCAACTGCCACCTTGGCATCACCCTTCAGTTGGATTTGAAGCTGTCCCAAATCACAGCATATTTCGGCAGCCATTAAAGCAGCCATTGCCTCTGCAAAAGTGGGATCCAAAAAGCCTGGACGGGCCATCGTCTGCGCCACACACATAGTGCCAAGATGATCTCGTACAGCTGCTCCAAGACCCACTCTCCCATTTTTTGTATCCACACTTGCTTTCCAGTTTACCTTGAACCACCCATGAGGAGGAGCTTGCCATTTTCCAAAGTTAACAGAACCATTATTCACATCTCTTTGTACTGTTCCAGCCGAGATTGTGTGATAATTCTTGACAGCCATGAGAGTTTCCCTAACAATCGTATTCGGATGTGAGAAAATCCCTTCGTGAACCACCGCATTTCGCCAAAACCAAATTCACCAAGCAGTGCCCACAAATATTTGGAACTTCGTCTCATCACACTTCTCGAACATACCTTCAGCCACTTGCAAGAAATCTGGTCCATCAAAAACGCCTTTTCTGGAATTTCGCACTCCTCACACCCCAGATATCCCTCTCCAAAGGACAATGCGACAAGATGTGGTAGTAATTAAATTTGGCCGTCAATTCTTAATAAACACTTAATTACGATCATTATATTAAAAATCTTATCAACGATTATTTAAGAGAAAAACACAATTTACACCCTCAAAATCTTTCCCGATTTTTAATTTGGCCTATAATGCTTAAAAATTGGAAATGTACCTGATCAATGTATCAAATTCCCAATGCAACCCCTATCCGTTAGCAATTTCTGTCTAATTTGATTGAAAATTGCTCACATCCTGAGTATTTGCATTTTTTGTTTAAACTTTTCAAAATTGCCCCTAATTAAAGAAACAAATAATAGATTTATTTTTTTAAAAAAATAAAAATAGGGGTGGCCAAATGGGGGTGGTTGAGCCACCCTCAAATGGCCAACGGAGGTGGCTTGGCCATCCCCAAATGGCCCAAGGGCCCAATTCTTTTGCCTTTTTTTTTTCCATTTTTTTTTTGTTTTTGTTTTTCAAAAAATATAGGGACAATTAGGTCTTTTCAATAATTTTTGTAAGAGAAAATGGAAATTATTGATTGATGGGTCACATTATGAATTTTTTATACTTTATTGGAGTACAATGACAATTTTTAAACATTGGAGGCCATATTGCAAATTGAGTGAATTTGTTCTGTTTTGTTTTTCTCTTTTAAACAACTGTCCAGAATGCTTGGTAAATGGATATTTTGTCTTTGGTCTGTTCGCATATATACTATTTTGTTTGGAAAACACTTAACACTTTTTGGGTTTTTTTGGAGAGCTTTTGACCAAATTGCCCTTGTCTCTAACCCTTGGAACAAATCGAAGCATGACATGCACCTGATAGCCAAAAGTCAGCCACCACCCACTGGCACCCTCCTCACAGCAGCGGCATTGGCTGCATAAGGGAGAGCCAGTGGTCCGATGAGGACCGCCTGTGGCTCAAAGCATTGGCAGCCCATACGGGCTGCCAGTGGGTGACAGGGCCAGGGTTCCCTGCCGGCCAGCGTCATATGGGCGCTTGGGCAGTGGAAGCCCCATACGGGGCTGCCTGCAATGGATAGAAATGGCCGCCCATATGGGCTGTCGATCCTCTAGCCGAGCGGCGACTGTTCACTTGGCTGCTTAAAAAAAAAAAAAAAACCCACCTCGCTTGCAGCGATTCTTAGCCGGAATCGCCCTTAATGGACAACAACAAACAGCCCTACACGGGTTGCCTGTCATTTGGTCGGAGCGTTGGCCTTTAGTGGCCAACACATGAGGAGGGGCATAAGGGAGGGCGACGGCGCAAGGGCTTGGGCATTTTCGGGTTGGGGAATAAGTGATCTGGGTAGGGTTTTCTAACCCATTAGGAATCGGGTCTAGTGTTTTCGGCCATTGGGTATAGGTTTNATGTATGATATTATATCATACGCTTATGCAATTAATAATTTAGTTAATTTATCGTTACAAAAAATCAATTTTTTAGTAATTGACCATTGGTAACGTTTTAGGGGCGATCAAAACGTTACTATTGGATGGTAGCATGCCCAAAACGTTACCAATGGTCAGTTACTAAACCGTCGGTTGCCCAAAACGTTACCAATGATCAGTTACTAAACCGTCGGTTGCAAATGATAACGTTTCACTTTTTGAAACGTTACCAATGGTTTTTTTTTTTTTTTTTTTTTTTCAGACTCCATTAGTAATGTTTCAGTTTCAGAAACTGAAACGTTACTAAAGTTTAAATAATAATTAAAAAAAAAATTCTCATCTTCAATTCAAATCGTTCCAAACCAGACCGCATATACATCCGGCGAATTAGACTCTACTAACCAGACCACATATACATCCGGCAAATTCTCATCTTCGATATTTCAGACAAGCTATACAACCCCTTCAGCAAGAAAGCACAAAAATTTACCTCAACCAGTCCAGCTTTAGGAAGCACGCAAAATCTAAACTAAAATACAAGGCTTTTTTTACCAAGAATATACGTCAATCACATACCTTAACTAGGCTAATCAAGAACAAATTGATTTACCAAAACCAATTTCGGATAAACAAATTATAGTTAAAAAAAAAAAAAAAAGCGAAAAAGAAATTACCCATTTCCAACAAACTGTGGCGCGTCGAAGGCAGTCGATCGCCGAGACGATCTCCCAGTGGCGAGGCTCGAGGTCGTTGGAGATGGGGAAATAGCCGGCGAGAGTGATCTTGACGGCGGATGCGGCCACCGACTCGAACTAGAACACCGTAAGTCGGAGGGTCGGGACACCTCCACAGCGCCGTGCATGCCCGGCACTTCGACTGCGGGTTTCGCGTTCTGACTCTTCGCGGGTTTGGGTATGGAGTTGAATTCCTGTGGCTTGCCTTTGAACCAAGAGAGAAGACCCATGGCTTTTGGAGAATGGGATCCCAAAGGCTTTACACAGATTTGGTAACTCACCCCAGATCTGGTCATCGCTCACGATCAAATGAGGAAGCCCGTCTGACCCACAAAGCAAACCCTTTGCCTTTTGTTTCGGAGATTGGCAGTGAAGAAGGGGGCCGCCGAATGCCGGCAACGACGACAACGAGCAGTTAATATATCGGGTTCCGGTGTTCGACTGAGAGAAAAATAAAATAAAATAAAATAAAAGAGGGGGAAGAGAAAGAAAAAGAGGGGGAAAAGAAAAACCATTCAGTGCAGGCCAGCGGGATGAGTGAAAAAAAGGGGGAAGAGAAAGAAAAAGAGGGGGAAAAACCATTGTGCAGGCCAGCCAGATCAAAACCATTGGTAACGTTTGGGATTACCAACGTTACCAAATGGTAATGTTTTGAACTCCAAACGTTACTAAAAAAAAAAAAAAAACAAATAATAAATAAATAAATAAAATATATAAACATTTGGTAACATTATTTGGTAACGTTTGACTTTTCAAACGTTACCAAATTTTCAATAAAAAATAATTAAAAACAAAAATAAATTATATAATATAATTTTTTTTTTTTTTGGTAATGTTTCAATTTTCAAATGTCACCAAATGCATTTTTTTTTTTAATTTTTTAAACTATCCATTAGTAACGTTTGGGATTTTGAAACGCTACTAAATTAGTAACGTGTCAAAATTGACACGTTACTAACCTCCTATTTTTTTGTAGTGTATAGTAACATTGATATATGAGGAAAATGATCTTTTCCATTTCAAAATTCATTTATTTCCTTTATTTAGTACCTTTTGAAGGGTAATTTCCAATATATGATGATATGTAACATATGTTAGTTAAGTGTTATAATTATTTTCGTATAAGTGCATTTAATAATTTGTAGGCTAATTATATATAAAATATCATTTATGGATGGTAATGGACTTATGTCACTTATTTATGGTTAAGTATAAAATTAGGAATAGGATCCTCTCCATTTCTGAAATGGAGAATATCCATCTGTAAATTTTATATCCTTCAAATATTCAATTAAACCTTCAATTTCAATTGGTTCAAGTTTGATCGATCATTATCATTTGATAGTTTAAGTATTACTTTTTATTTTATTTTCTTTTATTTTTAACAAGTTATATTAGTCTATTAAAATTAAGTCCCGTAGAAAAAATAAATAATTTTTTTGGGTTATAATTATAATTTCTTCCTATTTTAATTTTTTTTAATATACATATATACCATTTAATAATCGAGTCGGGTACGAGCCGAGCTTTATCAAGCCAATCCCAAGCGAGCGCACGGATAGCTTTGCTCGTTTACAGCCCTACTAGAGTAATATACAAAAGAGACAATGCCTCTTGAATAGTAACTTTTCTTTGATAGTGCCAAGTTACGCTTTTGCCCTTTGTTATTTTGTTGACCTAGTTTAATTGGTAAGGAAATAATGAATTTGATTTGGGGTTATTTTGTCTTTTCCATGCCTCCTGAATAGTAAATTTTCTTTGATAGCCCCGAGTTACATTTTTGCCCTTTGTTATTTTGCTGACCCAGTTTAATTGGTAAGGAAATAATGAATTTGATTTGGGGTTATTTTGTCTTTTCAAGGCACTAGGTAAGGATTTTCTGTCTTTTTATATCTTTTGTCAGAGTGGTTTTATTTTCTTTTATAAGCTTTGATGTTTATCTTATCCATTTACTTTTGTAATGATATACTATGGAATTATTAAGAATTGGAATGTATTTGTCCTAAATAGTATTCTTCTTAATCTTCTACTTTTATTATTATTATTATTATTATTTTTCATCCACTTAAAGTGGACGCTAATAACCAATTATCAGCATCGACCTTCAATGTCGACGCTGATAATCCCCTACTTTTATTATTATTATTTTCGATAACAGTATTAGTGTCCACTATTGTGGATGCTAATAATATATTATCAGCATCCACCCTCAATGTCAACGCTGATAAGGGCTTATTAGCGTCCACTATATGTGAATGCTGATAATCCCCTACTTTTTTCTTTTTTTTTTTAATTAAATTTTTTGGATAATAGTATTAGCGTCCACTAATGTGGACGCTAACAATATATTATCAGCGTCGACCATCAATGTCAACGCTGATAATTGGTTATTAGCGTCCACTTAAATCCCCTATTATTTTTATTTTTGGATAATGGTATTAGCGTCCACTAATGTGGACGCTAATAACATATTATTAGCGTCGACCATAATGTCGACGTTGATAATCCCCTACTTTTATTTTATTTTTATTTATTTATTTTTCATTAACAGTTTATAACATATATCAGCGTCAACCTTCAATGTCGACGTTGATAATGTGTTTTTAGCGTCCACTATGAATTTCGATGCTAATGATCTGTCAACAGCATCCACTTCTACGGACGTCGATAGTTTCAATTTTTTATTTTTATTTCTTTTATTATTATTTATGACTATTAGCATCCATTTATTATGGACGCTAATAATGGACTTTGAATGTCGACGCTAATAATAATTTATCGCCCCTAATAATTTTTTTGCCTCCCTGCCATTATATTAGCGTCGACTTTTTAGCATCCACTCAATGGTGGACGCTAATACCTATATTTTGGGTTGACTAATAGCGTCCACTGCGATTTGGACACTAATAATTACCTATTAGCATTGACTTTAGGATGTTGACGCTGATACTCGATCATTAGTGTCGACTCTCTGGTTGATGCTAATGCTGTCGTCGCTGATGGGGTAATTTCTTGTAGTGTTAATGCAACTAATTAACCATTGTGGCTTACCTTTATCCTTGTGCTTGTTGGGTTAGACCCAATTTGAACCCATTGAACAAGAAATTGAAAAACACAAAACAAAAAAATTAGAAAGAAAATAAAAAGTCTAAATGGTTTTATATGATCCTCATTCAACATGCCCAACTCATCTTTGAAAGAACTTTGCAGGATGATGTTATTATTTTTAGGTATTCACATTCGTATTTGCATCATACAATTATTATTTTTATTAGTGTGATTATTATGATTATTATCCGTTATCGCAAATGAGGTAATGGGCATTTTGATCTCTATTAGGACATATTTTAGATGATTTTAAAATAGTTTGGGCTTGTGTTAGTATTTTCTTAAGCCCTAATGTTTTAGATGAAATCCATATCATGTTCGTTCCTCTCATTTATAAAGCTTTCTCAACTTAATTATGGCGATTAATTAAACCAGAGTATTGTGGATATTGATGCATGAATGATTTGAAAGAAAGCATGATCAAATGAGAATATAAAATAATAGTAGAATAAAAAAAAATAAACATAAAGATTTTACATAATGCCATCTATAACATAATAAAATTTTAAAAGTTACATTATACTCTTATTTAATTGATAATTTTACAATAATACAAAATGCTCATATTTATAAGAGAATTGCGATAGCTTGTTATCAAACCTAATTTCAATTAATACTATAAAATGTAAGTAATGTGCAATATTACTTCAATATATTCTCCCACAGGATTTTCTAGAAAGTAAATCGGTCATGTTTAGTGGAACATGCAACGACTTCTCAACGTTTTTGTGTCTTTTCTTCTTATAGTTTTTGTGTCTTTTCTTCAACTATATCAAAGAATAAATCATTTTATTTTCAATATTTTCTGTTTTAATTCTAGTTTCTTTTATCCCGACTCCCAAGTCTTTTATTCCTTTTTTTTTTTTTATTGTATTTCTCATTTTCAAAAAAAAAATAAAAAATAAAAAATCTATCATTGGAGAATCTTGAGCCTATGATAGTTCTTTGCCTCCGTTTACTGTGATTCCCCTTTTCTTGTGTTAAAAAAATTAAAAAAAAAAAAAAATCCAAAATAGGCTTTGTTCACTCCGAATGGCTCCCTCCATGCATGATTGTTGGTGGGCTCCACTGTAGCCCAATCACTGACGTCTTCTCCTCCGGCAACATCTCTACTTACGACTTCTCCTCTGCTAGCGCCAGCCCACCGTCTTGAACGCTCTAGCCGCCGTCGAGCCATCCAACACCATCCCATCTCGCGCAGCGCCGTCACCAAATTAAAGTTGCTAGAGTTGTTACCAACTTCATCTCACGCCAGATCGTGTTTCCATTCTTTTGTGGTTCATTGAAGATAAAGTTTGTTTGGTAACGGGTTTGATTTACCCTTATTTGAATATGCAGATATTCCTATTATAGTTTAGGAAAATTATATCCTGTTTTAGTTGCTCCCTATTTATATAATAATAATAATAATAATAATAATAATAATAATAATAATAATAATAATAATAATAAATGCATTTAAATTTGGACCTTTATTTTGTTTAGGTTTTGCAATTTTAATTTGGACTAGTTTTATTTTGTTTAGGTTTGGTGAATTTAGATTATGCAAATGTTAAAATAATTAGAAGTTCCCATATAATTTGGACTACATATATTAATTTAATTATTCAGTCCCCCTTCTCCCAAAAAAAAAAAAAAAAAAATTCAGTCCCCATATAAATGTTATTGAAAGTCCCCATGTAAACGATGCATTTAAAGTTAAATTTAAATGCATTTAAATTTGGACCTTCATTTTGCAACGGAAAAAACTAAAAAAGAAATAATTAGGTATATGTAAATGTTATACTAAAATAAGAGTAACAAAAAAAAGAAAAGGTACAACTAACCTAGTTTTAATTCTTTTACTTAGGGTCCCCTTACAAAATGCATTTAAACTTCTAGTGGTTTTAATTTGGTTTAGGTCTTTCAAATTTAGATTCAGTAAGTGCCATAAAGAAAGGGAAAAACCAAAAAAATTAAACTACAGCTACTTAACAAATACATTATAATTTGTAGTATATTTATTGGTTTGTATTTAAACTCGATGTACATATGTGTTTTGTTATTTTTAAGTCTTGTGTATTTATTTCTAATGTCCGTAGATAACAATGGACAAGAGTTGGATGACAAAGCCTAGGGATACGAAGTAATACAAAGACAGTTGTAGATCGTTCATGGAATTCGCAGCTGGGAATTACACAGTCCAAGATGGTAAGATTTACTGCCTGTGTGTGTCACCTTAACCCGCACTATCCGCCGGGCATGGTTCTCGCCACTTAACTTGTAAATGCATAATTACTACATATAAGGATTGGATGTATCATGGTGTGAGGCCTGTATGGGGTCATGTTGAAGGGTCTCCTTTGAATCACCCGACCGTAGATGCAGCAAGTGCAAGTAGTGAACAAGGTGGAAATATGCACGCTATGTTGTGTGATGTGTTTGGCATGCACGATGTCAAGGGAGACAACTGTGAGTCTCAGGTCATTTTGCAAGGTGATGAAATTTTTGTAGATGAAGAAGTAGATCAAGGTGATGTCTGAAAGTACTACGAGTTTCTTAAAAGGCAGAGACACCTCTACATGACAGGACCAAACATAGCAAACTAAGTGCAACTGTACATCTGTACAACTTGAAGTGTGTTGGTGGAGTTAATAACACAATATTCACATCTTTCCTTGAGTTCATCAATCAATTGTTGCCTGCGGATGATGGAGCTTTGCTAGTTAATACATATGAAGCAAAAAAATATTTAAGGGACATGGGACTCGGGTATGAGAAGATTCCAACTTGTTGTAATGATTGCATGTTATTCTGGAAGGGCAACAAGGAGTTAAATTCATGTACAGTTTGTGAAAAATCTAAGTGGAAAGATGAAATTCATTTAGACGAGGATGGTCAACCCATATCATCAAGTAAGAAATGTCCGATGAAAGTATTGCAGTGGTTTTTACTTATATCGAGGCTATAGAGGTTGTTTATGTCGTAGTATACCACGCCCTATATGAAGTGGCATGCAAACAGCCACACAAATGACAATGTATTGAGGCATCCAGCCGATGATGAAGCATGGAAATCATTTGGTAATTTACACCCGCAATTTGTAACGAATAGTAGGAATGTAATGCTTGGATTAACCCTAGATGGATTTAATCCTTTTGGGAACCTTAGTACATCCCATATCACTTGGCTTGTAATGCTTGTACCATACAACTTGCCTCATTGGATGTGTATGAATCAAACGTCTTTCATACTATCACTGATATAGATGTCTACCTTTATTCCTTAATTGATGAATTACAGGAACTATAAAATATAGGGGTACGCACTTTTGATGTCTTCACAAAAACATATTTTAGGCTGCAAGCACAATTGATGTGGACAATTAATGATTTTCTGGCATACGCAAATTTGTCCAGATGGCTTACTAGGGGTGCAAAGGCTTGTCCTTACTATATGCATTCAACAAGGTCTAGATGGTTAAAATATGGCTGCAAATTTTGTTATATGGGGCATGGGCAATACTTGCCCTTGGATTATCCATAGAGGAAGAACAAAAGAACTTTTGACGGTAACCAAGAACTACAATGTGCACTCCATGTGCCAAGTGGAGATGAAATCTTAAGACAATAAGAAGGGATGGTATTTGGGGATGAGGATGAAGGTAAGTCAAAGCCAAAAAGTAGTAAGAACAAAGGAGAGAAGCGGAAAAAGAATACTTCTAATAAACAACTATCAGATCGTAATCATATAGTATGGAAGAAGAAGATTATTTTCTTTAGGTTGCTATACAGGAAGGATAATTTTCTGTAGCACAACCTTGATGTAATGCACATAAAGAAAAATATGATGGACAACATACTTAGCACAATATTTGACATCAAAGGAAAAACAAAGGACAACCTCGAAGCCCGTAAAGACTTGTATAAGATGGGTTTGAGACATACATTACATCCATTTACGGCCGAGAATGAAAAAATCTATATGCTGCCAGTGGTCTTACCAAATTTAGGTACTCGCAATTGTACGAACTGCAGCTCGTATAGCGTTTGTGCAAGACATAGCTTTTTTAGGTACTCTTCAATTTAGGTACCCCTTCAATTTAGGTACTCTTCAAAACTGACATAGCTTTTTTTTTTTTTTTTTTGGATGAATAAGTGATTTCATAAAAGTTCAATTAGACTAAAACAACTATCAACCAAACTTATACATAAATTGCAGCATAAACACACTGCAGAAACAATGCAACACAAAACCACTGCAGAATAACAACATTAGAAACCCCACCCAAGGCCTAAAATAAAGCCTTCCAACAACAACTAAAAATTGAACCAAAACACAGAACTTCCAAGCAGCAGATAAATCTGCAGCAGATAAACAGAGACAAGGAGCTCAAAACAGCCATATAATGACACCCAAAAGACCTATTCTGTAACATATTAATCTGTAGAAAAGACAAAAAAAAAAAAACCCAGCAAAACAAACCCCACCCAAAGGCCAACTAAAACCTTACATCAAAATGATCTAGCAGCTAGCAGCAGAACAAATAAAACCAAAAAACAGCCAACCAACATCCATCAGCCTAATACCAGCAAAGAATATATATGCAAGCAGGTTCCACAAGGAGCAAAGTCCAAGGTTCTCCTCATTCT
>CM017326.1:25725275-25756495 GCA_006937295.1 Carpinus fangiana
CAGGAAAAAGTGTCTGGATGGCTAGAAGCCCTCTTTTAACAAGAAGCTTACACTAGACATCCCAACACTTTTTCCCAGTTCCCCATTCCCGAATGATCCGATCTATTCAATAAATAAATAGACTTATGTATTTTTCTTTATTTAAATGAATGTGGGGTCCAGATCATTCGGGAAAATGAATCCGGGAAAAAGTGTTTCGATACCTAGTAGCCCTCTTTTCACAAGAGGCTTATACTAGACATCTCAACACTTTTTCCTAGTTCCGCTTTCCCGAACGATCCGGTCAAATACAATAAATAAATGGACTTATATATTTTTTTAACTTAAATGAATGTGCGGTCCAGATCATTCGAAAATGGGGATTCAGGAAAAAGTGTTGGGATGCCTAGCAGTCCTCCTGTAATAAAAGGCTAATAGTAGACATCCCAACACTTTTTCCCAAACCCCCTTTCCCGAATGATCCGATCCATACAATAAATAAATATAGTTATATTTTTTTCCCATAAATGAACGTGTGGTCCAGATCATTCGGGAAAGGAGATCCGGGAAAAAGTGTTTGGACGGCTAGAAGCCCTCTTTTAACAATAGGCTTACACTAGACATCCCCACACTTTTTCCCAGTTCCCCTTTCTCGAATGATCCGATCCATTCAATAAATAAACTTATGTATTTTTCTTTATTTAATTGAATGTGGGGTCCAGATCAGTCGGGAATGGGGATTTGGAAAAATGTGTTTGGATGGCTAGCCGTCCTCCTGTAATAAAAGGCTAATACTAGACATCCCAAAACTTTTTTCCAAATCCCCTTTCCCGAATGATCCGATCCATTCATTACTTAAATGAATGTGGGGTACCGATCATTCGAGAAAGGGGATTAGGGAAAAAGTGTTGAGATGCCTAGCAGTCCTCCCGTAATAAAAGGCTAATACTAGACATCCCAACACTTTTTTCCCAAATCCCGTTTCCCGAATGATCCGATCCATTCAATAAATAAATATATTTATATATATATTTCCTTAAATGAATGAGTGGTCCAAATCATTCGGGAAAGGGGATTCGGGAAAAAGTGTCGGAATGTCTAACTATCCTCTATTAATAAAAGGCTAATACTAGACATCCCTACCCTTTTTCGCAAATACCCTTTCTCAATGATCCAATCCATTCAATAAATAAATAGATTTATATATATATTCTTTTTCCTGAAAGGAACGTGGGGTCCTGATCATTCAGGAAAGGGGATTCGGGAAAAAGTGATAGGATGCCTAGCAGCCCACTTTTAATAAGAGGCTAATACTACACATCCCAACACCTTTTTCCGAAATCCACTTTCTAAAATGATCTGATCCATTCTATAAATGAATTTGTGGTCCAGATCTTTCGGGAAATGGGATCAGGGAAAAAGCATTTTGATGCCTAGCAGCCCTCTTTTAATGAGAGGCTTATACAAGACGTCTCAACTCTTTTTCCCAATTCCCATTTCAAGAATGATCCGATCCATTAAATAAATAAATAGACTTGTATATTTTTCTTTACTTCAAGGAATGTGGGATACAAATCATTCGGGAATGGGAATTCGGGAACAAGTGTTGGGATGCCTAGCTGTCCTCCAGTAATAAAAGGCTAATACTAGACATCCCAACACTTTTTTCGCAAATCCACTTTTCCGAATGATCCGATCCATTCAACAAATCAATAGATTTATATTTATTTTTTTTTACTTAAATGGATGTGGGGTCCAAATCATTTGGGAAAGGGGATTCGGAAAAAGTGTCGGGATGTCGAGCAGTCCTCTTTTAATAAAACGCTAATACTAGAGATCAAAACATTTTTTCAAAAAATCCCCTTTCCCGAATGATCCGATCAATTCAATAAATCAATAGACTTATATATTTTTCTTTACTTAAATGAATGTGGGGTCCAGATTATTCAGGAATGGGGATTTGGGAAAAAATGTCAAATGTCTAGCAGTTCTCTTTTAATAAAAGGCTAATACTAGACATCCCAACACTTTTTCCCAAATCCCCTTTCCCGTATAATCCAATCCATTCAATAAATAAATAGATTTATATATATATATATTTCCTTAAATGAATGAGTGGTCCAAATCAATCGGGAAAGGGGTTTCGGGAAAAAGTGTTGGGATGTCTGGCAGTCCCCTTTTAATAAAAGGCTAATACTAGACATCCTAACTCTTTTTCGCAAATCCCTTTCTCGAATAATCCGTTCCATTCAATAAATAAATAGATTTATATATATATATTCCTTTTCCTTACAGGAACGTGGGGTCCTGATCGTTCGGGAAAGGGGATTCGAAAAAAAGAGATGGGACGCCTAGCGGCCCTCTTTTAATAAGAGGCTAATACTAGACATCCCAACACCAATTCCCAAATCTCTTTTCCCGAATGATCTGATCCATTCAATAAATAAATATACTTATATTTTTTCCCTTAAATGAACATGTAGTCCAGATCATTCGGGAAAGGTGATCCGGGAAAAAGTGTTTGGATGCCTAGAAGCCCTCTTTTATCAAGAGGCTTATACTAGACATCCCAACACTTTTTCCCAATTCCCCCTTCCTGAATGATCCGATCCATTCAATAAATAAATAGACTTATTTAATTTTCTTTACTTAAATGAATGCGGGGTCCAGTTCAATCGGGAATGGGGATTTGGGAAAAAGTGATGGGATGTCTAGCAGCCCTCTTTTAATAAGAGGCTTATACTAGATATTCCAACACCTATTTCCAAATCCCTTATCCCGAATGATCCAATCCATTTAATAAATAAATCTAGCCATATTTTTTTCTCTTTAATGAACGTGTGGTCCAGATGATTCGGGAAAGGGGATCCGGGAAAAAGTGTTTGGATGCCTAGAAGCCCACTTTTAACAAGAGGCTTATACTAGACATCCCAACACCATTTCCCAGTTCCCCTTTCCCGAATGATCCGATTCATTCAATGTATAAATAGACTTATATATTTTTCTTTTCTTAAATGAACGTGGGGTCCAGATCATTCAGGAATGGGGATCCGGGAAAAAGTGATGCGATGCCTAGCAGTCCTCCAATAACAAAAGGCTAATACTAGACATCTCAACACTTTTTCCCAAATCCCCTTTCCTGAATGATCCAATCCGTTCAACAATTAAATAGAATTATATATATATATTCCTTCAATGAATGTATGGTCCAAATCATTCGGTAAAGGGGATTCGGAAAAAAGTGATTGGACGCCTAGCGGCCCTCTTTTAATAAGAGGCTAATATTAGACATCACAACACCTATTCTCAAATCCCTTTTCCCAAATGATCTGATCCATTCAATAAAGAAATATAGTTATATTTTTTTCACTTAAATGAACATGTGGTCCAGATCATTCGGGAAAGGGGATCCGGGAAAAAGTATTTGGATGCCTAGAAGCCCTCTTTTAACAAGAGGCTTATACTAGACATCCTAACACTTTTTCCCAGTTCCTCTTTCCCAAATGATCTATTCCATTCAATAAATAAATAGACTTATATATTTTTCTTTTCCATAAATGAATGTAGGGTCCAGATCATTCGGGAATGGGAATTCGGGAAAAAGTGTTGGGATGCATAGCAGTTTTCCTGTAATAAAAAGCTAATACTAGACTCCCCAACACTCTTTCCCAAATCCCCTTTCCCAAGTAATCCGATCCATTCAATAAATAAACATATATATATACATATACATCTATTTTTTTTTTAAATAGATGTGGGGTCCAAATCAATCGGGAAAGGGGATTCGGGAAAAAGTCCTGGGATGTCTAGCAGTCCTCTTTTAATAAAAGGCTAATACTAAATATCCCAACCCTTTTTCACAAATCCCCCTTCTCGAATTATCCAATCCATTCAATAAATAAATAGATTTATATATATATTCCTTTTCCTTAAAGGAACGTGGGGTCCTGATCATTCGGGACCTTTGTGTGTTCTCTATGGAATACTTTTCTTGTTGCACAAGAATACTTTTCTTGTTGCAAAAAACAAATCGGTGAATAAGAAAGAAAGGGCAGCTGTAAAAGCAAAAGACGTGGTACTCAATAAAAGATAAAACACATGACCACATGACTGCAATCTTAGTGTTACATACCAAAATCTTTCTTGATCTTCTCTAAAGTTTAAAATATTTTAGGTAACTTTATTTTTTAAGTCTTTCTACTTTTAAAAATTATTGATGTGAAAAATTAAAAACAACTAATATAAAAAAATATTAAATTTTAGTTACATAATAATTTTCAAAATCTAAGCAAAGTATTAAAAAATAAAGTTTTCGTATTCTTCTTCAAACCGACTCATAATTAAGGGTAAATATATAATAACTCCTTGGGTCTGCCTTCCAAAATTTTAAAATGCTTAGGTTTTTTTTTTCGAAAATTTACTCCCTGGGTGGAAGGAAACTGGAATAAAATCCCTGCCGTCACACTTTTGGTAACGGCCGTTAACGGACCCAAAACGCATCGTTTTGGGACCTGACACGTCGGACGAGCTCTCCAGGTAGGATCCAAAACGTACCGTTTTGGCACTAGCCAAAACGGTGCGTTTTGGGCTAAACTTGGGGGTTATTCATCAACACCCCCAGACCACTCGTGTGAGGCAGCAGGTCACCCCCCATCCCCATCTCGCGACCCCATCTCCCCCGACACCCACCCACCCACTGACGAACCGACCCAGACTTCGGCGCACCACCGGCGCAACACAGACCATACAGACGGTACACCCGTGACTGCGATTCAGGCGCTCCACCGGCGGCTCGCATTCCGGCGACTAGGGCTCCATTTTTCTGAAAAATAATTTTGGGGAAAAATCTCTGAGTAGCAGGTATGATCCAAAATTTCTTGAGGGATTTTGTTGTCTGAAACGTATATAAGGTTTTTATTGTGCTTTTGGTTGGTTGTTGGTTGATTCCGGAGTTGTGGAAAAAAATCCGCTTTGTTGCATTATATCTCGTTTGAATTTGTGGACTTTTATGATTGGTAGTGAGTTTTGTGGTGGCCCTGGAAAGGGACAGTTGTGGTCCCGAATGCTGATGAAATTTGTTTGTTATGCTGTTTTTTAGTGTTCCACAGGTGGGCTTGTTGTCGTCTTTTTTGTCCCCATACGTAGCAAGCAGTCATAGTTTAGAAAAAAAAAATAAAGGAATCCTGTGTGGTGGCCCTGGAAACCAACAATTCAAATGAAAATAATTTCTGAACTCATTGATGCACAGTTTTACACGAGAATTAGAAAATTCAAGCACTTTTCTGTTATATAATGCAGTATGAAGTAGAAGAGAAGTCATGAACTTTTATAATATAATGCAGTCATATTATATAATGTAGTATGAAGTAGGAGTAGAAGACAATTGAAATTATATAGGCGAACAAGTTAGAAGGGTGTACTTTTGGAACATACATCTCAATTAGTTTTGTTGGATGAATTGATTGCACACCAATGTAAGCACTAAATTTGTAGTTTTTATTTGCCATATCCTTGTGAGGATATGTGAAAATGAGGCATTAGTAAATATACCATTTATTTGGTAAACTTGATGTTGGGTTCAGACTTCGAAAAAAGGAAACATACAAAGTAGAAAAGATTAGGGAGCATGACTTGAGATGTAAAAAAGAAGCTTAAAAAAATTTCGAGCTTTAACTTTTTGGCTCCTGAGATGTAAAAAATTAGCTAAATAAAATTATCTAGCGTTTTCATGAGTTTTGTTAGATTTTTACAAAAAAGCTAAATATAAAGAGCCCATTATTGTGAATGCTCTAAGATCTCTCAGCTTCCTTTTTCTTCTTTCTCTGGTCTCCTATTTATATTCAACTGATCAACAACAAAATGATGATCTCCAAAAATAATCCACCCATTCCTATGCCCTTCTCAATTTCCTAGAACACTTTGACCTTTGCCCTTCTCAATTGTATATTGTTAGGTCCCACTAATAAGATGAGCAGAATGAAGAAAATTATTAGTGAGTCGGACAATGACGACGAATTCTACACTAGGAAGCTTAAAAAGGTTTGTAATTTTTACTTTAGTTAAACCCATAAGATGTTTGTTTTTGTTTGCTGCTAACGAGTTATTTGTTATTGTAGAATGAACAATCATTGTCGTCTGCATCTGTTAGATCGTTGGTTAAAGAGGACATGGAACCTGTGCGGTGTAGGTGCGGATTTACAACCCCAATTATAACATCCACTACTACTAGAAATCCCGGGAGGCGATTTTATGGTTGTGCTATGTATGACCATAAAAAGGTATGCAACATTTTGGTGTTGAGTTACAGTATTTAAATCCTAATTGTATGTAGATATTTGAAGTTCTGAAAACCCATTTTTTCTTGCATTATGACAGAAAGTTGGACAATGCCATTTTTTCCAATGGTATGACAACAAAACTTGTGCACGTGGAAGGGAGGTCCTACCTGGGTTGTATAAACAGCTTCACTATCTGAAGGGTGAAGTGTCATCACTTAGAGCTAGATTGAGGATCCAAACATATTTGTTTGTTTTTTCGTTGGTGGTTTGTGCGTTGTTGTTTTGTCTGTTGTTGATGGGTCATTGAGGCATCAATGCTAATGCTCGGGGGCATTCATGTACAACTTATTTTGTGTATTTTGTATTGGTAGGCCAGAATTAAAAAATAGTATGACTTTTTAAATTTGTAGAATGAATGTGTATGTTAATGGCCGTTATGATTTCTATGTTAGCACGTTTTATTTCGTGTCCTAATTGCATGGTGATTGACCTAACCCAATTTAGCCACTTAACGAAATGTATAAATTTGCTTATAACCTTGTTTTTATTTAGTGACAACATAACAATATGGCATTGAAACCACTTAACCAAAAGCACCAACTGCCACCAACATAAAAACCCTATTATGTAAATAACCTATTGTCAACATAGCCATTACATACAAATGAATATAACCATTACAAACAAAATAACAAAGGAGGCTGTAACAAACGTGCCACCATGATTACAAGGCACCAACATAAAAACCCTATTATGTAAATAACCTATTGTCAACATAGCCATTACATACAAATGAATATAACCATTACAAACAAAATAACAAAGGAGGTTTGTGCCCCGCATATTGACGAACAAGGAAGTTCCTTGCAGCTTGAATTTCATCTTCAGATGCCTCCCTGTTTATTCCAAGTCGTTTGTATGGGTCCCTCATATTAATTCTAGGAAAGATAGCTAAACTTGCAGATAAGGAAAGAGATTGGAATCAATGATGCTTATTTGTAACAGAATTTAGTGAACCACATTAATAGAATAGGGTCATCACGTTGTCTAATAAATTCAATGCACTATGGTTCAAGAACAGATGGTAAACTAAAAGAAAGTTACACAGATAAGCCATCCATATCACAAATAAGTCCTTCCTGTAATAGCTCCACAAAACCAAATTCCACAAGTAATCCAAACAACCCTAATGTGTTATAAAAATCCATCTTTTGGAAAGTGAACAGTTGCTTTATTCATCTCAACCAACATACTTATGAGACTCAACACAGTAAAGCTCCCAGCCTTAAAAGCAAAGACAACCATGTACACACTTGCATCACAATGACCATCTGTTTCCTAGTTAGCATGCATATTTGTTTAGGTTTTCAAAACCATGGCGTCCAATAGAATTTTCTCCACTAACTACAGATCCCCGCGGACAAAGTGTAAACAAGCATAAACTAGTCAAGAAAGTAAAAGATTACCAGGAGGTTCATTTGACATATCACCATAAGAAGCATCCATTGTTACGTACCACATCTCTGTACCAAATCCTGCTTGTTACACTAAAACTTATGCTATTGTTATGGGCTCAACCCCATGTGGTTATAACAAAAAAATATATATAGATATATGTTAACAAAACAAAAAACTTCATGACAAACACATCATTGTGTTGCACATGTTCGGCTCCTTAGTACACGCGATGATCCCGCATTTCTCTCCGCCTGTGGTTCATAAGAAGAAAAATATTACTTATGTAACAAAAAACATAACAATGTTTTCCCAATTTCATAACAAAAAACATATTAACTAAAACGTAATTGTTTTACCTGTGATTGTGTCACCCGACGTGTACGAACACTTCGTTGTGACGACTTTCCTTCCGTTCCTACCTGCGGTTGAGCTTCTAATCCCTACAATACATTAACCAACAAATTAGGCAAAATCAATAATGGCCTTAAAAAGGACAAAAAAATGCTTTAAAATCAGGTGGGACCTTATGATATGGATCATCAACATTATTTTTCTTAAGTAAAAAGTAATGGTTTTACCTGTGACCATGTCACCCGACGTGTATGAACACTTTGTTGTGACGCCTCCCCTTCTGTTGCCACTTGTGGTTGAGCTTGTGATCCCTACAATGCGTTAACCAAACAATTACCAACATTGTCGTGTCGTAGCTACCTTATGAGTTGTATATGAATGTGGCTTAGTAAAAGAAAAGGGAAAGAAAAAGAAAAGGACAAGATTCCTTGGAACAGGAAAACAAACACAGTTGACACGTAAGGAAAATAAATCGGTGCTCCTAAAGAAGCCATACACGCAAAATAAGCAACATAAATATATCAAAATCTAAACAACTCATGTACAAATTATTTTAAAAGCATATATAATAATTTAGACATGTGCTTCGCTGCTTGGCTGAGCTTGGCCGCCATCTTGTTTAGGCTTCTTCGTTTTTGGCTTCCACCTTTTCTGGTTTGGATTCAAAGGTTGCTTGCAACTTTTCCAGTTATGTCCTAACCCTCCACAATTGCCACATTTCACCGTATATCCACTACGGGTAAGCTTGTACGGGTTAGTCGGCTCGTCTGGCTCTCTTCGCCTGGCTATCTTCGGTCTACCTGGAGCCCTTCTAACAATAGATGGCATAATGGGATCACATGGATCATCAGTTGGCCATGTATTTGGCCCTTCCATGCCAAATACTCTAGGACCATATCCTTCTACGTACTTGTCCATTTTGTAACATGCATCCACGTATTTTTCTGGCTTTTCCTTGTGCAGGTATATTGCAGCAACAACATGAGGACATGGGATCCCATTCAACTGCCACCGCCCACAACTACATGTATATTTATCTAATCTGACTATGCGGCGTGCATCATACATGTGGTCCACCTCGAACTCCATTTCATTTCTGCCAGTGACTTATGCAATTCCTAGCATCACTCTTCGACCTCTCCAACTTCTTTTGAATTTTTGGGCAAATGGCAAAATTCGCCGACCGGATACCATTTCTTTTCTGTTGGAAGCGGGCCATTATTTGGCGGCGAATATCCTCAAGCATGGTGAGAATGGGCTTACTCCTTGATTCCTTGATCCAGGCATTAAAACACTCGGCCAAATTATTTAACAAAATGTCACTCTTTGTTTCACAATTGAATGCATGCCTAGACCATGATTGCTTGGGCACATCACTAAGATAAGAATGTGCACCTTTGTCCATTTCAAAACTTTTTTGCATGTGCTCGTCAAATGCATATACGTTGGTTGCCCGTGCAGCCCCCCAAATCTCATCCTTAAATGCTTTACCCGTGTAGCCTCTCGCCTTGCAATTCGCATGCAAGTGTCGAATACATATGCGATGCTCTGCATGCGGCAACACAATGTCAACTGCGGTACCAAGCCCCTGCACATACAAATAAAAATGACACACAAAGATGTTTCAAGGAGTAAAATATGACAACTAAAATGGCTACAAAAAATAACAATAGAGTGCAATAAATAATTTGATAGAATTTAGCACATAATAATAATAAGAAATTTAATAAACTATTACCTTCTGCCTGTCAGTCATGATGGTCCAACCGAGTCCGCCCTCTGCCCCACATAAGTCTGTGAATAACAACTGGATAAACCATTGCCACGACTCTCTACACTCGGCCTCTGTCACAGCATATGCAATGGGGAACATGTCATCATTTCCATCTATGCCTATGGCACAAAGCAACTGCCTTCCATATTCCCCTTTTAGATGGCATGCATCTAAGCAAAGCATCGGCCGACAACCAGACTTAAAACCCCTCTTACACGCCTCAAGGCAAATGTACATTCTCTGAAAGAAGGCTCCATCCCTACAAACATAAGCACTACTACCAGGGTTCGTGCTTAGTATTGCCAATGCATATCGCCTGGTGAGTCGGTATTGGCTGGAATGGCTACCAAAAATCAGCCGCAATGCCTCTTTCTTTGCTCTGTAGCAACGATCAACCGGAACATCAATGTTCAGGTCCCTCTTAACCCTTTGTTGCAAAGCATATGGGGTCCATGTGGGATCATCCTTGAAGTCTTTCTTGTAAACACGGACAAGATACTCAACGTCACATCGGGTGTTTTCATATTGACTACCACAAGTATGGGTCGGGTATAAGGTCTTAATCTGAAAACATGCCCTTGTAGCATCAATTGAGGCATGAATCCTCCACTTGCAACCATTCCGTTCATGCTCTCTACAGATGGCACTAACCCTACCCAAGTCATTGTGCCTATAGTAGTAATCAAAACCGTTTTGCACCGCAAAAGTCTTTAACGCCCTCTTGAATTCATAGGCATCTGTGAACTGATCCCCTAGGGCAAGCTTGACCGGCCTCATCAAATCGTGTTTCTCATTAAATTGACGATACTTCTTTGGTTTGACCCCATCAGAATCACTGTCTCCCACACTTGATAGACCATCGCTCTCTTCTACTTCATCAGGTTGACATTCCCCAACTCCTACTCCCTCATTCACATTAAATTCAACACTGTCCCACCAGTGGGACGTTCCCTCCCTTTCCTTTCGAACCTCGTCAGAATCATAGTAGAGGTCTTCGTCTTCTCCATCAGTAAATTCAAACTCGCTCAACACCTGTTTCACAACCTCATCAATTCCAATAACATCTTTGTTCTTCCGAGGCCTACCACGTCTTTTGTGTCCTCTACCAGCTTCGGGCACAGCATTACCACCAACTGCGTCGTGTCCTGCCGGTTCAGTTTCGGGCACTTCATTACCACCAACATTGTCATGTCCTGGCGGTTCAGTTTCAGGCACAGCATCAACGCCAACATTGACGTTGCCCTCAGCAGACACAGGATGACCCTCAACAGGTTGTCCATCTTCTTCTCTTTGTATTGTCCTTCCTTCTGAGAAAATTATACCAAAAAAAAAAAAAAAAAAACAAAAACAAAACAAACAAACAAAACAATTTTATAGCAACAATCAGTTACAATTAAATAACCATCTTCAATTTAAAATATAAAAATATAATACATAAAACCATAAAAAAGTGATGGCAGGTGTACCTTTCTGGCTGGTGGTCGGATTCGCTGTCCAAAGTCTCACCTTTATTTCTCGTCTTCTAGCTCTTCGTTCTGACAAATTACGTAAACATTAAAAATACCCTTAAAAAGTACAATCAGTTAACAATTAACTAACAATTTTCACAAACAAAACAAATGTATAACAACAATCAGTTACAATTAACTAACCATTTTCAAATTCTTAGTTTAAAAATATAATGCATAAAATGATAAAAAAGTGACGACATATGTACCTTCCCTAGTGGTGGTCGGATTTGACCTAGTGGTCGGAGGCTCACTATCTACATCGCTTGTGATAGTAATACATTCAGGTGTACGAACACTTCTGGTGGTTGGTTGCTCACTTTCATCCACGCTTGCGGTTGAGGTCCTTCTCTTTGAGCGAGTCCTAGGAACGGATGTGCCTCTTCCTGTTTTAAATTAGAAAAATTAAAACATCAATTTCACTAATCCTTTTCAATTTTAAAAAATGAAATAGAATACATAAAACGATTTTTAACAAAGGTATAATTTCTACCTCCTCGGCTGGCGGTCGGATGCTCACTTGGTTGCTCACAGTGAGGCACACTAGTAGTGGGAGTCTTTTTCCTTGAAGGCGTAAGCTTGCGGGCAGCCTTTGTTTTAACCCGTACATGTGGAGTTTTACTTGGTGTTGCCTGAGAATCTTTTCTTTGTTCATTTGTGTTAACCTCGTCCCCGTCTTCACGGTCACCCATTTCTACTTCATCCACCCCACCACCACCTTCGCCAACTTGTGCTTGAGAATATTCATGCACAAAACCCTCATGTATCATAATAGAGTGGTCAACCGTATGTTCAACATATAGATGAACAACCTCGGGTTTGTAGTCTTCAATAACACTTAAAAAATCTACAATGTCTACATCGGTATCCAAAGCTATCACTTGTTCATGTTCCGCACCGACATTGTACCAACATTTAAATTCATTCACGTATCCGAAATCCCGAACCAATTCTTTCAGTTCCCACATAGTGAAGAACTGAACATCATACCCTGGCATGTCATGGACGTTACCATCTACATAGCTAAACGGCGCATGGCGCACCATGCCACCATGGTGGACCTTTAGATTGACAAGCATACCTGTGAACATATGAAAATAATACACTGACTTATCAAAATAATAATAATAAAAAACAGAGCAAATTAAAAACACTTTAGTAGGTAACGGCAAATTCTTAAGCACAAACATAGAATTTGCCATTTTATTGTGAATGGTTTCATAGTAATACCATGGTAGCAATTATCAAAAAAGACCCAAGGACTTGTAACAATGTATATATTCAGGACAAAAGAATATATTCTCTCTCCTAAACCCAACAATATATTCTCTCTCCTAGCCATGACAAAAATCAATGAGGAGCCTATATAGTTGTATATATATTTTAATAACAATATATATATTCAGGACAAAAGAATCTGCTTTTTGAATCAATGTTTTCCTACGGCAAATGTACATTCTCGTGTAAAACTGTGCATCAATGAGTTCAGAAATTATTTTCATTTGAATTGTTGGTTTCCAGGGCCACCACACAGGATTCCTTTATTTTTTTTTTTTTCTAAACTATGATGCTTGCTACGTATGGGGACAAAAAAGACGACAACAAGCCCACCTGTGGAGCACTAAAAAACAGCATAACAAACAAATTTCATCAACATTCGGGACCACAACTGTCCCTTTCCAGGGCCACCACAAAACTCACTACCAATCATAAAAGTCCACAAATTCAAACGAGATATAAAGCAACAAAGCGGATTTTTTTCCACAACTCCGGAATCAACCAACAACCAACCAAAAGCACAATAAAAACCTTATATACGTTTCAGACAACAAAATCCCTCAAAAAATTTTGGATCATACCTGCTGCTCAGAGATTTTTTCCCAAAATTATTTTTCGGAAAAATGGAGCCCTAGTCGCCTAAATGCGCGCCGCCGGTGGAGCGCCTGAATCGCAGTCGCGGGTGTACCATCTGTATGGTCTGTGTTGCGCCGGTGGTGCGCCGGAGTCTGGGTCGGTTCGTCGGTGGGTGGGTGGGTGTCGGGGGAGATGGGGTCACGAGATGGGGATGGGGGTGACCTGCTGCCTCGCACGAGTGCTGGGGGTGTTGATGAAAAACCCCCAAGTTTAGCCCAAAACGCACCGTTTTGGCTAGTGCCAAAACGGTGCGTTTTGGATCCTACCTAGAGAGCTCGTCCGACGTGTCAGGTCCCAAAACGGTGCGTTTTGGGTCCGTTAACGGCCGTTACCAAAAGTGTGACGGCAGGGATTTTATTCTAGTTTCCTTCCACCCAGGAAGTAAATTTTCGAAAAAAAAACCTAAGCATTTTAAAATTTTGGAAGGCAGACCCAAGGAGTTATTATATATTTATCCCATAATTAATAATGTTTCTCAAGTATTTTGATTTTTCAGAGAGGAGTAGTCTCCTTATTCCTTACAAATCAACTTTTTCTTTATTTTCCTTTCTCTCTTTCTCTCCACAGCCCTGCAAATCATATCTCCCCTAAATTCTTCACTATTTTTGAAGGAGGAGAAAAGGTGAATGTATTTTGTTTATCTCCCTTACTTTTCAAGGACGTTTCAAGGACGGTCTTCAGACAGCAATACTCGGCCTCTACTCATGGCCTCTGTAAAGTAACGTGGAAAAAATGATTTTTCTTTTTTTTTTTAAACAAGGTTGGGAGGAGAAGATTGTGAATATTTTTGGTGCTCAGAAGGACAAAATAGTAATTAATTCAATATTTCAATAAAACAGTAAAATATTAAATGGTAAAATTTAATCTATACATCTGAATTTATTACTTCTATTTTGTTTGTGTGATTAATTTTGTTTGAATATATTGAATTATGTATAGAATTATAACTTTTCAAAAATCGTCCATCAAGCAATCCTTATGGCTCCGTTTGAGGATGGACTGGACCAACCCAAAATTTTTAAAAAAATTTCTCAAAATCAATCTCAACATTCTTACATTTTATATCACATTAATCATTTTTTATTACTACAAAACAAAAAATTTCATTTTTTTATACAAAATATTTTTATTTTTCTTTTTTAAATCTGTTACAATATTATTACATTTTTTTAAGTCTTGATAAACAAAACTAGATGGTGGACCAGGTGGAAGCAAAGTCCA
This sequence comes from Carpinus fangiana, assembly GCA_006937295.1. Classification (NCBI taxonomy): domain Eukaryota; kingdom Viridiplantae; phylum Streptophyta; class Magnoliopsida; order Fagales; family Betulaceae; genus Carpinus; species Carpinus fangiana. Next base: position 25,739,759 of record CM017326.1, read on the forward strand.
ATATTGTAACCTGTGACTAACCCGTTTCCCGTGCCTGGCTTACACTTAAAAACAAAGATTTTGGGTTATTATTTTAGGTGTGGGCTCTGAGAATCTTATCTTTTCTCCTACTTCAATATATGTTTGACACAATATATAGAGAAAAAGAGATGAACAATTTAATTAACTTGCGAGGAGACTACTCCATACTAAAAAAGCAAAAAAGACGTATAAACCTAATTTCTCCTCCTGAAGGTGTTTGGCAAATGCTGGTTTAAATACTATAGTTTGTAATTAATGTGAAAAAAATGTTATAAAAAATAAAAAAATATATGTAAAAGAAAAAAGAAAAAAATGTTTATATTAAATTTTTTATTTAATAAATAATAAAAAGAAATTATGTAAGAAAAAAAAAATTAAAATATTTTGATGTTAATTTTTTTTAAAGAAAAAATGATAAATAATAATTGCTTTAGTATACGTTGTTGTCAAGACGTCCTTGTCCTGTTGCAAAGAGTTTGCAACTTTTGGTGTTCAGAAAACAAATCAGTAAAAAAAAAAAAAAAAATTGTTACTGCTCATTTTAAGGATCTTTGTTTTTACATTTTTACATTTTTTTTTTAGCTACATTTGCATTTCTATTATCATATATATAATATGGCTGAACCATCCCGTGGATGTGCCACCCCTATTTGCCAAAATTGGTTTCACCGGGCACCCTTACTCTTGGCCGCCTGAATGGCTCAGCAACCCGCAATAGCCGAATCGCTGGTTTTTTTTTTTTTCTTTTTTTTTTCACAAGTTACTAATAGATTTAAGATTTACTAAACCAACATTTTATTGATAACATTAGTGCCATATATGATACAAATATACAAAAACCTGATGACCTTCAAGTCCAAGTTTGACTTGTCCAAGTTTGACTTATTTGGTTAGACAACCTTGATTAGACAACCTTGATCAAAGCACTGCAGTCACCAATATTCTAAGCCAACAATATTCTAATTCTAAGGCAACAATTGAGATAACCAAGACCTCCTATTGTCACTGGACATCCTTACAAAATCCCATCGGAGTTTTTGCCTAGAAACAAATACAGATATTGCCTTGATGTATGTAGCATTTGATATCTTGTCAGCTTGGATTAGCTCATTGATTAGATTCATACATTGATCAAAGGGATGAGCAGATGTGCATGTGGAACATGTGGAACAAAGAGCAAGATCTTCTACTTCTCTTTCTCTTTTTCTTTTTCTTGCCTTTGCTTTGATGTGGTCAGAGAGATCTTTTCTTGCCTTTGCTATCCGTATATTGCTACTCAGCCTTGTAGAAATGTCACCATCCCCACTTTTGGCACTCACGTGAGTGCTTGTGCTAGGGGAAGGTTCCAAGCTTTTTTTCACCTAAAATATTCCAGAGTCACGTTAGCCTTACAACAAATAACCTAAAACTTACAACTAATAATCTACAAATCTACAAAGTTTAAACTATTACCAATTTACTGGCCTGCCATTGGGTGGATGGGGTATGTAACATGGCAACAATTATGACCATATAAATTGGAGCCTAACTACAGCAATCAACGCAATCAAAAGGGCTGCAGGCTGCATATGTGAATGTTAAAAAGAAAACTGGAACTATCCAAAAAAACATCCAAAAAAACATAGACATGGGAAAAATGGGAAAAAATTAGTACACATTCATAATTCAATTCATAGCTTCTGATTAAAACTAAATGTTACCTGTCCTGCACATATTGTAGGCTTTCTATTAGATATTTTTGTTTTTGTCTAGATATTTGATTGGCTAAGTTAAACTATTTAAGTTATTGTTTTTGGAGTTTTTGTAACCGTACGATTGATTGAACACAGCACAGCAAAGCAAGAACAAACTTTCCCCAATCCTCTCTCTTACCCCAATTCTCAATGCCCTTTTTAATTATTCATAAATGAATATTCATATGTGCTTGAATTGGATCTCGAATTGGATCTCTGAGTTCACCTACCAACAATCTAACAATCTAGTTTTTCTTCTTCTCCTTTTTATTCTCTTATATAGAATTCCTTAAGAGAAAACCCAAGATTGACATTAAAACCGTGAAAAAAATATCTTTCCAAAGCATAAAAGAAAATTAGAAAAATGATCAAAACAAACAATCTCTAATCTGAAATGAGGTACTAAGACCTCAAAAGAAAGAAAAAGATTAAAGAAAAAAAAAAGGGCATGCATAAGCAGCATAACAGTTTACAATTGAAGCAAGAAGTAAAAAGTATACCTTCGAAGAACGTGTTCTTGGCCTGCTGAGAAGGGTCTGCCTACTAGGGTTCGTGCGGGTAGGGGAGTGCGAACCAGAGGAAGAACAGTCAGAAGGCATAAGATATGAGATTTCAGTAGAAATTGGGTGCCCTTTCAAGCAAGGTCTCCGTGCACTGGATCCCCTCAATCCTCGCTTATCGCATGTCACTCGCTCAGCAAGCACAGCTCTCTGCTTGAACCTATTTGCATACAGCGTCTTCACTTTTTTGGTTTTGAAGGTGTTGGAGTAGTGTTTCTGTGACCAAGAGCGTTTATTGGATGTTCCTTCCATACCTACACACTTAACCCCAAAATGAGTGGAAATGACAGAGAATATCTCATGAGGTAAGTATGTATGCAAATCGACAAAGAACATGTGAAATCAAGGCTAACCAACTACAGACATTACAAGCATATCAAGTGTTAAGTTTGAGCAAGGCCAAAAATGGAAACAAATGCTTATATCCCTCACAATCAAAGCTTAAAGCACAATTCAAGCCAGTGGCTCAAGAATGTCACTTGGGCATTTTGTAAGTGGTGTGCACAAATAATTAGTATTAGTGATGTGAAAAGCACTCATGAATAATGGAAAATCATACGCATACGATGTGTATAACCCAACCACAACCACACCCACAACCAGAATCAAGCATAATAATTAACAAGAAATGAGACAAGATTAATCATGGGAATCATACCTTGGATTAAATAAGAATGAAATATGCTTGAAAATGGAGAAAAATTCAGCTGAAATCGACGAACCCAAATATTTTGGGAAAAATGCAGGAGCGGCCCGAGAGAGAGAAAGAAAATCAGTTGCGGCAAATGACTTTCAAATCGTTGGGTTTGAAAGGTGTTTGGCAAAGGCAAATGACTCTTTTGCAGCTCACACGATCACGTGATGGTTCTGGCGTGTCAGCATTTCAAATCGTTTACCAAAATACCCTTCTCATACAATCTCAAGCCTTAAGCTTAACCCCTTCTTCTTCTCCCTAATTACCCTAACCACATCCCATCCCCCAATTAACCCCAACCCCCAACCTCCCAACCTGACAAAAGCTAAAGATGTGATTTATGTCTCTAGTTTTGAATCCCACCGGCTGCCATTTATGCCCCCATCAATGCCTTTGGTTAATTATTGTGGACCTCTTCTTTTATTTATTATAATAACTAGTAATAGGCACATCTGACTAGTTAGAGCATCCACATCAAGCTAGGCAAAATTTAGTTAAATTTAACTTTCAAAGTGTACTTTTTTAGATATAGCTAGTCACTTTTAAAGACTATCAAATATCAAACTCTTTAAATATTTTGTTACTTTTACTAAATATTATTTTTTTATTGTGAAATCAAACTACTTTAACTACCATGAAACCCACTTTCATGTTCACATACATGAAATTATTTTTTGTGCCCAACTACATTTTTAATTCAAGAAATTTTATTGATGAATGCATTTAATTTATTAACCGATCGATGGACGTTAATTAATGCAATTACGTATTTTTCTTTTTTTAAGAAAAAGTGATTTATTGATTAAGAGCCTTGCTCAATACGTACAAGGTCGCAAATACTTAAAGGAAAGTCATCCTGCCATATAACTTCTTGCCCTACAGAAAGAGCCATCTTCGCAAGGCTATGTGCTACTCCATTGCCTGCACGAGGCACATGGGTCGCCTTCCATTCCATGCAGTATTGCAACACCTGTTGTGCATCTTGTATGATCTGACCATAACTCCCCAGCCAGGCTTCATCTCGGTTAAGTAAAGTGACTACTTCCAAAGCAGGGTGCATCTATAACTTATCAATAAAAAAACAGAAAAAAAGAACTTCCCTCGCCCTATAATCATATTAAATATGCTTACGCATGACCGCATTTGCACCCATCAGTTCATAAAACTAAAGAAAACAACCGAACTTCTTACAATGTTGTGATTTTGACAAAAACCCGGGTGGGGGCTTGTGTGTTTCATTTATTTAAAATGAAAAATACCCAGATCCTGGGCCTGGATCATTCTAACTATACGAGATCTAATGGCTGAAGCATATATTAGTAAAATGACAAAACCAATCGGATGAATAAGATAAGTTTCACACCCAATAACTTTGGTTCAAGTAGAGCAATCTTACTAGCCGAAACAGAAACCAAGTTGATTTTTGCCCTCAAGAAACCAAAATCAACCAGAAAAACCATGAACAACCAAACCTGAAATTCTCAAGCCAAGTCTCTCAGAAACTTGAAAAAGCACCACAATGTGGTTTCTTCCCTTGTATACCAGCCAAAAAACAGCACTTAGAAGAAGAATCCCACTAAATTTTCCAGCAAACTGACCCAAATCTACTAGTAGATTTAAGAGAACAACGCATATGCCTTCAAAAATCCAGTCCAAAACCCATCAAAAACCTAAAACCACTCCATTAACACACACCCACTTCCAAAAAAATGACTCAAATCTAATCCCACAGGCCACAGCCCCAAAAGAAATCCTTTAACCAGACACCCAAATTTGGTCAACCCCCCAATCTTCTGCCCCCAAAACCACCAAGCTATTCACAGCCAAACCCAAAAAAAAGTCAGCAAATTTTTTTTCCACCCTTAAACCCACCAAGAAGATTCCCAAATTCAAACCCTCAAACGACACAAGGCACCAAAACCACTGTGCTAAAGAAAATGTCCCTAACACCATCATTCATGCAAGAGCACAAGATGGGTCTTTATTAATGCATGCTCTAAAACCCAATGAAGCCCAATCCTCCACACACACACACAGAGACATATGTGGGTCCTTTGCCGTGAAACACTATCATTGCTTTTCTAGAACTTAGCTCAAAGGAGAGACTTCACCCACATGTACTAACTAATTGCAAACTAAAAGCAAGATTTTTGAATTTCACAGAATTGGAAAACCAAATACATCAACAGGGTATACTGGGATGAGGAAAAAATGCGTATGTAGGAGTTTCCTTCCTCTTTTCGCCTATCACAAACAACCAACCTTTTACAGATTCAAAAACCCAATCAAACCCATATTTACAATCAAACACATAGTTCTTAACATCCAAACAACCAACCTTTTACAGAATCATTCAGAAACCCAATCAAATCAACAAAAACTTACTAAATGAACAATCAAACCCATACTCAAAGCAAGTAATAGAAATTCTATTTTCAACCAAAAACAAACTAATTTACAATCAAACCCATCCAAAGATGAAACAAAAAATAAATACCTATAGAAAGTTCTTTGGATGGCTGACGGTGGACCTCTCTCTTTGGTTGTGTGACGAAAAGAGGTAGTGACGATCTCTCTGAAAAATGGAATGGGCTCTGATGGCTGACGGTGGATCTCTGTCTGTGGTTGCGTGATGAAAAGAAAAATGGAAGGGAAGAAAGAGGGGATGTCTGGAGCCTGGAGGGAAAGAATAGAAAAGGACAGGCGAAAAACGAAAGTGGCGGCAAAGTGCAATAAAATAATATAAAAATATTTTAACATTTGCTTTTGGTCTCTTTATATTTGAAGAGGAAGTCTGACAGATATTAAATTTAACTTTTGATAGCTAGCTTGATAAATGGGACCTTTTGTAAATTTTGTTAAATTTTTAGAGAAACGTTAAAAATAAACAACTTGATGCGGATGCTCTTACAGCTTCAATAAAAGAAAGAAAAAATAGCCACAATGGCGTTCAAACCCACAACCTTCCCGATTCCCAACTTCCCACAACCTTCACAATCAAAAAAAAAGTTGTCATATTTATAAGTTTGTCGTTTATGCGCACTGTAGCGCTGTAGCAGCGTGAGTTCTGCCAGGATTACGTGCTGTGCTGCAGGAGATTACGTGTTCATATATGTCAAATCTGTCGTTTATTTTTTTACTCTTTTTAAAAAGAAATCGAGTGAGAAAATCTCTAAAAATTGCCCAAAGATGCATAGCTTGACCCTCTCAGCTATGCTAAGCCATCCACATCATCAATCACACAACGCATGGTTCCCAGCTTCCCCACACTTTCCTTCTTAGTTGGTTCTCTAATATATATTTTATAAAATATATATTTTATGCTAATATATATTTTATGCTGTTCATAGTTCTTGACCTTTCCCCTGTACTGATTTTTCATTATAAATAGGAAAAAATATAACCAGTACTGATTTTTCATTATAAATAGGAAAAAATATAACCAGGCAATCTTCAAAAGCTACCCCAAAAGCTACTCTAATAGGTAATAAATACTAAAAATGTGTTTAAAAAGTCACCTTTTTTTATGGGATTTGCTTCTCCCATAGTCTCTCCAAGAAAAGAAAGAAAAAAAAAAAAAAGTATAATAGATTAATTTTTATGAAATAATATTTAGGTTGTAATGGTTTAAAACTTGTAATTCCAACTAAAATGTAAACTATAAAATGTAGGGTGGAAAATGTAAGGATGGAAGGTTAAGGATTTGATCCTAAAAAGAATTTGGTACCCTTACAATTATTTTATTATTTTATTTGTTAATAGAATATAGGTATTATAGGAATATAAAAAAAAATAAGTGGTCCTTTTCCTATAAAAAAAAAAGGGTCTTATTTTGAAAATATAACTTAGCCTACTACCCCCTAATCTTCCAACTAATAAAATAACCCCCAAAGCAAAACAGCATTTTAGTAATTAACTTTATTAAATTAATAAAGTATATTTATTATTTATGTTTTCCTTTTTCAATTTTTAGTTTCTTACAACAATCCTAATTTTGCCCACCATCACAAATACCTCTTTACTTCATTTGTATCCATAAGACAAATTCAAAAAATTTACTCCTAAAAGAAAAACAATATTACCCTCCTAAAACTCCATTTCAACACAGCTTTTTTTTCTTTTTTTTTTTCAAAAAAGAAGTAGCCTCTAAAATGCTTCTTGGTAAGCTCAATTTAAAGAAAATAGAAAAGGAAATGATGATCATGATTTTTTTTCCCCTAAAAATAAATGCCCAACGGTTACGTATTTAAAAATTATTTGGTCCATTGCTAATTGCTAATACTACCACCCCAAATGATAATCTATCCAAACTAATTGTAACTATTGATCTAATGTTACGTACCAAAATGAGAAATTCACTTACTAAAATAAAAATAAAATTATAACAATTTTTTTTTTCTTTCAAAATTTTAAGGATATTTTCTTGTTGAAAAATTTTATAGGGGTAATTTATTTATTTATTTTTTTGATTGCACACAAGAGGAGGGGGGATTGAGGAAGAGGGTTGGAAGTATTGATTAAGTGAGTGAGGGATTCTTAAAAGTAAGTAGTATGAGGGATTCTAAGTAGTATAACCTCATTAAGTGAGTAGTAACCTAAGTATTAAGTAGTAACCTAGTGAGATTCCAGGACTATTTATTTTGTTAGCATTGGGGTAATTGTCATTGTTAGCGATTGATAGTTTTGGGGGGTTTGGTGTAGAATTGATAGTTAATAGTTTGGGGGTTTGGTGTAGATTGTCATTTGGGGTGGAGGTGGGGGACTTTATATCACCAAAACCAAACGGTCACAATGAAATGAAAAGACAAGACAAGACCAAAATGCATCATGACAAAATATCATTAAATATCATTAATTCAAATTTAAAAATATATATATTATAATATTAAAATAAGACAAATGGAGTAAAAAATTACATGATGATCATGAAGGCAACGGTCACAAAAAAACCAATAAAAGAGGTGGTATTAAAGAAATGAAATACCATCATTACAAAAAAAGTCTAATGTGTAAAATCTTTTGAAAATGTGTTTGAAATACTAAAATAAAATCTCTCTAAAGGAGATTGAAAAAAGCATGATGTGGTCGGACCAATAGCAAGAGAAGAGAAGGAATGGTTTTTCGTGGCTTGTGGGTGAGTGGGCTTTTAAGGAAATGGGGGTTAAGTTGGTGAAATGGAGCCAGTCTTATTCAACAATTCTTGTTCAGACAAACCATCAATATTCCATTCATATATTTTATCAGAAGAAACAGAAAATTGTGTTTGAATGAATCTTTCTTCAAACTGCAAATCTGGAAGAGTTGGTCTGGAATACCAATTTTTTGTAAAACCAACAGATTTGGGATTGTTATAAATTCTTTGAACTTTTGGTTCCAGATCAACTTTTCCAAAAGTTTCTTCAAGCATCTTGATATCTGCATCAGTGGAACTATCTGAGGTAGAAGAATCAGAATCATTTAAGCGATAGGAAAGGGGAGAAATCATTTTCCCTGAAGAATTAGCTTGGGAAATTTTTAAATCAGAAAGCATTTCTTCAATTTTTTCCATAGTCTTTGCAGACTTTGGTTTCAAACCAAAAGACTTTCTATTATCAGGAAGAGAAATCAAAGGATCTTCTTTTGGAGAAGCAGAAGAAAATTTTTCTTCAATACGATCAAGCTGTTGCCCAATAGTATGAAGAGATTGGTTGACAAAATTATTTTGTTCAATAATTGCCTTAGAATGATCAGGATAATCTTCTTTTGGCATCTTGAAAGGAGAGGTTTAACAGTAACTCCTTTAACATCTATCAGAATTTTCTCAAGAGGAAGATGAGAAGCATTGACAACAGTTTTGTCTTCTTTTATAAATTTCTTTTTGACAACATTCAAGGTGTTATCATCAAGAGGAAAATATTTTTGCAAAAAATCAAAGAACAAAATATGTTTTCGAGAAGAAATCATTTTTTCAATCCATTGGACTTTGATTTGATCTCTCTCTTTTTCAGAAAATTTGGAACGGTAAGCATGTCTAAAAATTTGATTTTCTTTTGAAGAAAAATCCTTATGCAAAGCCGTCTAATCAATTTGGTCAAAGAAATTCCAAGTAGGGGTTTCAGCATTTAAAACCAACAACTCATTGGGGATTTGCTGAGGAGGAGGAGGAGCATGAGGAGGAAGAAGACCATTTACATCTGAAGCAGAGGGGGAAAGAGATCCACTATCATCATCATCTCTATTAGGAGGATGATATTTAGTTGAATAAAATGCTTGAGAAATTTGGGAATTTGCAGTGTCATCCCCAATTCCATTCACAGTTTTCCCTTTCATTCTAGCAGCTTCAGCAAGCAAAGCATCAATTTCTTTATCTCTGTTCCTAATTCCTTCAGTGGTGGTAGAAGAACCAGCAAAGGAATACCTCCTGTTGTCAAGAGGAAGGGGTCTTTGAATATGACCAGAAACATTGAGATCTGCAAAATTGATCTTAACATCTCCATTCAAATACTGCTCTATTATGTCCGCATCGGAAGATCTAGACACAACAGTAGATGGTTTTGAAACACTTTCCAAAATCCATTCATTGGGTAAATTCAGTTTATCCCATTGAATCATTTTTGGTGCACTTATAGCAGCATTTTGAGTGGAGCTTTCAATCAATAAAGTAGATCCTTTAGGATCTTTGAAAATAGCTTAGGGATTTAAGCTAGTTTTCATCAATCTGTAATATATACGATAGATGATAGCAAGGGGTCTGCTACCTTCTTCCATATCATATCCTTTGGTCTGGATATTCAAAGTCAGAGTTTTAAGGAAATTGATATCATCCAAAGAAAGAAATAGACATGTTAGGAAAAACATCAAAATGTACGGGACCAGCATAAACAGAAGATTGAATCATTCCAAGAATACTGGGCTTAAACTGCAAAAATCTAGCGTCTCAAGCATCAATTCCAAGTCTTGTTAGGGGCTTGACAGCAACTTGCACAGATCCAATATGCAAAAATTTATATTTTTTGGCTTTAGTTTCCTCAAGAAACTTTTTGCCAAACAATTGAAAAGTACAATTTTTCCCGAAAATAGCATAAGTCTGTTCAACAGTTTTGACTGCATATTCAGACTTGAATATATTCTGAGTCCAAGAGGAATCGGTATAAATATCAGTATATTTTATTTTAAGAATATTCCATTTATGAAAATTAAAAGATTCATTGCTTTTAAAAGAAACATTTTCACTATTAATAATATCAGGGGGAAGCCCTAATGACCTAGAACTAACAGACGAATTTGATCTCCACATGGTGGCAACCAAACAACTCACAAATTAAACTTTCTAGAAATACTAAGGCTGACAGACTCCTAACTACACATACCCTAGGTCGAGACACTTATCTTTCTCCAACACCCTGAACGCCAACACCATCTAACACCCTGAACGCCAACACCAGGCAAAAGCGGGACTTACAGGTACCTCAGATAAAACTGACGGGGTGGTAGGATTGAACCGGACAGAAAGAGTATGGTTAAAAAGGTTAAAGAGAGAGTAGAGAGATTACACAAAATGTAAAGAACAAGTTCAAAAGACAGTTACATTTGTAGTGATTTTTTGTAGTGAAAAAATAATGATTGGTATGAAAAAATTAAAAAAAAATGGTATTGAAAAGTTGAAATGATTTTTTTATTTGAATAGTATATGATATGATATAAAAAGTAAATAATTTGATATAATTTTTTTGGAGAAAAATAAAATGAATAATATGATAAAAATGTAGGGGAAGTATTGTTATTTAACAATAAAGCCTATGTTATTGTTATTTAACAATAAAGCCTATGTTTCGTGTCAATTGTTAGTAGGAGAAAAGGTAAGATTTAAGTTCGATTGAAAATGTCATAGCCCAACGGAAAATGATAACCCAAGGATCTTGTTACGTGTAAGCCAGGCACGGGAAGAGGGTTAGTCACGGGGTTACAAGTTAGTACTGTGCTGGACCCTGGTCCACCATCTCTCTCACGGGCTTACACGAATTGGTCGGATTTAATCGAGTGCGTAAGTAGACACTTAACCTAAAACCTAAAACATGGGACATGTCAATTGGCTGATGATATGAGCATTTTCAAGGGAATGGAGTCAATAGACTGCATCTTCTGAAAAGTTAAGCAAGATTCTATATATAATTCAATATATTCACAACTGTGAATACATAAGTAATAAAGAAGTAATAAAGAGAATTCAGATGTATAGATTAAATTTTATATGTATTTTAATTTTTTAAGTAGTACTAACTTCATGTATTATGGAGTTTAATTTTACTTATATTTTATTTATACTCACAATCTTTCTCATTTTATGATTATTATGGCTATGTTTGCAAAGATAATGGAATGGTGTTGTTTAATGGATTCCATTAATTTCAAACAATTCTTCTTAAAATCAATCTTAATATTCTTATTTTTTTTACATTAAATCTCACTTCTTTTTTTATCACTTTTCAAATAAAAAAATAATTACAAAACAAAATTTTTAAATTTTTATATAAAACATTCTTTTTTTTTTTCTTTTTTTTTTTAATCTTATATCAATCAAATATGCTACTTCTAAATCCATTTCATTCCCAATAGGCTGTGTTTGGCAATAGACAAGACTTGAGGAAATGAATTGGTACTCAAATTAATAAATTTGATTGATATGAGTAAGAATATTTTGTATAAAAAATTTTATTTTATAATATTTTTTATTTAAATAATAATAATAGGTGATTAATTTGATATAAAAATTAAAAATATTGGAATTGATTTTAAGATTTTTTTTTAATATTTTATTTTAAATTTGGAAACACATATTCAAGAGGGGTTTCAGCGGAGTTTGAAAGAATATTTCATTTTCGGCTAAACGAACTTGAATGAGCTACATATTTCATTTTCAATGTTTAAAAAAAAAAAAAAATACATTCAAATTTGCTACCCTTTTGGGTCACGTAAATGGGAATGTTCATTTGGGCTATCAACGGGGTTTTATTTGGAGATTCGACAGCTTTTCATTTGAGTTTTGAACGAAACTAATGTTTGATTTCTGGCATAATAAACCTAAATAGAATAAACATTTGCCTTTCTAAGATAGACCAAAAAAAAAAAAGCAAAACAGTAACAAAAGTCTTTTTTTAGCCTTTACAGAAATAGGGAAGTTCACTTGGTTTATCAACGAGTTTAGAATTTGGGTTTCCGCGGAGTTTCAGGCTGAACGAAACTGAATGAGCTAAATATGTTGGCATTCTATGGTAATAAAAAAAAATTAAAAAAAAAAAAATTTCTTGTTTTTTGCCATTATAGAAATGGGGAAGCTCATTTGGTGTTTCAACGAGTTTAGGGTTGGGGTTTCAGCAGAGTTTGAACAAATATTTCATTTTCGGCTGAACGAACCAGAATGAGCTACATATTTCACTTTCTATGCTTAAAAAAAATTAAAATTAAAATTAAAATACACTTAAATTTGCTACCCTTTTGGGTCACGAAAATGGGAATGTTCATTTGGGCTATCAACGGGGTTTTATTTGGAGATTCAACATTTTTTCTTTTGAGTTTTCAACGAAACTAATGTTTGATTTTTGAAATAATAAACTTCATAGAATAAACATTTGCCTTTCTAAGATAGACAAAAAACAAAAAACAAAAAACAAAAACAAAACAAAAGCAAAAACAAAACAAAACAAAACAAAACAAAAACAGTAACAAAAGTCTTTTTTTAGGCTTTACAGAAATTGGAAAGTTCAGTTGGGGTATCAACGAGTTTTGGGTTTCAGCGAAGTTTCAGGCTGAACAAAGCTGAATGAGCTAAATACATTCGCATTCTATGGTAAAAAATAAAAATAAAATAAAAATCTTTTTTTTTTTTTTTTTTTTTTTGCCATTACAGAAATGGTGAAGCTCATTTGGGGTTTCAACGAGTTCAGGGTTGGGTTTTCAATGGAGTTTGAATGAATATTTTATTTTCAGCTGAGCAAACCTGAATGAGCTACATATATTGGCATTCTATGATTAAAAAAAAAACATTCAAATTTGATACTCTTCTCAGTCACTAAAATAGGAATGTTCCTTCGGGGTTTCAACAGTGTTTAATTTAGATATTCGACGGGGTTTCATTTGAGTTTTCAAAAAAAAAAAAATCAAATAAAAATTATTTAACTTTCTTTAAATAAAAATTAGTTGCAATATAGTCGTATAACAATCTATTAAATAACATTAACTACATTATATTCTAAAAAAATTAATTGAAGGGAGAAATTTATGTATAAATGCTAATCAATATAAAATTTTAATTACATACATAAAATTTTATTGACAAATAAAAAATTTTAACTTATAATTGTCATAAGATTTTCTTTTTACAAATTAAAATAATAAAATACCATTTTAAATATTAAAATGGACAAATCAGTTTCCTTGACATGGTTCATTTAACATATATAATTAAACGTTAAAATAAAACTTTAGTTGTTATAAGTTTTTTTTTTTTTTTTGAAAATTTCAAATTGTTATAAGGTTTTTTTTTTAAAAAAAAAAAAATTAATTTTTGAAAGTTATAATGAGTAAAAGTCGAAATAATTTTTTTAAAAATAAAAAGTAAAAGCAAAACGGGACAAAGATTAAGAAAAAGAGGGAAAATAATTTTTTTTTTGCTTGATATTTGTTTTGGGAAGAGGATCATTTGAAGAAAATGAGAGATAAAAGATAAATAAATAAACTTTTAAAACTAAATATTTGCTTACTTTTTAACTCTTAATACTTGGAGAGCATATTTAACAAAAAGATAAATTTAAAATAGAGTATAAAATTTGTTAAATGATTATTTACTAAGTTTTCATTTTTTAAAAATAAAAAATAAAAAATAAAAAAAGGTTAAAAATGCAGTAACAAAAGTGTGTCAGTCAAAATAATAAATATAGGGCTGTTTGTTTTTGTTATGTAATGAGTAAATGCTCAACCTAAATAATTTATCTCCTTTTTTTCCGCAAATCCGTGATATATTGAAGAACAAACGAGACATCATACAAGGGTCAAATGTAAATGGCACTTTCAAGGCGTGGGTGTAGTTTGCTTTGCTTATACAGTTATACCCACTCCTTGTAAATCATTTTTGTATATCCTGGCAACTATTTTATCAATTGCAGTAAGTAGAAAACAATGTAGAGTTTCATTGTTTTCAAAGTCGGTTACCCTTTACCAACCAAGGGACATGCTTTCTATGGACATGACGTGGACATGCTTTCTGTGGACATGACGTAAGCTCTTTAGTACAATGGACACTGAAAATAGTACAATGACCATTGTACAAAGACCACTGCACATGTTAGGTGGACATATGCTAGGGTTGCTAGCTGTTTATCAAAGAGTTTTGGTGGCAAACTTTTCCAATTAACTTCCTATTATTAATAGCTCTAGTCCCACCTCTCATGTCCCACTCCTATTTATTTTGCTACTACCCAAAAGGACCAATTTAGCACTTTTCTAGAATTCACTCACAGTTTCACTCACAGTTTTACTTAGCAGAATCAAAGGAATGGAATCAAACTATTTGGGAATCAAGAAGTTACAGATTTGAGGTCAAATTGAGAAAAAAAAAATGAGAAGTATCCCATACAAGCCATAAGCATAGAAAGCCAATGACTTCTGGAGATTTGGTGTGGATTCATCTATCTAAGCTCTTACCACGATATGGTGTTTCTGAGAAAGTGAGTGACTCACACATATGAACAAATAGAAGAGACCACTCCTCAAGTCCTCGTCAAGAACCTGACATGGGTTTGTCCAGCAATAATTAGCCCAAACTTCATTCCAACTTCCACAAGCCCAACAGAATGCAAACGCCAAGAAATCTGGATCCATTCCTGAAAGTGTTCACCCTTATGTTGGAGGCTATAGCTCCCCAAACCCTAAATGAAAACAATAACCCTAAACCATATACCCTAATAATAATAATAATAATAATTATTATTATTATTATTATAATAATAACAATGATTATAAAAATAATTTAAAAAATAAACCCATAAGAAGTTACTGTTGATCCATATGAACAGTAACTCCCATAGAAGTTACTCCATTCTCTATGTCCCCCAAACATCATAGAATCCTTAAAATTTTCCTTAAAATTTTCATGAATAGTAACAAACATAACATTTTTATATAATATGATATAATATATATATAATAAAATCAAAATAATAAAAAAAAAAATCCCAAAAAAAAAGCCAGCATTCAAACTCCCTCCCCTTAACCAAAAATAGCCATTCCATACTAACATTTTTCATGAACACTAACTCCCACAAATACAACATTTTTACGCCCACATCCTTACAGATATATACATCCGTACAGATATATATATTATGTAATGTTATAATATATAATATATGTAATATATATAATAAAATATATGTAAAATTTTTGTATGTTTGGCCACGGGGTTTGTGGCCTGAGAATGGGTCTTCGTTGGAGCCTAGAGTTTGTGGTTTTCTTTTAGTTTGTGCAGATGCAGATGCCTATCTTGCCCAAGTGAGTTTACTTGGGTCTTTTGTGGGTTGGAGTGAATCTCCACATTTTTTCTTCATTTTTTCAAGTCAAATGTCTTATCCTTTTTTAGAGCTATATAATAGCAGGAGCATATAATATCTGTTACAATAGCAAAGACTTTTTTGCAAAATTACTCATTGAACAGTAAACCCATAACTAGCTATGTACCGTAACTCGAAGGATGTACGGATTTTTTTTTATTTATGTTCTAGGTAGGTGGATGTTTTGGAGGGGTTTGATATTTTGGTGATGGTATGGTTTGATATTTTAAGAGTGTTTTAAGGGGAATGTTTGTTACGGTTTGAGGACTTTTTTTTTTTTTTGCAAAATTGCAATAAACCCATAAGAAGTTACTGTTCACCGCATGTACCGTAACTCCCCTGAAGTAAGTTACTGTTTGTCTGAGGGAAGTCTGAGGGAAGGATGTACGGAATCCATGAACAGTAATCCGGGTGAAAAGTGATTTCAAAAGTGACCCCGATCAAAAGGTGTCCAAATCAGAAGGTGTAGAGGAAGGATAGGAGTACATCTTTGGGAGTCGTTAGAGAATTGACGCAGCCTAGGGCAGGGTTTCAGGCTGCATTCCCAAATTCCACTTTTTTTTTTTTTTTTATTCTCTTCTTTCTCTCTACTTTCCACCTCCCTTCTCCACCCTCTCACCCTCTTTGTCAGGCCTGTTTTGTTTTGTGTTTGTAGTTTGGTTTTTTTCTAGGAAGGTGTTTGTTTAAAAAAAAAAAAGGGATAATGGAGACACAAACAAACAAATGCAATACTTAGGCCTCTAAACGATCCGAGCCGAGTCGAGCTTAACCGAGCTCGAGTCGAGCTTGTACAGTAACCGAGCCGAGTCGAGCCGAGCTTGTACAGTAACCGAGCCGAGCTCGAGCGAGCTCACGAGCTGCTCGGCTAATTTGTAAGCCTAATTTTTCCTATAATTTAAATAAATTTATATTAACTATAAGCTTAAAAGATAATTTATATACTTGTTAATTTTATAATTTATATAGTATAATTATTATGTAATATAATTTATCTTATATAATATAACATTTAAGTTTGTATTATTGAATATAATGTCAATTGTCATTTGTCACATCATAAAGAGTAACGTACATTGATTAACTGCACATTGTTGACTAACTTTCTAATTGTCACCTATGTTTTTCAATTACTTAGATTCTTAGAG
>CM017326.1:25762326-25917224 GCA_006937295.1 Carpinus fangiana
TCACTTTCCCCCTTTCATTAGGATTTTTTGTTAAATTTAACGGAAATGTGTGAAATTACTAAAATATCCTTAGTCATTTTTCGCATTTTTCTGTTTAATTTAACTGAAATATTTAACGGCAAGGGGTATTTGAAACAAAACGAAAGTTCGATATACCAAAGTGAGAGTTTTTGAATGTTGGGGGGTGTCTGCAAAAATCGCGAAAGTTCAGGGGAATTAGTGAAGTTTTCCCAAAAAAATAATAAAAAATTAATTAATATTTGCAAAATAAATAAAAATTAAAAAATAAATAAATAAGGTAGCCAACAACCCATAGGGGGTGGCCGGACCACCCCTGCTAGCCAGGGGGTGGCTTCGGCCACCCCAGACCAGCCCACCCCTTATGGCAATGATTTTTTTTTTTTTTTTTTTTTTTGGATTTTGGGCCTTAGGGGTAGCCGGACCACCCTTATTGGCCAACAATTTTTATTTATATATATATATTTTTTTTCAGTTTGGGCCTTGGGGATGGCCGAACCACCCCCAATGGCCCAAACCGGCCAGTCTAGGGTGGCTGAAGCCACCCCCAAGCCAACGGTGGTGGTCCAACCACCCTTTAGTTTTTTAGAAATATTTTTAATTTTTTATTATTTTAGTTTTTATTTATTTTTTAAATATTAATTATTATTTTTATTAAAATGACATATGACACATTCGTAGCACTAGGATTTCTTTAAAGAAATCATAGCCATAAACTGGATACCCTCCAATCCATAATGGATTAGAGATGATCCTATTCCGTAACCTCTGTTATGTGTTAGGGTTAATGGTAGACTTGGTTCAAATAAATGGGCTTAGAGTAAGTGCATATCCGTTTTGTGATGATTTTATGTTAGAGCATAGTCTTAATATAAAGAGAAATATTACTCTTCACATTTATTTTACATTGGCTAATAAGCCTAACATGCTGTGTTTTTAAGTGGCTTTATATGTTGAACCACTTAAAACATGCTATGTCAACTGGTATAAAATGAATGTTATAAATAAGTGTAAAGAATAACATTACTCTGACATAAATTACAAGTAAAATGAATAGTTTAAATTTAAGACTTTATTTTGAATGACATATTTCATTAAATGGATTGATTAGTAAAACCAATAGCACAAGAAGAAAATTCTATTTATATTTACTTGATTTCAGAAATAAAAATTTTGAATGCACAATCCTAACCCTAATTGCTCTTGCCGCACGTGTGTGTGTGTATATATATATAAATATATTCTAGAATTTTTTTTTTTTTTGAGTAATATATTCTAGAATTCAACATTTGAATAAAGGACTTCAAAATGCATGAATGTAGTAAATGGAATGGATTGGGAATTAAAATTAAGACATAAAATGTGTCACAAAATCTCCAAGGTGGTCACAACTCACAATTAATTAATTTTCAAATTTCAATCTTCCATTCTTACACCTACTAATGAAGGGCCAATATTTTTTTGTGGGAAATCATCTTCACCCTTGGATTTGCCACCTAACCTATCATTGTTTGAGACAATTAAAACAAAAATTTGAGAGAATTAATTTCTTTTTATCTCTCAAGTAACCTCATTAATTACAATTTAACCCTAAATTTGAGAGAAAAACAAAAAACAAAAACCCTACCCACCAAACCATTCGGCCGACCCCCCTATTCTCTACATCTCCCATTTTCTCTCAATTATCATCTTCTCGCTTTCTTTCTCAATAATTTCGACCCCTCCAAATCTCCTTCGTCATTGTTTTCTTGCAAAGATATATACCAAGGAATTGTTCATTTTTAGTGAGGTATTTATATATATATATATATATGATTCTCTCTTTTCGATTTTCTTTACATTTTTCAATAACATGTTTACGATTAGATACATGTGATGAGTCAGAAAGTCATTTCTTGACCATTTTATTTCATATGCTCGATCTTATTTTTGATCATGTTGAGAAAATTTAGTTCACATGGAATAATAAAATGTTAGATGCATAAGTTTCTGTCGGATTTTATGTTCTTTAAAGATGAGCACCATTACATTCAAATATCTTTTTAATATTCTTTCGTAATACTTTCATCAACGAAAAAGTGATGAACACACACACGATTAGTCTGAAAATTCATAGTAAGAAGGAAATTTCGAAAATCTATTTCACAATCATCTCCTACAAGAAAAAAACATTTAAAAACTGATTTGTACCCTTAGAAATTAGGTTAGGTCAGTAGCTATAGAGACCAATTTACACTTCCTAATCGCAGAAGCTCTTCCTTTTCTTTAGGTAGAGAAGTACTCCTTCCTTCTTGTGACGCCTTTTACCACCGGTGGTGGTGTGGCTGTTAATTTGGGGAGGAGGGCCCCCTTCTCCCTCTTTTTTCTCTCCAACTTCTATTTTTCAATGGCTTTTCCGTCTCTTTTTCACCCTCTTACACAGTGTCCCTTCACCACCGACCACCACGGCCACTGGCCCATGACACTCGCCTCCTTCCTCGTTCAACTTCCTACTGCTCATCGTTCGTTGTCCGCCCCTTAGCAACCTAGATGTACAAAGGTTCACAGATGGGTTTTCTTTAAAACTCGATCTACCTTCCTCCAGTTGATCCAAGTCCCCACGCGCTAGTCCACCGTCCTCCTAGCTTCTTGCCTCCACCTTTCATTCCGGCCACCTTCAGCCATTCATGCGCCTATGCGTGTTCCCCACGCGCCGATCGCGTTTCTCCACTATCTCCTCCGCCAATATTCTAGTGTATATAATCATAATCTCTATTGACTTGTTAATACCTATTGAACCTCGCTGATATTCCAAAATCGAGGGTTTTTTTTTTTTTTCACATGTCCACACAAGATGGGGGAGGAGGATTCAAACTAGTAACATCCGTTTCAGTAGACGTGGTCCTACCCGATTGAGCTAACTCTTGGGGACTCCAAAATCGAGGTTGAGTTCCCATCATAGGTGATTTCACTTTATAGTCCTTAAGTACCCTAGTCTCTAGCTTAGATGTTTTATAAAATTATAAATCATATACATTGCAAGGCTTTTAGTTAACAGATTTGGCAATTTTTGAATTGATTTCACAAATCCAACTGTGATTACTCCATTATTGAGTAATTCTCACACATAATTGTGTCTTAGACTAATATGCTTCGATTTATTGTTATACATCTTACTTGGTTTGTTTCACTATCACAAAAAATCGACACAGCAGGAAATGAATTTGACCAAAGTGGTATGTTCATAAACAAATTCTTAAGCCATTTCCATTTCCCACAAACATCCCATTCTTGGATGAAATAAATTTATCTGATTCTACACAAACTTGAAACCTCTTTTGTTCAAAAGATCATTGGAAAATAAATTCTTCGTCATGTTAGGAACATGGAGAACATTCATAAGAGTCAACAGAGGGGAACTTAAGCACGAAGTTTCCCTTTCCAATGACTTTGGTTCGAATTTTGTTGCACCTGAGTCTCATCATCAATCACTTCATACCTCTTAAAAAGACTTATATCCTTCGAGATATGGATAATAGCTCCAATGTCGAGCCACCATCCACTCTTGGGTGTCACGTGTTCGACTTTGGTTACCGTCGCAACGAGTCCTTTGTTCACAGTATTCGCTTTTTCTTTCCTATATCGATATTGATAGGAGTGATGTCCATCCTTGCCACACACAAAATAATGTTCTTTCTTTTTATTGTTTTGGTCTTTGGGATTTTGGCCATTTTCTTGAATTTTTTTATCGTTCTTTGGCTTGAAATTTATTCTCCTGATTATTCTTGTTAACATCTATAATGTTAACTTTAGATTTTATATCAGAAGATCGAGTCATTTCTATCTCTATTCCTAGAATCTTCTTCAATGAGTAAATGACGTTGAAGTGATTCTAAAGAATATTTTCTATCATCATACTTGAGATTTCTCTTGTAATCATTCCAAGATGAAGACAATTTGTTTATAATTGCCTCAACCAATAAACGTTAAGCAATTTCAAATCCTATGAGTAACCTATCAACAACTATTGCAGAAAAATTCTTTAACATAAAACATTCGTCAAACTAGGAATGTTATAAAGAGATGTTTTCGGTTTTAAATTAAGTTGGGCAATTTTAAAGAGTCCATCGTTTTATCAATTAAAATACATAACCAGATTATTATGGGATGTTTTCTTCTACATAACTACGTACGAAGTGTGATGCTTGTGGACCCATTAGATGAAGAATTGGACCAATAGGACCATACACATACTTTGATTAATAATGATCTAATAAAGCAAATCAGGGCTTTATATGATTAGAGTGCATGGAGAACAACTATGAAAAGTACTAAAATGTTTAATTCCTAGAGGGAAATTAGGCAAGGTAATTGATCATGTTCCAATATATTATTATATGCAACATTTATTTTGACCTTTCATGTATGGTTGGCAATTGATCATGTTACGATGTATATATTATTTTATGGGCCAATCTTTTTCCTTAATATATTAAAACCTTTCTTGTGTGGTTGGCAATTGGTCTCTATTCTTGATTTTAGCCATATTAATTTGCATCTTTTCCTTGATATTCCAATTATTATAATTTTAATACTTTATGTATCATTGTTCTTTCAAAAAATTTAGATATGGTTTTATCAACATTGGATTCTCAAGATCGTAGTAGACGGAAATGGACTCCTGAAGAAGATATCAAACTTGTGCAGGCTTTGTTAGAACACTACAATGAAGAAAATGATAAACAAAAGACTAGGTTTCAGCCAGGTTATCTTAAAATCTTAGAGATGAAGCTCTCAATGACATTACCAAATGCTAAGATCAAAGCAAAACCACATATAGAATCAAGATTGAAAACTTTGAAAAAAGATTTTCAAGTAATCCATACAATGTTGTGTGGTCCTGATGCAAGCAAATTTGGGTGGGACAATGTGAGAAAATGTATAGTTGCTGAAGATGCTGTGTGGCAAGCATATGTGCAGGTAAAATTTTAACATGTTGTGCATTATATCTTTATAATCTTATTATGTGCATAGTATGTTAATTGGATATTATCTTATTTGATGGTCTTGTAGAGTCATAAAGGAGCAGTTGCTTTTAGAAATAAATATTTTCCCTTTTATAAGGATCTTTGCATTGTCTATGCAAAAGATCATGCTACTAGTAGAGATGCTCAAGCATCTATGGACATGTGTGAAGAGATACAACATGAAGATGTTTCATGCACGCAGTTGCCCACCAATGGCAATGGAGAAGGGATTTCTAGTCGGAAAAGAAAAAATAGTAGCGAAGATAACATTACCCATACAATAAGAGAAGTTGCTAGCTTGCTTGTAACTAATTTGATTACTGCATCAGATAATCTTAGCAAGGCAATTACTAAGACTGTGGCACCTGAGAATATATTAAAACTTAATGGGGAGTTATCAAAAATAAATGGTCTTAGCAGGAAGGATCGTCTCAAAGCAGCAAGAATGATTGTTTGTCAGCCTGAAGTAATGGATCTATTCTTCATCATTCCAAACGATGATAAAGAGGAATTGGTGCGTGGAATTATTAATGATGCATGAGCAGTTGCTGAAAATTTGTTATTTTAATTCATCATTTATGGGTTAAAATTTGTAATTAAGAATTGATATTATACCATTTTTGGATGGCTGATGTTTGGTAAGTTTTAAGTGATTTTGTAATAATTATTTTATTTTATTTTATTGTGCATTATGAGGCAATTTGGTGATGTGCATTAGCAACATGTTGACGTGCTTGTTCCTTCATTATTATGTCATGTTAGTTGATTTGTTTTTTGTAGGTGATATGATAATCTTCTTGACACGCTTTTTGAATTTATAGTTTTTTTACTTGTTTCATTTTTATACATTATTTTGTACCATAACTATTTACTAGTGCATTGCATTGTACCAAACAAATGATACATATTTATTAGGGTTAAATATCTTATTCTTAAATTTTTTTATTTTTTTCATCCTTAGGGTTTACTTTTTATCACAAGAGGTTCCTTTAGTTTGCCAAAAACTCTATCCATCAAAATTCCGTCTAAAATTTGATGGAACGCCGTGCAACACCAATCATAATTTGATATGTATTAATATAATTAATTAATTAAAAAATATTTTTAAAAAAATTAAAAAATAAAAATTTTGGCTAGCCACCCCAATGGCCAATTGATTTTTTTTTTTTTTTTTTCCAGCTATATATGCTCAACAATTGAAGGACGCTTGCGTTAAAGCGGGAATCCATCATTATGTTTACCATGTTGAGTGAACCTTAATTAATCGACAAGTCGACACGTATGAGGTCACAAGTGCTACCATGGCCACAGGGTTCACACAACCCTAATGTACGGTTAATAGTATATACAGGTTAGTCATACAGTTAATTATAAGTGAAAGATGGGAATATGCTTTAACATTATTTTTCTAAAAAATCATTTTTAAAGAAAATAAATTTAACTTAATTTTTTCAATATGGAACTTGTCAATTTAGAATTTTTCTAAAATTTATTATAAAGTCTAATTTTACTTAATAACTAAATAATACGAGACTAAGAAGTCATAACTATCTTTATAAACAGTGACGTTCAATGATTATACCAACTTCAATTCCTTGTGAAATACACATGAAATGCACCAATTCCACTTATGTTTCATCAAAAGAATAACAAAACCGTATCTAAACTATTTGATTGAAATGATATGATAGATTTAAATCAAATCAAATCAAATTTTTTCTAACAAGATAAAATAAAAAAAAAAAAAAAAGCTATTAACAAAATCACAATAATCACTTCTACTTGTTTGATATGTTCCGCATTACTTTTTTTTTTATATAAGAAACAACAGAACAAAAGAAAAAATTACAAAAGACATAACGGTAGAGAATTCGCTCCACTAGCAGGAGAAGGGAAAATAGAAGGGATGGAAGAATAGGGAATGCTGCCAGAATGAGATCTGGCTGCGGCCCAACGTGCTATAGAATGAGCACAGAAGTTTGAACTTCTTTTGATCTTCTTAGCTTTCCCAAACGGAAGCATCAGGAATATAATCTAAACAATCTAAAATAACAGAAGAGATCTTCTAATCTCTAACTGAATTTGAATTATTAAGAGCATGAATCACCACCTCACAGTCTCCATCGAGAAGAAAATGCTTATAGGAAAGCGAGGCAGCGATAGAGCAAAGAAGGAGGAATGCTAATATGTTCCGCATTACTAAGGAAGGAGGAATGCTACAAATCCTTCATCTATAAAAGAGGGAGTTTTAACAATAGTACGACGTCGTTTCTCGGTTCTTCAAAATTTACTAAAACACCCGTATGGATTATGCGAAATGCCGATTACACCACTCAAAATCTCTGCGAATCTCCGCTCAGTCACTCATCACGTACAGCTCCGCTCCTCAAATCTCATGTCCGCTTCTCTTTTTCTGTCATTCCCTCTCATTTCTCCCCCACTCGCGCCGCGCGCGTGGCTCGGCCGCTCAACCCTCTCTCCCCTCTCCGTTCGCCGGCGAAATCTCCGGCAACGATCTCCGATCAACATGTCCTCCAACCGCCACCTCGTCGTACCGACGATTGAACTCTGCCACGAGTCCGATTTCGAAACCATTGTCTCCCCCGACGGTCTCATCTCCATCTGTGGCTTCGGTTCCCTCCTCTCCGGTACGTACGACCAAAGTCCCCATTCATCATCATCATCATTGTTTTTGTGTTTTTTGAAATCTGATCGTCCGGTCAATCTTTCTCTGAGGACCAGAGAGGAGCGCGAGGAGTACATTTCCAGACCTGATCGACTTTAGAGTTGCGAGATTGAACGGCTTTCGGCGCGTGTTCGCTCACGCGGCTCCGATTTTCTTCGAGCGTGGTATAGCCAAGCCAGAAACCAAGGTTCCTTCTATATATATATATTCAGCCAAGCCTCTCATTGTCGTCGATATTTTTGTTTTACTTGTACAGTCTGTTTGGTTCCCGGGAAAGCTTGGGAAAATGACATATTTTAAAGTTAAAACAACTTTTCGCGCTTTTTAGTTTCTTGGAGAAAACAAAAAAAAGGAATAATTTTTTTTCCGTCTTTTCTTGAAATTTTGAATAATTAATGAAATTTGAATGAAAATATAATGATCTCAGTGATTGTTGGTTGCTAATTTTTCAGGAGATTTCTAGCTTGAGTGTAGAGCCTTGTGAAGGCGAAACTCTGGTGGTCACAGTCTTCGAGATTCAAAAATCAGAGGTAAATATGGTGTAAGGTGTATGATTTCAGTTCCTTTGCTATGTTTGATTTGATTAGTGAATCGTGAAAATGAGAGTGAAAGGAGTCAAAATTGTTATCAAAGTTTTGCTTTTGTTATGTTCAGATTCCGGCTTTTGTCAAGAGGGAGCTTGAATTTCGGTTCCTAGCTGTGAGTTAATGAGATTGCTACTTACCATTGTGTTTGTGAGATCAAATTACTTTTTGAGATCTGCTCTCCTTTAGAATTATAGATTGTTTTTATTTCTGTCTTATAGGTTGTGCCTGAATCACTTGATGGGAAACCATTTGACAATCGAGCGGTATGCAGAAATTGATTGACTATGTAGTCTAAGATTCTCTCTCTCTCTCTCTCAAATAAAGAAGTTTACATGTAAGTCTATGATAACTTGCTCTTTGGGGCATCGATACAGGTGCTTTGTGCTCGATATAGTGATGAGGAATTTTTTCAAGTTCGATGCAAAGGTAATCTTTTTTGGGGTTCCACTAATTGTTAGTTTGAGAATATGAGGCATATGTAAGTTTGAGGCTTCTATGGACTTATCTTGGAGATTTATCTGGTATACTACCTGTCTACTAGGGTTGTTCCTCTTCTACACAAAGAAAGGGAAAAAAAATAAAAATCTAAGCTCTATTGCAGCATAGGCAGCTTCCTTCTTCTATGGTTGATATTGTCAGTGGTGATGGGGTACCGTTGCTGAGACCCCGGGAGGCGGGAGGCTATTTATCATTTCTGCTTCAAATGTTTGAATAGATTGCTTTGACTGCTATTGTTAGTTATCATATAAGATTGAAAATGGTTTCATCATAAATTTGAGGCTCTGTATGTACTTACTAAAGCAATATTCAAGTACCAGTGTGACGGCTCAGGACGTTCAATCTTTACATCATTTCATCTCTCTTTTGTCACTTTACTTCTCAGTAATGCTAAGAAAGTACCTTTGACACTATTAGTGCTAGTTATTTTCTTACAGGAAGCAAGGAGATCTATTTTCAGCATTATGGACGTTATAACATCGATAAGATTTGGCGAGATGATATTTTACCTTGCCGTGTTTATCTTAGACACTGGTTAGTGCTATTTAACTGCATGTTTGCTATGGTTAAATATTACTAGTAAGGAGTATGATGGACTAGTAGTCAATCAGAAACAAAATTTTGACCTCTAATCTGTAAGGCATAGCCACACTGTTCTTTAGATTATTCAATTATGTGGTAACCTTTTTTCTGTTTTTCATCTCTATTTTCTTTGGCTGTTCACCATGGTTTGATTGGATGTCCTTGAATATACTCAGCAAGATACCCAGAAAGGTTAATGTGGCAAACAACTTTTGGCTAATATCTCTGTCTATATCATTGGTTTGGAGATGATTTCCAGTCACTTCCCTTTATATGCTTTAAGCCGCTCATTCACTTTTCCCTGCCCAATTTTTTATACCATCTGCTATGAATATATATGCTAAAGCCTAAAAGCCTTCTTTCCCCCCTGAAACTAACTGTACCTTAAGAGGCCAGCCAATAAGTTGCTTTTTAGCATGTTTGTTTTGCCAACCTCAGTGTACATAACCTGAAGTAATGAAGTATTCTGTAGTGTTTTGGCAGCAAAGAACCTCAGCGATGTAGCCTACAACAACTTCCTGGATCACACTTTCCTTGCAGACCGTAAAACAACCATCCGTGAGTATCTTGCAACGACGGGTTCAGGCATTATGGAAGAGGAGCCTCCAGAATCACTCAAGACGCGTTATGGTGGTTGATATTTTCTCGCAAATAAATAGAAAAATTTGAAGTTGTGTGAAGAAGGTTTCATGCGCTTGTTCAACACCATCTTCAACCTCATTTTATCTGTTTGCCAAGTTTTGGGGAGAAGAGCTCTAAATTATTCCGAGTGGCAGGACAAATGTAAAATCTTGGTACTCAGAGCAGGAATTTTGTATTCTAGGAAGCAAATAGGGCGGATACTGTATTCCCTGCGTTGGTAGCAAAATTAAACAATTGTACGCCTTTCAGATTTATATTTCTCAAAATGGAAGTATTTAGATGATTCAATTTGCATATTTGATAGCATTTGTTTTCCTTCTGTGATTTGGTAGCGTCTTCCCATCTGTGAACCTTCGCTTTACTTTCTAGGACGGGAGGAAATTAGTCTCCTACTCAACTTCAATTTATATGCCCTTAAAAAATTGAAAGGTAAGGATTTAATTAAAATAATTGAAAGGTTTAGATATGTCATAATAAATTATATTTTTTTTTCATCTATCACTTTATTTATTTATTAGTATTTATTGTAATAAATCTAAACCATTCAATTACTTTAAGGGTCAAATATATAATATCTCTATGGGGTTTCACAATTTTATTTTTTTTCCTCTTAAGGTTTGATTTTAATCACAGGAGGTCCCTATGGTTTTGATAAAAGACCAAATTAGTCATCCTATCAGTTGACCATTAGTTGACTTAACAAAAGTTCATGTGGACGAATAAAAATTTGACATCCGGCATAAGCGGCTACATCATCAATAATGATGTGGCCACCTAATTAAATTTTTTATTTTTAAAAAAAAATTGGGGGTGGCCAAACCCACCCCCAGTGGGTACTGGGGTGGCCGAAACCACCCCCAATGGTGTTTGGTGGTGGGTTCGGCCACCCCCTTGGGCACCAAGGGGTGGCCTGGCCACCCCCAAGGTGCCAAGGGTGGTGGCCGAGCCACCCCTTGGTGCCCAAGGGGGTGGCCCCCAAATTTTTGTTTTGTTTTTTATTTTCTTTTTTAAATAAAAAATTTAATTAGGTGGTCACGTCATCATTGATGACGTGGCCACTTATGCCAGGTGTCAAATTTTCATTTGTCCACATGGACTTCCGTTAAGTCAACTAACGGTCAACTGACAGAATGACCAATTTGATCCTTTATCAAAACCACAGGGACCTCCTGTGATGAAAATCAAACCTTAAGGGAAAAAAAAAAAAAAAAGTTGTGAAATTTTAATGGAGTATTAGGTATTTAACCCTTACTTTAATTATTTATTATGATAAATCTAAATAATTCAATATATAACAGCATGTATGTTGTAGTTTTAACTACAACATACGAGCCAGATCCAAATCCCATAATAATAGCTTTAGGTATTTTATTCGGGAAATGCTAGGTATTCTCTTGGTGTCTTTCCAACTGTGATGTGACTTTTAAAATCACTAATAGATTAAAAGCCAATAATGATAATTTTAAATTCAACGGTAATTTTAAAAGTCACATCACAGTTGGGAGGACACTAAGAGAATACTAGAAGAACACTTAACATTTTCCATTTCATTCTGGGCATCTTTTTTTCTTTTTTTTTTTATAATTCTGGTGTACTTGCTTACAGATTTGATAAATAAGAACATCCTATTTGTTTTTTACCCAATCACTGATGAAGATGAAGCCTGTATTTTGTGCTTTCCAATTATCCCATCTCATTCACACCCATGGGTTCTTATGGCTAATGCTTTGATTGTTGCCAATAGCCAAAGCGTCTCTCATATGGGATTCTAGCCTAGTCACAGGCTGCGGGCTCACAGCCTAACCCTACAAAAGACAGCGGGTCATCCATGAAATACAATTCAATGTCTTTTTTTTTTTTTTTCAACTACACAATGAGTGAGCTATTTCCACGTGGAAACTATTTTAAGATCGAACCAAGTCCCACATCGGAAAGTTACGAAGCGGAAGGGTCAGAGTTTACCTATAAATAAGCTAGTGAAAGGTTGAATTAACTGACTCGTCCTGTCAGGGGTGAAAGGCGACTAGTCTATGATCGTTTAGTGACGGCGGGTCGTGCCAACACCTAACATTACGAACACACTGGGACTTAAGACGAGCGAGTTCCACCCTACTTAGGTGGGCTTGCCCGTCAATTTTTGGAAGCCTAGCCTCTGCGGCTGGGCCCACAAATCTAATCCCCGAAACAGGCTTTTATGCATTCGTCGTTGGCGTGGGCTATAATTGATGGCAGATTAGGGTTTCTTTGATACAACCATTAATATCGAATAACAATTTTATTACACGAGCTCATATACAAAATAAAAAATTAAATTAAATTAAATTAAAAAACATTAAAAAAAATGGAATTTAATAAAATTTTAATGTTTTTGAATTTTTTTTAAAAAAGTTATATTTTTATTTTTAATTTTGTATATAGACACGTGTCAAGATTATGGAGGCGTTGACATTAATTTCCATCAATTTTTAAACGGAAGTTTAATGAAAGTATTATCTTCATCTTTATGTAAACTCGATATACCTCATGTCATAAAAACTAAACCTTAGCGAACAAAATAAAATTGTTAAATCAAGGGACAAAAATGTATTTAACCCTATACATATACACTTTAGTCTTCGGAACTTTACTCCAAACTTTTTATATTGAGAGTTGAGACCCTCCCTACTACCAAGTTATTAAAAATAAAAAATGACCATTTGAATTAAAATATGATATGAATTTTTTTTTAGTATTTTCAACTTTTCCTTTCTTTTTTGTTTATTTTTCTAATAATTTTTTAAAATATTTATTTTTTAATAACTTTGAGAATATTTTAGAGAGAAAATTGCTAAAGTGTCTAATTTGACACATAATGATAGTATGAGGGGACCCAATATTACTTTTTAAAGTTTGAATGCGTAAATAAACATTGGCAGAAATTTTCTACAAACTAGTTTGCAGGAAATTCGTATAAACCGACATTTAAAAGTGATACTTGTCCTTCATCCACTAACACATTAGAAGCTAATAAAATTGTAACACTTATTCTATTACACTAAGAGAATTTGTTAAGTGAATGAAATCTAATAGTTGGAAATTTTTTTATTTTTGGCATACCTCAAGAACCTTTGAGTTCATTTTGATATCACGTAGAACTAATTGTAAATCAAACAAACCATATGAAAAGATTTTGTATTTTTACCTTAAAAAAAATATGTGATTCTCACATGTTAATTGACATGCATTACTTTTAAATGATGGTTTGCAAGAAATTCAGTTTATAGAAAACTTGGAGTGATGATAAACTCACAACCAGCGTGAGTGAACAGTCACTCACGCTGGTTTAAAAAAAATATTATTTACTAATAAAATTACTGTTCACACTATTTTTTTTAAACCAGTCACTCACTCTAGTTGTGGGTTTATCATCACTCGAAAATTTGTATCCAAAAGAAATATGGCGAAAGTTAAGATCGTAAAGTATATTTTCCTTCTTTCTTTTTTTTTTTTGTTTTTTTGTGGACAACCTTTTCGATACCAAAACTATATTTGAACATTAATTGTACATTGCATTGCATTCCTTAAGGCTGTTGTTGATGCCTTTTCACAAATTCTACAAAAATAAAGGCTGTGTTTGTTTTGAATGTAAAATTTTTTGAAAAATGTTTTTTTTGTTCTATTTTTCAGTATTTGATATGATTAAAAACCGTGGTCAAATCAAAAATATTTTCAATTAAGCGGTAAAATCTTCTTTAATCCCCATAAAATAATTTCTCTTTTAAAATTGTAAATTATTTTGTAAAGTTTGAGTTTTTCCTTGCATGCATTCGGTTGTTATCGAAAGTTGTTCTTGCATGCATTGTAGTTCATTCTCGTTTGTTATGGAAGTTGCCAGATAAGAGGTTGCTGGCCACCATCAACCTTATAGTCTTTGGTTTTCTGTACAAGCCAAACGCTAAAAATCGTGGTCCTGCCAAGTGTTGTCCCACTATCAGACAATACTCTGACTGGATTGGTGGGCCGAGCAGGGTTAGTATTGGGTACATCAGACTTCATCATTTGTTTTTTTTTATTTTTTTCATACAAGTTTGTTTCCATTCTTGTCAAGCAAGAAAGTCATCCAGAAGAAATTAATTCTACTAGTTCCTCTGTCCCACAAGAACTGTATGTGATTTTCTTAAGAGCATACGACAGTAGTATAAAGATAAGGTTGGGTGTATGAGATATATATATATATATTCTTCTAACTAATAGTTTATTCATTTCACATTACAGAACCACAAGCCTCTTCATTTTCCAGTTCCCTGATTAACATTTCAATCATCTTCTTATACATAGGCATATAATGATCATTTATCATTGTTTTTGAAAGTCGGAGCTTACTATACAGTTCTCTAGGTGTCTCAAAGATACCAACATGTTCCTCAGTGTGCGTGCCATTATCTATGTTAGGAGTATCAGATGAAGGTACAGAAACGATGTGCATGATTCTGCCAGGGGGATAGAAGCGGTGGCTCTCTGATACATCCGATGATGAGATTGGATTAATGCTTTCCACTGCATCAGCCAGTATACTTTCCTCTTCGGTGATTTCTATAGCTGCAGCTGCTTCCTCCTGGGCTCTAATATCTGCTTCATTATCTTGCCTCTGGAGCTCTCTCTCCAGTTCGAACAATAACTCACCTTCAGTGATGTCTTCCACAGTGGATCCACTAATGACTGCATCGTCTGGAAGGAGTTGCTCTTCTTCATCTGTATCATCATGAACTGATCCACCACTAGAAGAATTACGTTCCACTTTATTCAGCGAAGGCTCTCTTGTTATTCCATCTGTTGCAGCAGACTTGGAGTTTCTTTCAGAGAGAGCTGCTTCAGGCAAATCCTCTACTTTAGATTCCATTAGTGGACCCACGTGACGACGACGTGCACCCATGCAAGACCACGATGACAGAGATGAGCGTGTTTTGACAACAGCTTGAGCAACATTCTGTGCACGCTTCATCACAACCTAAAATTTATCAAGCAGAATTGCATGTCATGATACAGATACATACAAAGGAGCTAGAATTGAGACCAAAAAGAAAACAAAAAGTGTGGTTACATCATATCTTATCAAAATTTAGTTGCTAGGCAAATGAGTCAATGAGTACTTGCGTACTCAAACTAGTGTCAATAAATTCTTTATGTCATCCAAACTGACAGTAAAATATTTCATTGCCTACAATATTTAAGAAAGCTAACTTGTGCACAATTCACTGTTGATCCCTAGCTTGAATCTAGGTCTTGGAAAAAGACAGAAGCATAAACCAGCAGAAGTAAACCCACAAGAGTGAGCTAAACTTTACCTGAGTGCTGCTGGATACTGGTTTCAGAAGTGCACCTGCACCAGCGACCCTGGCTTTGGTACTAGCTATAGACGGTAGACGAGATCCCAGAGCAGTTGCAGAGCGATATAAAACATTTAGGACCCTTGTATGCTCAACCTGATCTCGCAAATCATTTAACCAAGATGATGCTGTGACCTGAAAATAACATTTTTTTTAAGGATTTCAAAGTTTCTAACGGATGAGAGATTTGAGATTCAACTTTCAGAAATTAATTTTCTAGAACTCTACTTCCAGTAAGGAGAAGAGTTACAGTACCTCAGAGCGAAGGTCATCAAGAGAAGCTACTGAGAATGTTGGCACCAGGTCAGAACCATTAATGACGGTAGTAATAAAATGCTTGCCTGATTCTGCTAATTCCCATGTCATACAGGCAGCTGCAAAATGACAATTATAATACAAGCACTTAATAAAATGGACCCATACAAAACCACAAGATTCTGTTTCAGGTGCCTACCTAGACCTCATAGGGCACCCTCCCTACAATTGTAGTACAAAAAGAAAGCAATTTAAGCATTGGGAAGGGATCACTATCTTTTGTCTTCCTTTTTGAAGTTATGAAGCTGCAGATCTGATGATTCTGATTTCTGAAAACCACAACTGGATTTCCATTATTAATGTCCTCTATCGTTTACTTTTGTTTTTTCAATTGGCAAGTCATCCACATGTCCAATGGGTCTTAAACCTATACCTCACCCTCCACTACGTTATTACAGAGTGAGGAGGTGCCATTTAAACTACAACTCATTGGCATCATTAATGTCCTCCACATAGCAATATTGCAGAAACTTGTGCAAATGAGGCTATTCATGTTGTGAATTTAAGAAATTATCTTAATAAAGAAAAGATGATTATGTCATAACTACTATGCCATCTGAATAAACTTTACCTGGCTCCTTATCCAAAATAGATATCAAGGTTCCATAGTAATGCCAGATTTCCTATTCCTAATGTATAAGTGCATCTTCCTTATCCTTCAATAAGAGTTCACTTGATAGTTAGAAAATACACCATGATAGGTACGAGAATTTTTCCTAGTTCTCTAAAGTATAATCTTGAAACTTCCACTTCCATCTGTAACCTAATTGATTGAAGCAACTTACTTTTTTTATAAAAAATTTGATTGAAAGAACTTACATTTGACACAAAAGCCACTAACAAACTTTTAGAGTCATTTTCGGTTTTGAAGTCCATGTCACTCTGACTTCAATGAATATAATCAACAAGTGAGATGCCACAAAATGAGAAAATGGCCAGGTGTGAACATTGATAATAGTTAGTAGCAACAGAAAGAAAATGTAGCATCACATCGATTAGTACATGCCTGGGGCGAACGTTACACATGTGCTTGAGGAGAGTTCTTTCTGTTCTCGAAGAATATATGTCAAAAGTGCAGCAGTACCACCACCAAGCGAATGCCCAACAATCTGAATATGAAAAATTAAAAAAATAAATAAATGCAAAATTTATATAGAAGAAACATATATTGCATGAATTGATCCAGTACAAAGTTCAAAATTGACATCATGATGACATAGTATGCTATACAGCAACAAAGGATTAGAGGTTTATAACTTACAAAGCAAAACCTAGTGGATGTGACGTACCTACAGATATTATATTTCAATACGAAAAATCCGCTTACAGATGTATTAAATTTACATCAAGGACCAATGTTGAGATCAATTAAGGCAAATGAAAGTCTATATTAAGAACTGCCCATATTGTTCTCATGATGAATCACAAGATTAAGTAAAGATTGTAAGAACTACTAGAAGAAGCTTGGTATCACAAATTCCTGGATGAACTAATAGATTTATATTGAATGAAGATTACATGAAAATAGGAGCAGAAATATGGAACAAGGAATATTTTAAGTTGTGTTTTTTTATGCGTTTTATCATCCAATGAAGATTAACTTTAAAACAACCATGCCATTTTAGTTTATTTGACAGAAAAACTAAAGAAAAGTTATCAGGAAAATTAGAACAATTGAATAGTGATATAACATATCATATAAGAAGAAATGGCACATACCTTAACTTTGTAGTCAGGATATTCATCAAGAGCTTTAAGCAGAGAAGGAGTGCAAAGCTTTGCTATCCAACGAGCAGCAGCAACCATTCCACAATGGGCATATCCTAAAACTAAATTGCTTATCCCACCATCATGTAAAACCGAGTGGTGGAAAGGGACTACCGCACCAGTTGCCGCTGTTAGGGTATCTTTAATGCTATGAGTACCACGAATCAATAGAAGGAAACATTTTGAGTCTCTATCTCGTATAATTGAGAAAGCGGGCTTCAAAAGCTACAAGCATTGTTCAGGTAATTAGAGCAATACTCAAGTATGATTTAAGTATAACTACTAAATACAATAAGCAAATTAGCAAAGCTTGTTTGATCACATTATTCACATATATTATGGTCAGTAAGAAGAAAAACTGATGAACTATCAAGGGGAAATCCATAACCTACAAGTTGAAATTTTTGACAAGTTTAGCCCACATCAGAAGTCTTATTAGTCATATGTTACGATAAGCGATTTGTCATATGCCATATAAACATGTAAATTTTAATTTTGCACGAAAAAAATGCAAATGGGAAAAGGTATGAAGTTTTAGACTCCTTTCTGTTAAGGGTTGCTTTTTATGCCCTGATAATTTTCTTCTACCCACTCCATGAGTAAGCCTCATAAGACGTATGGCACCCACTCAGCCCAATGGGGTATTCATTTCTCACTGGAAGAGCCTTTTGAACAGTAGAAAAAAGAATCTTCAAACGGGAGATAACTAGTCCCAGATGCATAATTTGCTATGGGGCAGCAAAAATGCCAGGCAATAATTGGAATAAAACCCAAGAGACTAAAGCAGATCCCTTCATGCAACACAAGCCCCATATGCAAGCACATGCAACATGCTCTACGTAATGTTGGCTTTGACTTAAAATAAAGGGAAATCAGGTAAGGACATCCCTGTGTTTTCACTCATTTTGACTTCAAGACCCCAGTTTATAATTTGATAAATTTGAGATCCAAGTTGAGCTCATTCTAAATTGAAGACCTTTGTTAGCTTTTCTGTCAAATAGATAACAAAAATGAATGTGAAAATATATTTATGTTATTCAAATAAAAACATCTGTCCAAAAAAAGAAAAAAACAAAGAAAACCACGGCCTCCTCCACGTCCAGCCACAGTTGGCTGGGCATGGAGGAAGCTGTGGGTGGGCCACACCCTCAGTGAGGGTGGCTGCGGCCACCCGTCTGCGAGCCACCCTACAAACAAAGGGTGGCATGTGGATCAAGGCCACCCCATGGTTCTCTTTTTATTTATTTTTTAATTTGATCAGAGCAACATAATTATATTTTCACATATGTTTTTGTTATCCATTTGACGGAAAGGTTGATGAGGTCTTGAATTTATCAAATTGAAAAATTTGGATTATAAAGCCAAAATGAGCAAAAGAACAAGGGGTCTTGACCTAAAATAAAATAAATGATACTCTGAACAATAACATACCTCTGCCTTGGGCTTGTGAAGGAGGACATCTTCCTCAGAGTAGCCGGCAGACTCTAAAAACACCAGAAACTTCTTCTTCGAGAAAAGCATACAAAGGGTCAACAACCTCAGAAATCTATTCAACTCCACAACAATTTCAGGACCTTTAAGTTGTATACAATCATTACCAGCATATACACCTGCAACTTGTAAGTTACCCTGCAAGCACATCACACTCGGTAACATCACGCTCATATATTACACCAACAGCCCACAACACAAATTCACCGCTAACCCACTACTTCAAGAATGAGTTCACAACACACACACACACACAAAAGAAGAAGAAAAAGAAGTAAAATTCATATATCTCATAGGAAAATATTCAAACTTTTAGCAACTAAATCAATCTTAAACAAGCAAACATCACTTATTACCAATAGCTCTCAAAACAAATCACTACTAAGTAAATGCTTCAAGAATGCGAACACACCCAGGCACAATTTTTTTTTTTTTCTTTTTAAAAGGAAAATTCATACATCTATTAGGACAAGTATTCAAATTTTTAGCAATTAAATCAATCTTAAACAAGCAAATATCGCAAATTACCAATAGCTCACAATACAAAATTCACCAGTAAGCCACTGCTTCAAGAATGAGCTCACACACACAAACACCAAAAAACGACAACAACAACAAAAGTGGAATTCATTCATCTCACAGTCTTAACAAGCAAACGACATAAAAAAAAATATATATTAATAATATGGAAAATCCAAATGAATCATAAGAAAATATTCCAAATGTTTTAGCAATTTATCATCACAGTTTCAACCAAGCAATCACTATAAAACCACAATTCTATTACATCAAAACCCCAAAAGACCACGGACCTGCCTCCTCATGAAATAATTAATCCCGAACGCCAAGTCCCCGATCGGCCATTTCCCCAAAGTCTCCGAATACGTGAAACGCAACGTCTCAGAGAGCGTGCTGATCGACTCGAACAGCGTCCCCGGGGCCTGAGCCGGCCTCCCAGAAATTCTCCGCCTAGACGATCTGCTCAATTTCGACCGCTCATCTTCTCCCTCCACCCTCCCCGCCGACAGTCTCCGGCTCAGCAAGTAGTACAGCAGCACCGCAGCTCCCGCAGCAGTCGCCATTGTCGCCGCCGCCATAGAATCAACGGTGGAGATCGCAAGCTCAAGCCGAAAGCATCAAACGTTTTACTTTAGCTCACAAATTTAAACAATTTCGAACTAAATCTCGCAGCTCGAAGAGAAATTGAAGAATAAAAAATTTTCAGAAAAAAAAAACGTAAAAATGTGAACGAAAGAATGAATGAATGAGTACGAGTCAGGGTTTGAAAGAAGACGAAGCAGAAGAAGAAAGAGAGAGATTTGGGCCTGAGAAGTTGCAGAGAGGATCAGAAAAACGAAGTGTAAAATAAATGTAAGAAGCTAGGAGGTGAAATTACGAAACATATCCTTTTCTTTTCAAAAATTATTGCAACATTGAAGGTTAAACAACGGGGCAATCGTAGAATGAAAGGGGGTATTTCGTCAATTAAGACGCCACACACGTCACGTTGGCGAGAATAATAAAAAAAGGGACGGAAAGAGAAGTGGGAAGTTGCGCACGTAAGGGATCGACATTCGACCACTAGTATTAGCGTGTATGGATGTGACAGACAAAGCTAAAACGACACAGTACTTCGTTATCCGACGTGTGATGGGTGGTGGAGATAAGGACAAAGCTATTCAAAGACGGTGGCGTTTCGTCGCTGGCTGGATCCAGTGGACAGAGGTTGACAATAATTGAGTGGCCCCCGGCCCCACGGGCGGTCAACTGAGGAGTGGGAAACAGGACACGAGGAAATCATCAATCAATCCTTGTGATTACTCCAACAGTTGCCATTTGATTTGGTCTCATCTGGGAGTCACTGAATCGGACGTGTGATAGTTATTGTAGAAATCTAGAGAAAAACCACCAGATTAGGAAATCCAACCCATCATGAGGTAATCTTTAATCATATAGACCGAGGCAAGAATCTGACCTAATTTTTGTTAGGATATGGGATTTCCTTATGACGTTTGATAGATTTTCCATATTAGAAGTTAGTGCTATATTTGATTTAATCAAATTTTAGTAATTTGATCATTTTCTTTATGAATAAAGCTCATTCCTAGTTAGGCATAGTAAGATAAAAGCGAATCTACACATTACTTCTTAAACTATAAATTCTTTTAAAATTTTAAATTGTTGCAATGTTTGATTGGTTGTAATAGGATTATAATTAACGGTATATGGACAATGTAGGAACTATATGAGTTGGCCATGTTCTTCCAAATGCAACAACATAAATTTCTCCTTCGAATCTGTCATCCCAAAACAAACCGGCTATAAAACAAACAACATGTGCTTCATGTATGGCAGATAAAAGTGTATGTTTACGACTTAGTCCGTTAATAACACACATGGTAAATATGTTATTATACAGTGAACTTAGAAATGTTTATAAATTACAGGTAGTAATATAAAGATGTAGTCCATTGTTGTTTGACAAAAATATCATGAAGATGCATTCATTATAGATATGATACAAGTAGATATGAATTGTGTAAAAAGACCATGGCATACGGATAAAGTTTTTTTTTTTTATAAGTGACGGTTTACTTGTCACTTTACACCATGGCATACAGATAAAGTTAGAGTGTTATGATATTATGACTTGGTTGTTGAAGAACGAGTTAAGTCAGAAACTATTTCCTAAGTCTCAAAACCCTAGTTATCCTTTAAACCCTAAATTTTACTTTTTGACATCAATTGTTCGATCATTGCACAAAGACCGTCATACCAATCACTCGCATCATCCGAACAGGGTGTATGGTATCATTCTATAAATGTTTGCATTGTAACCATTTTTGGGCTTTTCTCCATCCACGCTCCAAAATTTTACCACCTTCTTGTTTCTTATGTACTATAGGGTCCTAAAGTCACTTACTTTAGAAGTCTTGAATATTTTTGGGTCTTAAAATCATAACTTTACCTCAAACTCCTTTTAAGTTGTTTAAGTTTCCTACCCATTTTCCTTCCTATTAACAATGATCTACAAAATGGTTGAGTGTTTATGATATTACCATGGGGTCCATGTCATGGTCCAGAAAATAAGTTATTTTACCCTAAAATTTTGTGTGGCTCAAAAATTCACAACCTTTCTTGATAAAAGGTGCATTTTATTGCTTGATTTACACTTTTAACATGTTAAATACCTTATTAATGAAAAGTAGATTTTAATAACATGAAATAAAAGGTTAGGGTTTTGGATCTTACCCTTGTTGAGGTTGATTCTCATTCCTTAGCCTCAAAACACCATAAAATGGTTCCCTTCCCCCCTCTCTCTCTCATATGGTGGATAAACGAAGGAAATGAGACTACATAGGTTTCTCATGATTTGATATGAATCGATCGATTGATGCACCTGAATGTTGGTATTTTTAGGTTTTTTTCAAATACTTGTTTATTGGAAGGTTTTTTTGTTTGTTTTCCATTTAAAATAACTAATTCTCTTTGATTAATAAATTTCTTGCTTACAAATATTATTTTCATGAATTTACTATTTTTTTCCTTTAATTATTATTTCTATGTGTTATTAGATTTTCTTTTTTTTTTTTTTTAATTTACACGTGTTTATTAGAGCATCTCCAGCAGTAATAACTATTATAACTAGTCAAAAAGTACAATTCTTCATTTTAGCTACCTATTTTTTAATACCAACTCCAACAGATTCTCTATTATATTAGCTACTTGCTTTAAAATATTATTTCTCATTTTTTTTATTATATTATTGCTAATACTTAATTAAAGAAAAAAAGTAATATTAAAAATTATATTATATTATATTAAAATTCAATCTAGTGTATTACAGTGAATAGTTATTCACTATAGTAGTTAAGGTATAATAACTAATCTTAAGCTATTTTGTTGAAACCAAAAAAAATGACAAAAATAGTTAAAATAACTATTTTTTTTTATTTTAGTTACACTACGAGATGCTCTTAGGATTATCAAAGGGGCTGGCATGAAGAAAATAGAATGCAACTGCTTTGCAAAAAAAGAAGAGAAAGAAGATGATGTTAAGGTTTGGGATAACGTCATTAACTACAATTTTTTAGATGAGTGATGTGACTTATTTATATCCTACAAACCGTACCATTATTTCACAATTATCACACATCTAAAATGTCATGAATTAATAGCTTTTGAATCAATTATTGTTAAAAAAAATCAAGAATTATTAGTTTAATTTTTACCACTCATCAAAGTAGGATAATTATGAGATTTCTAACATTTCTCTCAAAAAAAAAAAAAAAAGGAGGCTTCCAATTAGTGAGAAGCCGCTCCTTTTTTTATATATAAAATCTCAAATTTACCCCTAATTTCAAATAAAAAATAAAAATTAAAAAATTAAATGAGATCGATGAGATCGTAGAACACTAGAACTGGCCTTGGATATCATCACCGCACGTCATCACCGGGCACTTCACTCCACCACAAGAATTGCCCTCGCCTCATCACAGTGTCTTCAACTCCACCTCCGGTAACAGCTTGCACTCCATCATATGCTTGATCTAATGGTCTAGATTTGAATGTGACGACATCGTTTTAGTCTCTCTTTATCTCCCTCTTCCCACTCAAATCCACGCCACCAGGATCACCGATTTCATTGATCGAAAGCCGCATACAAAAACTCGACTCAACCGATCTCCAAGATTTCCGATTTACTCAAAATGGATATGTGAAATGGTAAGGTTAGGGTTACGAATCGTTTTGACGATCGCTTTGGGTACGACCTTTCGAGCATACCTCGCTCTACTAATCCACAGCTAGGTCTCAGCTAGCCAAACCCGCATGGGTCTAGCCTGACCCACATGTCCTTTTTCTTTTTATTTTTTGCTTTTTTAAAAAAGAAAATCATAGATGTTTAGATTTTTTTAAGTATTGCCGTTAGAAGTTAACGGCTAAATCTGACGGAGGTATTCAAATTAACTGCAATAAAAAATTCAAAAGTTCAAATTAAGAAATTTTAAAGTTTATGAAACTTATCAAATCACGTGATAATTTAAAAGTATAAAGTAAAATTACCCCAATAATAAAACCTGAATCAAGAAACATGAATGCCTTGAAACTACCGCCCCGCAAAGAAAGAAAGAAATAATGGATTCGTTTATATAGATGTAGCACACACCAACCCATATAGGCTAGGCCTCGATAGTCCAGCTTTTACCCGCAAAAAACTGCGTGGGATTTTGAATTCCAACAACTTCAATTGACCATTTCATGTAATTGAACATTTAAAAAACCTTGCATTTCCTACTCCCCATTGGAAAGTTGTCCCTATACTCTTTACTAACAAACAAAACATAAACCTGTACATTTGATCCCCATTCCCTCACCAATCTCGAAAACAAAGCTCCAAGCTCAAAGTTTCAAGGCCTATTTATCTCCATTGCAACCCATACAAACAGTCTTCTAGTTCTAGAGTCCAAGTTAGCAGTCAGCCACAATACCCAAAGACAGCCTCAATGCATGCCCAATTCCCCCCACTTGAAAACCCAGAATTTGTTTTAAGCATTTTGTCCAAAAAAAAATTTCTAGCAGCAGTCTGGAAAGAAAAGGCAGATTGAGAAATTCTTTAAGATCTTGGATGAATTGAATTGACAAGGAAATTAAGGAATGAATTAAAAAGGCACTTCAAGGTTTCCACTCATGGACCCATGCATGGTACCAGGGCCAGGGGCCAGTTGCATCATTTTTCACCTACTCCCAATCACCTTTTCACTTTTGAGGCTTGGCTTTCAACTTGGGCATTATATGCGTGGGTCAGCCCCACCGGGGCGCTCCAAGTTCACGTGTAATTTCGCCTCATATTCAATACGGTAACTATTGAAATCAAATCAGTGATACCTACCTAAACCTCAACTCTTGGCTGGTTGTTTCGGAATTGCATTACGATCTCCGGCAACTAAGACAGCATATTATGAGAGCATTTATACAAGTTTCATTTGGATAGGTGAATTTCACGTAAACTCTATCACATATGTTGTCTAAATTGTTAGAGACCCTAACCAAATCCGTCCTCGATCGGCACCAGTCGAGCGTTATGGCCTCTCTTTTTGATGGGTTTTTGGATTGATTATAATCTATTATAGCCCCACTTGATTAAACAATCTTCACTTCAATCATTCACTGCCAACAAATTAAACACTATTGTTTAAAGGTTTCATGGACTGATATTCTTTCAGTCGATGATAAATAAAATTGAACTATAATTGTATCCATGACAATGATTGATACCCTCTATTTTTTAATTTGTTTTGGATTGCTTCTTGCTTTTTAAGTTTGAAAAACTGTTTTTACAAAGATATAAAGATGAAAATTGTTTTTGTGTTGTTTGATTGTTTTTGTTTTAAAAAGAAAAAACAAAAGATGGAAACAAACGGAACAAATACTTAATGTTTTTATTTTTTATCGTGTAAGCTCCTCCTAAATGGTACCCGTCATGCCTTTTAAATTAGAAAAAGCATTGTGGTTAAACTAAACGGAAGGACCAAATGCCCCAAGACCTTTTGGCATAATGCCATGCCAGGTGGGAGAATTAACGTTAACATCTCCAAGCTCCACTTCTTTGTTCCCACCAACTGATCCACTTTCAAAATTCTATCTCCGGAAACCTTGCTCTTTTTTCTTAACCGCTCCACCTTGCAATCACTGCTCTTCTCTTTCTTAAAACAGAAGCCATTAATCCTTGCAACCCACTTCAAATTTCCTCATCTTCTTCCAAAGTTTCTACTCGATCCATTCTCTTCTCAAATGGGTCGAGGGGGACAAGACTCCGATTTCAAAGCCCATTTAGTCACAGAAATTTGCTCCATTTCAAAACGCACGGTTGCCTGCATTCATACTCGTGGTTGCAGCGCTGTTAAATCACATTTCATTGATTGGTATCGTGTTCTTGGAGTATGTTTTTGGGTTCTCTTTGCCTTTTTCTTTTAAGCAGCCTTCTCAGATTGTTATTGAATTTGATATTTCTAGATTTTTCCTTCTTTTTTTTCATAAATTTTATAGGTGGAAGAAAGTGCAGGCGTAGATGTTATTCGCAAACAATACCATAAGCTTGGTAGGTTTTCATTGAGAGAATGGTTTTTTCTTCTTTTTTTCAATGATCTGCGTTTTCATTGTCATGTTTTGTGAGGAATTAATGCTTTTGTTTTTGCAGCTTTGCAACTTCATCCAGATAAGAACTTGCATCCCAAAGCTGAAATTGCTTTCAAGCTTGTCTCAGAGGTTTGATTGGTTCTTTTCCATCTCTTTACAGTCTTGAGGAAATTTTACATGTTGATGAAGAACTCGTTAAAACCAAATAATTTTGTTCTTAGGATACTGAGTTACCATTAGACCCAGAAACCATCATTATTTATTTATTTATTAAGTTTTATGACTCTTAAGCATGAATGACAAGAAGCTGATATACCCGGCACCGACCCAGATTGGGTTTGGTTGGCTGTTCAATGTTAGAATATAAATTAAATGATTAAGTTAATCATTTACTATAAGTTAAATTTTTTGAATATATAATGATTTAGCATGGTATTAGACTCCTCTCAAACCTTGATAAAACCTGATTTTTTAACACATGGGCCTCGTGAATTATTAACACAAAACTGTAGCAGACTCCCTTATGAGAATCATTATTAGTTTAATTTAAAGCAATGCAGTAAACTTGTGCAACATGGGTGAAATATTGCAGCTAGCCAGGGAATGGGGTTAAGATAATAAGATATATATGCCATTGGCCCACGTGACAGAGGCATAAATAGGATCTGCATGTTAGGTATGATGAGTTAAGTGCACTCAATTGCAATGAATTTTCATAGGATCACTGTCCCCACACCAAAAGCAGCATAAGTTTCTTTCTTCTTTCTTCTTTGTTTTTTTTAATTATTTTCCCTTCAGAATCCTCACTTCAAACATAAAAAAACCCATGTGCAGGCATATTCATGTCTCTCCAACGGTGCAAAAAGAAGAGGCTTTGATTTGGAGAGAAGGAAAAACTTTTGCTTTCAGTGCAATACAACTCCATATACGACCTGCAGTGCTCCTAGAAAGTCCAATGCTTCAAAAATCAGTCAGTGTAATCTTACAAGCCGGTCAAGGTCTCACAAAGTTCTGCAAGGT
The DNA here is from genome assembly GCA_006937295.1 of Carpinus fangiana. Taxonomy (NCBI): domain Eukaryota; kingdom Viridiplantae; phylum Streptophyta; class Magnoliopsida; order Fagales; family Betulaceae; genus Carpinus; species Carpinus fangiana. Next base: position 25,789,442 of record CM017326.1, read on the forward strand.
TTAAAAGGCGTCAGAGAAAGATTTAAAGAGGAGGCCAAGGTGATAGAGAACTGTTTGAGGGCAAATGCAACATCAAGGAAGGAATCCCCACTCTTCAATCCATCAGAATATTTATTCCCAAGTAACAACAACAACAACAACAACAACAGGACAAGGAAAGAATCCCTAGTCTTTAATCCATCGGACTACACATTCCAAGGCTACCCACATCTTAGAACCAGAATTTGCAAGAAACCTGACAACTTTTGGTACTTGCAATCTGGTAGAATGATGAATTATGAACAAGGAAGCAGGAGATATGACACCCCAATTTTTGAAGTCAGGTAAGAAACAGCATTGCTTAGAAGCAAATCTGCTTGTGTACGTTCCTAATCTTTGGGCTAAACAAGTGTGATTTATATTATTGACTAAATAAAATGTCTTGAATTCTCATGAGAGGATCTTTTTAAGAAACTGAGTTGAACCAGATGGTTGTAAGAAACTTGGTTGCGGATCCATTAGGCACCACCGTTGGGTTAACTCTCAACGGGTGGGGATTCATTGCAATGTCCTGCTCCGAGCACAACTCCTTAAATTTTAGTGTTGCCCACCTCCGGTTAACTCTCATTTCCTCCAATTAGTAGGCTAGATTTTGCCATATCAGCTAAATAAAATCTATGGATCTAGAATAATGGGAAGCAGTTTAATCAAACCAGACTGAATCACCCACACCCCTTTTCCTCCTCCACGTTAGCACCATTGCCACTGTCGACAACCATAGCCGCCTCCTCCTCTTACTATACCTCTCAATCAGAGTTCCTTAAGAGTCGAACTGGCATCCATGGAGTAAAAAATCGACTCGTGGGCCGTGGGTGAAGCGACCACCCACCGGCTCTGCAAATAAAACTTGGAGCCCAAAAAACGTTTCAAGGATCACCCTGGTACTGTTCGAACACCAATACCCCACACAGTTTACAACCGTACACGTGTCCGCCTTATTTCATTGTACAAGTAATAGCACTCTGAAGGCGTTCTGGGCACACCACATGTTGCTCTAGCAAAGGATAAGAGGTTGAGGGCGGTTAACTTATCCCAAAAAAAAAAAAAAAACATGACAGGCAGAAAACTTGGTAAAAGCATTAACCATAATTCAGTAGCTCTTTTTCTAAGGTATTGTACAGGGATTTTTGCTGCCTTTTATATTGTTATCAGCGACTCTTTTCATCATCAAAACCATTAGATAATATGACAAGACACCCTGGATACAAAATTTCACCGCCTTAAGAAAGGCTAGCAGTCCAAAGAATTCCTCTAGATACACTCTTTATGTTACATTAAATCCCTAGATGTGACTTGAATTGCATAAGAATGGGAATCAGCCAGCAACACGCCAGATGTCATTTCTATTCCACTGAGTAACAACCTCATTCATCCGCCATCAGCACTTCAACCTTCATTTGCTGACTGCTTGGTCTCGGGAAGTTTGATAATCCCACCATCTATCAAGGGCTGCAGCTCCTCTTTTGCCAGTTCACGTACCTTAGAATCAGAGGATTCCAAGAATGCACAAATTACCTTTGAACTGCAACCAAATGATAATAACATCAGAAATCACATCTCCTTTTATGCTAGGTTAAATGGATTAGATTTAAAACAGTGTAGCCCTTACCTGTGACCTTGGGCCCACAACTTACTCTTCCCTTTCAGAGCTTTCTTCCAAAAAGTACGAGCAAATGTGGGGCAGTCCAAGACAAGTTTTCTAATAGTTCGACTGGAATGGAAATTGTTTAGGACATGCTCCTCTTCTGATTCTTCTGATGAATTGGCTGCAAGAGTTGCTATTGCTTTATGTAGGGAATTCAACTTGCCATCCAAAGTTGGACGGAGAATGCCACCAGAACCTCCAATTGCAACCTGCATGCATGACCAACAATTAGTCAAGGCAGAGATATGATGGGTTAACAAGTTAGAAAGGCAGCCAATTTCAAGAAGAACCATACGATTTTCTAAGAAAGTCATATTCCCAACATTGAAATTTTATCATGCCTAATTATATGGATCTGGTGAGGAAACAATGTCCAATACAACATTACTGGTTATCAAACACATAATATAAACTAACAAGATCGTGACCATCTAAACAACAGTTCAGAATTCCGTTAGCATAGTAAATCAATAGTTTACATATTTACTACCTCATATATGACTTCTTTGCCAAAATTTGATCGAAGAAGTTCTCCTGCACTCTCGATACATATATCAATTAGACCCTGCAAGCATTCCAGCACCCACGTTACTCATCTAAGGTTAGTCTTTCAACAAGTAGATAAGCTAACTCAAGATCTAAATCTTAAGAGGTTCAAAATCTCATCAATAATGACCATTGATAAGTATGAACCATTGCATGCCACATTTCACAATCAATTGAAAAATGGTTAATAAAATCAATAACGATGAATAGAACCAAAAAAGTAAAAGGAAAATATAATATGATTAAAGAATCAAGAAAGTAAAGCAAACCTCAGCAAGACCACTATTGACCAACAACTCTTGCCTCCTTAAGAAAGGATCTTTTTTTCCTCCCTCAAGTAGCTGAATATTGTCACCAGATGAAGTATTTTTATTGCCCTCAGCTACAGTCACTTTTGTGTCATACTTGGCCTCTTCGCCACTAAATTCATCAACCTTTGAAGATTTTACTTCAGAACTTGCTTCTGACTCACCCTGCCAGTGGGCAATGAAATAGAGTTAGATCCAATATAGCTACATCACCATTCACACCAGGTTCTACAAGAAGATAAAAGCTTTAAAAATCACCTTAGCACTGAGAGAAGGTATAGATAAATTGAGAGAACTCAGGTCATCAGGACTCAAATAGCGTGAACAATTTGGATGAAGTAGCTGCAGTAACAGACGCCTTCCAGTCTAGATTTTACAAATGATAAATAGAAGCACTTAGTAATGTAGATTTATAAAGAGCAAGGCAAAAACCAGACAACCATATAAATGGTCAACAGACAGAAGTTCGGGGTAATTTTTCTCTAGGTGACATTCTACAAGTATTGCCAAAACAAAATTAATAGATAAACAAGCTACACGATCCAAGATAAATAAGTCTTATGCACACTTCAAGAATCATTATAATATTGACATATGAAAGGTCTGCCAGGCACATCAAAATAAATGCACATTAGACCATGCAAATTATTAATCATACATTTTGATATCATCTACTAAAAATATGTTAAAAAGGCGAGACGAATAGAAACCTTATCCAAAACAAGCTCCTTTAAAATCTTCTGAAGCTCACGAATTATGGCCTGTTATCAGGAGAGTTTGACTCAATCTCCATCAGAAAGTAACTAAATATGCAGAGCAACTATTGAAATGAGACCTAACCTTTGTTATTTGCTTTGTGTCATCAACAACTGAAAAAATGCAGAGAAGTACCTGAAAAGTTGATAGTAGAAAGTGGAGTTTATTATGAAAGTCTAACATATATTCAATTTCAATAGTATAATGTAAGGAAATTATCACCAAAATGTAAAATGATAACAAACTTCATGAGGATGCTAATTGGCAAGGGATGACCACAATACTTAGATGATTCCTTTCCAGTTACATTAAAAAGTATAAAAATATTTTTGTTACTCTTTGCAAGGGGAAGATGTGCCAGGTAAATAGTCCTACTTTTGTCAACGAGATAAAGTAGAGACTAATAGAACTATAGAGGAAAGAAAATATAGTAGGTTAAGCATTTAGCCTATTAGTGTTTTCCAGGTAATTCTGCACTCGAGCTATAAAGAAGTATATAAACAAACTGATTATAGTCTTCCATCAAACTCTTCCAATACTATTGTATTTGAAGCACAAGAAAATTGATGACTTGCTAATTTCAATATTTATTATCTCATAATGATAGAAGATAGGGGATTACTCTTGCCTTTTTGGTATACCATTTTCCAAGTAGTAAGCTGGAAAAAAATGTGTCACACAATCTCATGTGACGCAACTAGTTCAATTTTTTGTACCAAAATAAACTTTACTATCATAAATAACAGCCCCTTTAGCAACAATTTCCATATCAAGAAAAGGGATGCTTAAAAGGTACAGTAAAAGGAAGTTAAGTTATTCCAAATGTGTCTTACAAGTATTTGAACTTTTAACTTACATCTCAAATATTTCAGACCACGACAACATTTACATTTCCAACATAATTTTTGGTAATGAATTTAGTAAGGCATCACAAACTACAAAAATCAATAGACAACTAACTGATGTATTTTAAATGACATTTAGGAGATAAAAGTCAGAAGACTAAATACGGAAGCTAGAGATGAAAAGTTTTCCAGAAGAATAAAACTTGAACTAACAGAACCCTTAATTTTAAACTCCCTACCATACTCCCATACTGATCGTGAGCAATCTTGGCTATGTGTTCTTTCATTCCTTTGATAATTTTCTTTCTTTCCTAAAATAGAACACAAAATTGAAGAACAAATCAGGAGTCAACAACAATCAAAAACCCACAAGAGTATCATAAAATGAAGAAATGACAAGTTTCTTTCAACCTTTTAATCTCTATTAAGATAAAAGTCTAAAATCAATTGCGGCAAACCTTTGCACTCCCATGCTTGACACAGAGCATCGCAATCCTGGATCCATCCTTGGTATGGATCATTCGAACAAGGAGCGGACCCGCCAACTGTTGGATTACATCTGCGGCAGAGGACTTTCAACAAACTTGAATTAGAAGACAGACAGCAGCAACAAAGGCAGGCAAGAAAACTATCTGAAGCTCTCAAAATTTACAGTGCATCTTGAAATTTCATAAACACCTGATCAGCTATGCTGAAGTACTCTATTAGCACCCTGTGTAAGATAGAATGGTCAACTATTCCCTTCTCTAGAATTGGTTGAATCACTGAAGTCATGTGTCGTAAGACCGAACCTTTCTGTAGGCCCAGCTTTGGGATTACATCCACTAACCTGAAATATATTAAAAAATAAAGAAAAAGTTAATTACAGCAGCATGGCAACCAGTATCATTTTGGAAGTTATAGGTATCTAAAACTAGACAAAAGAAAGTCACAGGCAAGTGATCCAGTATGGTAAGAAGATGAGCAACTCTCAGAATAGGTCACCAGCTTTCATGAGTGAAGATACCAGCCTTTTGACCTATCTGAATAAATCATTTTGCTATCTAATTAATAAAATACAATGTTGAAATGATAAGAAGTAATCAGAGAATGTAAACTAATATCCTCTCCACAGTGAAGTTTGCAGGGAAAAAATGGCTTAAACTGTACCTGCTCTCTTTCAATGAGACCAGATCCTTAAACAACTGAAGCTCTGTAGAATATAATTCCAACAGAAGTTCCTGCTTTTGGGTTGCATTTGCTGAGTCATATGCATGCTGAAGAACTGCACCAAAAAAAAAGGATATTAATATTTTTTTAAACAAAATTATTTAGATTATTGAAGCATCTCTGAGGTTGGAGACAAATGTAGACGACCACCTAAGGGAAATACATTTGCTAACATCATCTTTTGAAATTAAATCGGCTGCATGGTAGAATTTGAATAAATAGTGTCATTCCCAAAAGAAAATGATACACATTATGAATTCACTTCTACTTCTTCCCCTTCATGGCTTTCAAACTCCATACTTACACTAACCATGTAGCAAGAATCAAAACCAATAGCATCAGCCTAAACTTAGAGCAGAAAAATCCAGTGTCACTCATGCAAAAAAGTTAATCACTCTGTGGCAGAAAAATAAATGATATCCTATATTAAGTGATTGCATCACTTTAACGCTAAAAAGTATACAATCTAACTCGAGCATAACTTGGGTAATTACATAAAAATGTCAATATTTCTAGTTATAACCAGGGGCATATCACTCTTGATAATCCAAGAACTTGGAAGGAAATCCTAGAACGGAGAAAATCTGATTCAAAAAATATTAAAACATACCAACTGATCCAACCATGTGACGAAGAAGAGAAGCCACATGCCCATGGAGGGAAGAAATAAACCCTGCCAGCTGTTTTTTGGAGGCTGCAAAAAGAACAGAGTAAATTAACCTCTTCTTTGCTGATAAAACACAAATGAATGACTCCTGAAAAAAAAACTCCAGTTTCACAATTGATTTTCCAAGCCAATCCATACCATTGTCTAACATTTTCTTCACCAAATGAACTGCATAGGTGTTGCACGCAAGAGTAAGAAAATGTGGCTGGAGCTCTTCAAATACTGCATCCCTTTCAGCTTGTGAACAGTACTTAACACAAGTCTATGGTGAAAGAAACAGAATAACTACAGGACACTCAAAACAAAAAAGGAATGTGAAATTCATCGCCCATCACAAAGTGAAATCCAAAAAGGTACCTGCAGAACACGGGAAGAAATATGGGATCCTACAATTTCAGGAATTTTTCCCTTCATCTTTTGTAGAGCTTCAGTCACAAACCTCAAGATAATTGAAACAGAAAACAAAAAGTGAGAAAAATACGGGAGGAAAAAATAGATAAAAGACTAACATGCTGCATAGATGCTAGCTCCTAATACTAGTAAAATGTAACAAAATGCATACTTGGATCTGTCTTCTTTTGCAATATTGCGACACCTCATCTTTTCCCACAGAGATGCTAGCTCCTATTAGAAAATAAATACATAAAAAATAATAAAATGAATTAGCTAAAGTCGCAATGAGCTCAGCTAGTAAGTTCCTAAACTGAAAAATGAAACCTATCCTACAATACTTTTCGTTGGTAAAGGTACCAAATCCCCCATGCTCAATGGGGGGTGGTCTTGTCCGCCCTCGATATTCTGCTAGGGTGGCCAGCCACCTATAGAATGTATATATATAAATCTTGGTATTTAGGAATATTGATTCAATTCAAGTGACAACATCATGTGATGTCACCAAATAAAAGAATCAAAATGGTCTTTCCATTCCAACCCCTTGTATTTCCAGTCATACACATTTCTATTCTTAAAGGAATGACCATTACTGGTACCAAGTGTTTAGGCACAACTCTATGGCAGGCGACTATCGAGCATTGGTTTGTTCAACGAACATAGAAAAAGCATATCGAAGTAAACACTACTCACATGCTCAAGAGTGTAATATCGCTTCCTCTTCTTCTTCCTAGCCTCTGCCAGTTCCTGCAATAAATAATCACACATTCAAAACAACACCAAAAATAAACTAAAATATAAACACGCAACCTCTAATGCTGTCCAACAAATTCAAATTCCATTCATCCACTTATATCAAATTTGCTAATTTGGATAGTAAAACACTTATTCATGTCATAAATCACCACATAAATTCAATTAACAACCCTCAAAAAAATCTCTTTTCCTCAAGTTATACGCACACAAAGAGAGTGTGAGTGAAAATGGTGACAGTAATCAACCTTGGCGTTGATGCGACGCTCTCGCTTCGACATCGGCTTCTTTTCCTTATCGGTTTCCGATTTATCGAACTTCATTTTCGGTGATTTGAACGGTTTGGTGTAGCCCTTGGCCGGAGGATACGACGGTTTCGGGGCGGCTAGGAGCTTGGGCTTCTTGGAGGTGGCGGAGCGGCCTGGTGCTTCGGTCTTCGCGCCCGGAACTTGCTTTCGCTTTCTGGTCTTGTTGCCCTGCTGCTGGTGGTTCTGGTTCTTCGCCGCCATTGGAGCGGAAGCTCTTCGCGCAGCTCTTACTCTTAGGTCTTGCTCTGTGTTGTTTTGTGGTCTCGGGTCGAAGGGACGGGGTTTTTGAGGGTTTTTGGTTAAAGACGGGCTTGCGGTGTTTGATCTACAATTTCACAATTTCGATGGTACGTTTGTGCAAGTCTTTAGGGTTTTTTTTTTTTTTTTTTTTTTAATATTTTATTTTATAAGTAATTCTTTAGGTTTAGGTAGGAGCTAAAAATACCCCTTAATTGCAGTTAAAGCAAATGGTCAAATAATTAAAAGACCTTAATACTCTTAAAAAAATTTAAATTTCCAAATTTTCCCCTGCGATCAATATTTTTTTTAATAAAAATAAGGATATTTTAGTAATTTCACACCCCTCCATTAGGATTTTTTTTTTCTTTGACATGTCCACACAAGAGGGGGAATCGAACTAATGACCTCCACTTCATAAGGCGTGGTCCCTCAATCGATTGACGTACCTCTTAGGGACATGATTTACTGTTAAATCATAACGAAAGAGAGAAAGTGGAAGAAAATCAAAATGAGAGATTTTGAATATTGGAAGGGTGTCTGCAAAAGGTGCATAAGTTCATGGGAGTAAGTGAAGTTTCCCTTAAAAATTACCTAAAAAAAAATTGATAATATCAAGGTTTTAATTTTTAAATGTTATGACATTAACGTATATTAAAATATAATATAAAATAAATACTAATTCGATAATCTCTCAATTATTTAATTTAAAAATGAAAATTTACACCTAATATATATAGCAAAACATAATAAAATATAGAGATATGCTAGGTTTTTTTTTTTCCTTTGGAGTTCTTATGATCCTATGTGGATATTGCTTTTAAAAAAACAAGAAAAAAAAAAAAAAAAACTTACTTGATGAGTCACTCATATTTTTTTTTTTAGAAAACAATATTCATGTATGATCCAAATAACATTACGAAGAAGTGTAGCATTTACGGAATTGGATATAGTCTTTTACGAGTATGTTCTCAAACAGGTCAAATTTAGCCCGGCCTATACTCATTTTATGTTCTCAAACAGGTCAAATTTAGCCCAGCCTATACTCATTTTTAAAAGAATAATAATACTCAAACATCGTCATTCATTAATGTGGATGAGAAATATCAAATTACTCCGTAAATACAATTGGGAAAATCCTTAATTTAAAGTTGTTCACCATCTTGCTACAAAGCTTTGTTTAGCCAGATTATGAGCCGCCTCCATTCCTCATAACAACTTTTGCATCTTTCACCAATTGACTATTTCTGCATCTTCTAGCTTTTCTTTCAATCCCACACAAAAATGCCCTTGAAATTACACAAGAGGCTCAATCTCCCATCTTTACCTATTGAAAAGACAATTGTCATTGGCTCAAACTCATCATCGTCCAATTATGAGGGTCCCAATAATTTTAAGGTTATACTTATAATCATCATAGGTTGTATTAATTACTTTTCACCAATAATTGTTTGTTAGTACCCGTTTTGATGTAATTTTAAAGAAATAACATCATCATAATTCATAAGCAAAATATCCTTATACCAAATATTTTTTAGGGTTAATTATCTTTTTAGTACTAAATTTTATTTTATTTTATTTTTTTTACTTTGATTTCAATTTGTATTATAAATGGTATTTGACTTATAAGTAAATATCAGTTTAGTACCTTCATTACCATTCCATCAACCAAATTAGCAGACTGCAATATGGGTGGTTTCGACAACCTCCTACGGCTGGTTTTGACCATTCCCATAGCCTCTGGGGGGGTGACCTCTGGGGTGGTTGTCGGCCACTCCCATACGAGCCGTAAAGGGTGGCCGAAACTACCACAATAACAGTATGTTAGTTTGGTTGACGAAATAGTGAGAAATATACTAACTTAACATTTACTCATAAACCATATATCATATACGATATGAATTGAAACATAGGTGAAAACAATCAAAACGTGAAAAGTTAAGTACTAAAAAGTTAAGTACTAAAAAGTAATTAACCTGTGGCCCATTAATGATCATATGATAACTTCGAAAATATTACTTCATATCACCACCATGTCAATCCAAAACCATTTCTTACCACACCATCACTGTAGTAACAAATTAGAATGGTTCGTAATTATGTCATGACATTTGATTCGCCAAATACACCGTCTTGAAAAGCTGTATTTGTAATTGAATGACTCATCAACCAACAAAATTTGAAAAACCAAGAATTAGGTTGCACCATGAGCTATGTGTCAAAAAGTCTATCTTCTTGGCACACGTTTATCAGTAAAGATAATATTTTTCTCAATACTCATCCCATGATATTGTAAGGGCTTGTTTAAAATTATATTTGATGGGCATAAAAGTGTTTTTGACATTTAAAAAATCTGTTTAAAGAAAAAAAAAAAAAAAACTCATTTGGTTAAAAAATTAAAAACGTTTTTAAGGGTTAAAAATGTTAAAAATTACCTAAATGCACTTTAGAGAAAAGTTTAAAAATGAAATTTTTATCCAAAAGTTATTTTCATTTTTACCCAAAAGTTATTTTTTACTCAAAAATTATATTTTTTAAACATAATTTCAAACAGACTCTAACTATCAAGAATTAAATGTCTAAGAAGATTAATCTTTTTTGTAGTGATTCTAGTTGCATATTTTATCATCAAACTGATATTTTTATGTGTTTTAAGTCAATATTCTTTTTGTGTTTTCTTCTGCGATGATATTACCTAGACAGTGACACAAAGCTTATTTAATAGCCAAAAAGGTCAACTATGGGATCAACTGAGGAAATTTTTCAGGCCACGTGGAATATAAAATTTTCTTTTATTGTTATGGATTTGCACTCATTTGACTTTTTAAGCCATTTGTTTATTGTTATAAATTCCGAGATTTATGTAATAAAAATACTACTAAAGCATTGCAATAATACGTAATCTTGATTCTCAAAAAAAAATAAAAAATAAAATAAAAGTGAACTTATCACATCTAATAATCAATAATGTGTGAAATTTCTCATAAAGTTATCTAACAATATTTTAACTCATAGATTTGTGATTAAAATATTATATTAGAAACCGTATTAAGCAATGTAATGACACAACGTATGTTATAATATATAATGCATAATTTACAGGCTAAACGTATGTTATGATAACAACCAAAATTTGAGTGGCCGTAAAATCTTCTACGTGCAATTTAAAGATAAGTTTGAAACTAAAATATTAGAAATTGTTATATTATTGATTTGATTTTACCATTAGAAAATAACACATTAAAAATTGGTGCGGGGCCATTTCATTAGGATTATAAGTCGATCACTTTTTCAAATTTATTATTAAATTATGAGAAAAAGGAAAGTTCACCATGTGAGATGCACGTGCTATTTTTAATCTTATTCTCCCCAGTTTGTACCTAAAAAAAATTAGGGGTGGCCGAGCCATCCCATCTAGCCAGATTGGAGGTAGCTGGCCACCACCATGGCCAAAGTAGTCACCCCCATTTATTTAATTTAATTTAATTATTTATTTTAATTTTTTAGGGGCAAATTGGAAAGAATAAGGTTAAAAATAGAATGTACATCTCACGTGATTAAAAATAGAATAAGGTTAATAACTAACATATAGTTTGAATTTAAAATTTTTAAATTTTTAAAATAATACATTACAAATTTTTAAACATTGAAATTCAAATTTTAAAAAAAATATATCAAACTTTAAAAAATTAAATACATTTTTCCTTAAATAAATATATTACCATGCCAAATTTTAAATGATCAGACATCATTTGTAAACAAGGTTAAAAGGATCATCATATCCATTTCAAATCTGTAAACAACGTTAAAATGATAATATCCATTTCAAATCTGGAATAATAAAGGCATATTCATTAAGGTGTCTTATCATAAACATCCTTATCAGCCAGGGGACACAATTTGAGCATTTTTTCTACATCACTCTTATCAATTCCATCAAACGCTTATCTCAACTCCTTAAACAAGTAGCAACGCCCAAACAACCAAAACCGAATTAAGGCTGGATATGACAGCGGCGATAGCACTGTCTCATAGAGTCATAGGGGTGGATAGCACTATCTCATAGAGTCATAGGGGGGGATAACTTTGCCTTTTCGCAAGCTGGAAATAATTGTCGTTTCGTTAACCCATTTCACAAGCCTTTTTTTTTTTTAAAATCGTTTTTCTTCGTGGAGATGGTACGTTATTATTTGAAAATTTTTTACGTTAAACACTTGAATTATTATAAGTTTTGAGATTTTTTTTTTAAATTTAAAAAATTTTTAATTTAATTTTATGAACTTTCAATATGATTCAATTGATTCACTTTTGTCAGATTTAACCATTAACCCTTAACAGAAATAACTAAAAAGATTAAATTACTTTTCACTTTTCATTTTTTTAGTAAAAAAACTTGAAATTAAGGATAAATTTAGAATGTTAGAGCACTAATAATAGTTTCTTTTTGATTTTTCTCTAGTTTAAGATACAAAATTACTTTTTACTTTCATGTGAAAATATATTTCACAATAATTTTTCTTATATTTTCTTATACTATTAAAATATTATTTATTTACAAAAATCAAGTTTCCTAAATACCCTCATTTATACTTTGGAGGATAAAATGTTAGTTGTTTTTTCTGGTGTCCTCTCAACTGCGATGTAGCTTTTAAAATCACAAATAGATTAAAAGTCAATAATGATAATTTTAAATTTAACGGTTATTTTAAAAATCACATCACAGTTGAGAAAACACTAGAAGAACCCCTAATTAAAAATAAAAAGTTAAAAGAAGAGAGAGTAAAGATAAATATTTATATTAAAATTAGTTCGCTATATGTTGAGAAATACTGTAACAATTATTGATAGTTGGTTAAATGTATGTAACCTGATGCGAGTAAGTTTTTGTGATTTTTCTAAATTTTTTCCTAAATATATGAAAAAAAAATGACATATAAGACATTTGTTATTAGTGTTCTTATAAACAAGTCAAGGATATAAATATTATTTTATCATTTTTTAATGTTCAAAATCTTACATAAAATTAAAAGTTTATATAAGATAAAATTTGTTTTATCATTTTTTAATGTTCAAAATCTTAAATAAAACTAAAAGTTTATATAAAATAAAATTGAGAGTTTATAAAATTTGAGAATATGTTATTAAGATGCATGATATAATTTCAAAGATATTTAAGTGAGGATTCCTTAAATTATTTTTGTATGGAACTACATATCGTTTGTTCGAGTCGGTGGTTATATAAAAAAAGATCACGTGCCACATTGGCACCGGACAAACGTCACACGATGTGGTGGACGTTAAACAAGTATATTCAATCCACTTGAGTCTCCGCCTCGATTCCGCAATATATGCGTTCCGCGGGCTCTGCTTATCTACTCCACCTACATAGGCTACATTGTTACTTGCGTCACTCACCATCCTCTAAATCCTTTCCACGTGTGCATCATAAAAATATTCGGAGAAACTACTGATATGTTCTTTTACTTTTGTCGCTTTTTGTTTTGTTGTGTTTTTTCAAAAAGTAAAAGTATTAAAAAAAAAAATCCTATACAAAATAGGAAAAATATACTTTTCCTCTTAATTATTTACTCATTTATATTTTTAACTGCAATGCTTAAAAAGTGATATTTTATCCCTCAAAATTTATGATATTGACACTTAACCTTATGAAGCACATTTTATTTTCTTAAAGTATTTTGAATTGACACTTTATGTAGGGGTATTCAAGCGGTATAACCGATCCGTCAACAGATAATCGATTATAACCACAAACCGATAACAGATAACCGAATATAACTGCAAACCAATAACCGATTTGGTAGTTGGTTATTAAAAATTGCTAATTGACTAGGGCGGTTGCAGTTAGCGATTTTAGGGATAGGAAAAGACGGTTATAACCGATAACCCCATTTATTTATATATAATAATATAAATATATATTAATAAATTATTAAATAAAGCATCCAAAACGACGCATTTTGGTGTTAAATATATTGATTTGTAATTTGTCTTTTTAATTTTTTTCATTTGAATTTGGATTAATAAATTTGGGCTATGTTTTTTTTAGCCATGTTTTTTGCCTAGAATTTATTTGACAATATATATATATATTTTCATCTATTTTGGAACATTTTGGCCTTAAACTCTTAAAATAAGACAAAAAAATAGCAAAATAAAATGCCCAAAACACTTAAAAAGCCAATTTAAAAAAAAGCGATGATAACTGTGCGGTTATTGAATTGAATAACCGCTAACCGTTGGTTATAAAATAACCGATAATTACTTAGGCGGTTGCGATTGCGGTTATAGCCAATAACCGACAATTATAACCGTTTGAATACTTCTGTCTTTACCTCCCAAAATAACTAAATTTTGGGGAGTAAAGTGCAAATTCAAAATACTTTAGGAGTTAAAATGTACTTTATGGGATCAAATGTCAATGTCAAATATTTTGGAAGATAAAATATCCCTTTTTAAACATTGAGGTTATAAGTACAAATGGGTTTAGGGATAAAGTGTATTTTTTTCCTACAAAATACTAGAAAATGATTAAATCTAACATCATATTTATCAATTAAATAATTATTATAAAATAAAAAATAATGATTATGAATTAAAATCTAGAACGCTGAGCCTGGAGGATCAAGATCCAAATTTCTCTGCGTGGGAACAAAAGGCATTGAATGTGACAGAGACGCAGGGAATTACAGCCCAACAACAGCTTCCATGATAAATCGCGAACTGATAAGTACAACGACCTATCACCTCGTTGATAAGTCTGATGGCATCTCACTGATAGGTCGGTGTGAAACTGAAACCCTGCAAAACGCATCGAAGAAAGTGAGAACAAGTCGTCTCTCCTTCTCTGCTTTATCTTTTTCTATTTTTCCCTTGGCAGCTTTTTCGTCCACAACTGGTCTTGTTGAACGACAGAGCATGGAACCACAAACCCTAGAGGCCACCACTCCCAGCACTACCGCCATATTCCCACCATAGAACCCACCAGACTCCGATAAACGCCGTCGCACGGACTTCAAAGCTCTGAATTTTCCTCACCAACAGCTCTCTCTTCTCTGCTAAACCCTATCTTTGCAAAAATCTCCAATTTCTTTGACGTTGAAGTCCGGGTCACGTTCTGTGGGGGAGAAAATGTCGTCTTTGAGCAGAGAATTGGTGTTTCTGATTCTCCAATTTCTCGAGGAAGAGAAATTCAAGGAGACAGTGCACAAGTAAGGTTCTTCTTTGTTATTATTGTTGTTATTTTTACTTTTCTGGGTGTGTTTTTGGGTTCTGAATATGCTGTCGTTTTGGGGGCATAGGCTGGAGCAAGAGTCGGGGTTCTTCTTCAACATGAAGTACTTCGAAGAGCAGGCTTTGGCCGGAGAGTGGGATGAGGTCGAGAAGTACCTCTCTGGGTTCACCAAAGTCGACGATAACCGATATTCCATGAAGATTTTCTTCGAGATCAGAAAGCAGAAGTATCTCGAAGCTCTTGACAGGTACTTCAATCTCTCTCTCTCTCTCTCTCGGTATTTATGCTCTCTATTTTTTGGTTCATGTGGGGTTTTGCTTTGCAAATTAAATTATAAAAATATGTGCTCAGGCATGACAGAGCGAAGGCTGTAGAGATACTAGTGAAGGATTTGAAAGTTTTTGCTACATTCAATGAAGAACTGTACAAAGAAATTACTCAGCTTTTGACCCTTGAGAACTTCAGGTGATTTTTTAATTTAGTCCGTCTATGTTGTATTGAAGTTGGGTTGTGTTAGATACCGAAAAAAGAAGTTGGGTTATGCAAAAGGGATGGATTTGATGTTTTTGATACAAAATTATGGAATTTGAGGCGTATTGAAGTTCGGGTTTGGTTAACGCAGGGAAAATGAGCAGTTGTCGAAGTATGGTGATACTAAATCGGCCCGAAGCATAATGCTGGTAGAGCTTAAGAAACTTATCGAAGCAAATCCTCTGTATCGAGAGAAGCTTTCTTTTCCCCCTTTGAAGGCATCCCGCTTGCGAACTCTTATCAATCAAAGGCGAGTTTAATTTTTTTGATGTTCCATTGATAAATACCAATAATTATCTATAAATTGCATTATTGCGAGATGGATACAATAAATGTTTCCAACCAATGAGATTGGTTCTTTTTGGTATATACATTAGTATGGTGTTTTGCGGCGTTGAGTCTGATCAATGTAGGTTTGGGTCCTGAAGTATTCATTTATGGTTTATGCAGCTTAAACTGGCAACACCAGCTTTGCAAGAACCCAAGGCCAAATCCTGATATCAAAACCTTGTTCACAGACCACACATGTTCTCCTGCAAATGGGGGGCGTGCACCTACTCCAGTCACTCTTCCAATTGCAGCTGTTGCAAAGCCTTCAACTTATGCTCCTCTTGGAGCACATGGTGGAGTATGAACTGTCCCAATGACTCTAAATTATCAATTTTGATGACCATCTTTTTGGTTCTAACCTGGGATGCTGTTTGTTTCGTCATATATGTGTAGCCTTTTCCTCCAACTGCGGTGTCTGCCAATGCTAATCCTTTAGCAGGATGGATGGCAAATGCAAATCCTTCCTCATCTGTTCAATCAGCTGTTGTTGCTGCTTCATCATTACCTCTTCCACCCAATCAAGGTTATGTTTTCATTGTCATTGGAGCTGCCATTGCAGCACTTGCAAATATGCCAAAAATTAAGACACAGAGTGACTGAGTTACATCTAATTTTTAATAATGTTTGTTGCCAAGTTTCTAATTTTGAAACATAATGTCAAATACCAAAGTAGTTTCTACTTATTCACCTCCCCACAACTCCTTTCCCTGTTGAGCTGGTTTGCAATTGGGTACCTGATCATTCTTCTTTTTTTGTCCAGCATTGCATACAAACACACTTCAGCAACTGTTGAAATGACTGAGCATCTGTTTTTGTTTTTTGTTTTTTTTGGTGTGCGTGTGTGTGTGTGCACTCAAAAGGATGACCAGACAACAGAACCTAGTTCTAATTCTTTGCATTTTTCCATCAGTATAGCTCACCCGGTTTACTTTGTCCTCATAACAGTCTCTGTTTTGAAGCATCCAAGAACATCTTCAAATGCTATTGCAATGATGGATTATCAAAGCCCTGAGCACGAGCAACTAATGAAACGTCTGCGGTCTGCACAATCTGGTGATGAGGTATTGCTATACAGAGCTTGGATTTGTTTGTATGCAGTTCTGAATGCTTTGTTCTTGGTTTTGTGGTTGTGCTTCTGAATATCATTGCTTCTAATTATGATGTCTCTTATTTTGTGTATTCAGGTCACATATCCTGCTCCTCCCCAACAAGCTTCTGCTTCACCTGATGAGCTACCAAGAACCGTAGCTTGTACCATTCATCAGGGGTCAACTGTGATAAGCATGGATTTTCATCCTTCTCATCAGACATTACTTGCTGGTAAGATAAATGTTAACAATCCAGAAAAGTTGGACCTTAAGTTAATATTGATTTAAAGTTCCACCTTTATGTTTAAAGTTTTGATGTAGCTTCAGTCCCTGTGTGACTTGATGTATATGTTTTGAGTAGTTGGTTGTAGCAATGGTGAAATTGCACTATGGGAAGTTGGGCTGCGAGAGAAGCGGGTATCGAAGCCATTCAAGATATTGGATATGGCTGCTTGTTCTGGGCTATTTCAGGTCTATATCTCATCATCAATTTAAAAAGCTTAAACTCAATTTATTAAATTACATTTTTAAACATTTTTTTTTTCAAGTATGGATGTTGATGATTGCCAGACTATATATATATATATATATTTATTAGTGTAAAAGGCTGATACTGTTACCATCACTACTCTGATCTTTTGGTTGGTTACATGAATCTTTACATAAGCACTTACTAATATGTTGCTATTACATATCCTGCTTCCATAAATGTTAGCACTACTGCTGCTGTGGCAAGTACTCTCAGACCCAATGATGCAAAGCCTCGCATCACTCTCGAGGAAAAAAGGGAGAGAGAGAGATGACTGGCTTATTTTGTTGGAATATCACATTGTTGCTAACTTGATTTTTTGACATATGAGAGATTCAACAATTGCAGCCACCATATCTTGAGTAATGCGGATTGGTATGTTTATTTAGATCTAAAATCAGCCCCTTGATTGGAATCAAGTGCTGGAGAAGGGATTGAGGCATAAACTAGCAGCAAGAGAAGGAGAGGGTCAATCATGCATTAGATCATTTAACTTACTTTTCATCAGGAGAATTTTGGAACCAACACAAATACAGGCAGAATTCGTAAACAGGATTTTGAGCCCTCAAATCTGAGCTAGAATTTCCTTTTTAAAAAAAATTGGAATTCCTTCCCATGACACACCCAAACAAGGATTTTCTTTGACAATTTAAAATTCTGCAATGTGCCCAAGTCCGCCTACAGATACTATATCCTTACACACCGAGAGAATTACTAAATAAAGTTTCAGCCAACATTTGTGATTTTTTATCTCCCTTCCCCTTAGAGATTGAGTGTGGTGGTTCTTGCTAATTTGATAGCTTAAACTAGCTCTCTAATTTTCCTTCTTAAATTCTTCTATTCTCTAAATTATATATGGAGGTGCCGTTGGGAGTTCTCGAGATTGGGAGTTCTCGAGGTGTTCGTCAAGGTGATCCACTCTCACCTTTCCTCTTTGTTTTGGTGATGGAGGCTTTTAGTAGGATGCTTGGGGCTTTTACAGATAGGGGGCTGATTTCGGGCTTTTCGGTGGGATCGAGTGGGCAGGATCGGGTTACTGTCTCTCATCTCCTTTTTGTAGATGATACCTTGGTGTTTTGTGGGGCTAATGCTAGTCAAATTCGTCACTTAGGGGCACTTCTTGTCTGCTTCGAAGCGGTGGCCGGTTTGAAGGTAAACTTATCCAAGTCGGTTTTGGTTCCGGTTGGTATTGTGGAGAATGGGGGGCAGCTGGCTGGGTTGTTGGGTTGTGGGTATGGGGAAGTGCCGTTGAAGTATTTGGGGTTGCCGCTGGGGGCTTCTTTCAAGCTTAAAACTATGTGGGCGGGTTTGGAGGACATGATGGCGCGGAGACTAGCCCCATGGAAAAGGTTGTATCTCTCAAAAGGTGGTAGGGTCACCTTGATCAAAAGCACTCTCTCCAATATGCCTACTTATATGTTATCTCTTTTTCCTATTCCTGGGGATGTGGCTAAACGTATTGAGAAGATCCAAAGAGACTTTCTTTGGGGAGGAATGAATGATGAATTCAAGTATCATCTAGTAGAGTGGGATAAGGTTTGTACTCCTATTGATGAGGGTGGCCTAGGGATTAGGAATATTTGAAGGTTTAATCAAGCTCTTTTGGGGAAGTGGCTGTGGCGGTTTGCTCATGAGGAAGGAGCTTGGTGGAGATCGGTGTTGGTGGCCAAGTATGGGTCGGATTGGGGAGGTTGGCGGTCGGGAGTCATTTCAGGCTCGCATGGGGTGCGATTGTGGAAATTCATTTGTATGGGATGGCAGAATTTTAGGAGGTTTTTTAAGTATGATCCTGGTGTAGGTTCGAAGATCCGCTTTTGGGATGATGTTTGGTGTGGTGATAGGGCTCTTAAGGAGGAGTATGCTGGTTTGTTCAGCATTGCTATATTCAAAGAAGCGTCCATAGCAGATAATATGGAGTGCTCTAGGGATTCCATTCAATGGAATATCCAGTTCACCCGGCTGATCCATGATTGGGAGGTGGGGGAGTTGGCTGCTTTCTATAAACGCTTATATGATTGTAAGTTGAGAGGAGAGGGGAGAGACAAGTTATGGTGGATACTTTCTCGTAAGGGTGTTTTTGAGGTTAAGTCCTTTTATAGAGCACTCTCTCCTCGCGGGGCGGTTTTTTTTCCATGGAAGAGTGTTTGGAAGTCCAAAGCTCCTCCTAGAGTGGCTTTCTTTGTTTGGACGGCAGCTCATGGTAAGATCCTTACTCTAGACAATCTTGGGAGGAGGGGTTTGGTGGTGGTGAATAGATGTTGGTTATGTGAAACGGATGGGGAGTCGGTTGATCATCTTCTTCTTCATTGCGCGGTAGCGAGGGAGTTGTGGAATGCGTTTTTTGCCCCGTTTGGTTTTTGTTGGGTTATGTCTCGTTCCGTCAAGGAGTTATTAGCGAGTTGGTGGACGGCGGGTCGTACGAGGAGCGCTGTTGTTTGGAAGATGGTCCCTCATTGTATCTTGTGGTGTATTTGGAGGGAGCGAAACAATAGATGTTTCGAGGACTTGTCGAGGACTCGAGAGGAGCTCCTTCATTTTTTTCTTGTCACACTCTTTTCTTGGACTATAGGATGGCTTGCCTCGCGGGGCATTAGCTTTGTAGATTTTCTCTCTTTTCTTTCTCTCTCTCCCTAGTCCCTTTTGTATACCCCCAGTGTACTAAGGGTCGCGCCCCTCTGCGCTTTTGATATAATACATTGACTTATCAAAAAAAATTATATATGGATTACATTATCCAGTATTACCATTGCTGCTACTACAAGCCTTTCTATTATTCTCAAAGTAGGTGCTCGGTAAGGCTTGAACTTTTGGTCTTTCTACTTTAGTACTTCTTAAGGGAGACTAACTGTTGCAGCCATTGCTACATCTAATGCTTGATCAACAAAGAGAAAGCATTCTTCCCTTAGTTTTTATTTTTCAACCTTATGTGAGTTTTTCCCCCCTTTAAATTTCCAACCTTTTCATATGAGCTTTGCTGAGTTATTTGGAACTGACACAATCACTTTGGATATATCATAGTGTTTGCATTATTATTGGTGGGAAGCACTTTTGCTAATGAAATCAGCGAAGCTTTGTTTAGGCCTTTCAGGTTGAATTATCTGCATCCTCCCCTTTCATGCTCTTTGTTCACTCAGATTTTGAGGAAATTGATTCTTCTTATTCTTATGGGTTTGCCTTCCTCCCGTGTAAACCTCAGTACTGTTACTACTATTACTCTTCTATAATATCAGTGTGTGTTTTTCCAAACTTTATGAGAATTTTTAGATCAAATTGTTCCATTTTGTGGTTTCTGATCATGATTTCTACCTGATGGTGGAAGAATTGGAAGCAATTAAAGGCTGAATGTTACTAATTAAGAGTCCCTTACAGGGTGCTATTGTCAAAGATCCATCAATATCTGTCAGCCGTGTATCATGGAGTCCTGATGGAAATTTGATTGGTATGTCCTCTGAAATAAATATAGCATTAATCAGTGTGCATTTGTGCTTCTCTATAGTGCTTCTTTTGTTGTTGCAGGGGTTGCATTTACAAAACACTTGATACATTTGTATGCTTACCATGGGCCCAATGATCTCCGCCAGCATTTGGAGGCATGTTTCAATTCATTTTTTGATATTTATCCAACAAGACGTTATTTGCAGTGGCAGAATGATGTTAGCTCTCCTCTTTCTTGCAGATTGATGCTCATGTTGGCGGTGTGAATGACTTAGCATTCTCATACCCGAACAAGCAATTGTGTGTGGTAACTTGTGGAGATGATAAGTTAATAAAGGTAAGGGCAAGAAAGAAGCAGGTAGTGCATTTATTTTTGTTTACTTGATGGGTTTTTCCTTTTCACTGAATTTGTAAGAAATTTATCAGGTTTGGGATTTGTCTGGAAGAAAGATTTTTAACTTTGAAGGTCATGAAGCACCTGTTTATTCTATTTGTCCTCACCACAAGGAAAATATTCAGGTTAGACAAATCATCTGATCAAAGTTTCGATAGAAATTATTAACATGCAAATTATAAGAGCATTTTTTTATGGATGAGCTTAATTCTTTATTCTTTCCAGTAATACGATTTTTACTGCAATATTGGTGATTATTCATGGAAAGACTGCGTGTATGTTGATATCGCTAATAGATTTCAGAATAGTGGAAGTAACAATGACCAACGTTGTTAAACCTAATTGATGTGTATCCCTTGCAGGGTACTGCATGGAAGATAGTGAAATAAGAGTGTTGTACTTTTCATTTTGTTCCATGCCTTGCATTCTATCAATATCATTATTAGAACTAAACAAGACTGAGATAAACATATTTTGACTCAACAAAATGATATTGTTGCTTGTATTTGAATCTTGCTGTTGCATTAAAGATGTTTA
Source organism: Carpinus fangiana (assembly GCA_006937295.1). Taxonomy (NCBI): domain Eukaryota; kingdom Viridiplantae; phylum Streptophyta; class Magnoliopsida; order Fagales; family Betulaceae; genus Carpinus; species Carpinus fangiana. Next base: position 25,811,241 of record CM017326.1, read on the forward strand.
CCTCTCAATTCATGGTTTCTATCCATATCTTTGCAGTTTATATTTTCAACAGCTGTTGATGGGAAAATTAAGGCGTGGTTGTATGACAATGTGGGCTCCAGGGTTGACTATGATGCTCCTGGACAGTGGTGCACCAGAATGCTCTACAGTGCTGATGGAAGCAGGTAAGTGAATACCAACATTTTAATGGTAATAAGTTATCCTTTTTATTTGTGTTTATCAGAAAAGGTATAGGATCTGCTTCCTGCAAAAATAGATATATAAATTGAAAAATCTGTCCTGCCTCAAATTTCAGATTATTCTCTTGTGGGACGAGTAAAGAGGGGGACTCTTTCCTAGTTGAATGGAATGAAAGTGAAGGAGCAATTAAGAGGACATATTCTGGGTTTAGAAAGAAATCTGCTGGTGTTGTGCAATTTGACACAACACGAAACCACTTTTTGGCTGCTGGTGAGGAGAACCAGATAAAGTTTTGGGATATGGACAATGTTAATGTTCTTGGTAGTACAGATGCTGATGGTGGGCTTCCAGTGAGTATTGTATATTGTTTTCATTAGAACAAACCTTATTTTTAAGGTTGTTTTTTAACGTCATCATTGGGATAACTGCAGAATCTTCCTCGCTTGAGATTCAATAAGGAGGGAACTATGCTAGTTGTTACTACGGCAGACAATGGTTTCAAGATTCTTGCAAATGCTGATGGTCTCAGAACCTTGAGAACAATTGAAAACCGATCTTATGAGGCATCCCGAGCGCCAACTGAGATGAAGGTTGTTATTTTCCACCCACTTGTCAAATCCCCCTGCTCCTCCTTTTGCATGATGTATTTTTGCTTAGAACTTTCTTTATTGCATGTTCATGGATCAGGTATCTAGCTCTGCAATGGTTGGAAATATCAACCCGGTTATTACTAAAGTGGAACGTGTAGACAGAAGCTCTCCTGCCAGGCCTACTCCTATCCTTGTATGCCATATTAATGACATTATTTAAAGCTTAGGGTTTTCTTCTGAGCTATGACTTAATGACTATTGATTGGCTCGAATGAACTTGAAATATTTAATGTACAGTTTTTTTTTTTTTTTAAACGGTAAATATAACTCATTCACCTTTATGGGATTGAACCCGTGAACTCACAGTTCACTGATTGTTCATGGGTACAAGATGGATGCCATTTGGTCCAAAGACCAAATCTACAGCTATTGCCTTTTAGCGAAGAGATTTGGTAGCCATAGTTGAATGTTGCAGTTTAATTAAGTTGTCTTCTAGGGTACTGAATAATTTTGTTTTATTTGCATTTAATTCTGATCATTGTTGTAGAATGGAGTGGATCCTATCAGTAGAGGCGTAGAAAGGCAAAGAAGTTTAGATGATGTATCTGATAAAACTAAACCTTCGGATCTGGTAGAAATTGTTGAGCGTGTTCAGTGTCGAGCGGTAACCATGCCAGATAGCACAGATCCAGCTAACAAGGTTATTTATTTATTTCTGATTTTTGATTGATCTTAATTTCATTAGTAGATATAATTCGTCTCCTGGCCATCAAGTTTATAATTTTAAATGGCTTCATTTGCTTAAAGGTTGCTCGGCTTCTTTACACAAATTCTGGTACTGGCATTCTTGCGCTTGGTTCAAATGGAGTCCAGAAGCTTTGGAAGTGGAGCCGCAGTGAACAAAACCCCAGTGGAAAGGTGATGGATTTGTACCTATAAATATACCAACGTATATGTATATGTACATGATGCATGACTGCATTTAATGTCCTGTTAAGCTGCATAAGGCATACATTACCTGTTGTACATATTATTTATTTCTATATGCATAGTTTATGTAGAATACTTGCAGCAAATTACCATGAAAGATTTCTGACTCCTTATTGGTTTTGTAGGCCACTGCCAGTGTTGTTCCACAACATTGGCTACCAAATAGTGGTCTTGTTATGACTAATGATGTCCCAGAGAATTTGGAAGAAGCAGTTCCCTGTGTAGCACTCTCAAAGAATGATTCCTATGTAATGTCTGCCTGTGGTGGAAAAGTTTCATTGTTCAATATGATGACATTTAAGGTAAATTAGTAGCACTAAGATGCAAATATGTGCGTACTTTTGTGGTTTATATAATCATCATCAGCTTCTGTATGAGCTGTAAGTGTTGTGAATTTTTGGTGTACCATCAACTAAGTATTTATTTTGGGTTGGAATTACTTTGATTTGCAGGTGATGACTACTTTTATGCCGCCTCCACCAGCCTCAACTTTTCTTGCTTTTCATCCTCAAGATAATAACATCATAGCAATTGGAATGGAAGACTCAACCATTCACATTTACAATGTTAGGGTGGATGAGGTAATTAATTTAAGCATCTTCTTACGTCTCATATATGGATTTTAATTGCTCTGTTGATTGTCAGTAAGAAATTAACGGCTCTGCTGTTAGGTCAAAACAAAACTGAAAGGTCACCACAAGTGTATCACTGGTTTAGCTTTTTCCACCAATCTTAACGTCCTGGTTTCATCAGGTGCTGATGCTCAGGTATGTTGCATCCTTGATTCTTCTATGTCATCCCTACCTATTACTTATCTTATGTTATTTTCTTTTGTCTTTTATCATTTTTATTTTGCTTATTTATGATTTTGGTTGCTTGTAAATGGGGTGGTGGTCTGATGTGTCTTGAAATGAAAGGTTCTATAGATCAATAAATATCTGTTTGTGCTTAGAGACTGTTGATTTTTTTTTTTTTAAAAAAAAAAACTGTTGACAGGTGGTTCTTTTCCCCTTATGCTACAACCCATTTAATTGTTGGTATTGTATCAATGAATGTTTTTTCGCAGCTTTGCTTTTGGAGCACTGAATCTTGGGAGAAGAGGAAATCAGTTACAATTCAACTGCCTGCTGGAAAGGCGCCTGTTGGTGACACTAGAGTGCAGTTCCACTCTGATCAAATCCGCTTGTTGGTATGCCATGAGACGCAGCTAGCATTGTATGATGCTTCCAAGATGGAACGCATTCGGCAGGTAAGAGATGTAACTTAGATAAGTAATTTATGTTTATAGGTTTTAAGTGGGCAACAGTCTCCTAACAGGTTCTTTAACTGCAGTGGGTGCCACAAGATATATTGTCTGCACCCATATCTTGTGCAACGTACTCCTGCAACAGCCAACTAGTTTATGCTAGTTTCACTGATGGTAATATTGGAGTTTTTGATGCTGATAATCTGAGATTAAGATGTCATATTTCTCCATCCGCATACCTACACCAGGCATTGTCAAACAGGTATGGCTTTCTGCTACTGTACCAAACTACCAATGGACTGTTATTTATCTGGTGCGACAATAAGCATTATGTATCTGTTCTTCTGCATGTTTCTACTTATGCTAAATGCTTATTTAAAAGAAAAAAAGATGTCACCTTTTAGGGACAATGAATAGCATCCTCCCATGAGTCAGTTTTGCTGAACTAACACCCATTCATCACGAATTATATATTGATGTTTAATTTTATCTATGTTTCACTCTGACAGCCAAACTTTATACCCGGTAGTTGTTACTGCACACCCTCAGGAGCCAAATCAGTTGGCTGTTGGACTAGCAGATGGATCTGTTAAAGTTATAGAGCCGTCAGACTCCGAGGGGAAGTGGGTAGCCGCAGTGGCTGTCGATAATGGAATACAGAATGGCAGGACAGGTTCATCTTCCACCGCTAACAATCCTGCTTCCTAGCAGCTCCAAGTATGACAAAACATGTGCATTACAAAATGTTAATTTATATTTTTATTCATGTATAATATATAACTAGTAGGGTGGCTATTCATGTAAGTCTCACCAAATGTGAGCATAGGAAAATGGGTTAAAGCAAGATAAGTCCATGTATATTCTGGAAGAAGCGATCTTTAATTATTTCTTTAAATGCAAGTTATTTTTCTGCCCCTTCACTGCCGTGTTCCGTTTGTATTCGACTGTTGTTTTTATTTTTCTTCAGGTATAAAATTACAGAGTCAAGCCTCACCAGTTCTTAAATGATGCCTATGAGGGTTTTTTCCTTTTCAACCTATCAGCCATAATATATAATTGAATTTATATTTGTTATTTTGTTGCTTTGAGGGAATTACTTTATTCTGTCATCACTTCGTCTTTCGAATCCTATATTAGCTGTAATGATATCGTGTTAAAAGCATACATATCATGGAATCTTTTTGTCTCTCCTTTGAGACAAAACTCTGTTACTGGCGATTGCATGGCTGGAGTAAGAAGAGACCAATATATATTTTCCTCCTTTTGTGGCTCGAGGGTTAGCTGAACAACCGGTTAATAGGGTTTTATCTTGTTATCAGATTTAGGATTAACTTGCTTATTATTATTATAATTGTTATCTTTAGAAATATTCAATTATTATCACCATGCATGTCTATTTAAGCGAAGTTATAGAATTAATAAAACCATCAATGAAAATTCAGCTCGACAACCTTTATTGTGATTTGTGAAGGAACCCACTATCCAAAAACTCTTGTTTACGTATTTTTCTTGTCAAGATTTATTCAAAACAGGGAATCAACGAAAAAAAAAAAGAGAAGAAAAAACAAAGAAGAAAGCTACGAGGATTTCATGAGCTCGAACTACACCAGAACTTCACTGCAGATGTCGTATACTGTATCTTTCTAGTCCTTTTTGGATCTATCTATATGGGACTGACTTGTTATGTAAAGATGGCGCAGGCATACACCAGCCGCACATCTGTAACATCATAGACAGAAAAATGAAAATGAAAGCCTAAAAGTAATTCGATTGGTTGAAAGAACAAAGGAAAGTGCTAGCTATATATGTGCTATCCCATTAAAAGAGCTCATCAATTTGGAGCTTATTTATAATCATTAAGAAAGTTAAGTTTTACTAGTAAATAAGCAATGCAAGACTTAACACCTCATGAGTGTTTATTATATGAAAGCGCAATCCCAATGTGGGGCGATTGACAAAATTCGGTAGCTTTTAACCTAAGCCGTGTTTTATTAAAGTAGATTGGAAATGGAATAGTAGTTTGTGATAATTAATATGATAGTGCCAAATCTAATTATTTGGCTGAAGGTGAACACGCTTTCCCTTTCAATGTCAAATCTTCACCGGAAACTGCTTTTTCCGGTTCCTTGTATTATGATTGTCGAAGGAAACAAAAAATAGCTAGCCACATGTTGGTCGTGTAGGGGCGTTTGCTTGAGCAGATCTAGAAGACGTTTGGTTCGTGGGGTCTTGGCTAAGGAAAACGATAACAAAGACAAATGTGCAATTATAGGGCTATTTGCTTCGTCATGTGCTTCACCCTTGGCCTGCACATGTTTGTTCATTCAATACTGTCCAGGTATGTGCTACGTACACCTGCAGGAATGATGTACGTGTTTATGTTAGTCTTTTCTTGCGAATATTGGTCTCTTCTCCTTTCTTTTTTTTTTTTAGACACAGAAATGTTACACTTTCACTCTTACAGTTTTAAGTCTACATTCTCTCTGACCGTAAAAATCACCATTGAAGAAGAATTTAAGTACAGCATAATCCTTGGATCATGTTAAAGACAAGGCATAAACTAGAGGGAAACAGCAAACATATATTCATTGTTTAGCTTTTGCCATGGTTTTCCCTTGACCTATAAACCCATGATAATTTGCTGCTGCCATTCAAATCCTTAAGGTGGTATTTTTTTTTGGGGGGGGGGGTTGCTTAGCTGCTCACCTATTCGCACTTCACACTGCGCCCGACATTGACATGCACTACCACTTTTCTCAGCCTTTTGGCGATTCAGGAAAGCGAGTGTGGATTGGTTATATAAAACCCATAATCAAATATATATGAAAAAGCTATGGAAGCAAATAATTCATAAAAATTTCGTAGAACTGAAAACTTTTAGAAGGTGCTTCTGCTTCTGGTGGGGCAGTACAAAGAACAAGCAAATCATGACCATTCCGTCACAAAGAATTGATTTTTATTAAACAGAAAATAAGAGCATATAATAAATAAAAATTGTCATTTCCTTGTATAAATGCAATCTCCTACTGATGCAGAAGATGATGAGCACTCGTTGACTGTAGTAGTGCAAGTTGGGGTATACGTATATTTCACGGGTTGTTTCAGTTTCACCTCTTTTGATTCGATGAACCTAACGTAGGCTAGGATTGCCATTGGTCCAGGTCAGCAAAGAAACCTCAATAATTTACGAACAAACCCGGCCAAGAGAACATCAACGCGTGTGTGTGTGCGTTGTGTTGGGGTTATGTTCTGTCAAGTGATTGACGCCAGGCTGGCAGGTTGGGCATGATTGAGGTGGAACCCACTTTCCCCATTCTTCTCTGTCAACCCACATGCGGTCTCAATGCCCCATGCACTCCTTCACTTACTTTTATTCCCTTTATTCTCCGTCACCCGCAGTTCACGGACTTTCCCATACCCGACCATAAAATTTGCCTACGTGTCAAAATGGGTACGCACCTAAACAGGAGGACGACAAACGGCTCTAGCCTCTAGCAGAGTGCCGCCAGCACGGTGTCATGCGACTGCAGGTCAGTTTATCAAATGGTTTTCTCATTTTGTCCTTGCACTAATCGATTCTTAACAAATGTAAGCAAACAAACACACACTACTATTTCAACTCTCTCTCTGTAGAGCTCTGTGGCTCTCTCTCTCTCTCTCTCTCTTTAATGGAGGGCCGTTTCAAACAATTTTGTCGGCGAGAGACGTTATTAATCATATAGAAATAGATGATAATTAGCAATTAGTGCCATTAAGTATTATTGTATTCTTTTTGCACTTTGCCTTGCTTGATTTTTGCTTGTGTGCATGGAATCCTTTTCATTTTTACGGTGCGGTTGTTTTCCTTGCCATATATATATAAGCATTAGTTTTTGGTGTCATTTACATAATTAATGCTTAGAATAAGCATCTACGCTTACACAGAGAGCTCCCCTGTTTTGTGGGTGGTTCCTCTTCCTCTTCATCTTCCTCTGCTTCTTTTTTTCTGTTTCTCTTCTGCGATTTGTTCGCTTTTGGTGTTTTTTGGGCTTCAGCACCTGTTCTTGTCTCTTTGGTCACTGCTTCTGAGGCTTTTGTCCCATGAAGATGATAGTAAGTACGTTTCTTTTTTTCTTTGTTTGTTGTATTTTCCCTTTTGTTTTCTTTTGCCCAATCTGGAACTTACAGAACTTGATTGTTTGAGTTTGATTTTTGTCTCCGATGTTTTTGGTCAACTCTTCCTTTTTTATTGGTGGGTGTTGCAGATTTTTGCTGTGATCAATGGTTATGAGTGAGGAATTCAATTTAAATCAATCTATCAATCTTTCGATGCGTACTAATTCCTCTTGTTTTGTTCTAGTATTTCTATATAAATAAATGATCCTTGGTTTTGGATACATGTTATAATCAGTTTGTCATGATCTTTGGGACATCTATATTCAGTTGTTTTTTAGTCAAATCATGATTTTGCTCATGTGCCTGCCGCTTGAATTTCTCGAAGTATAAAGTTTTTCAAAGTTGTTTATTTCTTATGTTTTTCAGTTTGGAAACGCGCATTACACTTGTTTGTTTTTATGACACTACAAGGGGCAGCATATTCTAGCAGCGTGTGCGTTTTGTGTGAGTGTGTGTTCTTTATGGGTTTGGTGAAAATTGTTTAATTCTCTTTGGAATTTCATTGATACTCTTTTGTATAACAGATTTATATGTTTTATGAAATTCATTAATGGGGTTTATCCTTTGACCAAAATTTTCATTTTTGTTTGTTACCCTTATTTTCGTGTTTCTCTTTAATTTCTTTTTAGCAATTAATAAATTTTTACTTATAGAAAGTCAGTTGCTTGCGTTTTTATTTTTTTTTCCCCGCCTTGCAGGTGGCACTACTCTTGCTGCTGGCATTGAGCAATGCTGTCAAAATTAATGGAGAAGAGAGTGATGGACAGTGTGAGTATAAGTTGACATTGGATCCAAGACCACACAGTGTGTCCATCTTGGAGTTTGGTGCTGTGGGAGATGGTAAAACATTGAATACCATAGCCTTCCGGAATGCCATTTTCTATCTCAAATCCTTCGCTGATAAGGGTGGTGCCCAGCTTTATGTTCCTCCGGGAAGGTGGCTTACAGGAAGCTTCAATCTTACCAGCCACCTTACACTCTTCTTGGAAAAAGGTTCTGTCATTCTTGGATCTCAGGTACTTTTTTCTGCTCCTTGCGTTTTCTCCACTTTCTTATTTGTTTCCTCTTATTTTTGGCTTTTGCATTGGTGTGAAGATATGTATGGTGCAAAAAATACTTCTAACAACATGAGTGATTTTTGTTAGCCTTGAATTTTCTCACACACTTTCATTTGTTAAGGACGCATCTCATTGGGAAGTTGCTGATCCCTTACCCTCATATGGTAGAGGGATCGACCTTCCTGGAGGAAGGTATCGAAGCTTGATAAATGGATATATGTTACAGGACGTGGTGATTACAGGTATATGTAACTTTAAGTTTCTTTTGCTATTGAAATGCTATTCAATAGACCGATATACAACTGCCATATATAACTGAGATGACATCATAGTGAAAACCAGCCAATAGTTTTTCGTTTTTATAAGTCTTTTCTGATCCAAAAACTGATTTTCGTTGCCAGTTCATTTAGTTATATGGCAGTTGTATAACAGTCTACTAAATAGCTTTACTATTTTCACAAATATATTCTGAGTAGGCTGTGCCTCATAAGAGCATCCATGTTTACTGCACTAGGTGATAATGGAACTATCGATGGCCAGGGCTCAGTTTGGTGGGATTGGTACAGTTATCGTTCTTTGAACTACAGCCGGCCCCATCTTGTGGAGTTTGTATCATCTGAAAATGTAGTAGTTTCAAATCTTACTTTCTTGAATGCCCCTGCATATAGCATCCATCCAGTATATTGCAGGTTTGTTTTAAAGCCCTGGTGACTGGTATACGCCTGTTTTCTAAAATTTGAATCAATTTCCTAACAATCGGAGGTAATTGGATTTATAATATTGGATTCCATGCAGTAATGTGCAAGTTCAGAATGTCTCGGTCTCTGCTCCTGCTAAATCTCCTTACACCGTTGGTATAGTCCCAGGTCAGTATATAAATTTTGCCAGACTCTCGCATCAAGTACTTTTCTTCATAAATCTGTGTCTGGCACATGTGGCCATCTCTATTTTGTTAATTATAGAAAACAATTACTTAAGAGTTTTTTTGTTTTGTTTTTTTTTTTTTTAATTCTAATCAAGCAAAAGGGCCTGGAACAATTTTTATGTGGTCAAAATATATATATATATATATATTTTTATAACGAGGAACCCCTCCAAGGTAGGGCCACTTCTTTTATTCATCCATGTTGGGTAAATCTTGGACTCGTGTAAAGTGCCCCCTTCACACAGATGGGCTGGTCCCAAATAATTGTTTGCACCCAAGGGGATTTGAACCTTAGACCTGATGGAATGCTACAAATACCATGGCCCTTACCACTTGAGCAAACCCCTTTGGGTTTATGTGGTCAAAATAGATACTTGATGTTATCTCATTCTAATTCCTTACTGGGTTGCTTGGGTCTTGTGTTAAACATGCAAAGTTGTAGTAGCGATTGTTTACTCTAGATCTTTTGTCAAGCCTGCCATCAAAAGAGTCATAGACATGTAATTATATGGTTTTTCTGCTATGATTTGTGAGAGAAATTGGATCTTGTTCGAGGTGTATGCCAGGGGGTCTCACAAAGCTACAAGATTCTCTTTTAGCCCTTCGGTAAACAACAATCAGGTGAAGACTGCATTAAAATTAAAAAATTAAAAAAGAAACACATTGTAAATGTTTCCTCTACATTTGAATTGAATTTTATGAGCTCTGTTTGGGATTTTAAAACACTTCTAAAATTTGAACAAGCATTGTGTAGGTAGTGGAAGTTCATTCCACGGAAAATGAGGGGACTTTGTTTGAGCATAGTTGATTTTTTGCGTGGGGTTCCAAACCTACGTAAATAAATAAATACATAAATACATAGTTTTTCTATGTGTGTGCATGCGCCGGTTTATGTAAAATATAAAAGCAGATACTAGATCTTAAGTCATAATAGCATTCAGAAGTTACATGTCTATAAAATCATCCCTAAAATAAACTTCTTTTTCGAATACACAAGTTTTAGTTTGCTATAGACATGTACAATTGTAGAAAGCTAGATCATCTAGCCAGCTATAGGTGAAAAAGTCATCATTGAAGGAGCTATGATATAAAAATTAATATTTTTATAAAGATTTTAAATTTTTTTAGGGTTGCCAAAGACCCACTCCCTCCCCTCTAAACTACTAAGGTAGTTCTGCCCCTGCTCACAGTGATTGTAGTCAATTTGATAATGATCGAGGGGGCATTGCTTCTTCGGCATGAACCAAGAAAGAATCCCTTGTATATGATAAGAAATTGATTTGTTCTATCGACATAATCTCAAATTAGACATAGTTGCCAATTAAAATCAACTTCCTCCTTTAGTTGTTTTACAAATCTCTCTCTCTCTCTCTCTCATTTGAGGTTTATTATTTATATTTTGATATGATTACACAAGAAGATTTTTGCTTAAACATGTTTGTATTGTGTTGCGCTTTCAGATTCTTCTGATAATGTGTGCATAGAGGACTGTGTCATTGACGTGGGCTATGATGCCATTGCACTCAAGAGTGGTTGGGATGAGTATGGTATTGCTTATGGCAGACCCACCAGAAACGTACACATCAGAAGGGTCCACCTGAAATCATATTCAGGCTCTTCTCTTGCTTTTGGCAGTGAGATGTCTGGTGGCATTTCTGATGTGCTTGTTTCGCAGGCCCACATATACAACTCATTGAGCGGCATTGAGTTCAGAACTAGCAAGGGCAGAGGTGGTTACATTAAAAGAATCATCATATCAGATGTTGTAATGGAAAACATCTACTTTGCATTTGCCGCCACTGGTCAGTGCAGCTCCCATCCAGACGACAAGTATGATCCTAATGCTCTCCCTCTTTTGCATCATATCACCTTGCAGGATGTGATTGGCACAAACATCACAATTGCTGGAAGCTTTACAGGGATAAAAGAATCTCCTTTTACTTCTATCTGTCTCTTCAATGTTTCCTTATCAATTACTTCTGGATCTCCCACTTCTTGGGTATGTTCCAATGTTTCTGGCTTTGCGGAGTCTGTGTTCCCCGAACCTTGCACTGACCTTGAGAGCTCGTATTCAAATTCTTCCTTGGCTTGCTTTTCCCTCATGCGTTTAAATGGAAAAGCCACGGCCTTATGATACCATTCCTTCATTCTACAACCATACTCTTCCGTCTTCAGCCTCACCACCTTACAATGAGGAAAAAACTGAATTCTTCTACCATTTACCATTTCAAATTAGGCCACATTCTTTTCCAATAAGACACATGTTTACACTATTTGTTTCTTCATCCCCCATATTTGCATTCCTGCGTGCTTCGATGTGCAGCTTATTTGTACAGCTTCATTTCTTTATTCATGTGTAAGGAAATTTTTGGTAGTGATGGTGCAGAGGTACTCTGATGTTGTTAGTATTGCAGTGTAATTTCATTGTAAAATGTTTACTTGATGTGGAGTGATCATGTCAAATAAGATGGTAGATATGAAAGGAAATTTCAAAAGCAGCCATGTGATTGAAATGAAGGGTTTTTGGTCATCAAAGTATTTGTAAAAGATAGAATGGATGAGTTGATTACTTTTTACTTCTTTCCCCTTGATTCTCCTTGCCGATGTGTTTTCTTCTTCTTTCCTCATCATGTCTGATTTTATATTCTTTCCAATTTTGACTATTTATATTCAAGCTGGAAAACAGAATTCAACGTCTGGTTTCTTGGTCTTCACTAATAATTCTGGCCAATAACAAGGTAGATAAAAGAAGCCAAAATTCTGAGACAATCAAGATTTCAAAAAAAGAAAAAAAGAAAAAAAAATGAAGGGAAAGTTCATTGAAAACATTGTCTAAATACCGTCCAGCTTTCTAATGACTGTCAGACAAGTGAAATGAGCTGCAAGCCTGCAAATGACTGAAATACTCAAACCAGTATTGCCCCCCACCCCAAAAAAAAAAAGAGAAAAAAAGGGACTATCTTCGTTTTAATCAATCTTACTAATAATAACTGAAAAGAAAAATCGTAGTATGAGAAAACAAGAGTATATTTTGTTACAATCTTAGGTGTTTCACATGGCTTAAGTGCAATATGAACAATGTGTATACATGCCATTGGTCACCTTCGCATTCCGGTTCAATTTTTAAGGGTGGATTCTATCTAAAGTTTATGTCATTTATATTACAAGTGTCCAACATTCGGTATCAAAGTCAAGTACAACGTTGAGTATAGAATCGAATCCAGCTTATCGAGTATGAGATTGAATGAGTTGTGACTTTGTGGTCGAGTTATGGAAGAACGACCTACATGCTAAATTAAAACGCTTAAATATTATGTATGAGTATAGTATTAAGTCATTAAATATTGATAGGTGAGACGACCATAAGATCAGTGTCGATAGAGTGAATTGTCGTAGACATCGGCTATGGACCGTGGTGGTATTTTCTGGTCCTTGTGTCATATATCGATTAAGTGCAATATTAACCATGTGTATATGACTGTTGAACTCCCTTTCCTTGCAAGCTAGTTTTCAAATGTGTATTTTATCTAAAATTTGTATTATTTGGATTGAACGCAACTGGTCAAGTACGAGATTATGAGTTGCGGCTTTGTGATCGAATTATTGATGAGGTGACTTATAAGCTTGATTAAAATGTATTCATATTATGTATAGACATTGTGTTAAGTCAATAAATACCATGAGGTGAGTGAAATAATCAACCATCGATTCATTGTCATTAGAGTGAGTTGCCGTTGATATTGATTGCGGAGTGTGATGTTATGTTACTATCCAAATGTCTTGTATATGTGGCTTAAGTGCAATTATAACTATTTATATAAGCTATTAGATATCTTTCCCTTACAAGCTAGTTTTCAATAGTGAATCTTACTTGAGGTTTGTATTATTTGATATTAGAGTTAGCCACCACATCAAGTATGGGGTCGGGTGTAGCTTGTCAAATATGTGATTAATCAAAACCCATACAAAACCCACAAGAAAAATCAAGCACAAAAATAAACATTACAAAAAAAAAAAAAAAATCAATTTTTATTTATTTATTTATTATTATTATTTTTTTTATGAATCTTTACCTCATTGATACACCTATTTTAAATAATACCCACCAAAAAAAATTGTCAAAAAACCCATAAAAACCCACAAGAAAAAAATCCATACATTTTTTTTTTTTTTTTTTTGACATGCATACACCTTTTTAAGTATAAGAATATTTGCTTTTATGGGTTAATTGGTCTTATTTTACCATAGACTTATTATATTGGGGCTTATTAATTAAATTGAAGCATTTTTTAAATTACTTACTTATCGTGATTAGAGGCCTTAAGTTTTTATTAAAAAAAAATTGGGCCATAAAGTTAAAAAAAAATTATTAAAAATTTTTTTTGGGCAAATTTTTTTTTTTGGGCCTTATTAATCCGGGGGCCCTAGGTGAACGCCTCACTCACCTAGTGGTCTAGCCAGCCCTGCCCTTACAAGCCAGTTTTCAATGCTAAATTTTACTTAAGGTTTGTATTATTTGATATTAGAGTTAGCCACCACATTAAATATGGGATCGGATGTAGCTTGTCAAATATGTGATTAAATGTATTGCGACTTAGTGGTTGAGTCACGAAGGGTGATGTAAGGTTCAAGAAATAAAAATAAGGATGTTTTATTGAAAAATGAAATAAAATAAAGAAACATGCCATGAAATGCATTTAAGGACTGAATACGACTTGACCATCAAGTCTCGACTCAATTGAAGTAAAGAAATTTACTTGAAACTTAGAAATTTTTGTTCATCAAAGGAGCCTCGTTCGAATAGGGAACAAAACTTGTCTAAACAAGCCCTATATCTCTCTCTTCACACCCCGCCCCGACCCGTTATGAGGAGACTATTTGGATTTTTTTTTTTTTTTTTTTTTTTTAAAATTTAATTTTTACGCTGACGTGGTTCAGATTCTGTCAACTTTTGTATAAACCTATTTAATTTTTTTTTTAGTACCAATTTTGCATTTTTTTTTCTTCTTCCCTAATGTGAAGGATTTCAAGGAAAGGCTCGTCACTTTAAGCCCACAACAACAAAAACCCACGCCTACCTCCCAACGGTACGAGCCCGTGTGACTCATAGGGGCTCGTAGCGGGAAAAGAGCGAACAAAGTTTCACACTTGCGGCTGCCAAACCCAGAGATTAACACGCCCTAAACAGAGCGCCACTCTCTCTTCCTCTTTTCTGTCACCGCTACAGGCAGGTCTCTCTTTTATTCTAAGTGGTGGACTTCACCTTTTCAGGTAAGCTGAGCTTTAGAGTATCACAATATCACAATATCACGTAACTATCAATAAAGTTCAATTTTTATTTTGTTTTAGTTTATGTTATTATGATTTTTTGTTTGTTTCAATAGCAGCTGTTTTTCAGAGGTGCCCATTTCGATTTTCCTCATGCGGCGTCGATTATAGAAAACACTTATGTTCCAAAATTCATTTTTGTAACTACCCCTTTGTTTTATTTTAGTTTAGAAGCTTGTCAATATGAAGTACATGTAGAATAAAATGGGTTTAAGAGTGTTTAAACTTTATAGAAAGCTCCTATTTACTAAGCATATCATTGCCACTCCAGAACAGTTGCCGTTAGTTATCAGTTAACAATGATCTTGAAAAATATTGTCTCTCATGTGTGCAATTCAATCCCAGCTCCCCCAAGACAAGAAAAAAGAATCATGTGTGGGATCTGATTTTGTTTTTGTTAAACTGAAAATGAAAAATTTAGTGTTTGATTAAGGTTGCTAAGTTTTCTATATTTCCTTTTCAAATTAAGCAACCACAACGGGAAAAAGGGCCAGGGAATTATGTGCTTTAAAGCTACCTTAATAGTTCTTATTGTAAGGTAAACTAAGTAATTTAACTGTACATTTCAGGAGCATGGGCTCATCAAATATCAGAGATTTGTTGACATCATTTAGTCCTTCTTTGGACTTCTTTGCTATAAGCTCTGGAGATGGCCGAATTAAAATTTGGGACACATTGAGGGGTCAGATCCAGACTGAATTCGCAGACATCACAACAACCGATGAGACGAATATACTTACGAGACCTGAAAGAGGACATCTCTCAGTTGATTATAAATGCATGAAGTGGTTATCTTTGGAGAGAAAGAGGAAAAGGAAGCTTGGGTCCTCATTATTAGTCTTAGGAACAGGTAGTGGTGATGTTTTAGCACTTGATGTCTCTGCTGGTCAATTGAAATGGAAGGTTAACGACTGCCATCCTGGGTGAGTTATTCGTATTAAGTTGCATTCTTATGGTCTTCATAAGACATAATCGTGGATCGATAATGGTTCTCAATTTTATTTTATTTTTTATTCGTGAATAGTTGAATTAAGTGGGGACATGAAATTGATTTACTTTTAGTTCTCCCTAATATGGCTTGCTCGCATTAGGCCACACAAGTTGGAGGCTGGTGTAATAACTTGACTATTTTAACTTCATGATTTCTTTTTGGAAAGCCTCTACCTTGCAAAACAGGTGTCTTACCTTATTGGTTTCATGCTGCTCAATACATCAGTTTGAATTGCTTTCACTGTGGATTGTATGATTGGCACGGATACATGTCCAGAGAGCATAAACATTAGGAATTTTTGTTTGTAATCAGGATAAATATTTAAAGCTTCAGCTTGATGAGTGCCTTATTTTATTTCCTTAACTTTTGTTGACGTTTGCTTATCATTAAAGTGTATCACACTGAATGTTAGTTCTATTGAGATCATTGTGAAAAGAGGTGTTACTATCTAAATTTTAGTTGGAGATAATTTTTTATGTGCACTATATAATGATCTGATATACCAATTCATGTGTTATATGTTCTCTTAACGTTACATAGTTATTTTTAGTTGTTGTCCAAGCATTGAAACTTTTGGTTCTCTACTCTTTAAAGTTTCCTATGTATAACATAAAGATGTAGCTGGCCTCTTTTGGATGTAGCTCTCATTTTTTAATCTTCTCTACTCTCTTAACTTAATTTCTTTACTTCTCTCGACTTTTGTGACCTGGTATCACAGCAACCTCTGTTCCATTTTTTGAATGCTTCATATTTATAATCCTTTGTTAGTCTTTTTGCCTACTTTGAGCCTTAGGAACATAGTTGATCAGCCCAGGTTGATCAAGGCCTAGACAGACTCCTAGACTGTCATAAACTGCAACTATTGCTGATTTCAGCAGGCTCAGTTGTTGACACCAGCACTGTATGGACATAACTTGAAAAACAAGGCAGACATCCTGTGCTCTTGATATTTGTGGTGCTTTTAATGGGGTTTGAAGCCTCTCGAGATAAGAATTCAATCATAACTGTTTGCAAGAAACATGGTGTTGATAATGAATTATGAAAGTCTTATTGTCAAAGCTTAGGATTCTCACAGGGAGCACCAGAAAACATCTTAATTATGTGCTAGGAACTTTTTTTTTTTTTTAAAATCAATTATGGCATGCAATTTAAAGTTTTAATATGTAATTAATTACTGCACTGACTGATAATGAATGATTTTAGTTTAACAGTTGTAATATTGAAATCTATAGCTGGATGACCTACCACTTCTCTTCCTCTCTCTCATGTGCAGGGGTGTTAGTGCCATTTCGTCTTCGACACATGGTTCATGTATTTACACTGCAGGGGCTGATGGTATGATATGCGAAATTGATTCTTTGTCAGGAAACCTGTTGCGAAATTTCAGAGCTTCTACAAAGGCAATATCCTGCATGTTTGTTTCGTCAGGTAAATATCATCTACATCTATTGTGGTACTCTTGCCTAACGAACACATGCTAATAGTAGTGTTGGATTTCTAGATAAGTTTCTTACCTTACAAAAGGATTCAATTTGGAATAATATGGCATTCTAGTCAGGACGTGGTGCTGTGTTAAGTAGATACTTAGATTAGAAATTAGACCTCAATTTCCAGATGACTGTAGTGAAATTGACATTCAATATTGATAGCCAGGGATGATTTTATCATCAAAATTCAGGCAGGTCTTATTCAATCATGGGGCACTTATTCCCATTATTTAGAAAATGATTATTTTTTATATACTTTTTCTTTTCAATTTGGTAAGTTATACATGCACCTGGTGGGTCTTCAATTTGCAAGTACTCCCTTTGCCCTTTTTTATAAGAGGAGGTGCCGTTTAAGCTAGAGCTCATTGATTGTGGTTCAACTACTTTTAGATGAGATCGCATGTATAATGTCAAGCGCATCGCACCAAATTGAAAAAAAGAAAGAAAAAATAATTCTATAATACTAACATAAATGAAGTAGCTTAGCAAGAAGGCTTTCCACAAGTCAGAGTTGAAATAAATGATTGTTGTAATTATTCTTTGGCTGATATTTCCACCTTGGATATGTATTTCTCCATGTCAGATGGGAAGATGTTAGCTACTGCAGCTGCACAGTTGAAGATTTTTAACTGTTCTGATCTCAAAAAGATACAGAAGTTTTCTGGGCATCCTGTAAGTGTTATGCAGTTCTACGTTCATTTTATATCAACACCTTTTTCTCTCATTTCTCTATACATGAATGAATTTTTAATATGTCTAGTTATCTTCTTTGACTTTCTGTTCTTGGTCATATAATTTTCTTAACCATTAATAGGGAGCTGTTCGCTGTATGATTTTTACTGAAGATGGGAAGTACATCCTCTCCTCTGCTGTGGGTGAAAGATATGTAGCAGTATGGAGGATAAGTGGCAGCAAAAAGCAGTCATCAAGCTGTGTTCTTTCAATGGAGCACCCTGCTGTGTTTCTTGATAGCAGGTGCATTGATAGTGGGGAAGTTGATGATTCAGGTCTATGTGTTTTGGCTATTTCGGAAATTGGCGTCTGTTATCTTTGGTTTGGACAGAACATTGAGGAGTTACGCAACTCCAAGCCCACCAAAGTCTCTTTATCTTCTGAGGACATTCCCTCTATAAGTCACAAGGTCTCATTACCTACAATATTTGCTGCAAAATTACAAGGCATTAGTGAACCTATGTCTGGGCAGGTCTTTGTTGCTTATGGATTGCTAGTAAAGCCATCATTTCAGAAAATTTTAGTGCATTCTGGAACAGTTGTAAAGTTAAGTATCTCCAACGATGGGGTTCTTCTACCAATGAGTCAATCTCGTGTCAAATCTAAGAAAGGACTAGATTTACAAAATGGAGGTATGATTTAACCATGAAAACTCTTCTGCTCACTGATCAATTTGTCTTTGAATGTATTATGGGATTGCAGTGCATTCAAACCCTTCATTCCTACACAATAAGCGAGACAGAGAGAATATCATGCACTAGAAGCTTTTCAAATGATATGAAAAGCCATATTTCATTGGTGAATGTTTTGGAAGCCTCTTTTTTATATTGATTATGCATACTTTATGGTGGATTCATGATTCTTGAAAGAAAGTATAGAACACTTTTTTAGTGTCTATATATAATGGATAAAAGTAAGTCCCTGGAGAATGTCTTTTTCCTTGCTTTGATATATTCAGTTGGACAATATTCATCAAACACTTTTAGATGATCCTCCTTATAGTTTATTTTTCCATAATGATGTGCTAAAATTTTTCTGAAGTATTGTTTCCAATAGAAATTCTTTTAGTGGAGCCACTAAGTTGAACAAAAATCTACTATTAAGGGCTTGTTTTGATTTTAATTGCTAAGGTATGCTTGGATTTATTTTATTTTGTTTTTCTTTGTTTTTTGGTGTTGGAGAATGAGCCTGGAGTATAATAGTATGTCTGCTTGGGTTTGATGCTTATAATCCCTTTATTTGTCTACTTCAATATTATTTTCTTTATTATTTGTGTTCTTGATCTTGTGTTGATCCTTAAACCTCTTCGATGATTAAACAGTTACTGCATTAGATCGTGCAAATGCGGAGGATGCCTTACTTCCAATACCAAAGGTTTTTGATTCTAATGAGAGACAGAAAATGTACAAGGAAATGGATGCTGATGAGGTAATGGCTGATTTGGTGGGAGATAGCAGGAGTCAAGCTGAGTCTGTGGAGGGGAAAGGTATGCCTAATATTCTTTCAGGAATCTTGCAACATTTTGTATTTGCCTTATACAAATGCTCGTATATGGTCTACAATTTGAATTGTAATATTTGAATTTTTACATTGGGGTAGAAACATTAGTTTTATAGCTCTGTGCGGGTTGCTTCTTCTTCTAATAATTTGAACAGTTTCTTTTCCACTTAAGAGTTAAGAGGTTGAATATAGGAACTGGGACTCGAAAATCCATCTGCGTAACAAAAAGGTCACACCTTATAGATGAGGAATATCCTGACAAAGGATTTATGCAGAAAAAAGGTGAGGAATATCCACCAGAAAAGAGTAAGCTGTATGTTGAAAATGAGGTTAATTTTTCAACAGAAATAATTTATCCTGACAAAAATATGGGCATGGAAATGGGTTTGGGTTTTGCTAGTTATGACTATTGGTATGGGTCTGATGTCGTATATGGTTTGTCCTGTGTAGCTTAAGGAAGTACCATCAATTTATGTATGTTTGCATGAGGGATTACCCTTGCAATATTATGAACATTGATCTTCTTCAATGACTAGAGTCGTGGAATTCAATGCCTCCCTCCCTTCTTTTTTTGTGCCTATTAGGGTCTTCGTTTGAGTTGGATACATAGAATCTTATAAATACTTCACAGATTATGATGTAGAGTATATTACTATGCTTTCTTCAAGTGACATTTCCATCTATGTTGAAGTGTAATCCACTCTATTTGTTGAGGGTAGAGTTGCTATAATTAAAACTTTAACTTCTGCTAGTGGCCTTGGCCCAAATCTGGCTATGTTTTTCGGAGAAGGAAACACCAAAATTATTATTAATTTATAGAAATTTGCTGGCCTGTGGTCATTACATGCTTGTGCTTTATCAACTTTTCCTGTTGGGAGAGTAAGCACAGCAGATGGTTTTTAATGGTGCTCCTGCTTGGTCCTATATGTCTGCTGGTCTGTGCAGATGACATGGTAGAACTAGAAGTTGACACTGAAACATCTTGCCTGGAGGATCGGCTGAGATCATTAGGGATACTGAGTTGTGGAGATGATCTAACATTAGGGTTGACAGCTAATTCTGCGACACTCAAGGGTATTGATCTTGAAGCTGATATGCCACAAAAGAAGGTTTGTTTGATAATTTTTTTTTTTTTTGGGTCCCCCCACCCCCAAAATAAAAAACCAACACTCCACGTGCACTACTCTGACTCTCTTCTTTCTTCCCCTTTACCCCTAAACAAAAAAGCATAACTCTGTGTTATCGACTCTTCATATGTTTTCTCTATCAGATAAGGGCATCTGTTCTCTCTATGGTACCTAGTGATGCATACAAGTTACTGCGAGTCTTGGTGGCCAAGTGGCAGTCAAGGTTTGTTCTTTATCTTTTAATTTAGCATTAAATACCAGTTTTCTTATTTTTATTTTTTATTCTTTTATTTTTCTGTACATATATGGTGTATGAATTTTTATTTGGTTTTATGCTGACAATTGCTGAAGTGAAGTTTATTTTGCTATCACACATTTATGATAAAGTGCTTTGACATTATTTATTTATTCATAAAAAAATCATGTATTTATGATAAAGAACTTGCAATAGCAAACTCTATAGAAGGTGTATACTAAAAGTGACTCGAAATTTTTGGTTGTCTTCAACAGGACATGCAGTGGAAAGTATGTTCTTCCATGGATATATCATATATTTTTGAATCACGGTCATCATATTATCTCTCAGGAACCAACAACCCAGATGCTTAACTCCTTCTCCAAGGTGAAATGTTGTAATTTTTTTTAATTGTGCTAGATTTTTATTTAACTTTATAAATATGAAAACTTGGATCTATCATGTTACCTGTAATAGCATCCTTTTGCTTGTGCTTAAATTTTAGACACTATGTTATATAATTAGATAGCTAGAACTTAATCTACAGTCTTGTTGCAAAAGTTGAATTTGATTGAAACATTTACGGAAGGGGAGTATTATAAGGTGTCAAAAGGTTTCCTTCCCCCCCAAAAAAATTATATTTGATGTAAATGGGATATATCTTTGACCCTCACTGAATGGGAATGAATACATGAATGCGAGCTCATTAGTTTATAGGTGACCATGCTCTGTTTATCCAATTATCCACTGTTTGTCATTTATTATGCTTAAATCGTGTTTTTCTTCGTAAAGATTACCAAATCCAGAGGTGCTGCCATCCAGCCTTTATTACAATTATCGGGTCGTTTGCAACTTGTGATGGCACAGGTTTTTAACTTCACATCCTCTTGCTAACCTCATTATCTTTTATGAAGTCAGTAGTATTCTTCACTGTTCATGCTCTTTTTACAGATTGACAAGGCTTCACAGAACAAAAGTCAAATTTTGCTGCATGATAATCAAACCATTGAAAGTGAGGATGAGGATGAGGATGTCAATGAAATTCTTTATGGAGAAGAAGATGATGAATCTGAATTAAGCAGTGATGACAATAACTAGGTGCATTTTACCATAAGAGGTAAACAATTTTGTAAGAACAGTTTCTTTTGCTTTATGTATGATTTGTTCTAGACGTTTACATAGTAGGTTAACGTGGTTGCATGAGATAATTATGTGAATCTCGATTTATACTTTGAAGTATGGTTGACATTTGTTTGGTTAAGGCCTGGTCAGGTATTTGCATTTTGACCTTAAGGTTTCTATGAATATGTTCAGAGTAAATATCTTATGTTCTCATGGTAGTAAGACTGAAACCTATGGATGAGAATCTATTTCATTCTGTTGCATGGCTTGTGCTTTCTAGCGGCTTCAAAAGAATCTAGACTGAGAGGCTTAACATGGTGCAGGATGTACGCCAATTTTCACCTGGTTGTTTTCTGACGGTGCCCTAATTAACTGTGGCTTTGACCTTTCTACACTCAGGCTGTCTTGCCCTGTCTTATCGCCTTGAATTTTGTTCCATCTAGTTTCCTCCTTGCTCATGGGAAGGAATTTGGGTTTTGTTCAGACGTGTCAATCCAATGTTTTTCTTTTTATTCTTTGTTACTTTGGAGATGAAAGTCTTCTGTTGATTCTTGATGGTGAAGTGAGACAGTAAGACTAAGCTTATGAGCTTATTTTCCTAGGTTGGAGCAAGTTGATAGGATCTGCCTGTAATTTTTACTGAGGCATGGTTTTGTAAACATATATTTGTTATAAGTTATAAAAAGGCGCAGCAATTTTGTAGGAGAACATGTGCTTGTCTGCTTTTACCTTTATTCTGCTGCTGTAACTTTTTTATTTTTTTTTATTTTTTAATTTTTAATTTTTAAATTTTTAAAATGTATCAAGTGCATCCTCTGCAGCCAATTGGATTTGAAATGCAGTATGAGCACCTCTTAATGGGTTAAAGATCTGCATTAGACTTGTGTTAGATTCTGACACTGCACAATATTCTACTACAAGAGGCCAATGCATTAACTCTAGCTTGGGTGATTTGTTTCAACTAATTTTTCTGTGCTATATTATTTAACTGCAATGTTGTCTCCACTAGTGCTATCAATCAACATTTAATTGAAGCACTGACCTTGTCTGATTCTAGAATCTGTACCAGTATTGATCCAATGTAGGAATGGACTTTCTGTTATTTGAGTTGGAGCAATGCTAATTTTTTCTAATTGTATTTGCATTGCAAACTTGTTGGACACACGTGTCTATAAACTGTTTTTCATTTTGACATGGACAATGTTCATTGAATATTCATATGCGGGGTTTTCCATACTAATTCATTATTCTGAATATTCTTACAATTTAGTGAGCCTGTGGATGTTCATGTGTCTCAATTTATAATGATTGAAAGGAAGCTAGCAACCTGTATGGCTTTGCTCTGGTAAATTGGTTGCATGTTTATACCATGATGATCTAGATGATTCACACCACTGAATACATAATGTGCATGAAATAAAAACCAAATAAGGTGATAAATGAGCTATGGCCCTTTGGCCTAATGTTTGTCTTGGTGTGGGAGTTATGGGAATGTTCAAGTAGATTTCTGATGGTACTTGTAATTTTTGTATAACAGGGAATGTACGAATTGGTCCCATATTATGTACGAATTGGTCCCCATATTGGTCTATTCAAAATAGATGGGAATTTGGAATTTTAGGCCCCTGTGAATTTTTTTTACATACCTTGTAGGTTTTAAGACGAACTCTTTCGTGTGATTTAAATGCCATATTGCTTACAGTACTAATATGTTAAAAGTACTGGACATAATGGTCACAGATTTTAAAGACCGTGCTAGCATATGATAGTCATTAGCAGAGATGATTATATGTGAATAAAATAAAGCAAACATCATATATATATATATAAGTGAATTACTTATCAAAAAAATATATATATAAGTGAATTGCTTGTGACTCATCTTGGGGCTTTCTTTTTGGAGAGGCAGATTTTAAAGACCGTGCTAGCATCTGCTCTGATGATAGTCATTAGCAGAGATGATTATATGTGAATAAAATAAAGCAAACATCATATATACATACATACATACATACATACATACATACATATATATATATATATAAGTAAATTGCTTGTGACTCATCTTGGGGCTTTCTTTTTGGCGAGTCATTAGAAATAATATTACTCTTTCTTGATTACTATCTTTTCATTGCACAAGTTTTGAGGGATATAGTATAAACTAAAAAATGAGTTAGTTTTCAAAAATGGAAGGCTGAGACGTATACTTCTATAACACAATAGCTTTATCGGATTCTCTTCTTTGAGAAATGAATACCAGCGGTATGTGCTAGGCCTCTCAGGAGGTGGAATCCAGGAATAATACTTCCTGCACTCACAAGATTAGAATCTCATTCTTTCCTCAACAATCTCACATGCTTATTAGAAAATATTGCTTCTCCACCATATTCTAATATTTTACAAACAGTTCCGATTACCTTTCTTTCCAAGTCTCTCTGGAAGGCAAAAGAAAGAGGCCCCTTTCATACAGGCCTCAATACCTTCTACATTATCCTACAGGCATTTGGATTTTCATCACTAAACATTGATGTGATATTTCCATTTCCATTGTTGCCATTGTGATGGTCCTCACTATAACGGTCCATCCTACTGTAATATGTGTGTCGTGGTGGTGACCGGACATGCTCATACTCGGTGACATAAGGTGGTGACCGGACATGCTCGTACTCAGTGACATAAGGTGATGGCTTATATGTGTTGTAGCTGTGTGTCACAGAGATGGGTTGAGGAGGCTCTTGTGGCAACCCTTGGCCATTATGGTACTTGGGCCATTGCCCACCATGGCCGTGACCATAACCATATCTATAGCCATAGTCAGGTGGATGGAGGTGTATTACATGAACCTCTCCTACATCTTTTTGTCCAGAGGGGTTGTGTGCTGGCTGGCTTGTGTTACTGTCTGGAGCCATGGGTGGTGGTGTAGTATCTTGTGGTGGATTCTCAGGTGGTGGTGGTGGTGGTGGGTCTTTCGGTGGCTCTGCTGGCGGGGCTGCTTCGGTTGGTGGAGCTTCTGCTGGAGGAGGGTTTGCTGCATCAGGGGCTGGTGCACCACCACCTTCAGGTGCTTGTTCTGGTGGCTGTCCAGGGGGCTCTGTGGGTTCTGTGTGTGAACATATGGTGGCAATTTTCCTTGTTTTCTTAATGGCTTTGAGAATTTTTTCTGGATCTGCCCACCCTATTATTGTCAATTTTTGTTGAGGGACGTCAATGTAGAGATCATATATACCTGAGGAACACAAGAATATTACTCAGAAAATTAGGATGTGAAGACTACAGAAGAAATAATTCAATCACTTTCTTGTTATCAATTGCTTACCATTAATGCCATGCAGTGCTCTTTTGATCTTCTGTACACACCCATTGCAGTCCATCCGGACTTGTATCTCAGTGACTCGAGGTTTCTGCATTTGACAGAAAAGAAAATGCCTTGTGATGCATGAAAAAGAAAATTACATTTTACATAAATCTATATATATATAATATAGGTGATGTTGGTTTGAAAGCATACCTCTAACTCCGGAACCATGAGGCACAGGGGAGGATAGAGAAGCCAAGAGGGGTGTGCTTTGTATGGGATGGAGATTGTGGAGATCAGTGAGAATGAAGAATCAATAGGTGGCATTTATTTGTACACGGGGGAGGAATACTTTGAAAAGAAAAAGGCGTGGGACATGCAAGGAATCTCTGTTAGAAAGAAAGAAAGAAAGAAAAAGAAAGAAAGAAAGAAAGGGCATGCATGTTGGCTTGATTAGCCTACAAAAGTCATTGTCAAATCTCAATGAGCCATAGAGGAGTGGCTTCAAGAAAGGAGTCGGTGTCTTTATATGGACCTTGGGATGAGCCCAAGGGAATTTACTTTACGACGAATGGCTGTCTATAATTGCAGGACGTCAGGAAGGGTAGGATATCCAAAACCGACCATGCAAAAGAATTATAAAGTGAGAGCAGATGATACATCATTTGCCTACATTGTTGATGGGTCAAAACAATCAAAAGCAGCTTTGTAGGTTGAAGGATATCCACTATCAAGGAATTCTTTTGTCACAAGAAAACCTTTGTGAATGAAATGACAGAAATGTAGCTACTGATATTTTATAGGGTTGGAAACTACACAACTTCTTTCATTTTTTGTCATAAAGGTCGAAAAAGATAGCAAACCAGATTCCCCTCACTGGGAAATTCTTTTGTGTTAGTTTTAATCGTAAGCCGTGAATTAACGATAATCTGTGTTTTTCTTCAATTTATGGAATCGGGTTCGAATTGATCACGTGCCATGAATCGTTTATTTAAGAGAAAAAAGCTTAATTGGATGAGTTTAACAGTATGATTCTATTCTTATGCTTAATTGAATGGCTCGAATCTCTAGTTATAGCATGGATTGGTTGTTTTGCCTTCGAAATGACTGAGCAGTGGTGGGATTTTTGGTTGCATCTATAATCCGTGAGGACCTTTTCAGCTTCTTAGTACTTTTTAATGGGTATTTTAGATCGATTGCTCACTTTATATTTGATACCAACCTGGTGCGTGTACTGTTAATCATGCCTAATGTTGTTGCTTGATAGAACAAAGTAGAAGTTCCTGCTTAAACAAGTCAAACCCTATTTGGTCATTGCCTCCTGAGTTGGAGATTCCTTCATATAATTTACTTGATGCTCACGGGTCTTCCCACATTTTGAACATTGTAAAAAGGTTTAATGCAGGTGATTTTTCATGCAGTAAAAATTTGGTGATTTCTGCCGTATGTACTGCCCTCTCCAAATTTGTTAGCAATTTGGGTGGTACATTGTTGGAGAATTCATATGAAATTCACTTGTCCAAATAAATTTTGAGCTGTCTGGCCACCTACTTGGACAGACAAATCCCATATAAACTGTCTCTCAAAATTTGCAAGCAATATGGGCAGTACATTATGAGAGAATTTATATGAAACTCACATGTCCAAATAAATTTTGAACTGTCAAAATTCCGTACAATTTAGGTAGAGAATTTCAGAAAATTCCTATCCATTAATTCTTCCCACAGATTAGTCATTATTGGGTGGAATTTTCTAAAACCTCACTGACTGAAGGCTATTATTAGTCTACAAGAATCTATTTAAACTATAGAAGGTTTTCAGTGGGATGTGGGGTGTGGAAGTTTGGCTTTTGAGCTCGGCTGACTAAAGTTGGTTACTGTTTGATACTGCTCGCACTTCAGATTCACACCAAACTGGCTTGAGCAATTGGCTTTTTCAACAAGTTTATATAATCAAAGTTGAGAAATATTGATAACACTTTTGCCTGCAGTGTGCTTTTGGCTCTTTTGGCCTCATATATGTATGTACATATTTCAGTGATAATTTCTTGTGATATTGGAACATGATCATCTCCATTTCATTTGAACTAGATGATATCCAGTTAGTTATATTCGAGAGGTATTTTTGTCTTTTCACTTTTTGAAGGGACAAAAATACGTCTCCAATATACTGGATATTATGTAGTTCAAATGAACTAGGGGATCCTAATTCAGGAATATTGCCTTTCAAGACAATTATGTAATCAAGCCTTCTCATTGGTGATCAGCCTAACCTTCTTTATATCTCAAAGAGACAAAAGAAGTTCATAGGCTGGACCGACAACGTAGAGTTGGGATTCTGGTCTAGTGGTCTTCATTTTTCTCAGTTGACCAAAATGGAAGGAGAGAGCTGTGTGACTGAGGCAGCAAATCTATGGCGGGTGTGGGACGAGCTAGTGTGCTTTATTGAGAAGATGGTCCATTCTCAAAAGAGTAAAGAAAATTGACCTGTTTTGATCAGTTTTGCTGGACTTCGATTATGGGGGAATATACAGGCTGGCTGTGCATGCGTTGAATTGCCACCATTGTTTTGTAATGGTCGCAAAGGCATCTCCAAGGAAAAAAAACACACTGAAAATGAAAGCAAGCACTGAGATTAATTGTGGCTATTTTATCTGGGCGTGACCATCGTAAAACTTATTTGTTAAGAGCCGTACATGGGAATCGTAGGTCTTCAAGTTCAATTGAGTTATAGATTGACCCAATTCTATCAGAACATCAGTAGGATCTAAGACGGCTAATATTGATAGGATTGAGGACTTCGGTTTCGAGAGTCGAACTCTTATCTAAATACATGCCTAACCACTTAGAGATTCATTGAGACCACTGAACCATCCCTGGTATTGATGGTACGTTACGAGAATATTTGACTTGTTTACATAGAAAAAGCAAGGAGCAAAGGTTATTCTAATTTATACCCATATGAAAGGTTTTCATAAATTTATACCCAATGACCCAGCACACTTGTAATGCCAACTCTGTCTACAAAAGAAAACAAACAGGGAAATAATCCATCAGAACAAAATAACAACAAAATCACGGCGCTAACACCGGCCACCGTGAGTATGAAATTTGTTAACGCCATTTGGTTGTGCTTTTGGTTCCGAGCTGAAAAGAAAGACCCAAATCAGCGTTAAAAATCGCCCTCTTTCAATTGTGCAGCAAGCCAAAAAGAACAAACAGAGAATTACAAAACCCAAAAACAGAGAGAGAGGGAGAGATAGAGAACATGCGTTCGGCTATGTAGAGTTTGGTTTTGTATTCGATCCGGTTTGATGTTGGAACCCCTACAATTTAAATGAGATTTTTTTTTGGAGGCTTAGTCAATGGAGCGAGGGGATGTATTGTTGACACCTCTTATATTATCTCTCTTGAAAATAGTGAAACCATGCTGTAATTTTGTGGACGTAGCCTTTAGTAGTGAACCACGTAAATCTCTGTGTTTTGTGATTACTTGTTTTTGCGTTCTTCTTAATCTTCGAGTCTCATTAGTTTTGAGAAATATGATATATTTCCTAACACTTCAAGACATCCGATAAAATTGAAACCATACAAAAGATTAACATGACCTTAATCTCAGAAGATTGAAATTTGTCTGTAAGTTGCTTAGCAACTTGTGTTCTAGGGGGATCTTCTGCTAGAGGGATTTTTTAATATTTGTGCTGCTATAAAAAATTTCACTCATCCAAAAAAATAATAAAATTAAAGAGCAAACGAAGAACTAATATCACGTATAGAATGTAAACAGCTTAGGAAACTAAGCGTAGAGTTGAGGGTTCTCTGAGAGGTAGGCTTCCACAACTTTGTAGATCCCAATAGTACTCTCCTTGCCCTCCTTAACATCTTCTTCTTTGATTTCAAAATCGCCTTTGGTATTGTATTTGCTTGTCATCTTGCAGATGCATCCCCCATCACTGGCGGCTTCAAACTTGACCTCATAAGCAATAGATTCAAACTTGTCACCCAAGGGGTCCCCTTCAATCATTGTGTACTTGCACACCAAATTGCCCTTATCAAGCTCATCAATTCTGTGCTTCACATATTTGAAGGGGCTACCTACATGATGAACCAAACAAAACATGATCAATTAAATTAAAGTTATTGTATGAAAAAAAATGACATGGTTAACCCCAAGGAGTTGGCTCGAGCCGTAAGTTAATTGGCCCTCGTGCCTCATGCATGAAGCATCAGGTCTAAAGTTTGATTTTCTTGAGTGCAAACAATTCCTTGGTGACCACGTTCGCTGGCGAAAGCCAAAGTTTTACCCAATCCATGCGGAAGGGGTGCTTTGCATGATGTTCTAGGGATCTTCCCAGATACCCGGTTATACGAAAAAATAAAATAAAAATATAATGATTGAAATAAGTTTGCTTAGGTAGTTTATGTTAGATTGCTAACCTTCAGTGAAGTTGACTTGTTCAATGCTTCCGGCTCCTCCATCTCCTTGGATTAGTTGAACGTTTTTGATGAATTGTGGTAAGAGCTTTGGGATGAGGTTGGAAGAGTCTAAGATCAATGCCTTGAACATTCTTGATGGGGCAATTGGGCATGTGAACTCTTGTGTAAACTTGGTTACCCCCATGGCTTTGTAGATTGTAGTGAGAACTTGGAAATCACTTCGGCTATATGTAGATTGAGCAGATGGCGTAGGTTTTGAAACAACCTCAATAAGAAAAATGAGAGAAGTTAGATGTGCGCGCAGCCAAAGAAATGGGAAACTTCAAAGTTCAAAGGGCTTCAACTTTTGTGGCTCTTGGACTACTTTTGTTTCAATGTTCAAAATTCAACTCAAAGAAAACCTTTTTTAAAGCATATGCTATTACACATGGGCGGCGCATGCATCAAATAATTCCTGGATGCTCAAACCAAATTGAATTTGCCAAGTAATCATGACCAAGAATCATGGGCTTATTAATTGCCATTGTTAGGGAGATTGGGAAATTGATCATATCTTAGGAGTGATGAGTCTTTTAGTCATTGACGGAGTTGGGGTGGCCCGTGTAGGCCATGGCCACCTAACACAAGGAAAACAAAAATTTCAGGTAAAAAAAAAAAATAAAAATTTATAAGGTAACATTCTTCTTCTTTTTTTTTTTTTTTTCCTATTGGCCCCTACCCAATAATTTTTTTGCCCTTGGCCTCTGCCCATACCAAACTTTGCCTNTCTTCTTCTTTTTTTTTTTTTTTGCCTATTGGCCCCTACCCAATAATTTTTTTGCCCTTGGCCTCTGCCCATACCAAACTTTGCCTCCATCCCTAATTGTCAACCTTGGGGTTTCACATGAAAACTATTGCCCAGTTGCCTAAAACAGATAGAAATACAAATATTCCATCTAATGATAATCTTTTACAAACTTCATGTAATATATAGAGCATGCTTATTGAGTATACACATGCGAGTGTATAAAGGTTTGAATCTCACATTGAAAAGATGATGTCATAAGCGTGAGTGATTAATATAAGCTTAGTTGCACTAAAATTCGTAAGATTAAACTTTTGAGTTAAGTGGTGTTTCAACATGCTATATTATGGGTTCACTAAAAACAGAGACAAATGCAAAGTTTGGTATGGATAGGGGCTAAGGGCCAAAAAATTTAGTGGGTAGGGCCTAATAAGCAAAAAAAAAGAAAGAAGAATTTTACCTTATAATAATAATAATAATATATATATTTTTTAACCTTAATTTTTTTTCCCTCCTTGTATTAGGAGGGCCATGGCCTACAGCGGCCACCGAAGCTCCCTCAATGTTGACAAAGCTAGTACCAGGGCGGCCAGCAGCAGGTGATATGAGTTCCAATCTGTCTATGCGTTCCCCCTCCAAATGCATACGGTACTTAATTAGTCCCAGTTAATTTGTACATTTCTTTTATTTTCTTTTTCCTTTATATATTTATGGCTCGTTTCTCAATTGTCATTTTTCAAATTTCACCCATACCAAGAACTTATGGAATGAACTCCAATGATATAGTATGAAATCAGGGGTGAAATCTGGTAAATAATGTTTAGGATAGTGATGAGTATTTCGGGGTTTTTTCTTTTTTTTTTTTTTAATTATTATTTTGGGAAAACATTTTTCGTTTTGAAGTTCAATGTTTAAAAAAGTAATAAACAACCGTCCCACAAAGTATCTTATTGCGGCGAAGACTCTGTCAACTTTTTCTATTTCTTTGGACAAAAAGGGACTTGTGTTGTTGGTGCCTTTTTAATTGATGAACTCTAAAAAATGCCTTTTGGGGTTAAGGTATAAAAACAAAAAACAAAGAAAAAAATTGGGGATGGTCAAGCTACCCCCTTTTGGCCGGGATTGAGGTGGCCAAAATTAACCCCATGGCCATTGGGGGTGTAGCCAAATAGGGATGGTCAAAACCACTCCCAAATGGGTTTGGCCACTCCCCATATGGCCGAGGGGGTGACTCGACACTTTTTTTTAAAATATATATATTTTGTTTTTAATTTCAAGAGCATTTTTAAGAGTTCGCCTCTTAAAAAGTCAAATTCGACACACTTGACTGGATTTTTGTCCAAAAAGATGAAAAAAGTTTACGGATGATCTTTTTAGCACGGTTAGATACTATGAAGGATCTATTGTCACTTTATGAACATTGGACATTAAAAACTCAATACACTTTGAGGAACACAAGATACATATAAAGTGTCTCAATAAGGAAGCATCAAGCGTAGGCCTCAGGATTGGCCTGCAGGCAGCCATGCCCTTTACCTTGCCTGCCTTAATTTCCTCTTCATTGATCCGAGCTCCTGGTTTAAGATGGTACTTTCTAAAATTTGTACACATTTGGCTCATCCATCAGGAGATGACTCAAACTTAATCTCATAAGAAATTGATTCAAACTTATCCAACAAATCATCACCCTCAATCAGTGTGTAACTGTATGTCAATTTCTTTTCGTCTACTGCATCAATCCTATGCTTCAAGTGCTTGATGTGGGTACTTGCATAGAGATGGTACAAACACTTTGCTCAATTTATTTTAGAACAGAATAATGTAATTTAGTAAAATGTTATAGAATTGTTATACAACTTGATAATATGACAGTGCAACTTAGCCATTGGATTAGTAGTTGTAAAAAAAAGAGAATAGTAATACTATTTAGTAAATTGTTGTCTTCACTAGCTATGAAATCAGAAGAGAAATTTCAAGAAATGGCAGATAGATTCACTCTATCAATAACCGAGCAATGTGGTAATGAAAATGAACGAAACATGCAACTAGCCTTCAGTGATGGTGACCTTCTTAATGGTTCCAGGCCCTCCATTGCTCTCAACTGTGTCGATACTCTTAATGGCCTGATGCATGAGCTTGGGAAGGAGGTTGTCAGCATCAAGCCTTGAACAGCTTTGGCGCTGGGATGGGCAACTGAACTCATCACTTAGAGTGTGAACACCCATGATCGAATGTATATATTGAGAATTTAGAGAAAGTAGAAAATGGAGGACTGACTGGAATGGTGCACAAAGATCCAGAAGATGCTACTTTGTTCAATCTTACTCACCATAAGACTCTGGGTTTTGGTTGTGGCACTTACCTTTGTCTTTGTTCTTATGGCAACTTAGGTATGCAACAAAGAAACACAAATTTCTTCGAATATATATATATATATATATATATATATAACTTTTCATTTTTAGAGTATTGAGCTTTTGCACTAATCCTTGATAGGAAGGGTCGATGAGGAAGTGCCTCAAACAGGCAGTATAGAGTATGATCTTGCTCAAATTACTGCCAAAGCATTGCTATGTTTCAATAATAAATATGTAAGCAATATTTGTGACACCCACTCAATGCTAAAACTTTTCAATTGGTATTGTTTTGTTTAATTTCATTTTGACATGAACCTCAGATTTATAGTAGCTATGAAGAATCCTATAGATTGTCTGAGAGAGGAAACCTCAATGTGCCTCCTCAAAGTACAGATGAATACTGTGGCGGGCCATGCCTGGCTAAGGGCTATGGTTATGGCTTTAATATGTATACTAATATGAATAACGTTATGTATCATGACCAGTTTCTTGTTATATATCTCCAAAAGATTGCATTGTGTTCCCCAAATATATAAATTAAAGTAATTACAAGGATCTTTAAGTTCAATTTTTGTGAAATAAAAGAGAAGAAGAAAAGAAAAGAAAGATTAATTATAACTGGTTTAGAGCAAAGAATTTGGGCATTTATATTTGTGCCTCATAGATGGGTCATAACAAAGTGGCACCCCATGAGACGATACAAACTAGAATAGAAGAAATAGACGGGGAATTCAACATTCTCGATCATAGTGAACAAATGCTTTATTAATATATATATAGCTTGAAACAACAACAGCCATGTTTATGTTGTCCACCATCAAAGACGACAGACATGTTTTTTCAAGGGAAGAAGCAGTACATGAGTACAAACGAACACAAAATCACTATTCACTAGTGATTGAGACTTATTATCACACCACATTAAGGCGATTATTCAGAGACAAAGGTAAAAGCCACAACATTAAATAGTAGAAAAAAAGAGATCGATTGGAGATCAACATTAATATTCAAGCACAGGCATCCGGGTTTTGGAGGAGGTAGCCTTCCACAACTTTGTACATACCCAGCACCTTTTCGTTGCCAGCCTTGATTTCCTCTTCCTTGATCACTGTGTCACCCTTGGTGTGGTACTTGGTTGTCATCTTATTTTTACTCCCACCTTCTGCTGTTGCCTCAAATTGAACCTCATGAACCATCAGTTCAAGCTTGTCAGCCAAGGCATCACCTTCGATCACTGTGTACTTGTAGGAATAAGTCTTTTCATTCAGCTCATCAATTCTGTTCTTGACAGTACTAAATTGGCTACCTTCGGCGAAAGTGATTTGTGTGATGCTTCTAGCCCTTCCATCGCCTTGAATGATTTCAATGCTCTTAACAGCTTGTGGGAGGAGTTTTGGGATGGGAATGTGATCATTGATGACCAAGGCTTTGAACAATCTGGCTTGTGAAATAGGAGAGGTGTACTCTTCTGTGTATGTGATTACGCCCATGATATCCTTTCTTGAGTATTAATGAAACTAGCTATTTCCCTAATTTGAACTAGGTCATGTATTTCCCTAATTTGAACTGGTTGTAAAGATAAAATTGCTAAACAAATCTACTTTTTATGGTGTAGTTTCTGCAAGGATGATTCAAAATAATTAATTTTGGAATGTGCGGATCTCCTGGTTCAAGTCCTTCAAAGAAGAAAACTTTGTCTAGATACTCATGATTCTTAGGTCAAAATCAGATTCTCTTTGGGCTTGGATTGACGATTATGGGACATGGTTTACTGATTTAATATGTGTATTAATATGAATCACTTTCCATGGGCTATATGTCATCACTCTCATATGTATACTAATATTAATATGAATAACGATATAGATCATGACCAGTTTCTTGCTTTATGAGTT
Source organism: Carpinus fangiana (assembly GCA_006937295.1). Lineage (NCBI taxonomy): Eukaryota > Viridiplantae > Streptophyta > Magnoliopsida > Fagales > Betulaceae > Carpinus > Carpinus fangiana. Next base: position 25,845,674 of record CM017326.1, read on the forward strand.
GCTCATAGCTAAACAATCAAATAGGTGATGGGATGCTCAGAAATTTGTTTTTAATTTTTGTTTTTTTATGAATAAGCTTATTTTATAACTAACCCAAAAATCAAGAACAACCAACTCTCCGAAAAGACTAGAAGGTTTACCAAAAGAACAAGAAACGTCCAGAAAAACATCACAAAAACATAAACTAAATTTTATATATCATACAAAAAGTTTGTAACACATTACATCTTAAATAAGATTGATTGCATTCACTTAGAAATTGCAAGCCGTAAATTATCTTTGGTTTTTCCCTTTCTCTTGCAATTTTTTGGTGCAGTCAAGCTATCAACGTCAACTTCTAAATTGTATAGGGAATAGGACCAACCAAAAATCTATCAAAAACTTAACGAAGAAGTGAACATTCTTGAGTTTGATTATTGTCTGCAACTTGAGCAAACTATTTGAGCCTGCCTGGTGACTCTTCACGGTGTCGGTGACACCCAAGAGTGTTGGCAACTTTCTCCAAACAGCCATAGATACCATCATGCAACTAACTATCCATAAAGATTGAATTGATTTAGGCATCAAGAAATTCTTATAATTTCACAGTTGGATCCCCTAAAGTTTGTAGATTTGGCTGCCTCCAATATCTCAAGGTTTTGTGATTGTAAATTTATGAAGTTCTTCAATATAATCTAAAGAATAACAAACAAAGATTAACATTTAAAAAGAAGAAAATGGGTGATACACTAAATAAAATGTTTTCGGCTTAAAATCTGTGTCTCAATGGATTAGCAAAAGAATAAAAGAAGAGTATTTAAACACCGATATCTGCACATATCTTGATACAATGCACATTTCACTTCTTGGTAGTTGTACATGTGAGTCGTGACACACCATAGCATAGTATTCGTGCTTCCAACTAACCGAAAATATTGCATGTATGACTTACACGTTGTTTGTGCCTTTTGATTCTGTTACTTATTACCTTCATGCCAATTAGTTTTATCTAACAGTTTTACCATAGGGTAAAAAGGACCTGAAAAATGAGTTTTTATTTTTGTTTGTTTATTTTTTAATTTTAAACTTTTATAACTAGTTAAAAGGAAAAATCAAAACGATTAGTGCCACTTGGCCGTTAACAAAGCAAGGATTCAGTCGCATCAATAATTAACCCCAAAAAGGAATTATACGCCAACCAATTTGTTGTGTTTTGCTACGAAAAATCTATCCCGACTCCGAATTGTCTGAACCAGCCTGGTGATTACAAGAGTTTTTCAAGTATAGGCAAGAGGGTGAGCCAAGAGGTAGGCCTCCACAGCTTCATACATAATATCCCTATGGCTCTGTCCTTTCCAAGCTCGATATCCTCTTCTTTAATCTCTATTCCTTCCTTTGCTTTGTATTCACTCCTCATCTTACAAACACATCCTCCTCTCCCATATCCCTCAAACTTCAGCTCATAGCTAATATATTCAAGCTTCTCCATTAATGCATCGCCTTCGATCAAAGTGTGCTTGCACATGAACCTCTCATTATCAAGTGAGTCAATCCCGTGCTTCACATATGTAAAAAGACTAGCTCCATATTGAACAACAAAATTAATCCTTCTTTATGTTATAGCACTTTACTACTTTATATATATATTTGATAACCGGGGGATTTGGGGTGATTCCCATAACATTGTGCAAAGCGTCCCTCTCCACACAGGTTAGTAGAGCTCGAGCTTTTGCCCGTGGCTTAGCTCCAACTAATTGTTTGCACTCAAGGAGGTCGAACCTTAAACCTAATGCTTCATGAAACACCAGAATTAAATGACTTACGAGACAAGCCAGCCCCCTTGAGGTTGAGGTTATGCTTTATATATTTTGTATGAACTAAGGCACAAACTATACATAATACGCTAGCTAGAGTTGCTAACCTTCAGTGAATTTGATCTGTTTGAAAGGAGGAGATGAAATGAATTAGATCTATGTGGGAATAGTTTTGGGAGAGGAATAGAAAGACCTTAAATTTTTCGTTATGCAGAAATTTAGTTAAAGTTGGCTTTGGTATGAAGTTTGGTATCATTAGTCTCCGTTCAAAGTCTTTGGATATTGACCAATTCAACAGGGTGATTGAAGAATACTTTTTAAGAAAATCTCCGGGGCCACTAGTAGTCACACAGAATGTCCATGTTTTGAGAAAGAATTGCGTTTTAGTTGGAAAAATTATTTGCCTTCTAGTGGGTTTAGACTAGAGCCGGCAATTTTTGACATAAGAACTCGATACAAACCCAAAACGATACTAAAGGGTTAGGGTCGAGTAGTCTGACTCATTTAATCAAATGGGTCGGGTTAAAATTGACTTATATAGTCTTATATACATGTTTCTAGTTTCAACACGACTTGAACTCGACACGCAACATAATGACAAGCAATTTTTGATATGACCTGCAAATCTAACACGATCCAAGTCCAAACAAGTGGTGTGCCTCGACCTCAAGTGCAAAGAAATGCATGAATGATGAATCGGTTGGTCACCATAGTTTTGGGGAAAGTCTGATCACTTCAAGAGTACTTCAACTTGGATCCCAGATAAAATAAAAAAACAGAGTATTTCCATTCAATTGGTTTTGTGCAGATAGATGGAATTTGCACATTTTAGGTGCGCAATACCCACATCCCCAAATATGTAGATTAATGAAGTAATTACAAGGATTTTTAAGTTCTATTTTTGTGAAATAAAAGAGAAAGAAGAAAAGAAAAGAAAGATTAATTATAATTGGTTTAGAGCAAAGAATTGGGGCAATTATATATGTGCTGCATAGATGGGTCATAACAAAGTGGCACCCCATGAGACGATACAAACTAGAATAGAAGAAATAGACGGGGAATTCATCATTTTCATAGTGAACAAATGCTTTATTAATATATATATAGCATGAAACAACAACAACAGCCATGTTTATGTTGTCCACCATCAAAGACAGACTTGTTTTTTCATGGGAAGAAGCAGTACATGAGTACAAACAATCACTATTCACTAGTGTTTGAGACTTATTATCACACCACATTAAGGCGATTATTCGAAGACAAAAGGTAAAAGCCACAACATTAAGCAGTAGAAAAAAAAAAAAAGAGAATGATTGGAGATCAGCATTAATATTAAGCATAGGCATCTGGGTTTTGGAGGAGTAGCCTTCCACAACTTTGCACATACCCAGCACCTTTTCCTTGCCAGCCTTGATTTCGTCTTCCTTGATCACTATGTCACCCTTGGTATGGTACTTGGTCGTCATCTTTTTTTCACTCCCACCTTCTGCTGTTGCCTCAAATTGAACCTCATGAACAATCAGTTCAAGCTTGTCAGCCATGGCATCACCTTCGATCACTCTGTACTTGTAGGAATAAGCCTTTTCATTCAGCTCATCAATTCTGTTCTTGACAGTACTAAATTGGCTACCTTTGGCGAAAGTGATCTACCTAATGCTTCCAGCCCCTCCATCTCCTTGAATGATTTCAATGCTCTTAACAGCTCTGATGGGGATGTGTGCATCAACGACCAAGGCCTTGAACAATCTGGCTGGTGGGATAGGGGAGGTGTACTCGTCTGTGTATGTGATTACGCCCATGATATCCTTTCTTGAGGAATAGTGAAACTAGCTAGCTAGGCACTAATTTTGAAGGAGATGGCTTGGAATATAGAATTTCTTTTCTTCAACTTGGGCTGCGAAAATAGAAGGGAATTAAGTGGTTTTTATAGGTTGTTGTTCCTTAATTAACTTGTTTCCATCTGAGGTTAGTTGGATATGTTAATACATAAGTATGGATCTCAATGGCGTGTTTAGACTGTGATTTGATTTTGGAAGAGGTTTCCATCTCCACCTTCACTTCTAAGATTAATTAATAAATCCACTAAAAACAAACTCGGGAGAGAAAAGATGACAAAAACTCAAAACAGAATCTTTGCAAGAACAGCTTAAGGAAACTACAAGCAAATCCGTACAAATTTCCAAGACTTATTTTGGCACTAATTGGCAGAAGCTCATGAATAAACTTAATAAAAAAAAAAAGAAAAAAAAGAAAAAAAGAAGAGAAATAGTTATACATTATTTACCTTTTTCTATGTACATATGAATACACGCATTCAGCTGCTATAAACACCAATCACTTCTTCTACTTCAAACCACTGCAACAATGATGGAGCTGTAGAGGGAGGGGAGAAATTTGAAGAAAGAAGGAAAATAATCACCTAGCTAGGGCCCGAAAGCTCCATTGCTTCTATAAAATCTGAGTATCTTTGAGGTGGGTTTTCACAAGATCTAAACCTTGGCATCTCAACCTTCTCTGAATCCTCTCTTTTCTCGGCTAAGCCCATTTCCATCCAAAATTATTTCTCAACAATCACCTCTTATTTCAATTTTGAGATCAATTTCAATTTTTAAAATGAGTCTGTTTGGTAAAAGAGCTTAAAAAAATATATTTTTTTTCTTTGACTTTTTTATTCTAAAAAAACTCAAAACTGTTTTTAGTGAGAAGCTAAAAACTTCTATTTTTCAAGCACTCCTAAAAAATTAAGGGAGAGTTTAAGCCCCAAATTAAGGGAGAATATTAAAATATTAATTAAATAATTAAATCAATCCATTTTTATTAGATTATATTTTTAAGATAATCGGTGATTTAACGTAATGAAGACAAATGCAGGACACATGAGAATGGAAGCAATTACAATGCCTAACATCTTATGTGCTTACAAGGGAGTACTTGTAAACAATATCACTCTATTTCAATTGAGTAAAACACAGATTTTGAACAAAGAAGATAGTGCCAGGATAATCCAAAAGATAGATTCTACACCTATTTTAGCACCAGGTATCCAACAAACTATTTGGTCATTGGGCTAATGTTGATTTATGAATGACAGATATCTTTAAACCACTCTTTTTTTTTTAACAAGTTGAACACCTCACTAATGTCAACTCGTGAATAACAGATAAAATACGTATGCCTAACTGATTCACCATCCCTCCCGCCTTACTATCAGAAAGATTAAGATGAAAACTAACTTAATGCTAAAAGACAAGAAATCATAAACTTCCCAGTACCACATAAAATAAGTATGCAGCCAGTGTTATTGTCGTTATTCAGTTAACTCATAAGTCAAGTAAGCACAAACAATGCCTCAACAAACTGCCTTCTCTCCTTTACAATTGACCAACCGAACAAAGTTCAGGTACTATCTCCTAAATCGTAGTTTAAGAGAATAAGCAAAATATGCAACCACCATATTTCAATTTACAATCATAGTCTACCAACATACAGAGCAGTTTAAGAGATGCTTCGCCTTTTTGTAATCTATCTATTTCCTCTTGGATAAGGATTTTATTCAGCTATCTATTATTGTTTGAGGTAAAAGCTGAATAAAACTGTACAGTAAATGCCTACATATATAGTACTTTTTGCCCATTTGGAAGGATTTTGTTTTTTTACTCTGCAAGATAACCAGAACATTTACAAGCTTCTGTCATGGCAATCTCACTCACCATATGACTCTGGGTTTTGGCTGTAGCTCTTACAGCAATCCTTGGCAGGGAGGACAGATGAGGAAGTGCCTCAAACATGCGGTATAGAGTATGATCCTGCTCAAATTACTGCCAAAGCATTGCTATGTTTCAATAATAAATATGTAAGCACTATTTGTGACACCCACTCAATACTTTTTTTTTTTTGAAAGAAATTGTGGTAGCTTCATTGAATATCTGAGATAAAAGGTACAAATTGCACAGCAGCAAGAAGATCTCTAATACAATTGGGTGGTTCAGTGAACCACTCATTCTCCATGCCCACTCAATACTAACACTAGTTCCATTTCAACAAAAAAAAGCAGATTTACAATAATTGTGAAGAATCATATACATTGTCTAAGAGAGGAAACCTCAGATTGAATATGGTAACATTTCATCGCTGATTGGGACAAAGATACGTTTCTGATAGTACTGACGGCATCCGGTCTGTTTTTGATAATACTGATGGCATCCGGTATGTTTTTGATAGTACTGATGGCATCCGGTTCGAACTTGCAAGCCATAAACTTTTGGTGCAGTCAATCTACCAACATCCACTTCTAAAGTGTGTAGGATCAACCCAAAATGTATCAAAAATTTACCCATGAAATAAGCATTATTAAGTTTCATTATTGTTTGCAACGTGAGCAAACTGTCCGACCCTGCCTGGTGACTCTTCCCGGCGACACGGTGAACCCCAAGAGTATTGGCCACCCTCTCCAGACCGCCATAGAGCCCCTGACATGACTTGATGATGTGTTTGATATCAAACACCCTGTAGCCAAAGAAGTGTACCACCAAACACATAAAGGCCATGAGATCATACGGCAGTTCTCGCCCAATCAAGATTTTGATTAAGTACCCAAAATCATATGCACCGTGAAAGGTGACCCAAGTGATATTGGAATTCCACAAGAGGCCAGAGTTGACGATTAGCCTCACAAACTCCTTAGAGTCGATACCCTTTTCCAGGTTCTTATTCAAGTCAATCCCCTGCTGCTCCAGTAGCTGGATGGACTCCAAATGGTGAAGATCGGTTTCCTTGTCGAAACCTTTGAAATTGAACTCCCAGGCATAGCAAGAATCCCCCTTGGCATTCGAGAGAGCGAGACCCAACTGGATGATCTTAGTGGCATCCACGTTGCGCTTCATGTGCAGGTAACTCTCAGCGGGAGACCAACTGGAGTAGTGGCGGCTGGTGCTAGCAGGGAAGACTTCGCCGGGGAACTCAGTGTCGAAGGCGGCGAAACGATGATAGGGGAGAACTCTTGCGATTTCGTAGAATTCCTGCTCGAGGTTGTCTTCCCAAACTTCACGAACGACGATCGGAGGCGGAGGAGCCATCGCAATTTGCAAGCTTTGGATCAAAGAAGAAAACGTCTGAATTGTTGGAGCAAAAAAGGATGTCACGTCTGATTCCAACCAAGGGGATCCTCATTTATAACTAATATCTAATCCCACCGCCTTAACCATCTTACCCCACCGCCTTCATTATCTAATCCCACCTTGCATTGGATTTGAATTTCTAGCTAGGGATTTACTTTTTCTTGTGCTCTACGGCTAACCACCGACTAAAAGAATGACGTGGGCCGAGGTCTAAAAAGATGGGGCTTTAGAATTTCCCCAGAACAGCTCTCAGTTGGGCTCAGGCCCAATCCTATTATGGACTTTCCTCCCCATATCTCCAGCACTTTTATCTCTTACAGATTTATTTATTTATTTTTTAAATAGAAAATTGGGTAACTAATTAAACAAAAATATCGTGCTTCATTTTTTAACCTTATTTTTTTTCTACTTAAAAATAAAAATGTAACACGTTATTCATTGAAGCAAAAATCCGTTGGATTAATTTGTGTTTGCTATTGTGATTTATTGTTGGGTTTAGCAAATTTATATATTAATCCAGATATTTATATGGACCATAGAAAAAAAAATACTTAAAACTTTTTTTTTTCCAATGCCTAAGCCAAATCCGTTTTACAATACCTAAATTAAACCCGTTTTGGGTAATTTTAAGGTGATTCTTAAAATATAAATAATTTAAATTTATAAAATCTAATCTTAACCATGAAATAAATTTCCTCATTTTCACTTTGATCCACTTAAAAAGTCAGCCTCTTACTTCGTGAGTGCTCTTGTTACCCTTTTAAGTTTTGAACCATCTTAGAATAAGTAACACTATTTAGGGCCAATTTGTATGTATGTTTGAGGGGTTTAAAAATACGTTTAACATTCAAAAAAATCCGTTTGAAAAGAAATAAATTAAAAAAAAAAATTCGGTTGATAACAAAAATTGAAAGCGCTTTTAAAGGTCTAAAAAGCCTAAAAATGACAAAAATGTACTTTTGGCAAATGCTTAAAAATAAAGCTTTTGCTAAAAAACGTTTTTTGACTTAAAAACTATATTTCTCAAATGCAATTCCAAGCAAACTCTTAGTAGATTCTCATATGATTGATATACAACTATAATGATGTAGCAATGAATATCAGCATTTGGATTAGCAAGGGTTTATAAAAATAAAAATCAATGATTGCTATTCACTGCCAAATCAACATAGTTATATGAAAGTCGTATGAGAGCCTACTAAATATCATTTTTCCCTCATAATTCCTTATCAAGGAAACTGTAACAATTGCAAATCTCACAAATTTTCTTTGCCTGTATGTTGCTGTCTGGCTCATATAGCATAGAGGCCAAACCAACAGGAAAGTAGCAACACAAACAAACACAAACTTAAACAGAAACAAAGTATTATACTAGAGAGAGCTGTTGCTATGCGGTCTTGAGTTTTGTGCCTTCAATTAAAAGGTTGATACCCCACTTAGTACACCTTAATAAAATAAAACCAAAACACCGGATAATAACTAAATCCTATAAAAATTTAAAAAATTAACCCCCACATGCACCTTCATCGCCTGACCTCACCACGCTGGAGAGAGAGATCACCAGCCAGCGCGGCGTAGCCCTTGATCCACGCTGGGTCGCGGCCAGGCCCATGGCGGATCTCTAGTCCAGACCCCCCTGAGCCATGGCACCCAGCCCCTGCAAGTCAACACTCATCTTAATAAAAAAATAAATTTATTGTGATGTGGAATATGGCATTCACTTTAATAAGTGCTCCGGCTAGTGAAACAACGGAATGGAATCCTCTCAATTTCAAAGGAAATGAAAATGAACCAGTTAGTGCAATATAGGAGAGCAAAAGTCTTTTCAATTTTGTAAAAGCCATTTTGCCTATCCAGATCATTTTCGTGAAGCAACACTCTGGAAGAAATAAAATTATATCCTTGTGTCAGTACCTACGGACCAAATGATGGTCTCATGTAGAAAATTTATATTGGGATGTAGTTCTTTAAATGATGAGTTTCATTTATGTACATAACAATGTTGTAAGTACGTACATTGACTCTATTATTTATCTAGGTTACTGTTTAGCTTTTAAAGATGTCTATGAGAATAAAAGCCTGTTTGAGATTACGTTTGAGGAGCTTAAAAGTATTTTTAATACAAAAAGTCTGTTTGAAGAAAAAATTACTTATTTGGTAATTATTTGGTAAAAAAATTACAAGCATTTTTGAAGATCTAAAAAGCCTAACAATGACCAAAACGTACTTTTGACAAAAGATTAAAAATGAAACTTTTGCCCACAAGCACTTTTTGACTTAAAAGTTCTATTTTTCAAATGTAATCCTAAACGGCCTTTAAGAGTATAAGAAATAATGAAAGCAATTATCCAATATGAAGTGATGGTGCTATGTTGAAGACTGAGAATTATCACGAGGGAATCCTCTTCAAGGAAAGATTTAACTGCAAAACGGGCTGCAAGAGCCTCACAATAGAGATTGAACAAGGTTCATGTATATATGGCCATTATTTTTCTTTTTTGTTCGCTAATACTTTTATCATAATATTATTAATCACAGGGAAAAAATATATATATACAGAAGCCCGTTCCAGGTACTTCCCAGCCACAGGACTGTCGAGTCTGGCCATGACATTGAATCTGCCTTGACATGGATCAGCTAGCCCGAACCATCAACCATGTATAGAAGAAGCGTTCCTCCCCCTCCCTGTGCAAGCACAGAAAAAAACAGGAAAAGAAAATGCACGCTCCCTACGCAGGCATTATCCTGTCCAGGTTCAAAGGGACTGTCTCAGCCTGATCTGCCAACATCCCAGCCAAATTATTAGCTTGAGCTGAAGCAGATACAGGCACCCCTGGTACATCTCTTATGTCAATTCAGCAGCAAAAGAAAGAAATCATGACCAAAATTAAAAAATGAAAAATAAAGCATTTTATTGCTGAGCCACACGAAACAAAGAGATTGAAGATAAATATGTCTCTAAAGCTTTCACAAACTAGACTCCACAAACTTTCCAACAGAGTTCTTGATAAAAGCTAATCAGGCACCAAGTCTCCATTATTCCAAACCGATTCCCCGGAGGCATTTGATCATGCAAAAATTGGCACCCCCAATTCACGAATGCAATTACTTAGATCTGTTAGTGTATATGTGGGGCTTGTCCCACATTGGTAAGATTGGGAGTCAAGGCTCCTCTCTCCCTCCTATATAAGGAGGCTATTGTATCCATTCTATATGATCATAATATAATACAATGTAGTCCATTGTTGGCTTCCGCTCTCTCTCTTCTTCTTCCGCTTCATAATATATTCATAATATATTTAACATGGTATCAGAGCCACCTTCTTGTGGCCGCCAATAAACGTCAATGACGTTTTTCGGTGCTCCTACCGGCGACCTTCTAGTCGTCGGCGCACCGAGCGGTATTCCCGCTCCTTTTCCGGTGCTCCCTCCGGCGGCCGCCCATCTCCTGCCGACCGCGCCGTCAGTTCCTCCGGCAACTTCTGCCCGAGCCTATCGTACCGCCACCACCACCCCTCTCGGCCAAAAGAACCACCAAAAGTGGTGTCTCAGCCTCGAATCGGTGGATCTGTGCAATCTTAGCCCATTCCGGCATTATACGCGCACCACGCTCCTCAAACGATAGATCAGACGCTCCGAGTTCAGATCCGAAGAGATCACCGCCGTCCAAGCTTCCACGCGCCTACAGAAGGATCTGCCAGTTTGCAAACGCGCCTCACGCGCTCCCACACGCTGCCATGGTGTGGCACGCTCCTCCACGCGCCGGTAGCATCTCCCACGCGCCCTAGCACATTCTGGCGCGTGAAATTCACGCTCCCACGCGCTCTCATGCGCCCTAGACCTTCTGGCGCGTGAATTTCACGCTACCACGCGCTTACTGGCGCGTGACATGCACGCGCTTCATTCAGCCATTAGGCTTTTGCGCGTGTACTACACGCGCCAGGCGTTCTTCCAACCCCACGCGCTTACTGGCGCGCGAGATGCACGCGCCTTTACAGCCAGCACACTTTGGCGCGTGTACTACACGCGCCAGGCATTCTTCACCAGGCGTTCCAGCTTCCACGTGTCCTCCAGAGAGCTGCCACGTCAGCCCTAGCCTTTGCCACGTGTCAAGCTCCCAAAAAAAAATCGAATCCACTAATTTCGACCCGATCCAACGGGTTAGAATCGGATCTTCTCAAGTGGGTCAGACCTTCAATCGGTCCAAGGGTTTCGGTCTTTTAGGCCCATTTAAACCGGCCCATTCAAATCGGGTTTAAAGCAGATCCAAAACCATCGACCCGGTCCAGTGGGTTAGACCCAGATCCACCAATCTGGCAATCCAATCCGTCAACTCGACCAAGCAGGTCTCATTTCGGTTCGGATCCTCGACCCGATTCATATTATTGTTGGCCAATGTTGGGTCAACCATATTAAATGGTCCATGGGTTATGGCCAAATTTTGGCCCATTTAACCGGCCCAATTAGCCTATAAGGCTCTCAATACAAGTTTAAAGCCCAATGGTTTGGGTCCAGCAGCCACCTCCAGCCATCTCCAGTCACCAGCTGCCGCTGCTAGCCGTCGTCCACCGCCACCGGCCGCCCAACTCCGGCCACCTCCGGCAACTTTTCCAGTGGACTTTCAAAAAAAAAAAAAAGTTTTTTTTTAATATATGTTTTTTATTCATGCTTTTGTTTTCCAACCTCAATGTTTAGGCACATTGAGTTTGAGGGGGGATGTTAGTGTATATGTGGGGCTTGTCCCACATTGGTAAGATTGGGAGCCAAGGCTCCTCTCTCCCTCCTATATAAGGAGGCTATTGTATCCATTCTATATGATCACAATATAATACAATGTAGTCCATTGTTGGCTTCCGCTCTCTCTCTTCTCTCTCTTCTTCTTCCGCTTCATAATATATTCATAATATATTTAACAAGATCTAATTAGACAAAACAAAGCGCAGAGTAGCCATTTTCGTAAGAAATAAGGACAAACAAAAAAACAAAAGTATAGTGATCTTCAATGCTCAGAGGAACTTAAATGACTTGCTGGCAGGTAAATTTCTCCACCTATTTCACCATGTTGTTCTCCACTGACAGTTTTCTTAGCAGCCTGAAACTAAGCACTCATAGCATCCATCCCACGCTGCACAGCTTCCTCAACACTCCCAGAGCCGTGCTCCTCAGCGTACTTCCTCACATCCTCCGTTATCTTCATAGAGCAGAATTTAGGTTCACACATGGAGCAAAAATGGGCCACCTTGGCACCTTCTGATGGCAAGGTTTCATCATGGAAGGACATGGCAGTCATAGGATCCAACGACAAAGCAAACTGGTCCATCCACCGGAACTCAAATCTCGCCTTGCTTAATGCGTCATCCCAGGCTTGAGCGTGTGGGTGACCTTTGGCTAAATCAGCTGCATGAGCAGCTATCTTATATGCTATAACTCCAGCCTTTACATCGTCCCGATTCGGCAATCCAAGGTGTTCTTTTGGAGTTACATAACACAGAAGAGCAGTGCCCAGAGCCCCAATATTGGCGGCACCAATTGCAGAGGTGATATGATCATATCCAGGAGCGATATCGGTTGTTAAAGGACCCAGAGTGCAGAAAGGTGCTTCATTGCACCATTCCAGCTGTTTTTGCATGTTTTCGGGAATCTTGTGCATTGGAATATGTCCAGGCCCTTCATTCATGACCTGAAAGTGCATAGTGTCATATTGTGAGTCATAATGATAAATAATCATTTACTCAAAAGTAAAATTCGACCAAGAAACAGTGAAGCAGTTTTATAGATAAATGCAATGCTGAATACGTCAGGTAAACCTACACTTCCTTTTTAAATTTATCTTCACTATGTAATTGTTATGTTTGGTTTGACAGGAAAAAGCATTTTACTCACATAAAAAATCTAGTAACCCATAAATTAATGCCTCCATGGTCAACTCAACCAAGTAAAAGTCTAATTACAGCTGCTGCACTAACCAGTAATTAACAGGTATGTTCAATGGATTAGTAGTTTATGCTCACTAAATTCTATAGTGCTCATGAAGTAGCCAAGGAGATCAGTACACTCTTATACTTTCACTGAGAAAAGTATTCTCAAAAAGATTAATATGCACAGTGGCTCTCTTTTGGCGCAAAGATGAGCCACTGTTAAAACTATGAAGCAACAGAAAATGACAACTTTCAAATTCATTTTTCCAAAAATTAAAGTCAACGAAATTTACTTTTCTGCAGTACAAATCAAATAAAAAAACCAAAAATGTTGAAATATTCTGAGATTTACAGCCCCAATTTCTACTCAAGGATAAGACTTCCATAGAAATAAGATTAGAAGAGATAGCTAAACCTTGTAAGGGCAATAAAGACAAAGCCAAGTTTCTTCATGTTGTTAGATGTTTGTAAGCCATTAGGCCACCAAACATTATTGTAATGTTATTACCTGGACATCCTTTTCCCATGCTCTTCGGGTCAGCTCTCCCTGAGTTAAGAGCTCTGCAAACTGAGCAGTGTCATTGGCATCATAAATGGATCCAGGTCTCAGCCCATCTCCTATTGACAGGGCCACATCGTATTGATTACAGATGTCAAGTATGTCATCCCAGTGTTCTACACCCTGCTCAGCTTGTTCAATCAGGGTGTCTCTGAAAATTTCCCAGGTAAGATTTTCCGCGATTCCATTCGCTTTTTCAAGTGCTTGATAGATGGGTACAGTCCCTACTGGTACAGCAGAGTTACGTAGGATCCACTCGCGTGTCTCATGGATGTGGCGACCTGTAGATAGATCCATGACAGTGTCTGCACCCCACATAGTTGCCCATTGGACCTTGTAAACTTCTTCCTCGATGGAGCTCGCAACAGCAGAGTTTCCAATGTTTGCATTCACTTTGACCAGAAAGTTTCTTCCAACTATCATAGGCTCTAGCTCCTGGTGCTTCTTATTGGAAGGGATGATTGCCCGACCACGAGCAACCTCTGTTCTCACAAATTCTGGGTCAAGCTTCTCACGAGTGGCACAGTACAACATTTCCTCAGTTATAATTCCCAGCTTGGCATAGTACATCTGCGTGTATCTAGGTGTACCTAATTTCTCCCGCCTGTCAACCCAGTCTTTACGCAGTTTTGGTAGTCCTGTTTAACTAACAATGTCAATTCAAAACTAGCCAAGTGATCACCGCCCACAAAACGCAGAATTACAAGACATTGAAGAAAAAAATGATACAACTATTACTAAAATCAACTACTTCCTTAAAATTAATTAATTGATTGTTTCACACCACTTCAATGTTCATTATACAAAGAAATTAAATCCAAAAGATGAAGCATTCCTTTACAATCTTATTATGTTTACCAAAGCAATCATCATTGGAATAAAGTTATCATATAAACATGTCAGGACTTCAGGTAATGTTGACTCAACTTGTATAGTATACCAAATGGATTCAAAAGAATACAGTATCATAGAGTACTTGGAAGATCTGGGTTATCTACAGAGAGTGGGGAAAAAATTAATTCAGAAAAAAAAAGAAGAAGAATTAACATCTGTGGCAACGAAAATACAATCATAAATGGTGTAAAAATAAAAATCTGGACACAAATAAAATCCTCGCTAACAAAGGGAAAAAAAAAGAAGAAAAAAAAAGAAAGACTTCAGAGAGGAGTAGATATGTGAAAGTTAAACTTGATTTGCATACCAATGCGAGGGCTAATGTTTTGAGGACCAGTGGTGTCATAAGTGTCAAAGTATGGTTCATCCCCAGCTAGGTGGACCCGTCGAATGGGAACGTTGAGTATATGACCAGATTGTTCATGAATGACTTCCCTGTATGGCAGATTATGCATCAGTTCATTGCAAACAAATTTATTTGACAACATTTTACGTGGGTGTCAATGTCATGCCATGAGCAGGCGAGTTAGCAAACCAAATATCTCCAAATGAAAACAGTTAGTCATATAAAGCAATTGGAAAAGAACAAGAGATGTACCTAGATTCTTTTGTGCTCTTTGGAAAACATTGTTCAAAGGACGGAAGTGGCAGAAAATCAGGAGCAGCAGGATCAACTGCATGCTTCCTTTGTTTGGCTTTCTCTGAATCGGTTGTTGGGGGATCAAATGTTAATGTGGCTCTAGGGCCCGAGCTAACAGATGTTTCCTTCTTAGATGCACTTGAGACACTCCCAACCACATCAAACCCAGGCAAGAAGGCAGTACTTGGGAACTTTGCTGAAGAAGCATTGTTGCCATTCTTGCACAAAACTGACATCAAGCTAGCATGCAGGCTATGCAGTGATGCCATCTCTAAGTCAATCTGAACAGTATTCGAGTATTAAAAGATTAGCATCTAATTGACAAGCAGCTACACACTACTCAGAAAGTCTCATTTCCTTTGTTGAAGCTTTATTTCTTAAAATGTTTTGCTCTAATGACTGCAAATTTTTTTTTGATAAGTAAATGATGACTGCAAATTTGTGTCTCAATTGTATAACAAACAGAAACTTCTCCTCCACATTCAGTAAGTCTTCTTTGTTGATGATTTCTTATGTTTCTATATAGTGTATTTTGAGACTGTGATTTAAACGAAAAAAAAAAAAAAAAATAATTAATTTAAACTTCAAATCCTTAAAACATCTTCTTCTTTCTCTCGGTCTGCATCTCTCTTTCTCAATCTCTACAAATCACTATCTCGGTCTCACTCTGCATCAGGGTCTTCAAAACGTGCCCTATAAGTATAAAAGAAAAAAAAAAACCAAAAGAAAAAGAAACCTAAGATTTTTAGACTACATAAATATAAAACAAAATAAAACAAAACCAAAAGAATATATATATATTCAAAATAAAATAAAGGAAAATGCTAGGGGTTCTCCCCATAGTGTTTTCTTGGGTTCTCACAGATTTAGGTAAAACATGATTTAAGAAAAAATAAAATTGTAGTGGCCTTCAGAACCGGTTTTTTCAGGCATTAGCATCAAGTTTGAGGCATTAGCACCAAATTTGAGGCATTAACACTAAATTTAGGATGATCAAATCCATTTTTGGTGATACCATCCCTAAATGGTTAATCTTCCACCCTTAGGTTTTAGTTTTTAATCCAAAAACAAGTTTTAAAACATTAGAACCTAAATATTAACTCTTAAAAATTAATTTGTTGGCAAAAAAAGGGTATTACAATTTTTTTTTTTTAAAAATCATATTTTACATAAGTCTGGAAGAATCCAGGAGAACATTATGGGAAGAACCCCTAACAAACCCCTAAAATAAACGAATTCCTCAGAAACCAACAAAAGATTTGCAGTCACCATTCATAAATTACCTTTTGCGATAAAAGTAAAACCCATAGATTTATCAATCAGACAACAAATTCCTCACAAGCCCACAACAATAATCAACAACCGTATTCAACAAACCCACAACACAAAAGATAAGATTTTTAGTGTAATAAGTAGAAAAGAAAAGAAAAGAAAAAAAGTTTGAAGACCCAGAGACTCGGGGAGCGATGCTTACAACGAGAAAGTGAGAGAAATAGAGAGTCTAGACATAGCGCCCCTTAATGAACGGCGATGGCAGTTCGGAGAAAGCGGATAAGGTGTAGGATCCAAATTTATCCGTATGGGCCCTGAGGCCCATCCAGAAGTCAAAGCCCAAACAAAAGCTCGACAAAGTACTCATCATTCGGCTCGTTTGAATGATACTCCGATTATTGGGTCCTTGGTCTTTCCGAGGACCAGGTCCACTGTTGAAATCCTTGACTTTGTCCGAGGGTTATGCCCGTTATTGGATCCTCGGGAATATTCGAGGATCGGTTAGCTGTCTACTCATATGTTGCCAAATCCTCGGCTATGCCGAGGATTTCCTTTGCCAACCATGCTGACGTCATCAAACCACTATAAAAGGAGAGCTCCACCCTCGTTTCCAAGGTATCCAATACTTCTCCCAGTTCATTTATTTTCTCCAAGTTATTTAACTATCTTTGGAGTTCACATACTGACTTAGGCATCGGAGCTCCCATCGCCGGGACACCACTAGTTGCTCTTATCCTATTTCTCTCTTTTGTAGCAAAGCCCATCCATACACCAATACACCATCAACATACCAACGAATAGAAGCACGCCACATTATCCTCGAAAAACTGTGCTCTAACAGTTTGGCACCGTCTATGGGAATCGATTTTTCAAATCTATTCTTACTCTTAAACTTATTCCGAAGGATGGCCGTTCTACCACAACGAGTCCCTTACTCAAAAGCTCCAACAATGTCCAAACTCTCTAGTGCCCAGTTAACCTCACTAGAGGAGATCATCAACCGTGTCAGCAATGCCATGGAAGCCACAATAAAAGAATTCGAATGTCTCACTTCTTGGCTCCTCCACCGAGGGGAGCGTAAACGCAGAGAAAGATGTGGGTTTATTCAGGTGAAAAATAAGCATAATTACAAGAGTCTAGCCCTCGAAGGTCGCCGAACACAGTCCCAGAACAGGTGGTATGTTCGCTCCTGGGAGCCATGTCATGAAGAAATCCAGAAGCGGCAATCTTGTGGCGAAAATAATTGCGAGCACTATTATCCCCGCAATTGCCACAGCCAGTCTCCTTCTAACTGTTGTGCAATTATCTACCTAAATTAATAGGAAAATAATTGTACGTTTTACTTGCAAGTGCACAAGGTCAAAAGGTGTAGTATGCGTGTAAGTGCAAGATCGATCCCACAGGGATTGGTAAATTTTTGCTTAAAATTAAATTCGCAATATAAAATAAAAGAGAGAAAAATTGAGTTTGATTAAATATGAGAAAAAGGTAGGGCTTAGATTTCCACCACTAATCATGCTTATATAATAAAACAATATGCCAATGCTTAAATTACATGATGAGTATTCAATGGTTGTCAACCTAAGGGCATGGTGTATACTCCTTAAGCTATTGGTTTCCCTAAGCAACGAATTAGGCATGGTGTATACTCTAACTCTTTTCTTTCCTAAAGGATTTAGCATGGTGTATACTAAGTTGTTCTCTAGGAAAGCATATGAACTGTGAAAACCGACAACCACATGAGACCTAGGGCATGGTGTATACTCCCGGTTTCCCATGTTGATTAACCCAAGAACCCAGTGTGGATTACTTTTGTTACTTATGTTAAACCCATGACTCAGTCATCCAAATTGATCTAACTAACAAGTCCATACCACATGCATATGTTGATCAGACAGACACATATGAGGAATTCATGGAAACAGGTATTAATCAAGTTAAATACTATCATGCAATTATCGCAAAGGCACCAATATTGAATTAAAATATAAACATAATTAGGGCTTCAATCTAGCCCTACTAAAAAGGTTTAGTTACACATAATATTGATGCTAATCATCTTCATAAAATAAAATAGAGAAAAATAATAAACCCGAAAAATCGTTTCCTTGAAAGCAGTAAATTCTTCTCCAAAATAGCGTGTCTTTTCTCTATGTTTACAGGCTTATTTATAGAGTCCAAGAGCATTCTAGAAACCCTAAAACGTGCAAGGTTGAATCCTTGTGCAACAAGGATTATCCAAAACCCTAGAATAAAAAACTTCCAAAACAGGGTTGCGGCTGGAGTGGGCTTCACGCACAGGTGCGTTCGATCGCACTGCAGTCGATCTCCTTCTTCTGCGTACGAACGCAGGTGTGCGATCGATCACCCTTCTCCTGCGTTCGATCGCACTCGGGCTCCAGTTTCTCCTCTTTTTGCTCTTTAAGCCCATATTTCCAGAAATGTCTTATTTTCTTCCAAAGACCTCTAAAACAAAGAAAACACAAAAAGAAAGTAAAATAGAACAAAATAACATAAACTAAAGGCATAACAAATGTAAATTAAGGGGCTTAAATATGAATATTTAAGCATTTATCACTAACCAACCATACCATAGCTGGCCAGCACACATCGAGGACCAGGGAGCAGAGTGCTACATGCGAGATCGGAAAGGGAAAGGCAATGAGACAGCCCATCCGATTACAACAGAGAGGGGAAGTACGAATCCACCCTGCGCAAACCAGGTAATGAATCCTTCCCTTTCCAGCAAATTCAAAATTCCTCCGATTAGCAGGTATGATGGAAGAGGAGATCTTGTTATCCATATAGAAGATTTCCAAACTCATCCTTCTTTCTATAACCTCCCTGACAAGGTTGCTTGCCAAGTTTTCCCTCTAACTCTGAAAGAAGATGCCCAAGAGTGGTTTGATGGTTAGGAATCCATCGATAGTTTCAGTACTATCAAGCACCAGTTCCTGGATCGATTTTCAGCTATCCATAAAAAGAAACAACATCCTTCTTCGTTGTTCTCTCTAAAGCAAGGGCAGACTGAATCCCTAACGAGTTTTGTAAAAAGATTCAATCAGGAGCTGCAGATAGTCGAAAGTCCGAGTGAGGAGGTCATACTCTCTGCCATGATCAACGAAATGAAGGCTGAAGAACCCTTGTTAATCGAATTGGCCCGAGGGTCAACCATGTGTACTTTACGATAGTTCATGAGCAGAATTGAGGTATTCCTGTGGAAGGAAGAGGCTATTAGAGTATCGAAAAAGACTGCAAAGCCCCTAAATTCACCAAGCAAAAATTGACAGGCAGGAGAATCTTCGTCGGGGAAGAGGAAGAGAGCCGCTAGCACCGAAGGACAAGATCGGTGGACTCCATTGAACGCGAGCCTTTCAGCCATCTTCATGGAAGCAAGGAAGGATCCTAATTTCAAGCCACCATCAAAGATGAGAACCTTGCCAACAAAACGCAGTAATCAGAAATATTGTGAGTACCACTGCGATCAAGGTCATTGGACCGAAGAGTGCGTTGCCTTGAAAAAAGAAGTGGAAATGTTCATCCGGCAAGGAAAGCTGGGGAAGTTCATAGCAAAAGGGGAAGGCGTTAGAAATTATCTGTGGGATAATCCGCCGGAGAAAGAAGAGCCCCGACGCAAGCTTACAAACCTTGAAATCCTTAAAGGACTCCACCTTGACGAATGAAAGCCATCCAAGAAGATTACCAAATATTGGTTGTCAGGCAATGCCAAAGCAAAGAATCATCACTGAAAGAAGGATGAGGAGTATCGACCTATTAGGAACTTTCTCTTCTTCTTCCATATAAACCCCTGTATCCAAAAAGAAATATTATATAAACTTATTAAGTTATATAGATTATATCTCGCTCCAAATCCTGAAAGTGGTTTCGTGATAATTCAAAACAAATCCTTGTTAGATCATGGATTAGGTAGGCAACTAAACACAAGCTATAAGAAAACCCATAGACGGAAGACCGTTAAGTCTGGAGTGTTGAAGGCCAGGTATCGATCCGCCATTACTCGGATCACATATCCACAACTAATAAAGGAATCCTCAGCATATCCGAAGATGTAGTGAAGCTTTGTTAAAAAGATCAATCCTCTGCTTAGCCGGGGATTTAGCAATATTATGTCACGGCATATCCGAAGATGTACCGAAGTTTTGTTAAACCAACCCTCGGCTTAGCCAAGGGCCTAGCAGTATTCTGCCATTAAGCTCAACACAGTCTCAACAAACGAAGAAAGAGATAGAAAACTTTGCTCATTGCTCAAGTTAAAGCCATCAACACAAAGATGGAGACAATCGGAAAAGGAGATGGTAGTATAGGGCAAGAGACAAGCAAGGCCCAGAAGAATGATGAGACGAGAGATGCGTGATAAACAGTGCAGATTCATTAAATTTTTCTACAATTTCTGATTACAAAAGAAAGTCGACTACAATTGCCGATTACAAAAGAAAGCCGACTACAATTGCCTATTACAAAGGAAAAGTCGACTAGTGAGGCTGATTACAAGAAGCCGACTATCAAGAAAAATTACAAAAAGGTCAGCTATTAAGATTATATATGTATACCAAAAAAAAAAAAAAACTCCAAGTACAGATCTTCATGAAACTACTCTCGAGAAGGAAAACCTCTCCAAAACCGCAGTTGGTGACATTGTACATAAGCAGTGGAACATGATAAATAAGAGATATCGCCACCACTAAGAAGGGTATCCCACCGAACCAATAGAGAAACGTCCTAGCCGGAAGCAGCTAGTGAAGTTGTACAAAGAAGGGAAATTACGTTTAGTCCGAATGCTCGTCACCGGAAGCACCACCCGATATGTTGGGTTTAGCCAAGGCCCGAGACTGCCAAAATCAGCACCTCTTATGAAGTTGTCGACACTCCCTCTCAGTGTTTACAAGGAGACGGACGCTAGCGTGTACGCCGCTAGCCTCTTTCATCTGACCCTTGTAAACATCGGCTAGTTTCGCTTCAAGCTCTGCAATCAGAAGATCCCGTAGTTGCACCTGACGATTTATCAGAGCCAACTGGTGGTCTTTCGAATCAATCTCACCCATCATCCTCGATAGCTGGTTTGAACGCTCAACGAGAGTATACTCGCAAGACGCCAAGACCAACTTAAGCCTAGAGAGCTCCACCCGTATATCTTGCGGAGCACGGGAATTGACTTCATCGGAGGATCCGCTGTCAGCAGGCCCAACTGGGGGAGCGATAGAACCAGCGGACGAGGAGCAGTCCCTAGAGCTGTCGGAAGAGCCACTGACGTGAGACCAAGTATCCATGTGAGCGAGAAATGGAAGGAAAAAGCTAAGGATGTATGAAGAATCAAAGCGTTTGGATGATATTTATAAACGAAAAGAATGCGTGGGAAAGATAATATCGAAGTAAATGTAAGGCAACAAAACCGGCAAGGCCACGGGGAACGTCAACAGACTTCGTATCACAGGATCACACGTAATCCACCCTTGAATAGAGTGACTCAACGTAATGATGATTCTGGAGATGCGAAACGACAGAAGAAAAAAATGACGATATAGTCAAAAGATTCTCAGCTCCGAATCCTCACAAGCAAACTAGAAGACCAAACAATAATGACAAAATGTTTGGATCCTCGAAAAGGCGCACCCTTAGATATTAATGACGTGCGAGTTGAATCCACAGTCGAAGCAGACTATTTGACCGAAGACTCTCAGCCTCAAAATCCTCGGCCCCAGCATCAGAGCACTAGGCAGAATTCTCGACTTCGACTCTTTGGCCACGAGGGGTGTATGCTATGACAACACAAGTCATAGCATAAGCAAAAGATGGACACAATCAGAAAAGAATGCGAGGAGACGTTCCCCCAAGATCATCCCCAAAGTGGTTCGGGGAGAAAAGAAAAGTTCCTCAAGAAGTGACATTGATTTATATTCAGAACGTACAGCTTCTGAAGTAGGAGTGTTCCAAATATACAAAAGCTTATTTGGAACGTACAACCTCTGAAGTAGGAGTGTTCCAAGAAAGAAAGGCCCGATTAGAACTAACAACCTCTGTAGTATGAGTGTTCTAAACTTATTCGGAACATACAGCCTCTGAAGTAGGAGTGTTTCGAGAAGCAAAGGTCCGATTAGAAAAAAGTGATCCGATAAGGAAGGGCTCGGTTAAGACCAACAGCTTCCAAAGCAGGAGTGTGCCTAATGTATAAGCCCTACTGGAAACTCGCAACCTCTAGAGAAGGATTGCCCTAAGGAAAAAGGTACTCGAAGGCCTAACTAACTACCCGCCTTTCCAATGCAGAGTGTTATATGCTAATAATGTTATCTTAAAAAAATATACAGCTGAAGCACTCTTTTAGAGAATAATTTGATAAAATGCAGCTGCAATACAAATATTTTATAAAAAGTAGGTTCAGAGAAGAATGATTAACAACCATTTTCGTAGAAATCAGAAATCAAAATGATAGTCATTCCACTATTACTAAAAGAACGAGCAAAGTCAAAGAAGGCACTTGCAATTCTCAAAAAAAGAAGCGTATCTATATATGAAGAAACTTTGTTCTAAAAAAAGGGAAAACATATACATGTCTAGAGGAGCATCAATAAAATCCCTCAAAAATTAACAGTATTGATTATTCGGATTCATGATGGGGACGTGATCCCACGATTCGGTAGAAGAGCCCATTGATCCCGTAGAGTCGATGTTCGAATTCGCCTGACGTTCAGCTCTGAGAGGAAGTTCTGTTGTGGCTCGGGCTTCTGGATCATATATGAGATGCAGATTGAATCCTATGTGTTTAATCCCTCTACAATCAGGCATCTCCTATTGTCCGATGGCTAATGCATCCTCGGCAATCCCTTTCAAGGGCATAAGCTCTTCGACGGAGACCGTATCTACCTTCAAAAAATTCACAGGTTTTCTAACCTACGCCCGAAAAGTCTCAATGCCTCCCATATAACCTACGTGGAAGCCCAGATCTTGGCCCATGAAGTGAAAGTAAGCTGCTTGTAAAAACTCCGAGCCTTCTCTTTATACTTATGTAGTTGCTCCTTGGCTCGATGAAAACGTGCCTTTGCATCCAGATTGGATTTCAGTAAATCCTCGACCCTAGTAAGCTGTGCTGCTGCCTCTTCGAGTGAATGAGAAATCCTTACCTCGAATGCTTTTGAATCAAGCTTGGCTTGAATCTTTACTGAAGAAAGCTCATTCTGGGTATCCGAGTGGTCCTAAATCGCCTTCTCGGATTTGACATTAGCAACAGCAAGTATGGCTTCCAAATTACTATTTTTAGCCTAGGCTGCTGAGTTATCTTCGGAGAGCCGAGTTTCCAGCACATCAATACGTTCTCTCAGAAGAGAGAGCTCATTTTCTTTCTGGGCCTGAATTAGAGCAAGTGCAGCCTCTAACTCTTCTGCTTTGTTCCTTAAAGATTCACTATCCCCGGTGTTGTCTTCTTGGGATCTCCGAAGTCTAAAGAAGTAATCCATACCGTTCATGAAACCCTGTAAAACGAAAGAAAGAATGAGCCTCTGAGGTATAAGCAAGCCATCTGGTCAAAGCATAAGATACTTACGTCGATGAAGTGAAATATCATATGGTCCGCAGTTTCTTGAAGAGTCATCGCCTTAACCTCCGCCATAGTAGGCGCCAAAATTAGACCAGCCAGAGAAGTGAAGGGATTGCCTAGCCATTTCTCGCCCAGCCGAGATAGAGTTTCACTGATGGACCAGTAAATAGCTTCTAGGGTTCGACCACCAGCAGAGCCAACTGCCGACGGGGTATCCGTTGTAGCCTGGTTAGCAATCGAACCCTCCCTCCTAAGCCCTGACTCGTAGTTAGTTATAGATATCGTTCAGGTTTCAACTCGTCTAACTGCTAATGTTGATGCCTCTTTGATGGTCACGGCCTCCGCCTCCATTGTCCCGCCATGCTCGAGCTCTAGAGATTTCCCTATCCCCTTTACATCGGGAGATATCTGTGCAAAAGGTCCTTCTGCAGTCACTCCTGACAGAATTCATTCAAGATATTGTTCAGTTTCTCTGTCCGAGTCAGACAATGGCATAGCTTCGGTAGGAGCATGGAGGGACGGCATGCCAGAAAGCGGCATTATCATCAAAGGATCATGCTCTTCAACAACTATCGCTTTCTCTAGGGATTTAGCCTCAGAAGAATCTAGAGAGGTTGGCCGTTTCTTTTGAATGAGCTGCTTCGTTTTGATCAGAGAACTCAGGAAATCAACCTTCAAAGCTTCAGGCATGTCATAGGAATAACTTTCAGTAGTCATCCCAATTGGTTCAGCTTCAATTCCTCCCCCTAGAAGAGTTCCCATCATTCCAGATTCAGTCCCGCTGGTTACAATGCCTGACAAAGGGCTATCTGCGGACTCCTCCGTTGCTTCAGAAATAACAGAGAGACCAGCTACCGCCAGAATTGGAGGCATATCATTCCCCACTTTGTCTTTTCCTTTTTCTTCCCTTGTCCTTCGGGGACGACCGACCGGTTTGGCAGGAGAAGCTTGGGTGGCAGTGCGCTCTAAAGGCTTAAAGACTTCTTTCGGAGCTACCTTGGTGGTTTGTTTGTGTTTTTTTGGAGAAGTTGGGGCGGTAGCTTCCGTGACCAGGAATTGATTGGCAGAAGGAGGTTGAATAGTAATATGCCTGGGAGATCCGAAAGCTTCTTCTTGCGGAGCCTCAGTAATTCGCTTCTGTTTCTTTGGGGAAACTTGGGCATCAGATTCCGTGGAAGGTGCAGGAATTTCTTCTTGAAAGAACTCGGGCAGTTCTCCCACTTCAACCCCACTTGATGATTTATCTGACAAAAGAACTAGAGGTCTTTGTTTTACCACCTGTGGCGATTGAGACTCCGAAATTTGGAGTGTAGTAGCCTTCCTCTTTTTCTTCAACTTCGGTCCTGCCGGCGCCCCTCTGACAACGACACTCTCAGCTGGGGGGTACTTCAAATGAGCAGCCAGGGCCGACTGAGAAAAGATGGCGTTGAATTCCATCTCCGTAGTATGCCCCTCGGCATACTCCATCATCTCCCGAACATGAGTGCTTTCGCTCTCGTTTAAAATAAGCTCATCTTGCCTTGAAGTTGAAAGGCGACGAGCCTCCTGTGGAACTCTTGGGTCTATAGTCACCTCCGTGGCTAGAAATTCCCAATCACCTCGGGAAAGAAGAACTTCTCTTTCCAATGCTTGTTGCTGGAATATCCGGATAGAAGGATGAATTTGATCTTCTGACGACCTTGAAAATTAAAAGTTTACTTGGATTTAGGATTCCTCATTGGCTTATATATCTTTAGAAACTCTCGAATCGAGAGTTCGTGTCCCTCTCCAAGGACCCTCGGCCACAGGATCACACAAGCGAAGAAAGTACGCCAAGCATTTAGAGCCAGTTGATGAGGAGCTATTTGAAGATAATGAAGCATCTCCCTCACCACTCTTGGGAACAGAAATCGGAAACCCGCCTCGAACATGTCTTCGTATACACAAATTTCGTGTTCATTTTCACGGACCATTGCACCCTTATTCTTTGTATCAAAATGCAGCTTCACAGAAGACAGAATGCAATATGCTTCGCGAAGTCGAGGTTCATCTGTACATGTTATTTTGGTCCTCTAAAGCCCCGGATAAGAAGTGTCTGTATCTTCGGTAGCATCGAATTCTTTTTGGCCCATTCTCAGGGAAGGTTCAGAATCAAGACTATGAGGATTAGGGAAATTTCGAGATTGAAATGGAAGATAGGAAGCACACAGGCGAATTTGATCCAAGGAAGGTTCGAGGACGGGAAGAAGAAAATCTAGGTATTGCAAACGGGATTAACAAAATATTCGGCAGAAGGGATAATTTCTACGGAGGCTCGAAAATATACTGCTCGCAGGAAGAAATATTGATTAGTGATGCTTAAAGTGAACCAAGCCAGAATCGGAAGAAGAAGCGGACAAAGGAGATCAAATGTTTCTTTCTGTGATAAGAAGAAGAGAAATAAAGAGACAATGGTTTTGAAAAATTCAAAAACTTAAAGACTCCTCGAAAGCAACGGTGTTATCCGTACTCATAGCCGGCCCTGAGTCGCTACGCGTCTAAAGATTTGGAAATGCGTTCTTATCAGAAACGTCGGATGGATTTCTTTTGAAGACTATGCTTCCACCTTAGCTCTAAGCGGTCAAAATATCGCTCAAAGCCCTCTGTATCTTAACCTTGACGATCCCTCTTTCGAAGCCCTAAGAGAATTGAACATGAATTTCCTAAAATCCTTCTGACTAGGAAATTGGGGGGTAACTATAGGATCCAAATTTATCCGTATGAGCCCTGAGGCCCATCCAGAAGTCAAAGCCGAAACAAAAGCCCGACAAAGTACTCATCATTCGGCTCGTCTGAATGATACTCCGATTATTAGGTCCTCGGTCTTTCCTAGGACCAGGTCCACTGTTGAAATCCTCGACTTTGTTTGAGGGTTATGCCCGTTATTGGATCCTCGAGAATGTCTGAGGATCGGTTAGCTGTCTACTCATATGTTGCCTCTACCAATCATGTTGATGTCATCAGACCACTATAAAAGGAGAGCTCCACCCTCGTTTCCAAGGTATCCAATACTTCTCTCAGTTCATTTGTTTTCTCCAAGTTATTTAACTATCTTTGGAGTTCACATACTGATTTAGGCATCAGAGCTCCCATCACCGGGACACCGCCGGTCGCTCTTATCCTATTTCTCTCTTTTGTAGCAAAGCCCATCCATACACCAATACACCATCAACATACCAACTAATAGAAGCACGCCACGTCATCCTCGAAAAACTATGTTCTAACATAAGGGTTGGGGACTTGGAACCGAATCCTATTGATTGGAGGATATCCAGTTCAAGGTTGGAATTTCTTTAGAGAAATGTCCAAGGATAAAAAATGAGCACGTCTTTCTCCAATACAAAATAAAAATTTAAGTTAATTCAATAATTTTTGCTGAAGGGCTTTGAAAAAAAAAAAAAAAAATCCAAAATAGCCAAACAAAATTTGCAACCAAAAACCGTTCCAAAATAGCCAAACTCAAATCCAAATTACAACCAAAAATTTGATGAGATAGAGCCTTAAGAATTACATTATTATTCTTATTGACAATATAAAAATGACTTGCTTACATGGTTATTTATAGGGATCCTTTTAGCTTCCATAATATATTCTAACAAAAATTTCATTAGAGATAATCAATCAGTCCCTTCCTCAGTGAATTGTTCACCCATTAAACAACTCCTTAACTTCCCCTCAAGGCTCCTCTTCTCCTCTCCATGCCCAACCTCCAACTCCTGCTAAAGGCCTGTGGCCTATGTCCAAAATAGCTACTACATCTTGATCTTATTGACTTGATTTATTTGAGTTACATGTGACTTTGTGTATTANACTTGGGGTTGCAGATCAAGCATATGAGGGTTGGGGACTTGGAACCGAATCCTCTTGATTGGAGGATATCCAGTTCAAGGTTGGAATTTCTTTAGAGAAATCTCCAAGGACAAAAAATGAGCACGTCTTTCTACAATACAAAATAAAAATTCAAGTTAATTGAATAATTTTTGCTGAAGGGCTTTTTTTTAAAAAAAAAAAAAATCCAAAATAGCCAAACAAAATTTGCAACCAAAAACCGTTCCAAAATAGCCAAAACTCAAATCAAAATTACAACCAAAAATTTGATGAGATAGAGCCTTAAGAATTACATTATTATTCTTATTCACAATATAAAAATGACTTGCTTACATGGTTATTTATAGGGATCCTTTAGCTTCCATAATATATTCTAACAAAAATTTCATTAGAGATAATCAATCAGTCCCCTCCTCAGTGAATTGTTCACCCATTAAACAACTCCTTAACTTCCCCTCAAGGCTCCTCTTCTCCTCTCCATGCCCAACCTCCAACTCCTGCTAAAGGCCTATGGCCTATGTCCAAAATAGCTACTACATCTTGATCTTATTGACTTGATTTATTTGAGTTACATGTGACTTTGTGTATTACAAAAAAAAAAGAGGGGTAGGTGAAATGAGCGATTTGATTATAGACGTGTATGGTAAATACTTGAAAATCAATATAAATACCGAAGAATACCCTATTGTAAGGTCCCTTTTCAAAATCAAGGTGGAAGCTTGAATTTGGAAACAAAACATAAATTTATCTTTTAAGTGATCATAACAACACTACGAGGCCTTTATATAATGAGAATATAAGGTAAATAAGCTTAGGCCTTTGTTGTGAATACACTTGTAAGTGTGAAGTCTCACATTGAGAAAATATATAAGAAAAAAGTTCTTAATATATCTAAATGAATCTTAACCCTTTAGCTTAGACTTTTGAGTTAGAGTTGTGTTCAATTATGTATATTAATGTACTTTTGGTAAAAATTCCATAATCGCTTTATCTCTCAGCAACCTTACTCACTTTGTAGGGCTTTATTCCTCTGGTGCCATAAAAGCCCCATTTTGAAAGGTACCCGTATTATATGCATATACTAGAAGGGGATTAGAAGAATTGAAATAGACAATTGACCTCTTATCTCCAATGAATGCAGAATTGTAGGATTTGTTTCCGGTTCATCATATTAGAGCATGGAGTGTCATGCATGGATGGACATTAACAAATTGGCCGAGTATAAAAGCCTATGAGAAGACACAAACTAATAAATAGCTTGAAACAACACAGCAGTCGTATTTATGTGTCTTCACGAGAAGAAGCAGTACATGAGTACAACGAACCCACAATCACTATTTACTAGTGATTGACACTTATTATCACACCAAATTATACGAAGACAAAAGCAAAAGCCACAACATTAAGCAGTAGATTGAAAATCATCATTAATTCAGAAGAGATGCTGCTAATTAAGCATAGGCATCAGGGTTTTGGAGGAGGTAGCCTTCCACAACTTTGTACATACCCAGCACCATTTCCTTGCTAGCCTTGATTTCCTCTTCCTTGATCACTGCATCATCCTTGGTATGATACTTGGTTGTCATCTTATTTTTACTTCCACCTTCTTCTGTTGCCTCAAATTGGACATGAACAATCAATTCAAGCTTGTCAGCCAAGGCATCACCTTCGATCACCGTGTACTTGTAGGAATAAGTCTTTTCATTCAGCTCATCAATTCGGTTCTTGACGGCACTAAATTGGCCACCTTCAGCGAAAGTGATTTGCCTGATGCTTCCAACCCCTCCATCGCCTTGAATGATTTCAATGCTCTTAACAGCCTGTGGGAGAAGTTTTGGAATGAGGATGTGAGCATCAATGACCAAGGCTTTGAACAATCTGGCTGGTGGGATCGGGGAGGTGAACTCGTCTGTGTATGTGATTACGCCCATGATATATATCCCTTCTTGGGGAATAATGAAACTAGCTAGCTAGGCACTAATTTTGAAGGAGATCGATGGCTTGGAATCTAGAATTTCTTTTCTTCAACTTGGGCTGTGAAAATAGAAGGGAATTAAGTGGTTTTTATAGGTTGTTGTTCCTTGATCAACTTGTTTCCATTTGGTTCTCAGGGCTGTCCTGTTGTGCATTTAATTTGAAGAGGACGTCATTGTTGAGGTTGGACCATGATTTTTGTCCCAAAGGCGTGAGGGAGCCTTCATTTTTTAATATATTATATTATATATCATAATATTTTATATATTATAATAATGTATAAAATATTATTATATTCAGGCGTGAGGGACTGAATATAATAATATATTATGATATATAATATAATATATTAAAAAATGAAGGCGTGAGGGACTGTTCCCCTCACACCTTCGGGACATTTATCTTCACTCTTCGAGGTTGGACTGTGATTTTCGTCCTGAAGGCATGAGGAAACAGTCCCTCACACCTTCATTTTTTAATATATTATATTATATATTATAATAATATATAATATATTATTATATTCAGGTGTGAGGGACTGTTCCCCTCACGCCTTCAGGACGTTTATGTTAATACAAAAGTACGTATCTTGATGGCTTACGTGTCTAATCTGTCTTTTGAAGATCAATTAATACATATGCAATGAGCAGGGTATGGATCCCATGAAGCCTGAAACGTGTGCATTGAAGACAAATGCCGGCAGCATGAGAATGAAAACTTAGACTAATGTTTTTTCTTAATTGACGTCTCCCACACTGTCTATATATATATATATATACGGTTTATTTCCATTAATTTAGGAGTTTCCGCCTAATTAGACGAACATAAAAGCAATCATCCATATTCATATAATTACCATCCGGAAGAACAACTTGCAGAGGATTTCTCATGTTGTGTTTTGTTTAATTATCGGATGGATTGTCAATTCTGTCTTCATCTAATTGTTTTGAAAAGCTTAAGAAATGAACTTGGACATCATGTTAAGTTCTAAAGTATATCCCTCACTCTTATTTTATGGAATCTATTAACTTTGCTATTATATTTTTCCTTATCATCTTCCCTAATCCTGACCGCTTCAATTAACATAGAAGGGTTCGAAGGGTCCTTAACATTTTGCAGAACATCCTCGAAGGCATGTTCGACCTTTATCGGATTTGATTGTTATTAAGAAAACATTAAGCATATTTGCATGTTATTAGTATATCAATAACATTACTTAATTATTAATATTTGCATGTTCAATCAATTTTTTATAGCATAAAAGTTTTTATTTTGTGATACATATATGTTGACCCCTTGGACTAACACTCAATTTTTACTTAGCCCAACGATCTGACACATGTGACACTTACATACACTAAACAAGAATTTTATTGTAATTAAGCTCTATTGTTAAAGTTAGCTGTATGTTTCGACTTTGTTTATTTATTTATTTAAGTCATTTTTTATTGATTAATGATTATAAAGTGTAAATTTAGTTTTTGAAGGGTCAAAAAGAGATTAGATTAGGAAGACTTTGGTGGTTAATTTGACTTTTTTTTTTCCCTATAATTGAAAGGGTGGAAAAGGGTAACCAGTGTAATTTTTCCCCTTGAGCGTGACCATTGGGGTTTTCACCCGCTGTAGAATGTTCAATTTGAGCCATAGCTACTGCCTGGGAAAGCGAGTTCGTCACCACAATCCCACCAAAGTGCAAGTTAGTAAAGCATATCTAATTGTTGCACTTGTTAATTCATGAGACTATATAAAAAATAACTGTGAGCTCAAGAATCCAAAATATATTATCCATTTTATTTTAAAAATTAACCGGCATAGGCGCCAACATATCTAGTGTTACAAAGCAAAGACATAGAAACTCAATACACTTTAAGGAACACAAGATACATATATCGTGTCTCAATAAGGAAACATCAGGCATAGGCCTCAGGATTGGCCAAGAGGTAGGCTTCCACAACCCTGTAAACAGCCATGCCCTTTTCCTTGCCTGCCTTGATTTCCTCTTCATTGATCTGGGCTCCTGGTTTAGGATGGTACTTGCTAAAATTTGTACATTTGGCTCCTCCATCAGGAGAGGACTCAAACTTAATCTCATAAGAAATTGATTCAAACTTGTCCAACAAATCATCACCCTCAATCAGTGTGTAACCGTATGTCAATTTCTCTTCGTCTATTGCATCAATCTTATGCTTCAAGTGCTTGATGTGGGTACCTGCATAGAGAGGGTACAAACATTTTGCTCAATCTATTTTAGAATAGAATAATGAAATTTAGTAGACTGTTATACAATTGTCATACAACTTGATAATATGACAATGCAAATTAGCCATTGAATTAGTAGTTGTAAAAATGAAAAAGAAAAAGAAGAAAGAGTAGTAATACTATTTAGTAGATTGTTATTTTCACTAGCTATGACGTCATTTCAATTGAAGGGCAATGTGGTATGAAAATGAACGAAACATGCAACTAGCCTTCAATGATGGTGATCTTCTTAATGGTTCCAGGCCCTCCATTGCCCTCAACTGTGTCGATACTCTTAATGGCCTGAGGCATGAGCTTGGGAAGGAGGTTGTCAGCATCAAGGATCAAGGCCTTGAACAGCTTTGGTGCTGGGACGGGGCTACTGAACTCATCACTTAGAGTGTGAACACCCATGATCGAATATATTGAGAATTTAGAGAAAGTAGAAATGGAGGACTGATTGGAATGTTACACAACAGGGGTGATATTTATAGATCGAGAAGATGCTACTTTGTTCAAGTTTTGCTACATCTAACTCAGGTAGTTGGATAATATTTTTGGTAGCTCGATCTGTCACTAAAACCCATCACTTTCTTATCAAGAACATCCTCCATTTGTCTCATCAAATAATGACCTACCTGTATTTTCTGTGGCACGTTATGATTTTAGATCCTGTCCCTTTCATGGTGTTTTTTTTTTTAATATTTTATTGTTTGCTTATATCGGCAACATTTCTGGACAAGCATACAAAATGCTTAGATCTAAACGATCTATTGCTCTCCCAAAAAGCCTTGTTTAGCTTGCAATTTGCATATCGATTGAATTTCATTACATTTTTAGGTGGGTGGGTGGGTGCAACTTACAAGTTTCTGTAACAGAAGAGAGAGAGAGCCAGGAAGCCTATAGTAATGATTAATGAAACAACTCCATTCTTAAATAGCCGGAAAAATGTGGTAACAGTCATAAGTCATGGTATTTATTTATTTTATCTCGAAGCAAGTAGGATTTGATGAAGATGAATCTTTCTTTCTGAACGACAGATCGTAATTAAGGTGAGATTATGGAGTTAAGATCCGTTGAGTACGTGTGATAATTACCTACAAAAAATCGTCTGTCTGAATCAATTAAACGGACACGTATTGTAAAACTGAGTCAGAAAGAAGCACATTTTAGAAGAGAAATGAATAAATTCTCTGTGAGAGAAATCTTGCTCGAATAGAGAAAAACGTAATTAATTTCCATGATCAATACTGTATCTGTCATCTCTTTCATCCATAAACTCTGAATGTTTTCCACATTTCCCTTCACAACATTGTATTCGCGGCATTGGCGTTATAACCACCTCAAATCTGCTCAAATAGAATATGAGCTTAAGCAGAAAAATCCAAAATAGAGGGCACACTTACCCTTTACTACCACACACGTTCTAGTAAGAGTTTTTGGATTAACAACAGCCATATTACTACAAAGCATTGAATGAAGAAATCCAACGTAAAAAGATGAATGCATAGAGAAAGAAGAAAACCATAAATCATACGGTTCTAAAACCCGCCCGCATCACTTTCTTGACCTTTCAGTTCCACTAAAGCAGTATTGGTCTTTCTGGAAATGATGGAGCCGATTGCCAAAAGGTTCGGTCTGATTGCTAATAAGTTCAACTTTTGATAAAAAAAAAAATAACACGTTTGAAGCAGTACTTTTCTAATTGCCTCCCAGAGATTTAAAGAGGGCCAGGATTTGAAACACCGGGCTCTAGAACACAACTGTATCGAGCATCGTCCCCAGAGTTTGAATTATATTTGATGACATCAAATTGGAGACATGCTCTTCAAGGTGCTTCTTTGCATCCTGCCTCCCCACATTTGCTATAGCAAGCTTCTCAGGTGGCAACTCATCTTCCTCCTGCACTGCCTTGTTGTATTTAATAGCTAAGTTCAGCATCTCCTGCACACGCCAAAGCAAAAACCATGATCACATGCAATTTGGCAGCATATAACATTTATTTGTACCTACATATCAATCAAAATCAGCTCATCTTTTCAATCTTGCATAAAACAATTCCTGTGGTCATGCTACCACAAGAATGCTGTGCTGATGAATTGACAGATCGATCTAATGGTGGACCAAGAAGTACAATGGTTGCAGATCAATTACTTTGCCTAAAATATTGCTTTCATTCTCTTTTAGTCACAGCCTCACCCCAATATCATACGGAGATATACAGGTTACAATACAAGGTTCATAAGGATTAAATCCAAAACTTCCAGCAAGAACAAGAAATAACACAGAATTAAGATCTCTGATATGGGCAACACTATAGTGGCCCACATGTGGTAGATAATGTAACAAGGATTTTTGCAGCCTGTAACTTCATATAAAATTGAGCACCAATAACCATATCATTTTCTTTGTTGCAAAAAAACTTAGGTGCTTTTTTCTTTTAATGTTGGAAAACCTCTCCAAGGCAGGGCCCTTCGAACCCACCCCTGCAGAGTAAACCCTAGTCCCGTGCACCGCACCCTCGAAAGTTTCCTTACACGGAACTGGTTAAATCGCTGGCTTTTCATCAGGGGGTGTGGCCCCAAGAGATTGTTTGCACCCATGAGGTGTTGAACCTTGGACCTTGAAGGGAGCAAACCTTAAGACCAAGGCCTCTACCACTTGGGCCAATTCCTTGGGGTTACTTAGGTACTTTTCTAGTCTAGCTTCCATATTTTCTAATGGCAGAGGGTTGGAAAGGGGATGCTATATCAGGAATTCTCCATCTTGGGGGGAAAAATATATATATATATAAGTGCCCAATGTAAACACAAAATTTGAGGCTCCTTAACCTTCACTTACCTGAACAGTCTGCTCATTAGTTTTAGAATGGGTATCAAATCGCTTAAGAGTCAAGCCATCAGTCCATTTCTTCTTGTGAAGGTTAAGCAACATTTTCTCCTCGAGTTCGTTCTTCCTGTAATTAATTGCTATCGAGTAATAATGCCGATTCAACCCATGGATCAGTGCCTGAAGGGGGGGGGGCATAAAATGAGGTCAGAAGGTGGAATTGCAAAAGAAAAGCTAAACAACTATTTGTTTGGCACTCACTTGGATGGATGGTTTGTTAAGATGCCCAAGGTTGGATGTTGTTTGTCGTGGTTCTTGGCCAAGCATCATGGTTTGTGGGTTAATCAGACGAAACGCATCAATCACAACCTTCCCTTTTACACTCTGAATTGGATCCACAACCACAGCCACAGCTCGTTGATTCAGAGCTTCAAAACTCTGCAGAAAACAGATTTAAGCATATCAATAATTTTGATGAGGATTATTAAAAAGTAATAAAATATTATAATTTTGAAGAAAAAGACATGCTCAACTCATTCTCTCCTGGGAACATCAGTTAACCACAGCCAAAAATTTTCATCTATTTCTCCTCTTCCCTTTCTCTCTCTCTTAAATTCCTTTCTCTGTTTCAAAGATGTCTAGCAACCACTAATAATCTCCCTCCGTCCCTCCCTCCCTCAAGCAGAAAAAAGAAAAGAAAAGAAAAAGAATACATAAGAATAATCTACACAACCTGTTGCGTATTTATGTCTACTCCAGAGAGCCAACATCCAAACCCAGGATGCGAATGGTACCATCCTACAACCATCTCTGGTCTGCAATACCAAACAAAAGAAAAGCAATATAAGACAGAAAAAAGAATCAGATAAGTGAACCAAAAAAGGAAATCATCAATGCATGCATGTTAAACTTGGAAACTTTGATATTAGAACCTAAAATCTAAAGCAAAAACCTCATATTGGGATCATAATCTTCAGCATTGATTTGGGTCCCAAAATTATGCAAACAAAAGCAATTAAAATCAGTGCCAATACAAGATGCACTTCTTCCAAAATAGAGGGATGGCAGACAATACACATTCTATTACTTAACAAACATAATCGCTCAGACTTTTCCTTCAATTACTCTTATTAAAGTGATAAAAACCTCTTATTGGATAGTTTCAATCAAAGGTAGAGTGGGTGGAGGAAGCCTACAAACAGCAAACTCCAATTATGCGAATTGGAGTTTTTACATAAAGCATAAGTCTTTTGGATATTATTTATTGAGTTTTGAAATAGATATTCACAAATTAACTATCAATAACAATCAAATGACCAAGTCCCAATTCATTCCTCTTAAAACTAGTTTCCAAAGTCTCCTACGAAGAATCAAAAGAGAAGGCACAGGAGAAGGCTTTCTGGATTTTAAGGGAGTAATCAGGAGCAGACTTACAAAAAGACAAGAAATCATAAACTTCCTAGTAATAGATTAAATAAGTACGCATTATTAACAACCAAACTCATCAAATAGTTAAACAAAGAAGATTATGAAGCTACATTTACCAAAAATAAGTAAGCCCTCGATTTAAAACTTTTCTA
The DNA here is from genome assembly GCA_006937295.1 of Carpinus fangiana. Lineage (NCBI taxonomy): Eukaryota > Viridiplantae > Streptophyta > Magnoliopsida > Fagales > Betulaceae > Carpinus > Carpinus fangiana. Next base: position 25,881,883 of record CM017326.1, read on the forward strand.
GACTTGAAAACAGTGCCCAACCTCAACAACAGCAGCTAAGGACCACATAATGTATAAAATGACTCACTATGGATGTGATATTGTTTTTTTGCATTGGAAATTGTAAGATATTTAAGAAGCACTCTTGCATACAAAGCAAAAACTACGTTGACCAGCATCATTTTTATTTTGCAACAAAATGCAGCCAGTGTTATTGTTGTTATTCAGTTAACTCATAAGTCAAGTAAGCACAAACAATGCCTCAACCAACTACCTTCTCTTCTTTACAATTGACCAACCAAACAAAGCTCAGGTACAATCACCCAAGTCGTAGTTTAAGAGAATAAGCGAAATATGCAACAACCATATTTGCATTTACAATCATAGTCTACCAACATAGAGAGCAGTTCAACTTCCGTTGTCCATCGAGCAAATTAATTGAAAGCTACGCATAAGCAACATAGCGCCAAGCAAGCACATGTCATTTATGCATATAAGAACAGATAACAATTGATTTCGCATTATGCATGTACAATAACAAGTACACAGGACCTGAAATCGAATTTGAAAAAAGAAATTACCGTCCGGTCTGTTTAAGCATATCGAGCATGTTAGTCTGAAAGACGTGATCAACAGCTTCGACACTAACCCCGGTACCGCTTTGTGGCATCGCAAAGACATCAACAACGCGAACAGTGTACTCATCCACAAACTCCCCAAGCATCAAGCCCATCACCTCCATGGGAACCCCAGCCCTTCCTACCATTCACAACAACAACATCAATTAGAGCTTCAATTCCCCAAATTAAACCCAAAGCTAAAAGCAAATTTCAGCGAGATCCCAGAATTTAAAAATCCGAGAGCACTGGTTAGGGTTTTAGATCCCACTTTACATAATTGCCAGAACTTTTTTTAAAAAAAAGAAAAACCCCTAATGAAACCCCGAGTAAAGTCTTCGACCAATCCAGATTCGAAACAGTATAAACCAAGAGAGAAAGAGAGAGAGTTGTACCGTGCTTGAGCATCTTGAGGAGGGCGAGAGAAGAGATGTAGACCTGCTCGGATGAATCAAGGGTGGGCGAATCCGGCGGCGGATGACCCAACGCGCCGCCGGCACCGGCGAACATTCGCTGCAACCTCTCCATGCCTGACATATCTTGCTCGAGACGATTCGTGTTTACTTCGTGTTTGGGAAAAGGCCTCAGAGACACCGAGAAGGGACTTAAACCAGTGTGTGCTCCGAGAAAAAAGAATTATGAGGGCAATAAGCAGGGACGACTTGCTGGACAAGCTATTTATTTAGTGGGCTTGCTTTCAACAGTTTATCTACTGGACCTGAGCCCAGGCTTATAGATACAAGCCCAGAGCTGGACAGGGTCGTTTGAACTCTAATATTATTCTCAAATTAAAGTCTAGATATTATTATGCCATAATTTTTTACATGTAATATATATATATATATTGAAGTTTGGGTTTTAAAATATTGTTAATTTTTCATTGATTTATTGTATACCATACTTGATTGGATGGCAAAAATATAAAAACTATTTAATTTGTGAACGATAATTAAGATTTAAAAAACTCTAATATAAATAAAGTAATCACATGCATCAAAATATAAATAAAGTAATCACTAGTTGTTTCTTGTGTTTTTTTTGCTTAATTATCACTTGTTTGTGTTGCTTGAGACTCAACAAATAAGAACTAAATGCTAGGTAAAAACCCTATTGCAATAGTATGTAAAAATTGGGCATGGGCTAAATTTGCCTGATTCCGAGTTGACCTGCAATTTTGGATCTAACCTAAGTTAATCAGTCAGCTTCTGACATGTGTAGGCTTAGCGTCAATGATGATTCTGAAATTTCGAGCTGTGTTTGGTCAAAATTCAGTAACCATCTGTGTTTGGCAATGGATTTGACTTTTTTTTTTTGACATGTCCACATAAGAGGGGGGGAGGGAGATTCAAATTAGTGACCTTCGCTTCATTAGGCGTGGTCTCAGCCAATTGAATTACCTCTTGAAAAAGTGGACTGATACTGTAGCAGATTTGATTGATGTGAAGAAAAAAGTAAGAATATTTTGTATAAAAAAGTGAAATTTTTTGTTTTGTAGTGATTTTTTTATTTGAATAATAATAAAAAGTGATTGATGTAATATAAAAAGTAAGAATGTTTTAGTTGATTTTGAGAGGAATTTTTTGGGATTTTAAGTTGGGTCCGGTCCAGTCCATCCCCAAACAAGCCCCATATTCCAAAATTTTAAAATTCCAACCCAACACAAGGATATCACAAAATATAAAAAAATAAATAAGTAAATAAGTAAAAAGATAGAAGAGATATAAATACTTACATTTTCCAGAGAAACCTACCATTTTTATTCTTTCTCTTTATTCTCTACCTTAAATCATTTACAATGAACTCTCTAGTTTTATATTTTCTCTAAAATTTTAACAGAACTTACAATTAATATATCATTTAACAAACTCTGTTAAATTTATTTCAGAATTAGAAGTTATCATCAATGAAATATAATCTTTAATTAAAAAGTTTGAGTAGTTTTAAAAAGTGCCTATCGCGCTCATCAATATTTCCGTTTGTCTACTTGTTTTCGTTTGTTTTTTGAAGCCTGGAGGGCACCTATTGGTTAAGTTTCCTTCTCTGTCGTCTTCCGCTCTCTCAAAAGATATGTGACATCTTGTCTTTTAAGAGAGCGAAGAGAGCCCATGGTCTGGTTCTAAACCAATCAAGTAAGTACCCAAAGCCGAAGAAAAATGTTAAGAGTATATCATGTAATTCAAGAATAATAGTCAGAGTATATCAAAAAACAATTTACATATCTATTTTATGAGTTCATAAGACAATTTAATGCATTCCATAAGTGTCAAAGAAGTGATGGATGAATAACTCCCAAAGGATTTTATTGTGGAGTAGGTGGTGAGTAGAACCTTAAATTAAAAAAAGTAAAAACACTAGATCCGTGTGTGTATTCGATTTGCTTTAAGAGATAAGGTTTTTTAATCTATGTTATGAGTTCATAAAACAACACCAAATGACGTTTTGGTATATTATATACATATATATGTTTAATATATATAATATATTATATATAAGGTTAGGCGGTTAGCTAGGTTTGTATTCTAGATGAGGGTATATCCAATTCGCTAGCTAGTTAAGTCTTTGATATTGGGGAGATAGAGTTTTTATTAAAAGTAAATTAATATACATATTTGAACACCACTTTAATTTAAAAGCTTAAGCTACTGGGCTTGAGATCACTTAGGTATATTAACTATATATATTACGTGGGACTTAACACTCACAAGTGTACTCATAATAATCTTCTCCTTACTTGTGAATTTCTTCACATTAACTTAACTCTCACTCACTTGTGAGTCTTTTTTACATTTTCAAGAGTATCATACATCAAGAGTTGCGGAAGCAGACACAATTCCAAACTCGGAGCCATCCAGCTGATTGACACCCATCCCAGGATGCTAACATGGCTATGATATCACTTTATTGGAGAGATAAAGCGGTTATGAAGTTTTTATTAAGAGTAAATTAATATACACATTTGAATACCACTCTAACCTAAAATCCTAAGATAATGGGCTTAAGTTTACTCTTATATATATACATATTAATTACCATTTTTCTTTATATTTTTTCAATGTGGAATCAGCACTTACAAATGCACTTATAACATTTGAGAATATGTGGAGCTTTTGCTTGGTTTCATGGAATTCAATCATATTTATGGGTTTGCTAGCTGTTAATGGCCATGCTAGAAGAAGCCCTATATATTTTTTCAATTTGATGGAGTAGGAAGGGATCAATCCAGATCATGCATGGAGTCATCTTCACGGGAGCTCTCACATCATGTAGCCATGCTGGATTAGTTGATGACAGGCTCTTCTTACCTCTGTATTCTTATTTTTTTTTGTACTGCCATATATATAATAATAGACGGCAGCCTCCTTTGCAAGTTTTACAAGCTGTGCATGCTGTACACACACCCTCAAACACAACCATATCCTATGATCGAGCAACGACTGTGGACAACTTCAATATCTTCCATTAATTACTACGACGTACATTTTTATATCTTCCAGAGGACATCTCCCCATACTGCACTGCACATGATCGATGACAAACAGCGCCATAGGATATGATTTGTATTTGCCACCTCCACCCCATAGGAAATGTGAAGTGCATTTAAAAAACCATTAGCTAATAAATAAATAAAAAGGTGGCTTTTAATTAACTATTTTATACAGAAATGTACATAAGGATGATAGTGGATGCACCCGCTATTAACTCTTGTGTTTTGACATTTTGTGTGACAAATTTGGCTGGTTTTGATTTAATTTATGTATGATTGCTTCTTGTGAAATGATCCTTCCCCTTTTATTATGGAGGAAGAAAACCTGGTCAAATTTCTAGAAGTTAGACTTAATTCCAAGCAGCTTCTAATTTCAATTTTAAAATTAACAAGTAATTAGTTTAAAGTCGCCCTCGACTATAATAAAATTCAAATCTTGAAATATCCATTATTTAATTTGTGATAACATACATATATATATATATATATATACGTACTTGTTTTGTAGATAGGGCTTGCTCCAATTAAATTACTAGTACTCCTTAACGACTTGACTCCAGCAATATTGATCCATAACGACATGAATTGTAGTATTTATGAATACAATATTGGCCAACTAGTTTGAAAGATATTAGTTGTAAATGGGATATATATATAGAAGAGAAATTACAATACAAAAATAGTTCTGGCGTCATTTCTCCTCATGATAGGGTTCCTTTTTTTTTTTGGGTTGAAAATTTCTGGAATTTGCTTTAAATTCAGTGCTGCTACTTTGCATAATGAATAATGTGTAATTTATCATTTACGCTGTTAGATTAAGGGTGCGTTTAGAAGTGCAATTTCATAGACAAAAAGTGTGATTTTAAACCAAATTAATTGCAGAAAATGAATTATTTTGGATTATATTTTTAAAAAATTGCGATTTGAAAACGCAGATTTTTTGCTTTTCAAACAGGTAAGGGATTTTTTTTTTTTTTTAAAACGCAAAATTTTAAAAGTTAAACTGTAATTTTAAAGGCCAAGTTGTGATTTTGTCAAACGCTTAACTGTTTTTTTTAAAATCACATTTTAAAATTGTTTTTATTTAAATCGCAAATCCAAACAAACCCTAACGACGTACAGCGCGGTCTTAGAAAGTTATTGGTCGCTTCCCATTCTTGTTCTTCAAATGTTGTAGGAAATTAAATTAAGCTTTTTAGTGACGGAAATTAATTTGTTCTTTAACTAGGAAATATATTTGAGACCAGAACTGGTTACATATTTTCTAGTTTGATTTATATAGTCTTTGAGTCATTTGAAGAGCTATGAAAGTACTATAGCAATGGATGTACTTGTCCAAAAAAACAAATAATAATAATCATAATAAGAAGACGTTTAATAATTTATGCAAAATACAATATTAAAGCACCCATCGATCAATTGATTATCAAACCATTTTTATTAATACAACAGATACAATATTTCAATCGACGGCCGGGAAACAGCAAAAGCAAGCAAACTGAGAATATATAAAAAACAGCAAGCACTTATTAGAAAGCCTTAAGGTAGTTTTGACCAGACAGATCAACGAGATACACATGCAACATTAATCAATGCTTTAGTTGTAGGCATCAGGATTTGCCAAGAGGTAGCCTTCAACTGCCTTGAACACCCCGTTGGCCTTTTCATCTTCAGCCTTGATTTGCTCTTCATTGACCTCAGCGTGATCTTTTGTATAATACTTGCCGGTGCTCTTGAAGATGGCTCCTCCGTCAGGGGAAGCCACCAACTTGGTCTCATATGAGACTTTCTCGAGTGTCTCCGACAAAGGACCACCTTCAACCACGCTGTAATGGTATGTGAAATGTTCCTTGTCTAGCACATCAATCTTGTGCTTCAAAAATTTTAAGTGCCCGCTGCCTGCTAAAAATACACAACTAGCACTCGTTAATATATATGCAAATTAAACCATATTATATATTTATATATATATTATCATTAATTAGAATAATTAGTTTATAGTATACTGGCCTTCATGAAACGTATACTTTTTGATGGTTCCAGGCCCTCCATGGCCTTCAACGACTTCCACGTTAACATCCTTAACGCCGTGCGGTCCATGCTTGAAAATCTTGGGGATAAGGTTGTCGGCATCAAGGACGAAGGCCTTGAACAGCCTCGATGGAGGGAGGGGGGAGGTGACCTCATGCTCATATGTGTAAACACCCATGATCGATGATAACTAGGAAGATGATCAAAGGAAGAAGAAGAAGAAGAAGGTNATATATATGCAAATTAAACCATATTATATATATATATATCATTAATTAGAATAATTAGTTTATAGTATACTGGCCTTCATGAAACGTATACTTTTTGATGGTTCCAGGCCCTCCATGGCCTTCAACGACTTCCACGTTAACATCCTTAACACCGTGCGGTCCATGCTTGAAAATCTTGGGGATAAGGTTGTCGGCATCAAGGACGAAGGCCTTGAACAGCCTCGATGGAGGGAGGGGGGAGGTGACCTCATGCTCATATGTGTAAACACCCATGATCGATGATAACTAGGAAGATGATCAAAGGAAGAAGAAGAAGAAGGTTTTGTGTTGCGGAGATGTGAGAACGTACTACATACTAGGGTGCTATTTATAGAGTCTCAATCGTGAGGAACTATTATTATTATTATTATTATTATTATTTTTTTGGGAGCTTGTCTTATTGAGGTTATCTTGTGAGAAGTATATATGCTTGTTGCTGTATTCTATTAGTGGGTCACTCCGACAATCCGACGTGATGGGTGGGTTTTAATTTGTGTCATAAAATAAATAATAGTGCACTTAGTCAAAGAAAGCACATTCGATAATTGATTCTCAATCTAATTTTTTATTTCCTTTTGCCGATTAAGACTACTATTTAAAGGATTGTTTATTTTTATTATGTTGTTATTTTAGTTACATTAATGACTGAATGATGCTTTAGAAGTTAAAAGAGTAGTGTTAATGACATATATAGAATTATATTGACCATTAGGATTCTTATTTTGATATGCCTTACATTGGGATAAAAATGGAAGAAGTCGGCAATGGGTAATTTAATTGGCTATAGACCACGTTTCATGCATGAAATGGAAGTCATTAGTTTGAATTTCTATTTCTTTTTCCCTTTTCTTGTGTGAATATGTCAAAATATATATGAAAAAAGGAAGGAGATCAGCCAAACCCAATCATTACTTATATATCCCACCATACTATTTCATAATCTAAAACAATTAATATACTAAAACGATTTTGCATGTTAAGTGACATTTTCTTAATAATCAATTTGGACTCAGTCATACAGTTGAAAAGATCTAGGGATCGATGTGATTAGAAGTATATGAACCTAACTAAAATATCTCAAATTAATCATATGGTAGTGTAATTGTAATGCTATTAAAATTAATTAATTGGTAATTGACTCAAGAGTGCATCTTAACTTTTCCTAGCTTATTTACTAAGTAAATAACCGAAGAAATTATCTCTGCTTCTCAAGATCAGAATATGCTACAAAATAAAAATTTGAATTCACGACGTCGTTTCAAGAAGCAACGTGCGTGAACAGTGCAAAAAAAAAACCGATGTGAATGAGTTCATGTCATTTATCATTGGTGGTAAATCCTTGGCCTTGGGTAGAGAAATTGTTGATGGACAGCGCAACAAGTTCCAGCTTGTACAGACAGCTCCAAGTCCCTGCTAGAACAAATTAAGATAAGCAGATTTTAAGGTTAAAAAATACAGCAACCATGTACATAATTTTCACACGTGTTGGGGTTATTTTAAATCGGTTGTAAAAAAAATTGGTGGTCAGTTTATAAGTTTCCTCATCTCTTAAGTTAGCTTTTAGAGTTAAGAGAGGTTGAATACCACTTAACACTCATATTAGAGCTTAGGTTCGATCAACAAGCCTCGACTCAACATTCTACGAGAGAAACAGGTTGTTTCTGCTTTGATTCAAGGCCTGATATATACTAGAGGGGGGGATTGTTGGAGTTATCACACATTGATTGTAGAATAGGCTGGTTATCACTTTATAAATATAATTAGGTTGAGGCTGGTTACCACCCAATAACACGAATCACCCCTCACGTTAGGCATTTTATTTATATATGTAAAGAGTAATCAAAATCATCAAAACACGGCGTGGTATCCGTTTTCTGAACATGATCTTGATGTATAAAAAACTAGAAAACAGAAGTTTAAGTTGATCCTACGTATCCCGTAACATTCAAATGAAAACCTTTAACAATTAATTAATAAAGAACGTGAGTTTTACCATATAATAAATTAACAAATCATGTCAATAAAATAAACAAAGCGTAGTATCGACTTTGAAGCTTTTGTTAGTAACCAAAGAATCAACAATAATAAAACTAATGGGAATGAAGAAGCCAACTCAGTACATGGTATTGGAACACATCCAGCTTATGCACAGCTCACAAGTTATTCAAAGACTTGATTAGCACAATTGGAAGATCTATCCTATCCAAAGACCTATCCTTCTCAAGTTGATTTCAACATTTAGATTTCAAATAATATAGTTTTGAATTCAAATAATTGCTCAATTGTAATATAGATTTCAATTGTAAGTTTTGATAATTGTAAATTTAGATTTCAAACATTTTATCTATCCTCAATGACCTAATAAGGTTAATTATGTTATTTTATCATTTGTATATGAAACACAAACCCATCGTAACTACTTGGGCTGTTTAAACAAATATTCTTTTTACTTTATATGGTATAAGAGCTCTCATTGACAGAATCTCATGACTTCTTCCGCTTCTTCTTCCACCACCTCCAATGTTCTAATCTTTGCAGCCCCTACTACCTTGCATTCTCTCCATCACTATATTCAAGTCAAGTTTTCTCGAGATAATTATCTTATATGGTACACCCAAATTGTCCCATACCTTGAGGGGAATTACGGGTGTAAAGACGATTACGGTTAGTGGTTATTGGCAAAAATCGCTAACCGTAACCGTCTTAGTGGTTATTAAATTTCACTAACCGCATCTGCTAGGTGGTTAGCGGATAGCGGTTAGTCGGTGGTTAGCGGTTAGTAAAACAGTTAATCGCCCGCTATAACCGCTTTTTTAAAATTGAGCTTTTTGGACCTTTTTTGGGCTCTTTTTTAGCACTATAGCATTTTTCACTCTCATTTGTTTTTTTTTTGTATTTTTAGTGTCTTCTTGGGTCAAATTGCTATGAAAAGAGCTCATATTGAAAAATCAAAAATATTTGACCTACTTTAAAATTTTTTTTAAAAAATCCTTAAATATTAAATCATAAGCAGTTAACTTTTTTTTTTTTTTTTTTTTAAAAAAAAAAAAAAAAAAAAAAAAAAAAAAAAAAAAAAAAATTTAAAAAAAAAAAAAAAAAAAAAAAAAAAAAAAAAAAAAAAAAAAAANATGAGACATTGTCAATTTGGTGGTAATTTGAGGGGGGGTATATGGACTTTCCCCTCATAAATATATACATAATAATCTGACATTCAATACATATTTATGGCATCAATATCTAGTAACCCATAACTAATCTTTAGTTGTAACAACATATCTGTTCTAAAGAGACTCAACTCAATGCTTACAAGATTACTTTATTATAATCTACTCCAATTTTTAGACAATATAAATAATTGACATAATTTGCAGAAACTGTCCACAATTCAGGATTTGACTTTATTTTCCATATTTTAAATTCTAATGGAGTGACATATTGTGATAGTGCTCTCTAGAGGTACTTACTACTTAGTTTAGTTAAATTCTTCAAGGTTTAAGGTATGGGTGTCAATGCGGTTACGGTTAGCGATTAGTGGCAATAACCGCTAACCGTAACCGTCCTAGCGGTTAGTAGATTTCACTAACCGCAACCGCTAATAGCTAGCGGTTAGCGGTTAGTGAAATAGGTAACCGCCTGCTAACCGTTTTTTCAAAATTAGTTTTTATTGGGCTTTTCTTGGGCTTTTTGGCTTTTATTACTACAATATCATACACTCATACTATGATACTAAGATGGGTAAATTTATAAATGGTCTCACTCCTTATGAAATTATTATTATATTTACTTATAAGTTTTTTTTAATTGAACTTATTATCTAATGGTAATGCTCAAACTCCTAAGTCCTAAATTCTTAATGATCTAATGGTCATATACTCATACTTAAATTATNATCTAATTATAATGCTCAAACTCTTAAGTCCTAAATTCCTAATGATCTAATGGTCATACACTCATACTTAAATTATATGATCATATTATCTCACAAATCACAATTCATATTAATATAATAAAATTATCTTAGATCTAAAAATCTAAGATAATGTGATATATGTTTTGTAAGTATAAAGTATCTAATAATGCTTTAATTCAATTGTGGTTATAGGTAACACATTGTTTAATTTAATTGTAAGTATCATACTATCATTATACATGAATAATATGAATCATATGATTAACTTGTAGACTTATGACTTATGAGTTATATATAAATATATATATATAATTTGTTATTATATAATCAAATAATTTAATGATCAATTGATCATGTGATATAATCATATAAATTATAGTGCTAATATATTAAAACTCAATTTGTGATTTAATTATTTAAAACAAAAATATGATTTAATCATTAATAATCAATTGATTAAGTTATATGTATAAATATTATTATAATTATAATTATCAAAATATATTATATAAAAAGCGGTTAGCAGTTATGGTTATTAAACCCAATAACTGCTAACCGCGCTAGGCGATTCTAGCGGTTAGCGGGCAGTTAAATAAGGGCCCGCCTTTACACGCCTAAGGGGAATGATGATGAAACCTCACAACTAATAATAGAAATATTTAGATGATAATGACTTTTTTGGGTAGGAGAGACCACAATAGCTCCTTTCGGGTAGGAAATAAACCACAAACAAGCTTTTACTTAAATATTTTCTTAATAATCTGACATATATGCTATGACCCTTATTTATACTAAAGGAATACTACATAAAGGTGAACTAGTAAAACAATTTAACATAGGATTCACGTAGAACTCTATCATTCCTTCCCTTTTTTTTTAAAACAAAAAAAACCTAGCTTGTCTGCAAAGTTGATCCTAGAGAGAGATTAATGATCTCTCGCTGTTGCCCAACTTTTCCTTATTGGCATCATGGTCTTCCAATCTTGATTCTGGTATGTATGCTTCAATAAAAACAAAGACCTTTCTCCCTTCGTTTTTGCATCTCCTCCCAAGAAAGTCTCTTGGCTGGACCTGATGGTGTTACACGTGAATTAGTGGGCATAGTAGAGTTGTGCGTGTTTCCCATGGCTTGGAGAAATTAGACTGTTGTGGATTAATTTCGGGCGGTTGGTTTCTTTTTTGTTTGTTGACCGTCTAATCTCTCATACAAGCTAATTCAATTGCATCACGAAGAGTGCGTAGTTTGAATATTCTCACTCCCGCCCTAATTTCTTCCTTCACTCCTCCAAGAAAGGTTCCCACTAGCGCCTTTTGAGGCCATCCACTTACACAGTTTGCTAGTCATTCGAACTCACATTGATATTCTCTCAAGGTTCCATGTTGTTGGATTCTTGACTGCGCTTTGTCATAATCCTCTATTTCGGTAGGCTCGAAATGGACTATTAGCTCATTCTCAAAAACTTCCCAAGTGATTGCAAGGTTCTCCTCCTTTAACACCTTCTTCATCCATTGCCACCATTGGTTGACTTCCTTTTCTAAGTGCAAGGCAACCAATGTCAACTTTTGATCTGCAACACTACCTAATCCAACCAAATCGTGGGATCATGTAATACCCCGATAAAAACGGCCCTTTTTATTATTCAAAAACCTTTTCACAAAAATGGTTAACAAGGTTTTCAATAAAATTGTTTTAACAACGACCCAAGCCCTTGGTGTTAACCCGACAATACCTTAATCCCTTAGAAAATAGAAGCCATACACTAATCCTCTGGGGGCGGATGTATGTTAGGTCAAGCGAACGTATGCCACTGTTTTTAGCGCAGACGTACGCGTGGGGACCACCGAATGTATGCTCTGCAAATAGAACAGCAGAGTACGTGGGACCACCGGACGTATGCTACTTTTTGGAATACCCTTTGGTTAATACTTGGACATACAATGCACCATTTGAACCACTAGGCAAATAGTACCAGACGTAAGCTAGGGTTGGCGAACGTCTGCTGCTTTTTCAAGGAGTTGGTAGCGACCTTCCCCTATAAATACCTCTCGCCCCACCCTTCATTCTCACCCCATTCCAGCTCTCTGGCATGCCTCTAGGTTGCCAAAATCGAATCCTTGTTTGTTGAGCGTTGTTTGGTGAGTGTAAGCTTTAAAAAGAAGATTCCGATGGGAGATCATGTCTTTGCTTAGCTTCGAGGTAAACTCCGTCTCTTTTTACATTCCAGCACTGTTTTACCTTCTAGCTTATACCTTGATGAGTTTTCCAAAGTGTTTATTAAGCATTTTCTTAAAAGTGTTAATGTTTTCAAAAGATCTCTTAAAGTTTCATTGTGTTGAGATTTCTTACGTTGCATGTGCTTATTTGTTAGCTTAGAAAAGGCTTAGAGATCTAGAAATGTTATAGGAAGTAAATGATGTCTGAAAACTTAGAGGTGTGCTTAACTCACTGAGCGGACGTACGCAATCGGGGCCGGACATACGGTCATGGAGTAGAGCACCAGTTTAAGCTTCGATCGTGCATAGTTTAGCTTAGCCATCTTATGGTTAAATACATTTTAATTAGTATAACGGTGTGTTGCATTCCATTATAGCAGGATTTAGCTTGGTTGGAGGATTCGCTCGAGTGCGCGAGGTAAGTGAATCTTTACAACCTTTTTACTTAAAACGTGGGATATGTCAGTTGATTGAGCACGAGTATGATATAAGCATGACTACTTTTATAATTACTTGGTAAATTGTATTATGAATTGATTGATAAGATGCATCATATGACATGGTACGCTAGTACATGCGGTATGAACGGCCATGAGCATACTATATAAACTTGATAATATGGTCAAATGTGTGTTGTGTTATATGGACTTTGGATCCAATAGTTGTTCATGGTCCGCCCAGCCTTAACGGGCGGTCACTACATGATGGACATCATTAGCGGTGTGAGCCACCCGAGGTTGGACTTGGTTGTGCCGCTAGTGTTATGTACGGTAGCGTGCAATGACTAGGACACCAGCATTATACTACAGGTCCCTCGGGATAGCGCCAACCCTGCTGAGAATGAGTAATATCTCGAATAGACCATATATGATAGTTATGACCTATAATTAGCACTATTCTTTCTGCATTAAAAGTATCTAGGTAATTGCCACTGGTAATACACCGTAATCTTTAAAAACCCCAAAACTCTAATGAATGATGTATTAACGAAGACAATGCCCCTTTTTATCTTACTCAAAACTGCACGTTTATTTCTGCTAAATTGGGCTCATGTCATACCCATGTTGTAAGGTTTACTTACTAAGTCATTAGACTTATGCTGTTATTATTTTCTAGGAAACTTGACTCGACACTCTGGGAGTGGCATGGCTGCTGCTTCTTGTGTGGTTTAGGATTTGCCCATTTTTACAGGTTTGTCATTATTGTTGCTTAGTTGATCTATGTTCTTACTTGATGAATTATAGTAACTCAAATTTATTCATCTTTCCATGCATTTACTCTCATGATGTTAGAGGTGTGATTTCTTGTCTAGTCAAAAGTTGACAAAAACGGTGTAATTGCTAGTGACTCTACCAAATTAGCCTAAGCTGATTTTGGGGGCGTTATAGATCATCCCCTGCATATCAAAGAAAATTCAACTTGGTTGTGCGCGGCATATTCATACGGTGAGATATTGACCCTTGGTCATTGTTGTCTTTCTGTGTCGAGGCATGAGTTTAGAAAATTAATTCCCTAAGCTCACAGAATCACTCCTCCATCTTTGACTCTGTAATCACCTTTTGCATTGCTTCTTTCAGCTCCAGAACATCGGCTTCTAATTTCTCAATATGATCTTTGTTGGTAGGCATATATGTGATACCACATTGATGGAACCACATAACTAATAACAGAAATATATTGTTGTAATGACTCCTTTTGGATAGGAGATACCACAATAGCTCCTTTCGGGTAGGAGATAAATCACAAAAAAACTTTTGCTTAAATATTTTCTTAATAATTTGACATATATGCTACAACCCTTGCTTATACTAAAGGAATACTACTTAAAGGTGAACTAGTAAAACAAAATAACATAGGACTCACATAGGACTTAATTAGAAGACTAATACAAAAGAAAGAAGGAAAGGTGTGTTGTAGTAGGACGAGGCTTCTAGACCGACTATGACTTCCATTTGGTCTTTGGCTTTATTGTACGTGAACTTTCTTGGACTTGTGGTGAGCAAAATTCTATCAAATAAGCTGTGTGGATTTGTTACAACTTACAAGGGTGGTGGAGTGCCCTCCCAAACTCATTCCCACCATTGCCGCTGATTCTACACTGTTAGTTTTGCTAAAAAATCCAGCATACACAACCTGGTATCACCAAGATAAAATAGTGCTCAGTGCACTTATATCTACTCTCACAGAAGGCGTTTTATCCCATGTTGTGGGAATCAATACCTCACATGTTGTGTGGTTACTCCTTGAAAAATTATTTGCTTCGGAAGCCAAAGCCCGTGTCATGCAAACTCGCCTTCTTTCGACCACAACAAAGAAAGGTAGCCTCTCTGTGGTTGACTATTCATGCAAGCTGATGTAGTTTAGGATGACCTATCATATCTATTAGTCTTTTATTTAAATTAGGTTTATTTGTTAGTATTTTATTTTATCTTATCTTTCAGTCTTTTATTTAAATTAGGTTTATTTGTTAGTCTTTTAATTGGTTTAGTTTTCTTTCGTAGACTTCTAAATTGACTTTATTTCATTGTTATCTTAGGACTAAGAGTCTTGGGGCTATAAATAAATGCTTAGAGCCCTGAGAATGCAGTTGTTGTTTATTTATTCATATTGATTAATGAGAATACTCAGAGTTGAGTTTATTCCTCTTTTTCCTTTAAAATGCTAGAGAGTATCTAGATTTTCAAGAAGAGTTCTTAGATCATTGATAGTCTCAAGATCTAGAATTAGTTATCCTCTACGTATTTGTTGTTCTTCGCTGCAGCCCACTAAGTCACGCTGCATCAGTTGGTATCAGAGCTCAGTTTTCTTTCCATGAATGGGGAGGGCCAACTGTCTAGCAGACATGAACGAGGTGTATGTGCACATGAAGACAACACGTAAGGAGCAACCGGCGATTCGTTTGCGGCACATGGAGGAGAAATTTGGTGGTCTAACCGTGCCTAAAAAGGGGTGTGCGCGCACCCAACACGGGGTCCCTACCAATCAATTAGCTGACATGGATGGTCCAAACGTTCGTCGTCGTCAACCAAGACCGCGTTACGCGGGGGCGGAAGACAAACTTATCGCTGAAACTCGACGACACATGGAGGAGCAATTCACGTTTTTGGGGGATCAAATCAGAGCCCTCACTACCCAATTTTTCAACATGGGTGGTCACAATGGGGATGGATCTGGAGACCCTTCTGCAGAGCGCGGAACGTACGGACGTCAGCACCATACGCAAGCTCATGCCAATCAATGGGAAAACGGATTCAAACTCAATATTCCGAAATTCCAAGGGGATCTACAACCTGAAGAATTTTTGGATTGGGTGTTGGCTGTTGAAGAGATTTTTGAATTCAACGGGGTACCCGATGAACGACAAGTCTCTTTGGTGGTACACACATTCCGGGGAAGAGTTGCTGTGTGGTGGCAACAACTGAAGCAAAGTAGAGTGCGGCAAGGCCAATTGAAGATCAATAGTTGGGAGAAACTATTGAAAAAGATGCGAGTCGCTTTCTTGTCCTATAAGTATACCATGGGTCGACAGTCACAAAATTGGAGACAAGGTCTGTGACTGTGACAAAGAAAAAAGAAAATTTCTACAAAAAAGAGATATTTAGGGAAACATGGAGTGAAGTGAAGAGTCCAAGACATGCCAATTGGGCTCCTACTTGCCAACTTCAAATCCATAAACCAAATTCATATTCTGTGGAGGAGGAAATAGAATCTGTGGATAGAGAGTTTCAAGAATCCGAATTCATTGATGAAGAATTTGAGCATGAATGTATTAAAGAAGAAGATCCTTCACAAGGGTTTGTAGATTGGGATTCTCCACCAACCTACGATGATGATGTCAATGAGAAAGATCCAATTAAAGAACCTTTGGCATCCAACCTAGAGGAAGAATACGAAGAAGATGGGTTTTTTCCCATGTTTGGCGGCCTCTACACAGATGAAGATGACCAATTGGAAGATAAAGAGCCCACGGATGACTTCACCGATTATGAAGAAGATGACCAAGGGGAAGAAGAAGAGCCCATGGGTGACATCGCCAATTATGAAGAGGGTGATGACGGCCTTTCAGATGGGGTGCCTAATTATAATGAAGAAGAGGTTGAGTATATTGATTTCCTTGGTGTTGAAGATATTTTAAATTCTCCTAATAATGATCTTGGTGAATTTTATGCGGATGAGGAAAATTATATGTTCACAAGGGAAATAATGGCTAATCCATTCTTGAGTATTTTCATGGCACGTGGAAGGGAAAAGGAACAAGAAAAGTATGGCAAAGTCGAATATTTGCCAAGTGATGTACGGGGCTTTAATGACAAACATAGAGGTATGCCGATGATGAAGAGCATCACATTTATTATGGCGTGTTGTCTTATCTTGATCTTGAGGAAGGGCGAGTGGAATGAGTTGACTGGGCATCCGAAAGACCGTGGAAAGAATCAACCGAATTCGAGGACGAATTCTCTCAAACCTGGGGAGGATGATGTAGATTAGGATGACCTATCATATCTATTAGTCTTTTATTTAAATTAGGTTTATTTGTTAGTATTTTACTTTATCTTATCTTTCAGTCTTTTATTTAAATTAGGTTTCTTTGTTAGTCTTTTAATTGGTTTAGTTTTCTTTCGTAGACTTATAAATTGACTTTATTTCATTGTTATCTTAGGACTAAGAGTCTTGGGGCTATAAATAAATGCTTAGAGCCCTGAGAATGCAGTTGTTGTTTATTTATTCATATTGATTAATGAGAATACTCAGAGTTGAGTTTATTCCTCTTTTTCCTTCAAAATGCTAGAGAGTATCTAGATTTTCAAGAAGAGTTCTTAGATCATTGATAGTCTCAAGATCTAGAATTAGTTATCCGCTGCGTATTTGTTGTTCTTCGTTGCAGCCCACTAAGTCACGCTGCATCACAAGCCCAACGCTTGTCCAATCTTTTAGCAGCTGTTGAAGATCCAATTAAGGATTTAGATCTGGTATGTTACATACTTGGAGGACTCATTGCCGAATTTGACTTATTGGTTGCCTCTCTCACAACCCGTCTAGAGCCTATCAAATTGGAGACCTGTATGCGCACTTGTCACTTTTGAGCAAAGACTTGAACAATCCTGTTCCAAATCTGGCCAATTCCTCAATCCACGTAGCTTAACGCCAGATCAACACTCATGGCAAGCCCCACCGCCAATTCTCTCTCTCCAATGGTCCCTCTAGTGGATGTGGCCGTGGCAAGGGACATGGTGGCCGTGCTCCCTCATCTTCCTTCTTTGGTTTTTCCAATAGACCCACGTGCCAGTTGTGCCTCAAAGTTGGTCACACTACCAAGTGCTACCGCAGGTTTGACCATGCCTACCAAGTGCCTTCTCCATCTCCAGCCTCACTATTAATCAACCTTTTCCGGATATGAATTATCAATTGAAGGCAAACATGTCCTCACACCCATCGTCAAAATGGGAGTGTTGAACACAAGTATCGTCATATTGTTGATACTGGTTTAGCCCTTCTTTCTCACTCCAAAGTACCATTTCAATTTTGGGATCAAGCATTTGATACAACTACTTTCCTCATCAATCGTTTGCCATCATCCATCAATAGGCAAAAATCACCATTTGAATTATTATTTGGTGAAAATCCTAATTATAAATTTCTCAAATTTTTTGGTTGTAAGTGCTTTCCCTTCCCTATGTGTAGGGAATATGTCTAAAAAAATCGCAAAAAACATCCCACAACAGACTTCCTATATGGTTCCTTAAACTATTAGATGCTATAATTAATAGAACCTAATGTATAGATTCCACTAGTACTGTAGCAATCCTTATGATTATTAAATACAAAAAAAAAGCATTCTCTCTCCTATCTCATCTCACATCTCTCGTCTCTCTCTCTCGCCTCTCTTTCTCTCTCTCGCACCTCACCAACATAGAAACAACGCCATCAACCCTGCAACCAAAAACGTAACAAATCGAAAGCAAACCCAGATTATTCAACACATATACCAAAACCTCAAACAAAACCCACAAAAGATTACTACCCCTACCACACAAAAATGCACAAGCATTCATCAATCGCCATAAACAATCAGAAACCTAGGCACCCACAACACCTGCCCACCAAGAACCATGAAAGCCACACTAAATCCATAAACCTATATAGGCAAACCTCTAAACAATCAACAAAAAGAGCGACAGAGATTGATCCACTACCTTCTTTGCCTTCAATTGCAACAAAGAAGAAACCTAAAAGAGCCTAGATGAGAAACCAAAGCCATGACAGCAAGAGAAGAGAGCAGTTGAACAGAAAAAGAGAAAGACTTTTATCAAGTTGGGTGAAAGAAACCCAGAAATCGCAGAAACTGATTAAATGAAAGAAACCTAGAAACCATATGGTTGGTTGTTCCTCTTGATCTCTCACATTCGGCACAACGAGAGAGAGAAGGGAGACAGATAGGGAGATCGAGAGATCGAGTGAGATCGAGAAAGGGAGAGAGGTGCGGCTGGAGGGGAAAGGAAGAAGCCGGAGATGAGATGAGAGAAAAAGTATAAATTAAAGGAAAAAAATATAAAAAAGTAAAATAAAAAATAATATTTTAATGATATAAGGAAGCTATTGGAGTATATATTGACATAAGGAAACAAAAAGTAGTTTGGATATTTAAACTTAGGGAATATGATCGGGTAGTTACTGGGAATGCTCTAAGACAAACAAATTCTCTTTTCGTTCTTTCTTGGGATACAACAAACCCCACACTAGTTAAAAATGTCTTGATATTCTCATTGGAAAATATATATTAATGCCAGACATGTTATCTTCAACGAGTCAGTGTTTGCCTGCCAAAATTTTCCTCTTTTTTCTCTCCCCCCAAACTGACCCCATGCCCACCCGTGATTCCCTCATCACATTTACGTCGGATGAAATAAAACGACTAAAGTTTAACCTATTAACATTGTTGTTGTTAAGCGAAGACAATTTTACGTCGTTTGTCAATAAAGTACGTAAAAAAATTTTAATTCAATGTCGTTAACCTTAAACAATGTGAAGCAAAACGACCACAACACCCAGTTTTTTAGTAGTGAATTATATGCAAAGGAGTGAAAACATAGGATTTTTCTTTTATTCTATTAATATTAATCATTATAAGTGCATCATTAACTAAGAATCATCATATTTATAAATAGAGAGCATCTCCTATACGGTCAAGGCAGAAACCCCATGGTTTCTGCCTTCCACTCAAATTTTGACACCTCATATTATTAAGAAAAATACACAAATGTAAAATAAAATCAAGACACACAATCATTTAATCAACCAACCAAATCAACCCAGACGCCGCCACTTGCCGCCGCCCACCGCCCACCTCCGGCGAGCAGAAGCCGTCGCCCACCGCTCTCTCCGGCGACTTTTCCGACGAAAAAAAAAAAAAAAAGATCCGGCCACTGGGGGTGGCCGCGATCCACCCCTACGGCCAGGGGGAGAGAGATCCGGCCACCCCTAGTGGCCATTTTTGTCTCCGGCGAATCCAAAAAAAATTCGGAAAACCCAAAACAAAATCCGGCCAGCCTAAAAAATCGTTTCTAATGCCTCAAAAATCGATTCTAATGCCACAAAACTCGTTTCTAATGCCTCAAAACTAAAACCTAGGAGGAAAAGTTAACCCTTTTGGGATTTTATCATCCTAAAACCAAGAAAAAACCAAACCCACGGCCGGCGAGACCCAGCCGTGGGTCTCAGTGGCCGGTCGTCGACTTGTTGCGAGGTGGATCACCGCGAGGTGTCTGGGTAGAGCGACAGCGAGGGACGGCGACAACGAGGTGAGGCTGCGAGACCCACGGCCGGAAAAACAAAAAAAAAAACAAACAAACAAACCGTGGGTCTGTCGGCGAGACCCAGTGGCGATCTTTGGGCCGTGAAGCTCTATGCCGTGGGTCTCTCGCAGACCCACGTTCTCCTCTTTCTCTTCATCCCTTTTCTTTCTTCTGCTGCCCTCTTTTCTTTCTTCTGCTGCCAGATATATTTTTGTTGGGTGCATTTTTTTTACTTTATGTGAGGTGTCGGTCTGTCATTGGGGGGCTGAAAACCCCCCCTTTACACACCATCTGAATTGAAGTTATTCCCTTATAAATATAGGTTCTGCCATAATTTCTCGTCATTATAGGGTTTTTGTTTTTTTGTTTTGTTTTTGTTTTTGTTTTTGTGTTAAAATTAATTTAATTGCTTATATTTTTAAATTTGATTAAATAGAACTGAAACTATTTAGAAAAAGCCATAGTCATGTCACTCACATCTGATCTATCACTCAAAAAACGACCAAAAGGTAATTAGGAACGAAGTGCAGCAATCGATGTACTTTTAAACAAAAAAATTATGAAACATTTAATAATTTATGCAAAATATTCTAAAGCACCGTACCCATCAATTGATTACCAAACGATTTTTATTAATACAAAGAGATACATTATTTCAGTCGACCGGGAACATCAAGAGCAAACTGAGAAGATATCAAAAACAACAAACACAATTATTAGAAGGCCTTAAGATAGTATTGGCCAGACAGATCGATGACATACACATGCATGCAACAATCAAGCAGCCAAGCAGGTAGCTTTAGTTGTAAGCATCAGGATTTGCCAAGAGGTAGCCTTCAACAGCCTTGAACACCCCCGTGGCCTTTTCATCTTCAGCCTTGATTTGCTCTTCATTGATCTCAGCGTGATCTTTTGTATAATACTTGCCGGTGCTCTTGAAGATGGTTCCTCCGCCAGGGGAAGCCACCAACTTGGTCTCGTATGAGACTTTCTCGAGTTTCTCCGACAAAGGACCACCTTCAACCACGCTGTAATTGTATGTGAAGTTTTCCTTGTCTAGCACATCAACCTTGTGCTTCAAAAATTTTATGTGGCCGCCTGCAAAAAACAGACAACACTAGCTCGATCATTAATATATATATATATAAGCACATTTATATATAATGCTAATCAAAGACACTTTGGCTTTAGGAATTGGAATAAGTTTATATATAGTATACTAGCCTTCATAAAACGTAAACTTTTTGATGGTTCCAGGCCCGCCATGGCCTTCAAGGATTTCCACGTTCAGGTCATTTATGCCGTGCTTGTAAATCTTGGGGACAAGGTTGTCGGCATCAAGGACGAAGGCCTTGAACAACTTCGATGGAGGGAGGGGGGAGGTGACCTCATTCTCATATGTGAAAACACCCATGATGATATCTAGGAAGATGATCAAAAGGAAGAAGAAGAAGAAGAGGAAGGCGGTTTTCTGTTTGTGGAGATGTGAGATACTAGCCTACCAGGGTGCTATTTATAGTCATGCGTCATTGAGGTTTTCTTTTCCTGAAATTGTCATTGAGATGCGATTTGTGATTGTATTACTGGGTCTCTCCGACAGTCCGACGTGATGGATAACTTTTTATATGTCATAAATAAATAATAGGGTACTTGATTAATCGAAGACTAATGCACATTCGAACATGGACATAAATAAATATTGGGTGATCTAGTTATAATTATCTAGTCATATTTACATGTCTTTTTGGAAAAAGAGATCCTCTTCATTCATAAATGAAAAAGAATACAAGAGTCAAAAAGAGCATTAAGCTCTAAAAGAACAGTATTAGCAATACATGCAGGAGTGTGTCCTCCATCCAAATGTAATCCATGCTATACTTGGTCGCCTCCTTCACCAAATCATGTGATGCTACATTTGCTTCTTGTCAGACATGGCATATTCTCCATTGCCGAAGGGCCCTCAGAACTATTTTGGTGTCCGTCCTCCAAAATTTGTCCAAACCTAAGCCAATTTTGCTCGGTCATGGCATATTTACATGTCTTAAGAGAACATAATTGATTACAATATTGAGAATCATGAGCACAAAAAACAAACAAAAGTAAGTGAAACTTAATTAGATATATATATATATAGCTAAGAGTTTCAAATTTTTGTAAATACGTACAATTTAGTTAATAGATGATCAACGAATAATTACAATTTGATTATATTTTTATTTCCACTAGAAAATAACATGTTATAGCAACCCAAATTGCTCCAAGAATATTTTAATTAGCAAGATAAAGTGACGGTGTTTTATTTTTTAAATTTTAATATTTAGGTATTCTTTGGTCTCTAGATGGTTGTGATGGATCATGGATGCCAAAATGGAGAAGAAAAAACCCCAGAAATACTACCAAACTAAATATCATAAATGTGCCTTGTGATCTGCCAACTTGCATAAGTTGACCCAGATTTTTTTATTTTTTTTATTTTTTTTCAAGCATTGGTTGTCCGAGTAAAAACTAATCTTTACAAGTAATGAAATGCAATCACCCACTGTTTATTCACTTAAATATGAGAAGATTAAACACAAGAAATTTGTTTATGGAATATTCTAAGTTTGTTGAGGCAAAATTTTGGACGATTGGACGGGTGACAGGCCACCTGCGAAAAAAGGAAAAAGCTTACCAAAAAACCGTCGGGAAGAACAAAATAAAATAAAGATAAAATTCCATGCATGTTAATTTAGGGTCTCACTGTATAATGATATATAGGAATTGCACAAAAAAGGAATTCGGAAGAAGATTAACATAGAAATGAAAAAAAAAAAAAAAAAAGAAGAAGAAGAAGAAGAAAGAAGAAGAAGAAGAAGAAGAAAGATTACGTCACATTGTCCAGAGTGAAGGGAAATTTGGTGGAATCTCACCCCCGAGAAGATAAAGAAATGAAGGAAAATTTGGTGGAGTCTCACTACGAAAAAAAAAAGAAAAAAAAAAAAGAAAGAAAAAGGAAGAGAAGTCACTACTCAAAAAACATATTTATTTATTCATTAACCCTATCTCTATTGAAGTACGAAAGCATATTTAAATTGATTACCAACCAAAAACCCTAAACCTAAATTGACAGACTTTCGGCCCAGTCCATTGCTGGACAATTGGGTTTTGCTGGAGGCAAGATTGGATCCCAAATATTACGCTAACGTATTAATTGTTGGGCTATCAGGGTTTGAGTGATCAGAATGGAGTGTGAACGAACAAATAATTATCATTGCTGGCAGTTAAGTTTGCTTCTTCTTTTGGCTGCCATTCTCTTTGTTATGGTGTTTCCTTCATTGTGATTCTAGCCGTCAATAAGGTTTTTCTTTCTACTAATTGGTCTTTTGCTCTAATCATTGAAGATATCCACTCGCAGCTCTATGGTTTTTCGACTTGGACAATAGTGAAGACCTCCTGTAGTGCTAGGTTTAGAACACATCATCTTGCTAAATGATCCACTTTCAACCGTATCTTTGGAAGCATTCTTATGTTTTGTTCTTTTTGTTTTTCTT
Source organism: Carpinus fangiana (assembly GCA_006937295.1). Classification (NCBI taxonomy): domain Eukaryota; kingdom Viridiplantae; phylum Streptophyta; class Magnoliopsida; order Fagales; family Betulaceae; genus Carpinus; species Carpinus fangiana. The sequence continues at coordinate 25,905,710 of CM017326.1, forward strand.
CGGTTAGGATCAATTGTGGGAAAGACCCACCTTTGTAATTCCCCTTTTCTCCCTCTCCCGCTTTGATTAGAAAAAATAAAAATAAAAAAATTACAATTTGATCATATATATTGATGGTTCCACTAGAAAATAACATGTTAGAGCAACCCAAATTGCTCCAATATTATTTTAATTAGCAAGATAAAGTTACGATCTTTTATTTTTAAATTTTAATATTTAATCTCTTTGGTCTCTGTATCTAGTTGGTTGTGATGGAAGTAGGGGTGTTAAGAGAGCAAGCCGCTTGCTCGGGCTCGGCTCGCATAAGCTCAGCTCGTGTTCAACTTGAATATTAAATAAAGCGTTTTGTGAACACAAATCCTGCCTCGAACATTAAACGAAGTAAGCTCGGCTCGACTCGGCTAAGCTCATGAGCAGCTCGTATAAGATTCGAATTGGTAGTTGTTTACATAATTGCTTATATATATTAATATTAAAAATTGATTTTTTTTTTTCTAATAGCATCCCTTTATTATAAAATGACGTATATCTTTTCTCTTCGAAGCTAAGTGTCTTGCTGTATTGACTTAAGGTTCATACTCGACTAGTTAGACTAAGCAAATGCTCATATGCAAGCTGGCTTCTTGAGCTGTTTAAGAGTACTTGAAATTTAAATTTATAATAAAAAATTAAATTAATAAAAATAAAAATTAAATTAAATATAAGAGTTAGCTCACGAACTGGCTTGACTCAGTTCGACTTATTATAAGCTCGAGCTCAAGCTCGATTTTTTGGCTCGTCCTTAAGCTCAGCATGAATCAGATGAAATTCTGCAGCTACAACAGCTTCAATACTGCTGTTGTGATGGTCTTTGGAACTACGCTCGATTGCCTAAGGATGTGCGCTCGATCGCACTCGGCCTGCAATCGATCGCTCTAACAGGAACTCTTCCGCTGCAGAACTAGAACAACATGGAAAAACAAAGAAACATAAAATCTTTTTTTTTTTTTTTCTAAAACAAAAACAGAATTGAAATTAAACAAAACAATTCTAAAACAAAACTAAAATAAAAACAGAATTGAAATAAAAATAAAATAAAATAAAAACTAAAACTAAACTAAATGAAAACAATATATTCTAAACAGAATTTAACGCAATCCCCGCAAACGGTGCCAAAAACTTGTTGTAAAATTATCTACCTAAATTAATAGGTAAATAATTGCAGTTTTACTTGTAAGTGCACAAGGTCAATGTCATAGCATAATGTGCAAGTGCAAGTTCGATCTCACAGGGATTGGTAAATTTTGATTAGAATTAATTTCGCAATGTAAAATAAGAGAGAAAAATTAAGTTCTGTTTTGATAATTATAAAAAGGTAGGGCTGTGATATCCACCACTAATCATGCTTACACAATAAAACAATATGTCAGTGCTTTAATTACATTATGACTACCTAATGTTTGCCAACCTAAGGGCATGGTATATACTTCTTAAGCTATTCGTTTCCCTAAGCAACAAGTTAGGCATGATGTATACTCTAACTATTTTCTTTCTTAAAGAATTTAGCATGATATATACTAAGTTGCTCTTTAAGAAAATATAAAAACTGTGAAAACCGACAAACACATGAGACCTAGGACATGGTATATACTTCCGGTTTCCCATGTTGATTAACCCAAGAACCTGACGTGGGTTGCTTTTGTTACTTTGATTAAACCCAGGACTCGGCCATCCAAATTGATTTAATTAACATGTCCATACCACATGCATATGTTGATCAGGCAAACACATATGAAGAATTCAAGAAAATATGAATTAATCAAGTTAAGCAACATAATGCAATTATCGAAAAGGCGCCAATATTAAATTACTAAGTAAACATGACTAGGGCTTCAATCTAGCCTTACTAAGAGGTTTAGTTACACATGAGTTTGATGCTAATCATCTTCATAAAATAAAATAAAAGGGAAAAGAATAAACCCAAAAAATCGCTTCCTCGAGAGCCGTAAATTCTTCTCCAAAATCATGTGTGTGTTTTTTTGTGTATACAAGCCTATTTATAGAGTCTAAGGAAACCCTAGAAACCCTAAAAATCGTAGGGTTTAGTCCTAGTGCAACTAGGACTAACAAAAATCCTAATAAAATAAAACTCTCCAAAATAGGGCTGCGGCTGACTTGATCTTCACGCATAGGTGTGCTCGATCGCAGGCCATGTGCGTTCGATCGCAACTGCAATCGATCTTCCTTCTTGCGCGCGCGACCGCAGGTGCGCTCGTTCCTTAGCTTTGGCACTTGAGCCGTTGAGCGCTAGTGCGCTTGATTCCAGGTCCCCTGCGCTCGGTCGCTCTGGCAGAGTTTTAGCTTTTCCCAACTTTTGTCCTTTAAGTCCAATATTTATAGAAACGCTTACTTTTCTTCTAAAGACCTATAAAACACAAAAAACATAAAAAGAAAATAAAATAGAATGAAATAACACAAACTAAGAGCTTAACATATATAAATTAAGGGGCTTAAATATGAATATTTAAGCACTTATCACATGCTCACCCGTGATTCCCTCATCACATTTAAGTCAGATGAAATAAAACGAATAAAGTTTAACCTATTAACGTTGTTGTTGTTAAGCGATGACAATTTTACGTCGTTTGTCAATAAAGTACGTAAAAAAATTAATTCAATGTCGTTAACCCTGAACAACATGAAGCAAAATGACTACAACACCCGGTTTTTTAGTAGTGAATTATATGCAAAGGAGTGAAAACATAGGATTTTTCTTTTATTCTATTAATATTAGTCATTACAAGTACATCATTAACTAAGAATCATCATATTTATAAATATAGGTTCTGCCATAATTTCTCGTCATTATAGGGTGTTTTTTTTTTTTTTTTTAAATTAATTTAATTGTTTATATTTTTAAATTTGGTTAAGTAGAACTGAAACAATTTAGAAAAAGTCATGGTCATGCCACTCACATTTGAGCCATCGATCACTCAAAAAACGACCAAAAGGTAATTACGAACGAAGTGTAGCATCGACGTACTTTTCACAAAAAATTATGAAACATTTAATAATTTATGCAAAATATTCTAAAGTACCGTACCCATCAATTGATTACCGAACGATTTTTATTAATACAAAGAGATACATTATTTCAATCGACTGGGAACATCGAAAGCAAACTGAGAAGATATCAAAAACAACAAACACAATTATTAGAAGGCCTTAAGATAGTTTTGACCAGATCGACAGATCGATGAGATACCCATGCATGCAACAATCAAGCAGCCAAGCAGGTAGCTTTAGTTGTAAGCATCAGGATTTGCCAAGAGGTAGCCTTCAACAGCCTTGAACACCCCCGTGGCCTTTTCATCTTCAGCCTTGATTTGCTCTTCATTGATCTCAGCGTGATCTTTTGTATAATACTTGCCGGTGCTCTTGAAGATGGTTCCTCCGCCAGGGGAAGCCACCAACTTGGTCTCGTATGAGACTTTCTCGAGTTTCTCCGACAAAGGACCACCTTCAACCACGCTGTAATTGTATGTGAAGTTTTCCTTGTCTAGCACATCAACCTTGTGCTTCAAAAATTTTATGTGGCCGCCTGCAAAAAACAGACAACACTAGCTCGTTAATATATATATAAGCACATTTATATATAATGCTAATCAAAGACACTTTGGCTTTAGGAATTGGAATAAGTTTATATATAGTATACTAGCCTTCATAAAACGTAAACTTTTTGATGGTTCCAGGCCCGCCATGGCCTTCAAGGATTTCCACGTTCAGGTCATTTATGCCGTGCTTGTAAATCTTGGGGACAAGGTTGTCGGCATCAAGGACGAAGGCCTTGAACAACTTCGATGGAGGGAGGGGGGAGGTGACCTCATTCTCATATGTGAAAACACCCATGATGATATCTAGGAAGATGATCAAAAGGAAGAAGAAGAAGAAGAGGAAGGCGGTTTTCTGTTTGTGGAGATGTGAGAAACTAGCCTACCAGGGTGCTATTTATAGTCATGCGTCATTGAGGTTTTCTTTTCCTGAAATTGTCATTGAGATGCGATTTGTGATTGTATTACTGGGTCTCTCCGACAGTCCGACGTGATGGATAACTTTTTATATGTCATAAATAAATAATAGGGTACTTAATAATTAGTCGAAGAATAATGCACATTCGAACATGGACATAAATAAATATTAGGTGATCTAATTATAATTATCTAGTCATTTTTACATATCTTTTTGGAAAAATAGAGATACTCTTCATTTATAAATGATAAAGAATATAGAGCCAAGCTCTTACAAAGAAAAAGCAGTAGGCTCTAAAAGAACAGTATTAACAATACATGCAGGAGTGTCCTTCATCTAAATGTAATCCATGGTATACTTGGTCGCCTCTTTTGCCAAACCATGTGCTATTGCGTTTGCTTCTCGTCGGACATGGCATATTCTCCATTGCCGAAGGGCCATCAGAACTAGTTTGGTGTACTCCACAATTTGCCCAAACCTAAGCCAATTTTGCTCGGACATGGCATATTTACATATCTTAAGAGAACATAATTGATTACAATATTGAGAATCATGAGCAGAAATAACAAACAAAAGTGAGTGAAACTTATATATATATAGCTAAGAGTTTCAAATTTTTGTAAATACGTACAATTTAGTTAACAGATGATCAATGAATACTTACAATTTGATCATATTGTTATTTCTAGCTCTAGGTATTCGTCATATCAGTCTGGTTAATAGGGTTACCGATTAATCGACCGATAATCTATCGGTTAACCGATTATTAACTGTTAACTGACCGATAAGCCATTATACCAAAAGTTATCGGTTGTATCGGTAACTGGTTAAGCCGGTTTTCATGGGCTTTTGGGCTTTTTTTTTTGCTTGGTTTTCTTCTTCTTTGGTGCAGAACACTTGGGACTTGGGATTTGTCAACTCAAGCAACAATTTGCGAATTCAAACAAATGAAACGGACCCAGTTCACAATTAATCACCAAAATGAGAAATTCCTTGCAGTCTTTCCCAGAAATGAATTAGACCCAATTCAAAATTATACCCAAATGGCACAAGAGAACACTCAGAACAGCATCTAAGACACAGTTTTGACACCAATCAGAGACAGAAGAAGAGGATCCGGGGTGGGCCCAAAGCAAGGATCCAAGAGGCCAAGAAATCTCACCTTCTCCTTCTTTTGCTTCTTCTGTAATCCTCCAAAAGACCAAGAGCAAGATTGCACACCAAAAGAGCCTCAGGCACTACCTGTATGTCCTCTCTCTCTCTCTCTCTCTCTCTCTCTCTTTGTACAAGTTGAAAAATAACAAAAGATCCTTGTGATCCAATCCAGATTAGACAAAACCCAAGAACATGCATGTGGGTGTTTGAAACAAAATTCTAAAATTTCTAAAAAATAAAATAAGGGAAAAGAATAACAAGAGTTGAGGAATCTGATAATGAAATGGAAACGAAAAATGTAAAGAGAAAACTCAGAATCACGAACTCTGAGTCTACTCAGCCATACCTGTTTGGTTGTTGAGAAAAAAATGCAGGAATAGAAAAAATGGGTCATATGTGTATATATATATATATATTCTCGTACTTGTATTAATCGCTACAGAGAACTGAAGGAATAGTATCAACCAAAACCACGTCGTTTTGGTTTCAACCAAAATTATATAACTATAAAAATTAAAAAATTAAAAATACTTATCGGTCATATATATATCGGTTAACCAATAATAAATTATTAACCGACCGATTACCGACCGATAAGCTTATCGGTATAAATTTTTTAACCGATTACCGACAGATAACTATCGGTTTGGTTAATATCGATAATCGGTCGGTTAATCGATAACTGGTTAATTTGCCCACCCCTAGTTATTTCCACTAGAAAATAACATGTTATAGCAACCCAAATTGCTCCAAGAATATTTTAATTAGCAAGATAAAGTGACGGTGTTTTATTTTTTAAATTTTAACATTTAGGTATTCTTTGGTCTCTAGTTGGTTGTGATGGATCATGGATGCCAAAACGGAGAAGAAAAAACCCCAGAAATACGACCAAACTAAATAACATAAATGTGCCTTGTGATCTGCCAACTTGTAAAAGTTGACCCAGTTTTTTTTTTTTTTTTTTTTTTTCAAGCATTGGTTGTCCGAGCAAAAACTAATCTTTACAACTAATCAAATGCAATCACCCACTATTTATTCACTTAAATATGAGAAGATTAAACACAAGAAATTTGTTTATGGAATATTCTAAGTCGTTTGTCCAAAATTTTGGACGATCGGACGAGGTGACGGGCCCCCTGCCAAAGAAGGAAAAAGCTTACCAAAAAACCGTTAGCCCCAATGATGCAGGACAAGGGAAGAAGAAAACAAAATAAAGATAAAATTTCATGTTAATTTAGTGTCTCACTGAATAATGAAAGGAAATATTGCACAAAAAAGGAATTCAGAAGAAGATTAACATAGAAATGAAAAAAGAAAAAAGATTACGTCACACTGTCCAGAGTGGAGAAAAATTTGGTGGAATCCCACCCCCGAGAAGAATAAAGAAACGAAGGAAAATTGGTGGAGTCTCACTACAAAAAAATAAATAAATAAATAAAATGGAAGAGAAGTCACAACTCAAAAGAACAATTTTATTTATTCACAACCAAAAACCCTAAACCTAAATTGACAAACTTTCGGCCCAATCCATTGTTGGACAATTGGGTTTTGCTAGAGGCAAGATTGGATCCCGAATATTACACTAATGTATTAATTGTTGGGCAATCAGGGTTTGAGTGATCGGATTGGAGTGTGAACAAACGAATAATTATCATTGCCGCTGTGTCCAAAAAATTGCCCTTGCTTGAAGTTAATGCTGGTAAAGCTCAAGCTGCTTTGCTGGTAGTTCAATTTGCTTCCTCTTTTGGCTGCCATTCTTTTTGTTAGGGTGATTCCCTCACTGTGATCCTAGCCATCAACAAGGTTTCTCTTTTTACTGATTGGTCTTTTGCTTTAATTATTGGAGATATCAACTCGTAGTTCCATGGTTTTTTGACTTGGACAACAGTGAAGACCTAAGTTTAAATCACATCATTTTGCTAAATGAGGCGCTTCCAACCATATCTTTGGAAGCGTTCTTATGTCTTGTTCTTTTTTTCTTCAGTTAGGATCAATTATAAGAAAGATCCGCCTTTGTAATTCCCCTTTTTCTCCCTCTCCCGCTTTGATTAGGAAAAAATAAATAAAAAATTTCAATTTGATCATATATATTGATGGTCCCACTAGAAAATAACATGTTAGAACAACCCAAATTGCTCCAATATTTTTTTAATTAGCAAGATAAAGTTACGGTGTTTTATTTTTAAATTTTAATATTTAATCTCTTTGGTCTCTGTATTTTTTTTTTTTTTGACATGTCCACACAAGAGGGGGGAGTGGGGATTTGAACTAGTGACTTCTGCTTCACTAGGCGTGATACCAGCCGATTGAGCTACCTCTTGGAGACTTTGGTCTCTGTATCTAGTTGGTTGTGATGGAAGCAAAAACAGAGAAGAAAAAACCCCAGAAATACTAGCTACCAAACTAAATAACATAGCTAACAGATAAAAAAAAGAAAAGTGCGAACCTTCCTCGGTGGAAAAGCTTAGTTCTCTCTCCTAGAAAGAACTCTATCTTGGGAAATTTTCTGTGAAATTTCTCTCTTTCCTTATTCGTATACACTACTACTGATCCCTGCAGTTTATCATTTGTTGCTGTCTTCTGTTTTTCTTTCTCTGTTCATACCCCATGCAAGTTTTCTTCCACTCCAAGAAACTTTTGCTCTGTTTCATCCCTACAACTAAACTCTGTTAACCTTCTATCACCCCTCCCCTCTTTTTTCTTCCATCCTTTTGGAATGGATACTCAAGATATGGACTTGTTAATAGCTCAAACTGCTGCTCTCTCATGGGAGGATCCCTCATCTCAGTTAGAAACTTTACCTCAAGAGCTGATCCCCATTGAACTACTTCCTTTAGTTGGGAAAATTATATCTCAAAAAACCCAACATAACCAGACAGTGCATGCTGCATTGATAAAAGCCTGGTTTTTTGCCAACCCCTTTTCCTTTCCTGTCCTGGGGCCAAATCTGTTTCTCTTTAAATTTTCAGATCAAACTCACATTACTAGAATCCCGTCGAATGACTGGAATGTGAATGGCTCCCTTTTAGCTATCCAAGTTTGGACCCCCTCTGCCACCTTAAGGGACCTCCCTTTGTTTGAAGTTCCTTTCTCGATTCAAATTCATGGTCTGCCACTGCAAAATATGTCCATCATAAATGCTATAGCCATTAAAAAAGGGCTAGGTCAGTTATTGAAGGTGGAGGACAATAGTGGTGAAACTGTTGCTTTCAGAAGTTATCTCAAAGTTTTAGTCTCCATTGATGTCAACAAACCTCTCAATCCTGGCTTTGATTTCAACAGAGGTGATGGAACTCAGACTTGGGTCAGTTTGAAATATGAAAGATTGGATGTCTATTGCACTGATTGTGGGAAGATTGGTCACCATCAAAATTCTTGCTTAGCTCGGCCTATGGATAAACACCCAAAAAGGTACCTTATTTCTCTTAAGGTTAATGTTTTCTCCAATCTTCCTGTTTCCATGTCTGCTGCAAATGCTACTGTTAGTCACCAAAAATCTGATACTTCATTGAATTTAACCTCCAATACGCCATGTTTCCCAAGCTCAACACCCAAAGAATACTAGACAAATATCTGCACAAGTTCCAAAACTCCCCTGTCACAACCTTCTCCTGCTCTCTGGTCCCAACCTCCCAAGTCTGTAACCACACCAACTCAAGCCTTACCCTGCACAACCAACCCATCAGCAGTTACAGTGGATAACACAATCGAGCACAACGTTACTGCGGTCGAACGCAGGGACCATGTTCGAACATAGGTCCAGTCAACCCTCGTTTCCCGCGTCACCCTAGTCGACCCTATCGTACATCGCTTCAACCTTGCGTCGTGGGCAGTTATGTGCGTTCGAACGCACTGCGGTAGTGCGTTCGAACGCAGCGCCTACTCTCGAACGCACGCGGCACGGCGGCACACCTGCGACCGAATGCATAGCACCATGATCGAACGCACGCACAGTTGCGTTCGAACGCACCCTCTGCGTTCAAACACACCCTTGACCTGGCAGCACACTAAATTTTGTCTATAAATAGGATTTAGTGTATTTCGATTTTCTCCACGCTTGGGAGACGAGTTGAGGCGCCCTCAGTGGCCTAAAACCTCTTTGTTCTTCATTGTAAACACTCCTAAACGTCATTTCTTTAATTAATTGTTTTATTTCTTGTTGATTGTATTTCCCTTTAGCATGGGAGGCTAATCTTCAACTAAGGTTGAAGATGAAGCCTCACCATGGATTTATTTAACATGCTTTCATAGTTAGTTATACGTTAATCCATTTATTATTTGCCATGTATGTTCGTTTCGGTTAAATTTCGTGACAAAGTTGCATCGATTGTGCCGTAGTTGTTTAGTCTTTATGTTTAGTCCGATGGATACATTTCATCGTTCGGGTTACGTTCATTTATCCATTGTAGTTAATGTTAAATCACTTTAACTTTGGATCCTTTGGACCTAAACCGTTCATGTTTTGTCTTTTGTCAAATGGGCGGATGTTTTGATTATTTCAATAGGCACAATAGGACATGCATAGGGCGTAAGGATACATGAACTAGCGTGACACTAGAATATGCATTGCTTTTAATCGATAGACGGATGTTTAATTAACTGTGTATTTAAATATGGTGAGGTGGATTCTAAACCTTAGGATTTTTATCTCTTTGTTTTATTACATTTTAATTAGGTTTTATTTTCTGCACACCATGTGTTTGCTTTTGGGACTAGGTTAAGATATTATTAGTTTAGGCATTAGAATTGATTTTTAGCAAAACCGATTCTCTGTGGGTTCGACACTCGCACTTGCATATCCACTGTATTACAAATGACTCGTGCAATTGGTGAGTACAATTAAATTTGTACGATCAGACTCCATCTGCAAATGGTTTGCTCAATACAAAGTCAGCCCACAAGCTGATAAGTAGCCAGAGAACCCATCTTTCTATTTCCCCTCTTCCAGCAGCCAACTGGAAAAAAATTTGGAAACTAAATCTGAATGATAGGCTAAAACTCTTCCTTTAGAAAATTGCTTGGGACATTGTCCCCTCCAAGAGTAGGTTAAATTTAGTTTTTCCCATTCCTCAAACTGATCTAGTGTGCCCCTTATGTAATGTAGAAGAGGATTCACTTTCTCACCTCTTCTTCAAATGCTTTTTTGCTAGAATCTCTTGGAGACTCTCACCTTGGCCTTTAGATTCATTGAAGTGGTCTGGTTTAAGTCTAGCTGAATGGATTCAAGGCAATTTAACCCCTTCTAGTGTTGTTGGTATAAACTGTGCAGATTCTCATTTTTTCCAGATATTTGCTGTTGTGTTATGTGACCTGCTTTGGTTCTATAGAAATCAGGCTGTCCACAAAGGTGTCATCCCAGTAGTGACTTCTGTTGCAGCTCACATTAACCAAGTTTCTCTGGAGCACTATACAGCCTGGTCCTCAAAGTTACATCCTGTTAAAGAAGCTTGGTCCAAACCAGCCCCTGGTTTTTGTAAAGTCAATTTTGCCACTACCATCCGAGGGGCCTTCTCCACACAAGCTGCTGTCAGCAGGAACTCTGAAGGTCAGATCATCAAAGCAATCACCCAAGTCAGCCCCCCATGCAGTCCAGTATATGGGGAAGCCCTTGTAGCCAAGTTAGCAAGTGTTCTGGTTTCTACTCTTCAGCTGGACAGTTTCATTATAGAAGGAGACTCACACATTGTAATTTTATCTTTAAACAATCATTCTCTTAGCATTGATTGGCACATTGATCATGTAATCTTTGAAACCCTAGCTAGCTTTCAAGTCTCCTCCAATTGGGAGGCAAGAAAGATTAACAGAAATGCAAACTTCTGCGCCCACTATGCGGCATATAGGGCTGCGGCAAGGGTTATCCCGGCTGCATTCCCTCATTTTCTCCCCCTAGTTCCATCCAAATTTGTAGTGGAAAAGATCCACCCCCTTACTCCCTCCCTTGTGAGGGTTTTTTATTCTTTCTTGGCTGTTCTCAGCTATTATGAATGATCAGTTTACAAAAAAAAAAAAAAACTAAATAACATAAATGTGCCTTGTGTTCTACCAACTTGCATAAGTTGACCCATATGGCCATATTTAGGAATTAATAAGATATCATTTTTTTTTTTTTTTTTTTCAAATATTGGCTCTCCTAGCAAAAGCTAATAGTTAGNAGCTAATCTTTAGAACTAAAAGCAATCACTCACTATTTATTCACTTAAATATGAGAAGATTAAAACACAAGAAATTTGTTTCTAGAATATTCTAAGTTTGTCGAGGCAGAATATTGAACGGACCAGGGGACGGGCCACCAGCAAAAGAACGAAAAAGCTCAAGTAGGAGTCTCACCACAAACAAAAACAAAAAAAAAGAT
>CM017326.1:25917249-25953218 GCA_006937295.1 Carpinus fangiana
AAAAAAAAAAAAAAAAAAAAAAAGAAAAAAAGAAAAAAGGAGTCATATTTCAAAACACAATTTGAACTGAGAACAAAATTTATTTATTCATCAACTCTCTCTCTATTAGAATACAAAAGTATATTCAAATCGAATAGTCAATTACCAAAAAACCCAAAACGTAAATTGATGAAGTTTGAGCCAAGTCTATTATTGAATTACAAAATAATGACTTAACTCTTTAAAAATTAAATAAAACATAAATCTAAGTATAAATAACCCAATTAACTAATAAAAAAACTTGTATAAAATTATAAAACCCAATTATCCCTATCTCGTCGGACATCATTCTACCTTGCCTCAACAAAACTCGAGTTTAAAAACTTTCAGTTTTATCCCTCTCTTATAATTAAGAGTAATTATATAAGGAGAATTAGAGTCCTCCCAAATATAACATCACTTTTAAAATTATCATTAAATATAAGATGATCTATTGATAATTTTAAAGGGGTTTGCTAAGGGTTCTCCCCGTAGTGTTCTCCTGGCGTTCTCCTAGTCTTACGTAGAACATTATTTAAGAAAAAATAAAATTGTAGTACCATTTTTTTGTCAACCGATTAATTTTTATGAGTTAATAGTTAGGTTCTAATGCTTTAAAACTTATTTTTGGATTCAAAACTAAAACCTAAGGGTAGAAGGTTAATCATTTAGGGATGGTATCACCTAAAATGGATTTGATCATCCTAAATTTGATGCTAATGCCTCACAAATTTGGTGCTAATGTCTCAAATTTGGTGCTAATGCCTAAAAAAATTGGTGGTGGAGGCCACTACAATTTTATTTTTTCTTAAATAATGTTTTATGTAAGACTAGGAGAACGTCAGGAGAACCTACGGGGAGAACCCCTAGCATTTTCCAATTTTAAATGGCACAACACATTTGTAAAGACTATATTAATGATCTCAATCGGACATCATTCTACCCATCAAACTATACTAAAGTCTTTGCCATGCTAGCTGCTGATAATGGCTTGTTTTCAAATAGAGGTTCAATGCATCTAGACAATATTAGTTCAATGCATCTAGACATTTTATGTGAAATGACATTTCCACCTGCATTTAATCAATATATGGGTTTTAATACATGAGAACTTGAATGAGACCCTGCCAATATGATCAATATATTCATTCCACTATTTAGTTATTTCATTTTTAATTTCTTAAGTTATCTCTAATGGTTTTTGTTTGAATGACACTGATAAATACATTTATTTTAAAATATTTGTTGTCGTTATAAGTTCATATTTAGATGACATACTAATTTTAATAAGAGAAGTTCTTGTATTAAAGATACAAAAGGTTTTTTTGTCATCACATTTTGATATGAAAGACATAGGTGTATCAAACGTTATACTTGGTATTAAATTACATAGAATAGAAAATGCAAATGTCATATCTCAAACTCATTATATTGATAAAGTTTTGAATAAATTTAGTCATTTTCATGACAAAATTTCACATGTTCTTTTCTTTATAACTCGAGTTTAAAGCTTGGAATAAATAAAAAATCGATGTGTATTACAACTAAAATATTCGAATGCTATTGGAAGTCTAATGTATGTAATGCATTGCACATATCCAAACATTGTATTTGCGGTGGGCAAATTGAGTAGATATTCAAGTTTTCAACCATTGAGCATTGGAAAGCAGTTTTCAAAATGCTGGGTTATTTAAAAGAAACTAGATCATATGCTCAATATGGAGGATATTCCTTTGTAATTGAAGGGTATAATGATGTAAATTGGAATTGTGTGGACATGTGAAAAAAAAAAAAAAATTGTCATGTCTCTAACTATTATTTCAACTATTATAAACTAGTTTTGCAATTATATAAAATTAATAAATAATTTGTTCCAGCAGTTTATATAGAGAATTTTTTTTTTTGTTCTTTTCCTTAATTTCTTCCTCTCTTCTTTTTGTATGACTGTTACAAAATTTCTTGTTCTAATTAAGTAGTGTTCATAATTTTGCAATCTACACATTACATTTGGGCAATATTGTATCATGAGGATAAAAATGGTTGATTCTTTTTTCCAAAACTTCTTATACAAGTGGGACTCTGGGAAGCAATATTTAATTTATCTAAGAGATAAGAGTAAAAATCACCTTAGAGTGCAACTTTTGTGTGGTCCTTGCACAAAAGTCACCTTTTGCATGTGCCCACCACTCAGATCTTGACACATCAACAATTTAAGAAAAATGCAGAAAAAAATGAATGTTAGCAAAATATAGTATTAATTCTCCCACACAGCCATTAGCACCACCCGCCAGCCGCGTGCTGCTGCCAATCGGATTCGCCCACCGCCCAAGCCTAGACGCCGCCACCCACCGTCCAGCCTCTACCTGCTGCCACCGATCAGATCTCTCTAGCTACCTCTCTCTCTCCGCCGACCCATGGGTGGTGGATCTCTCTCCCTCTCTCTTAGCCGGCCATGGGTTGCATACGAACTTCGATGAGACCAAGAGGGTGAGTGGAACAACCTGCAACGATATGGAAGTAATGCGCCTTCGGCGAAACCCTTGAGACCCATCTTTTCCTTCTTATTTCTTTCTTTGAAGGTTATACAAAACAATGATGATTTTGCTTTGGGCAAGAAAGACGACAAAGGAAAGAAGGTTAAGACCAAAAGGAGGCGCGTTTCATCTCACTTGAAACAAGTAGATGGGAACGGAGGTAGAAGGCATTGGAGGAGGAGTGGGGTGCGGTGAACCGTCCCTGCCTCCCTTTAGGGTGGCCACACTTGGGTGTTGCCACACTTGAGTGCTGGGCTGCCACCCTCTGCATTTTTTTTTTAATAAAACATGATATAGGTGGTGTTTGATAATCCGAAAGTGGGTTGTGGTTCCACTGTTCAGTGAGAATGTACTATTCATTTTTGTCGTTATACGTTTGAACTTGTGCGTGAAATCAGCCTCATCATAATATGAAATTACCATGATACCCTTTTATACTTTTCATCTTCAAACTCGTTTTCTCACCGCACATCTCAATCACACTCTTCGATTCTTGATCTTAATAATCTCTTTCGAAGAGGGGTTTTGGGGAGAGAGAAACAGCAGCATGCTCTGAATCTATTATGTTCGCTATTTCCTGCTTTTAGAGCCAAAAAGTGGAATTTCGCTTTCCTCTACTTCTGAGAGGGATTTTGTTGTTGTTGTTTTTTTAAAAAAAATTTGGGTTTGTATGGTTGTGAGCTTGATCTTCGGTAATGGAGGCTGCTGGTTCGGAGGGAGAGAAGAAGAAGCCGCCAGAGGTGGAGAACAAGACGAAGCGGAAAATGAAGACCGCTTCGCAGTTGGAGATTCTGGAGAAGACCTATGCCGGTTTTTTTTNGCCTTCTTGGCACGTCAATAATTCTTGACGTGTTAATTGGTAGGTCAATAATTAATGACGTGTCAATTTTGGCTATTCCAAAATTATTGACATGTTAGTTTGGTAGGTCAAAAAATATTAACGTGTCAAAACTGACACGTCAATAATTATTGACGTGTAAATTTAGTGGGTCAAAAAATATTTAAACTAATTAAATATTATAAAAAAATTTATTGCACATCAAAAAAGGGCTGACGTGCCGCATTTGACACGTCATTATTTTTAATGACGTGTCAAATGCGGCACGTCAGCCCTTTTCTGATGTGGCACACTTGGCACGTTAGGATCCCTCTTTGATGCCTGCGCCACGTCTCATCTCCCCCGGGCCCCAGCTGCAGCACCATACTTTATTAAATGCCGCTTTTTTTTCTTTTTTTTTTTCCTCCATTATTTCCCATTTAAATTTGGAAATTAAATGCTCATCAGCGCCTTCCTTTTTTATTTCCCTCCTTTCTTTTTTCTCAGGCCTTCTTCTTCCGCCCATTCTTTCTTTTTTTTTTCTCCCTCTTCTCTCTGCACGCCCAGCGCCCTCTTCTTTTATTTCTTTTTCATCCAGCTTCCTCTTCTCTCAGATGGGAAGAAGAAGAAGAAAAAAAGGAGAAGAGAAGAAGAAGAGAAGCAGAAGAGAAGAAGAAGAAGAAGAAGAAGAAGAAGAAGAAGAAGATAAGATAAGAAGAAAAAGAGAAGAGAATATATGATTTTTTTCCCGCTAGGTTTGAGATTTTGATGTTTTATTTGTTGATGGGTTTGGGTTTCTGAAGATTTTTTGGGTTTGATTTTTCAGGTTGGTTTGGTTTGTTGGAGAATTTTTCTGGGCAGAGCAAAGAAGAGATCTCCTTTTCAATTAATCCCGTTAGAAAGAGATGATGGCCATGGAGCAACGAAGGGAGTGAGAAATGAGAAAGAAGAGAATGAGAAAAGGAGAGAACCGGCCATGGCCGGTGTTGGGTGTGCTGCAGCGCTGGCCATGGAGAAGCAAAGGGAGAGAGAGAGAGAGAAAGAGATGATGATGAAAAAAGTTTTTTTTTAAA
Source organism: Carpinus fangiana (assembly GCA_006937295.1). NCBI lineage: Eukaryota > Viridiplantae > Streptophyta > Magnoliopsida > Fagales > Betulaceae > Carpinus > Carpinus fangiana. The sequence continues at coordinate 25,921,692 of CM017326.1, forward strand.
AAAAAACAATTATTTTAATTGAAAAATAATTTAAATTATGTTGTAAAATCAAAGAAAATAACAAAACAAGATAAAGATATTGCAATATGTGAAACTAGTTCTTCAAGAACTAGGTAAGATTCTTCTCTATTATTGTGTGTCTTACAAACAACTCCAATGCTCCCTTTTATAGACATAGAATCATAATGGGAGGTTAAGGAATATGAATGGGAGAATCTAAAAGGGTGGTACACCAATCAATATGTTACATCAATGTAATACATGAATGTTATAAGAATTCCAAAAGATGACATGAATGTGTAGAATTCCAAGAGATGGAACTAAATAGTCATTCACCAAATACATGAATGCATTCATAACACTCCCCTTTGGATGACCACACACTGAGAATATACCTCGTTAAAACCTTGCCAAGGAAAACCCAGTGGGAAAAAACCAGTGGCGAAGGAAAAAGAGTACAATATTCTTATGTGCCTTCGTATGCTTTAGGATTGCCTCATTAAAACCTTGCAAAGGAAAACCCAGTGGGAAAAACCTTAGCGAAGGAAAAAGAGTACAATCAGCATAATCATTTTACTCCCCCTCTTTAGCATGAAGAGTTTCAATTGTTTATGATAAAAGATCCTTGAGTCGGCGCACTCCAATGTTATTCACCAATTTCTTAAATGTTGCAGTTGGTAATGCTTTGGTAAATAAATCTGACAAATTATCACTTGATCGTATCTGCTTGACATCAATTTCACCACTCTTCTGGAGCTCATGTGTATAAAAGAACTTTGGTGAAATGTGTTTGGTTATATCGCCTTTAATATATCCTCATCTGATCTATGTGATACAAGCAGCATTATCTTCATATAATATTGCCGGGCTATCTTTGATTGTAGACAAACCACACTTTCCTCAAATGTGTTGAATTAATGATCTTAGCCATATGCATTCTTGGCTTGCTTCATGAATGGCAATAATCTCTGAGTGATTTGAAGAAGTAGCAACAAGTGTTTGCTTGACAGATCTCCATGAAATAGCAGTATTTTCACATGTAATATCCAGTTTGAGATCAACCTTTATGCGGATCAGAAAGAAAACCTGCATCTATATATCCAACTAATTGTGAATTTGAATCTATTGAATAAAATAATCCCATGTAAGTTGTTCCACAAAGGTAACGTAGAACATGTTTGACCCCATTCCAATGCCTTCGAGTTGGTGCAGAATTGTATCTTGCTAGTAAATTAATTAAAAATGCTATATCAGGTCGTGTGCAATTTGCAAGATACATCAAAGCACCAATTGCACTAAGATATGGTACTTCAGGACCAAGGATTTCTTTGTCATCTTCTCAAGAGCAAAAAGGTTTTTTTTTTTTTTTTTTTTTTTTTTTTTTTTTTTTTTTTTTCACATCAAGTGATCGAACAACCATTGGAGTGCTCAAATGATGAGCTTTTTCCATGTAAAAGTGCTTCAGGACTTTTTCTGTGTATGTTGACTGATGAGCGAAAATTCCATTTGGAAAATGTTCAATTTGTAAGCCAAGACAGAATTTTGTCTTTCCAAGATCTTTCATTTCAAACTCATTTTTTAAATATGTGACAATTTTTATGAGCTCTTCTGGAGTCCCAACAAGATTTAAATCATCTACATAAACTGCAACGATAGCAAATCCAAATTCTGATTTTTTAATGAAAACGCATGTACAAATTGGATTATTCTAAAATCCTTCTTTCAATAGATATTCACTAAGGCGATTGTACCACATGCGTCCGGATTGCTTTATCCCGTATAAAGATCTTTGTACCTTGATAGAATAAATACTTCGAGATTTGGAATTATACGCTTCAGGCATTTTGTATCCTTCAGGGATTTTCATGTATATATCATTATCAAGTGATTCATATAAATATGTTGTAACCACATCCATTAAACGCATATCCAAACTTTCTGTAACTACCAAGCTAATCAAAAATCTGAATGTAATTGCATCTACTACAGGGGAATATGTTTCTTCATAATCAATACCAGGTTTCTGCAGGAAACCTTGTGCAACAAGTCTTGCTTTGTATCTCACAATTTCATTTTTCTCATTACATTTTCATACAAATACCCACTTGTATCCAACAGGTAATACACCTTCAGGTGTTTGAACTACAGGTCCAAATACTTCACGTTTTGCTAGTGAGTTCAATTCTGCCTGAATTGCCACTTTCCACATTGGCCAATCATTTCTACGTCAACATTCTTCGACGGTTTGTGGTTCAATATCATCATTACTTCTGGTAATGTCAAATGCAACTTTAAATGAAAATATGTTGTCGAAAACAATTTTGTTTCTATCCAATATTTCTCCTGTACTTATATAATTTATTTAGATCTCATTATTTTCAGGTACCTGTTCCTCTTCAGGGGGTAACTCTTCAAGAGGTTCCTCTTCAGGGGATTTATTTTCGGGAGAATTTTGTACAGAAAGTTTGGATGGATCAATTTTCTTTGCCTGTTTTGTGGGTAAGGCCTCTTCAGGAGCGCCGATTTCATTTTGTTGTGCTTTTCTCTTCCGAGGAATCTTATCCTTTGAATCAATAGGTCTTCCACGCTTCAGGCATGCCTTAGACTCATTTATTGCTGTATTAATTGATTGTCCTACAGGGACTTCTTGTTGGAAGTGCAAATAAAAATGCACAAGTCAAAGAAATCATGCTAGCAATTTTCTTTGATTTTAGCTTGGACGTTTTTCTTTCTTTCTTCTAGCATTTACTACCATTTATATGCATGAAGTTAAGTGATGCATGAATTGAGATTGAAGTGAAGAAGAAAACGTGTGGTAGCCATTTTTGTGGACTTTATGATTTTCTAGCTTTAATGAAGCACTTGAGTGCTATATGTGTAAGGTAGTTAATTTAGTCACTTTGTTGGACTTTAGGAAGCAAGTTAAGTGCATCTATGTTAGCACATTAAATAGTTGGTTTTTCTTGACTTTTGTATGCTAGTGTTCACATTGAAGAAATCCTTATATAATGATATGCATGTACGTAGGTTTTAAGAAAGAAATAAGAAAGAAGAAAAAGTTGAAACTTGATATTTTCTCCCTAGATATTTTCTCCTTTGTTCTTTCAATCTTTGTTCTTTCTAAATTTTGGGTATTAGTTTATAAACTTAATCCCAACACTTCTATCTTCGCTGGAGTATTAGCAGCTGGAATGTGAGACTTAACTATTTTCTTGTTATCAGTAAATGCATCCGGCAATTGATTTGCAATACTCTGCAAATGAATGATCCTCTGAACTTCTAGTTCACATTGATTTGTACGAGGATCAAAATGAGATAACGTCGAATTATTCCAAATGATTTCTTGTCGTGCTTCTGGCAACGACTTTTCTTACCCTAGTGATGGGAATATGTTTTCATCAAAATAATAATCTTCAAAATGTGCTTTAAAAACATCACCAGTTAAAGGCTCAACGTATCTAATGATAGAAGGAGAATCAAAACCAACATAAATTCCAAGTCTACGTTGAGGTCCCATCTTAGTGCGTTGAGGTGGTGCAATTGGAACATATACAGCACAACCAAAAATACGAAAATGAAAAATATTTGGTGGTTAACCAAATGCAAGTTGCAAAGGAAAATATTTTTGGTAAGTTGTTAGTCTGATTCGAACTAATGATGCAGCATGTAATATTGCATGTCCCCAAGCAGAAATAAGTAATTTTGTTTTCATAAGCAAAGGTCGAGCAATTAACTGAAGTCATTTAATAAATGATTCAGCTAAACCATTTTGAGTATGAGTATGAGCAGCAGGATGTTCAACATTAATTCTAATCGACATGCAATAGTCATAAAATGCTTGAGATGTAAATTCACCCGCATTATCCATCCGAATAGATTAAATTGGATAATCAGGAAATTGTGCTCGTAATCTAATTATTTGAGCAAGAAGTCAAGTAAATGCAATATTACAAGTAGAAAGCAAGCAAACATGTGACCACCTAGTTGATGCATCAATTAAAATCATAAAATATCTAAATGACCCACATGGAGGATGAATTGGCCCACATATATCCCCTTGAATTCTTTTGTAAAAAAGATGGAGATTCAACAATTACCTTAGAAGGGGATGGTTTGATAATAAGTTTACCTTGAGAACATGCAGCACAAGGATAATCACTTGGTAAAAGAATCTTCTGGTTCTTTAAGGGATACCCATGAGAATTCTCAATTATTCGACGCATCATAATTGTTCCCGGATGTCCAAGACGATTATGCCAAAGCATAAACATATTTGAATTAGAGCACTTCTGGTGCATCACAACATGTGATTTAATTGTTCTTATTGTTGTATAATACAACCCGGAAGAGAAAGCAGACAGTTTTTTTTAATACGAGCTTCTGGCCCGAAATTATTGAAGTAATATAAATATATTCGTCACTGCCTTCATTAGTGGTTTCAACATGACAACCATTTAGATGAATATCCTTAAAATTGATTAAATTCCTTTTGGCAATATGATATTAGCTCTTCCAAAGCTTTTGATTAGTTTTGATAAACTAGATATTGTATTGACACTAGCTTTGTTTAATATCAAGTATTGAAAATATTTACTATCTCTAAAAATTGTGTGAGTTGTACAACTGTCTGCTAGACACAACTCTTCACCAATCATCTTGGAATTAATCATTCCATCAATATGACCCACGCTTCTATATATATAAACAAAATATATATCAAATTTCATTAATCAATAATAAAATACAATTAAATTTGATAATGTAAACATACTGTGATTAAGACATAATAAATGTATATGAATTGTTGTAGAAATATTCATCACTAATCAAAAGATTAGATTTTGTATTAGAGTCTATAATGAAATAAGAAACAACAAGATGAGTATCAAGAAAAACTGGAGAATCAACATGATTGCTGTAATTAGCAAAATTCATTTCAATCATCTTTTTCTTTGTCTTTTATGGAGGCATAATATAGTTATTCCAGATGTTTATGCATACTACAGGTATGCGATCAATGCCCTTTCATACCACACTTGTAACATTTATCTCCATAGTTATTTGTAGGTTTATTCTGTAAACCTTTGTTTTCATTTTGTTTCACCTCAGTGTGGTTCCACTTCTGGTGGTATGTAATATTTCTTTTTGTAAGAATTATGAGTACGTTCCCCTTGACCTCTATAATTTTTTTCTACCTCGTCCACATCCACGTCCATGGTTTCCTTTATTACCATGCAATTATGTTCCATTTGCTTCAGGAAATGGTGTAGAACCCGTTGTACGAGATTGATGATTTTTCATTAATAACTCATTGTTTTGCTTAGCCATTAGAAGACAAGATATTAATTTAGAATATCTTGTGAAATTATGCTCTCGATATTGCTACTACAGGAGCACATTCAAGGCATGAAATATGCAACTTCAAGTGCATGAAGTGTGCAACTTTAGGTGCATCCAATCATAACGAGCTTTTGGGAGGATAACTGTCTTCTGGTACTTGTATCTCTCTCTTATATTATTTCACAAGGTCAAGGGATTCTTTTACCATAAGATACTCAGTTTTTATATGCTTCAGGCATATAAAATTATATGACATCATATTCATAACATTAGTATGATAACATTCTAGTTCATATAAATCTTACATGAATCATAATATGCAAATGTACGTTATAAAATGATTCTAAAAACACTAAAAATTTCTAAGCATATGTTAGAATGTTAATTAACAAAATAGATAATAAGATTATTAAATGTTAAAGAAACTTACAATGAATTGAGAATACATCATGTATAGCTTTTGAAGTTGAAGATCAAAAGAATACAACAATTGGCTAGAGCTTCGTGCTGATAACGTGTTGTAAAATCAAAGAAAATAACAAAACAAGATAAAGAGATTGCAATATGTGAAACTAGTTCTTCAAGAATTAGGTAAGATTCTTCTCTATTATTGTGTGTCTTACAAACAACCCCAATGCTCCCTTTTATAGACATAGAATCATAATGGGAAGCTAAGGAATATGAATGGGAGAATCTAAAAGGGTGGTAGACCAATCAATATGTTACATCAATGTAATACATGAATGTTATAAGAATTCCAAAAGATGACATGAATGTGTAGAATTCCAAGAGATTGAACTAAATGGTCATCCACCAAATACATGAATGCATTCATAACAAATTAATAAATTTTTTAATTGAAAAAAATCCAGAAAAAACTTTTAAAAAGAAAAATTATTATTTTTTAATAATTTTTTNTCAATGCCCTTTCATACCACACTTATAACATTTATCTCCATAGTTATTTGTAGGTTTATTCTGTAAACCTTTGTTTTCATTTTGTTTCACCTCAGTGTGGTTCCACTTCTGGTGGTATGTAATATTTCTTTTTGTAAGAATTATGAGTATGTTCCCCTTGACCTCTATAATTTTTTTCTACCTCATCCACATCCACGACCATGGTTTTCTCTATTACCATGCAATTATGTTCCATTTGCTTCAGGAAATGGTGTAGAACCCGTTGTACGAGATTGCTGATTTTTCATTAATAACTCATTGTTTTGCTTAGCCATTAGAAGACAAGATATTAATTTATAATATCTTGTGAAATTATGCTCTCGATATTGCTACTACAGGAGCTCATTCAAGGCATGAAATATGCAACTTCAAGTGCATGAAGTGTGCAACTTTAGGTGCATCCAATCATAACGAGCTTTTGGGAGGATAACTGTCTTCTGATACTTGTATCTCTCTCTTATATTATTTCACAAGGTCAATGGATTCTTTTACCATAAGATACTCAGTTTTTATATGCTTCAGGCATATAAAATTATATGACATCATATTCATAACATTAGTATGATAACATTCTAGTTTATATAAATCTCACATGAATTATAATATGCAAATGTACGTTATAAAATGATTCTAAAAACACTAAAAATTTCTAAGCATATGTTAGAATGTTAATTAAGAAAATAGATAATAAGATTATTAAATGTTAAAGAAACTTACAATGAATTGAGAATACCTCATGTATAGCTTTTGAAGTTGAAGATCAAAAGAATACAACAATTGGTTAGAGTTTCGTGCTGATAACGTGTTATAAAATCAAAGAAAATAACAAAACAAGATAAAGAGATTGCAATATGTGAAACTAGTTCTTCAAGAATTAGGTAAGATTCTTCTCTATTATTGTGTGTCTTACAAACAATCCCAATGCTCCCTTTTATAGACATAGAATCATAATGGGAAGCTAAGGAATATGAATGGGAGAATCTAAAAGGGTGGTAGACCAATCAATATGTTACATCAATGTAATACATGAATGTTATAAGAATTCCAAAAGATGACATGAATGTGTAGAATTCCAAGAGATTGAACTAAATGGTCATCCACCAAATACATGAATGCATTCATAACAAATTAATAAATTTTTTAATTGAAAAAAATCCAGAAAAAACTTTTAAAAAGAAAAATTATTATTTTTTAATAATTTTTTAAAATCTACTGACTATCAAAATTGGCAGGTCAATAATTTATTGACATGTTTTATTTTCACACGTCAATAAATTATTGACGTGGCAAAATTTGACATGACAATAAATTATTGACGAGTCAAATTTTGGCACGTCAATAAATTATTGGCATGTTAAATTTATTGACATTTCAAATTTTTCCATGTCAATAATTTATTAATGTGTTAAAATATAACAATCAGTAACATGTCAATAAATTTTTACGTGTGAAACAGTAACACATTAATAAAAAAAAATTACTGACTCCTATGTTTTTAACCTTCAACACACATTAGAAACACTACATCAGTAAAATTTTCTAACATGTCAGACACACTAAAACATCAGAAAACTCTGGTGAAGAAAAAATAGATTTTTTTGTAGTGATAAAAGTAGAACAGAAATGAAATGAGAATTTGTTGAAGTTTGGATAGTAAGGCGTTAGTTACTCTATCTCTTAGATTATAATAGTACCTCTAACTTCTATAAGAAGTTTTGCAAAAGGGTCCCCAAGATACAATACTGCCAAAATGTAGCGTGCAAATTGCAAAATTCTGAACACTACTCAAAATTAAACAAGAAATTTTGTGACATCAGTACAAAACGAAGAGAAGAAGAAAGGAAAAGAAAAGAAAAAATAATATATATATATATATATATAAACTGCTGGAAAAAATTATATATTAATTTTGTATAATCCCAGAACCAGTTTATAATAGTTGAAATATCAGTTTGAGACTATTTTAAAATGTGACTGTTGAAATAGTATTTGTAACCGATAAAGCATGATCATAGGAGAAATTGAAGTTGCAATGTAACTAATAAAACACGATAATGGGAGAAAAAAAAAAAATCATCTATGATCTTTTCTTCTTCTTCTTCTTCTTCTTTTTTGTGTGTGTGTCTTAAGATTCAGATATGCAAGGAGTTTTAATGCTTAGATAGGTCTCAATTATGTTAGAATATTAATTAAATGTTTAATATATATATATTTGCCATTATCAATGTTATGTTTTTTTTTTTCTATTTTTCAGATGACCCATTGCCGGGAAAATTGTCCAAAAGATTGCATCAACAGACACAATGATTTCATTATACATGTGTTGGAATTATTACGACATGCATTCACGTTTCTCTTTCAAGTAGAACCTGACAATTAATCACATAATAAGCCGCAAACACCTTTATTAGCAAGCCAAAACAATTTGACTATACACAAAACAAATTGATAGCCACAACTTTAACTCGTGATCATGAAGGAAATAAGCAAAATATAACCACACAATTAGCCTTAATTAATACTCATCAGGGTGTGCCAAGAGGTAGCCCTCAACAGCTTTGAAAATTCCTGAGAACTTCTCTTTTCCTGCCTTAATCTGCTCTTCCTTGAGCTCATGGTCTCCTTTGGTGTGGTACTTGCTGATGCTCTTCAAGATAGATCCTCCATCAGGGGATGCCACTATCTTGATCTCGTAATTGATTTTCTCCAGTTTGTCGGACAAAGCATCACCTTCAATCACACTGTAGCGATATGAAAAGTTTGTTTGGTCAATCTCATCAACCTTTTGCTTCAAGTAGTTGAATTGGCTGCCTGCAAAATATTGACAAGATAATAACATATATGATGCATGCTATATGAAACACAAAACAACTCCTTGGAGATCGATCATTATTATCTATGGTAGAAATTAACCTTCATCGAAGCTGATCTTCTTAATGGTTCCGGGACCTCCACTTCCTTCAATGATTTCAACGCTCTTGACGGCCTTTGGAGCAACCTTCGGGATGAGGTTGTCGGAATCTAGGACAAAACTCTTGAACAGCCTAGCCGGAGGGATAACTGAAGTGGTCTCGGCTTCATAAGTGAACACACCCATGATGAGAAAGAATGATAATAATTAAGTGGAGAGTTTTTGAGGTTGGGAGATGTGAGGACTAGAGAGTGGTATTTATAATCCAAGGAACAAGCCACAAGGTTAGATTGTGTGAATGTACGTGTCCCTTGTAGTTCAAAGAATTGCAATTAGTTTCACATATTTCTTTTTCTATGTCCCCACTTTGACAATAAATAATAATTAATTTTGAAAGATCATAAGGATTTGTAATTTAGTCAAAGAAAACACCGTTTGAAATTACTAATGAAGCGGAGGTAGTTCAATCGGTTGGGACTACGCCTAATGAAGCGGATGTCACTAGTTTGAATCCATCTCCCCCCTCTTATGTGGACATGTAAAAAAAAAAAAAATGCTAATGAAAGTAACCCAATTGATTCCAATTTATGTGCTAACCTCAAGGTTAGCTTGTGTGGTTGTGTTTCTTGTACTTGTGGTTGAAAGAATTTTAACTAGTCTCAAATAATCTTCTTTTTTTTTTCTATGTCCCCACTATGAAAAATAAATAATAATTTTGTAAGAGAACGACTTGTAATTTAGTCAAAGAGAAAGCACGGGCAGAAATTGTTTATAAAAGTAATCCACTTGATTCTAATTTATTTGCTGACCTCGATTATTTGTTTTACTACTAAAACCAAAAGTTCTTCAAATTTTTATTTTTTTTATTTTTTTATAATTAAGGATCATGAGGGGGCTAACCACTTATTCAATTAATTATTTGAACATTAGAACACTACGGACTTATCGCTTAATAATTGAAGTGAAACAATGGATTTTGGATGGATTGTCAATGAATTTTAGATTTGAAAGTGATTTTCACTATCATGTTAAGAAGTGTGTACTTAAACATGTATGTAACATTTTTCCTTATGCGTATGCTTAACATGCAAAACCGATCGATGCCTTTGGCATTTAATACTAGAGTAATGTTATACTTTAAACTCGTTTTATACCAGTGACATGGTATGAGCTAAATGGATGTAGAAAGTTTTACTTTTGTAAGGGATTATTTAACTCGTGTCCTGTTATAGTGTGAATAAAAGATTTATTCTTAAAACAATCGATCACATACCTTTTTTTTTTTTTTTTTGGAAAAGGAAATACTTCATTCTCATTCATAAAACTCGCAAGCAAAAAGCTTTTACTCATCCTTCTAAACCCGAAAGCCAAAATATCGTTCAGATCCACAATCCAAAGGTTTGGACTAAATGCAGATACACTCATGGGCAGAAAACAATTTGAGAGGATAGAGCCTTATTATAAGCAAAAACAGGAAAGAAAAAACGTACAGGGATATAAAAAGACAAAAATGGAAAAACAACCAAATAAAATGAACAAACACAAGAAAATGTACAGGGAAATAGCGATGGAAAAACAAGCAAATACAAGCAAAATCGAAAAAAACAAACAAAGGAAAACCAGGGAAAGCAAACTATATGGATGGCGACAATCAGGAGAAAGCCGATCGCATGCTGGCCGGAAACCGACGCAGAAGGTAGCGTTGAAAGCACATTGCGGGGGGATGCGAGAAAAGACCGGCAGCGGACGGTGGGCGGCAAAGCGAGCATGGAGGAAATCAGCAGCTTACTCAAAACCGGAGGGCAGAGTTTGAGTGAAACCCCAAGGACGACACCCACACAGAATGCCAAACAACCAACAAACCAAACAAACAAAACAGGAAAAAAAAACAGTAGCGGGGTAGAGGCTAGGGAGGAGGGGGACACAAGAAGCGAGACACGAGAGGAAAAAAAGGGCAGAAAAGAAGGGGGTGAAACACCGCACAAAGGCTAGAAAGTATCAAGTAAATTGCCTAACACAAAGGGTTGAGAACAAGGGGAGGAGGGGTGCCTCCCACCTGTGTGGTGCTCACAAAGACGGGGGCTAGGATTTATTGGAAGAGAAAGAGGCTAGGGCTGAAATCCCTATTTTCGTTAGAAAGCTTAACTGGCCATGTGCACCATTTTCTAATTTTCCTAAACTTGACAATTGACTTTCATTCAGTACAGGCGGCCGCTGGCCAAATGGGCAACCATATTCTGGCTTCTCTTTTTCGTACTTACTAGATTTTTTTTTTTTTGAAGAATCGTACTTACAAGATCTAATGCTAAATTTCAATATTTTATTGTGAACAAATAGACTTTTCAGATCAAATGGATATGTCCGGTTATATATATATATATATATATATTTATTTATTTTACAAGCAGAGAAAAAAGAATATGAGAATTTGAATTAGTGATTTCCGTTTTATGAGACGTGATCTTTAATTAATTGAGTTATCCCTTAGAAATAGAATCTATATATGGATCATGAGCTACCGCAACAACTTGGTAGCAACATGTGTTTCTCCGTTTTATTTATTTTTGTGTGTAATCATTTTATAAAAAGGAGGGATCATTTGTTTTGGGTCATTGTGTCAAAAATGTCTGAAACACAAAGTCCTTTTTCAACAATGTGATGATTCTTTAAAATTTCACCAAAGGCAAACATGTGCACTTGTCGTCCTCAATTCCAGCCTTTTGTTTTGTTTCGATGGTTGTTACTCTTTTGGAACCGGATAAATATAGCCAAAGCTTCAATATTTCGGTGTTTCTTTGAGATATTTGCAATTTTATATATGGGTTTGTAATAGTATGTTTGAAATTGGGTTAAAAAGCCTAAAAAATATTTTAAATATTTTAAAAGTTGCGCAAAGCAAAATTAATGGGTCTATTTGGTAAAAAAATTAAACAAATATTAAAAAAAAAAAAAACTCTAAAAAGTACTAAAAACTGTGTTTTTGGAGAATGCTTGAAAGTTAAGTTTTTTTTTTTTTTTTTTAAGATGAAAGTCCTATTTCTCAACATAATTTCAAATGGAATTTAGGTAAAACAAGCAAATGCACTTGAACAAAGTCATCTATTGTTAGAGGACAAGCTTTCTGTTGTCAGCCTGCTATCTGTTCAACAGATGCCCCAAGTACAAAAGAAAATATAGTTCTGTATGTGTAGATAGACTAGTATTGTGACCATATTTTTACACAGACCGACAGAATGAAGTCTAATAGACTAACTCCACTTATATATAGGGTGAGAGTACAGACTTCCTCGTGTATCCACAAAAAAATTGTCCCAACCCATCATTAGCCCAAAAGACAATGACTATGACAATCACACAAAAGGTATTAAATACAACAATTTCCAACTGTGACAACTTAAGTCATCCAATCACAAAACAAACACAAATAAGCATTACAAAACAAAACCCGGTACAAATGTGTTTGCAAGTAATAAGTTAAGAATATACCAAGATGATTCATAACATATAACATAACAAGCACTTCAAATCACATAATTAACCTAGGCAAATAGAATGCAAATGTAATACACGAATAACACAAATAGTTATCACTATGTATTTCCACATGAAGCTCATTTAGGTTAATTCACAATGTCTCGTATTACAACACAATGACATAATACAACTGTGCGAACAACACTATATGGCAGAAAAAAAAAAAGAAAAAAAGAAAAAAGAAAAAAGAAAAGAAACTGCTCACGATATACACATATACCAAACTCCCATTAACTCAATATATGAGACATGTCTATTTCACCAAGTCTCTTTCCAAGACAGACTCTATAAAATTACGACAATACTTATATGAAGACTCTAACCCTATACGAATCACCTAAAACAATTTTTGAGTTAAACCTTTAGTTAGTGGGTTAGACACATATGTTCTGTAGAAATGTGAGACTAGGCTACTTTCTCACAAATAATTGTTGCATAACTACCAAAAAAAATCTCCTTGACATCGCTGAGATAAAATTTTGTAGCAATTTAGTTTGACATGTAGCTTGGTAACAAGTTACATATTCCGCCTCTATAGTTGAGGAAGTTGTACGTATTAGTTTGACACTTTTTCACAAACAGTTCCTCCTACCATCATAAAAATATATCCAGACGTTGATCTCCCGTCATCTATGCAACTTGCATAATTGGCATTAGCATATCCAACTACCTCAAGAATGTTGGATCGTCCATATGTTAACATAAAAATATTTAGTTCCTTACAAGTACCTTAGTATGACCCTGGGTGTAGAAGCGAGGCTATTTCACTATTGCTCTGGAGTGTTTCGTCCATATTTTTCTTAAGTTAAAATAGTGCCTAATCCTCTCTTTTTTGTGCCAAGATAAATTCATGTCTTGAGAGCTTTCATTGCATATTTTCTTGGAGTGTTTCTTTTAAACCAAAAAGTTCATCATCAAACAAAACCAGTAGCCTATTGAAGTTCTAGTAAAACAGATCAAGTAGCAGAATTGTCCAGAGATTATGGGGAAATTCTGCGGTCGTGAGGAAGTGGGTTGCTTGTCTAGTATAAGAGATTGTCAATTCCAAAAGTTTTGTAAGTATTAACTTGTAATTTCTCATTCTTTTATAGTAGATTGATTTCCTGGATTTGGCTACCTTATAATAGTTTTACTTTTGAAGAGTTCTTCAAAAGGTTTTCACTTCATTACCAAAAACTTGTGTTGATTTATTTATTGCTTTCATAATATTTGGTGATTTTTTTTTTTTTTTTTNGTAAAACAGATCAAGTAGCAGAATTGTCCAGAGATTATGGGGAAATTCTGTGGTCGTGAGGAAGTGGGTTGCTTGTCTAGTATAAGAGATTGTCAATTCCAAAAGTTTTGTAAGTATGAACTTGTAATTTCTCATTCTTTTATAATGGATTGATTTCTTGGATTTGGCTACCTTATAATAGTTTTACTTTTGAAGAGTTCTTCAAAAGGTTTTCACTTCATTACCAAAAACTTGTGTTGATTTATTTATTGCTTTCATAATATTTGGTGATTTTTTTTTTTTTTTTTCGCATTATATTAAGAACACATATTCAACCTCTCTTCTAGGTGTTGTTTATAGTATGAGTTACTATTTCTCACTAACCATTTCTACCTTTCATTTAAAGGTTTGGAGATAGATACCAATTATGAATTGCTGGAGGTTAAGGTTGAACCCACGCGGCCGGTATACAGTCGATCCAAATTAACCTCTCAAGAAAGCCAGCATAATCATCTCTAGACAGCTGATATCCTTCCTTTCTTTAAATTAAATTTGTTAAAGCTGATATTGAGTCCAGAAATTTGACAGATTTAGTCAATCAATAACGTATCATTTTGTAATGCTCCACGATGAAGAAGAAATTAAGAATGTATTCTAATTCTATTAATAACAAGGTTGAATCACTTCATGCATGCAGCTATATGTGCTGTACGAGATACTCTTTGGCCAAATTGGATGACACTTGACATGAATTGTTATGTTGATAATAAATATTGAAGCAAAAAAAGTATTATCATGAATTGATATACCAGTGGTAGGTTGTACATCCATACCCAAAATGCAGCCTTCGATCTCAAATTCCATCTGCTTTGGCGGTGTGAGTTCATTAAAATCTTCCATCGAGAACAGACACCCATCAAAGATCTAAGGTCTACCTTTCTGGACTCTTGATTTATCCCATCCATGTTCAAACTCTATAAGGAACAAGTTATGAACCAACACTTTGAAAGATGAAGTGCACGTGAGTTTCCATCCCGGTAGCAAGGTTCATTTGATTACATCCTTGCTCACTATTCTGTCGGTAAGAAGTTTTCCAACCAAATACAATTTTCCCGGCCCTATCTACCAAACCACACAATGCCTCCTCAAATTTCCAAAGAAAGGACTTTGAAGAAATTAAACCTCGGGTGCAACCACTCAGAATTTGGCATTGCTAAACTCTTACTTTTTTCTTTTTCTTTTTTTAAAATAAATAAATAAATAAATAAATAAATCATATACCTCTTTCAAATTATCACTCAATTGACAAGGTTCCCCCTAAACTAGTAAAAGAATTGTCAATTTATCCCCGAGCCAGCAAAAAGACATCCTAATTTTTTGAATAAAGATAATAAAAATTCAAAAAATAATAAAAAAATTTTAAAAAGGTTTTTTCTTTATATATATATGTTAAATTTCTAGTTTTATTTTATTAAGGGATGTTTTCATCATTGGAGGGACATTGAAATTTCTTTTGTAGTTTGGGTAGATATCATCCCAATTGAAACTTAGGAGAAGCATAATCAATTTGGTGATAATTTAAGAGGGATATTTTCATTTTTCCACTTTTGGACTTTGTTGAGAGCTTCCATTGCTTTCTCTCTCTTAGAGCACTCAAAATGAAGTAGCCAAATGAAATATAAAAAGAAATAAATTGCGGAATAATAAAATAAACATAAAAAATTTTACGTGGTTCGGTCAACGGCCTACATCAACAGATAAAGTTTCAAGGGCTACATTATGCTCTTATTGCTTGATATGTTTACAGTACAGAATGCTCTATTTATAGAGCTTACACATAAATATAATCTTAATAAAATTCCCTAATTTAGGTTTATTAAATCATAATCAAATCTCTAAAGTTAGGCTAATCTAATTTTCATCAATCTTCTTCAAAACCCTAACTTTAGGGTCTTTTTTTTTTGAAGAAAAATCCATCCGATTTCATTAATAGTGGTCAAAAGCATAAAAGCTCTTACAATCATAGAACATACAGTTCTACAAGATCATAGCCAAAGCTAAAAGATTACACGTCATAAAAGTCGAAAACCTACAGATCTTACAATGAAAAACCAATCTATGACGTCAGACATCTGCTATCCCAGCTCGATCTTCAGTTTATTTCAGTTTATAGAACAGATCTGCTAATGCAGACTCCTTCTGGGGGCACAGGAAGCCATTTTCAAGGCATGAGCAAAACACCCACACCCAAACCATTTCCCTCTCGACTAAAAGTCAGAAGCATTATTCACGTCCTTAGCCTAACGGCCAGGACCATAAAATAAAAAACCAAAAAACCAAAACAAAAAACCTACTTTAGGGTCGTTTAAATATACTCTAACATCCTCCATCAAATTCAAGGTGTAATATCTTGAAACCTTGAGTTTGATTGATTGATTGATTGATTTTTTTTTTTTTTTTCAGGGGCAGTTGACGACACTTTAAATAACAATACAAAAGAGCGTCATCCATGGGCCAAAAGAGAGCCAACTTTGGGCTGAAGAGAGAGTCAACTATGGGCTGAAATGACATGGGCCAAATGCCAAAGAAAAATGGGCCAACTATGGGCCAGAAATGAAAGCCAATTGTAGGCTTAAATAGGCTTGGGTTTTATACAATACTACAAATACCGAAGATATTAGGCCAACAAAGGGCCAAAAAATGGGCAACTTGGCCTATTTTTATTTTTATTATTATTTTTTTTTGCTCTGTAATTTTTGTGAATGTTCAAAATTATATGAGTTTTATTTTTGTAGAAATATAACACGTACCACACCAATAATATCAGAGATTCTAGCTAATTTTTTATTAGTGCTTTGGTAATCAAAATCTAGGTTTAGTTATTGCTATTGTTTTTATCTCTTTATGCCTCTTTTCATTTTTAACTACACCTGTACTAACAAAGATTTTAACATATATATTTTAATTTATATATTTGGATTAAACTAAAATTAAGGGTGGTCTTTTGTTTGTAAAAAAATTATGTGATTTTTATGTTCATGAATGTTCTGTCTTATGATAGTATCAATTGGTAATGTACTCGTGTGTGAGGAAGAATCTCATATATGCATCGTATAGGCAAGAAATATTGCATGTAATTTCCAAATAATTTTATTAATTTTTATGTATGCAAAGTGATATAACATTTCACTTTGCAATATTCAAAGTTAGAGCACTCAGAGCATCCACAGCAGCCTCTTCAAATTTTTCTCTTTAAAATAACCAAAAGTACACTTTTGGTTATTTTAACAGCCCACTTTTTTATAGCACACTTTTCAGCCTCTCTACTTTAACAATTCTCTATCACTATTTTATTAAAATATTATTTTTCACTTTCCTTATCTACTTTATTTTTCATTAAAATAAAGTAAAGAAGTTGAAAAGAAGAGAGAGAAGTTGAAAAGGAAAAAGGAGGAGAGATAAAATATAATTGTTTAAAGAGTAGAGAGTGAATAGTAATTGTTAAGTTTGAAGAAACACTATTCATATTATTAAGTTTTTTGTTAAAATAAAGAGGCTAAAAATGAGTGTTTTTTGCTCTTTTTGTTAAATGGGCTCTTCAAACTAACAAAAAAGTGAGTTTGAAGAGCCTGCAGTGGGTGCTCTCACTACAGGCTCTTCAAACTCATTTTTTTTGTTAGTTTGAAGAGTCAATTTAACAAAAAAGGCTAAAAACCTCACTTTTCAGCCTCTTTATTTTAACAAAAAAGTTAACATTATGAATAGTAAAACTTCAAACTTAACAATTACTATTCCCTCTTCATTCTTTAAACAACTATCTTTTCTCTCTCCTCCTTTTTACTTTTCATTTCTCTTTAACACTCAAAAGTTAGATAAATAATAAACAAATATTTGAAAAATAATATTTTAATAAAATAGTGAAAGTGAATTGTTAAAGTAGAGAGGCTGAAAAATATACTCTAAAAAAATAAACTTTTAAAATAACAAAAAATGTACTTTTTATTATTTTAAATAATAAAATTTAAAGAGGCTACTGGGATACTCTTACAACATCACAACCGCAAACTTCTTTATTAGCAAGCCGAAATTAAGTAGTATTTATGGCTTGACAGAAAACAACATGAAATCTACAACTCATTATTGCACTGGACACACAACACAAGCTTTATGTGCAGTAGGCATCAGGGCGTTCAGAGAGGTAGGCATTAACAGCATTGAAAAGTTCCAGGGTTTTTTCTTTGCCAGCCTGAAGCTCCTCAGCGTTAACCGAATTGTTGTCTTTGGGTTCGTAAATGCAGGTGAAATTCAACGAGGATCCTCCACCAGGGTTTTCCGCTATCTTGATCTCCATCGAGATCTTCTTGAGCGTGTCGCGCAAAGGATCACCCTCGATCACGCTGTACTTGTATGTATGGTTTGCATGGTCGACGGCATCAACCTTACACTTCGCGAGCTTGTAAGGGTGGCCTGAAAAATATAGAAAATTAAGCACATGCATATTACCTCTTCCATCCAACATCTACATACATACATACATACATTGATACATACATATATCATTTTTATTTTTATTTTTTTGCTTTTTTAGTAGGAGGAGAGGGTTCTGAGGTGATAAACCTCAGAATAAATAAAAGTAGTTTTAAAATGGTAATAATATGATCATGTGTTGGAGATTAGGATAGAATAGAAACAAATTAACCTTCAGCATAGGTGATCTTAAATATGGTTCCGGGCCCTCCATTTCCTTCAATGTTTTCTACGCTCTTAACCATATGAGGTACAGCCTTCGGAAGGAAGTTTTTTCTGTCAACAAAGGCCTTGAACAGCCTAGCCGGTGGAATAGTGGAGGTTGCCGGAACCACGTACTGGAAAGGAGTACTCATCATGACGACCGAAGACATTTGGAAGATAAAAGGAAGAATATGAAGAGGAGTTTTTTTTGGATATAGTGAACTTAATATTGGCGAGTTTTCGAGGTGGCTACGAGTGCTAGAGATAGGTTTGTATATATAGACAAAAGCTGATGAGAGTTTTGAGATCCCTTCCGATTAATTTCTCAAATTAGAGATTCTCTTACAAAACTTGATTCGCTTTACATTTATGACAACCTTTTTTCTTTTTCTTTTCTTGCTAATTAATTTCAGTTGGGAGTAGGGAACAATATAGTACTGTCAATTTGCTAACAGGTCCAACGTACGAGTCCTGTCCATTTCATTTTATAGTGTGTTAAAATAGTTACATAGAGACAGAGACAATGGGCGAGTGTCTTAAGTGAAAAGGCAAAATCCCACCATTAAATACTCCCTTTCCATGGCACACTACACCGGTCCAACATAGATGGACAGAGGTGCAAAAGCTAAATTATATAGCTGCCAGCATCATTGGGTATGAACCTATGACTTTTTTAGGAACGTTGGGTCACAATTGTGGTTCACAACAGACCCACAATGACGTACGGGTCACTACGAAAATTAAGAGCGTTTGGATCATTTTATTCCACTACGCTTTAAGGAAAGGTAGTGATATGCATAGTTTAACAACCCTTTTTTTTTAGATAGGCTACGATTTTTTTTAGCCTACATGTGGGCTTGTTTTAATATTTTTGGGTAAAAGACGAAGACGCTTTTCCTTGCAGAATCAAAAACGCTGCTATTTGATTAATTAACTTAGTCATCCGCTACATCAATATATATTCGGAATATTTAGCACCCCATTCAATGATCAACAAAGTAACATTGCATGCCAAACCAAACTCTCACCTTAATTAGTCTATAAATGTGAAATATATTTTGATAAAGAAGCAAAAAGTAGTTTTTGTACTTTCGTTGTCCTCTTCTGTAATTAGCAAAATCACAATACTTCTAATATGAAAAGAATAATAGTAATAATAGTTAAAAATAAATAAAAAATGAATGATGCTCCTAGTTATACCTAAAAATTACCAATTCACCAACTTTTTGATTTCGATCACTATATTTCATTAATATAGCAGATTCTTCATACTATATTTGAATGATAGTCGTCAACAAAGAAGTGGTCATAAATCTAAATTAAAGCGAATCAAGTAACGCTGTAGTACTCATCAACTTGGATATATATATATATATATGATGTAGGATGATATTTATCTTTATTTTCAGTAAAAATAAAAATAAAAAAATATAAAAAATAATATTGAAGCAGCGTCGCTTAATCAAAATTTTATCCGTTCTCAGACAATAAAAGTACAAAAAGAAAGATTGTCACGATTCCTACTGATTGTCAATTTTATATTAAGATTTTATTTAATTTTACTAAGACTTTATTTCATTTCCTTAATAGAGTTAGATTTGCTTGATTTCTTTTACTTTAATAAAGCTTTAATTAAAGCGTATGTCATATAACACTTATGTGCTCAATCGGCAGAGACTTCGCCTAATGAAGTGCATGTCACTAGCTCGAATCTCTTTCCCTTTTTATGCGGTCATGTAAAAAAAAAAAAAAAACTAATTTCATCTTCGCCTATGCATCTTATCTCCTCTTCCCCATAATTAGACAAGGAAAAGATAGCAAGCATCCATATAGGGAAGTCCAGGAGCACTACGTCAGTGTAATTCCTCAATATCGTCACCATTACCATTTCCATTCGGTATTTCTAGATTTGTGTCTTTCAAAATGATTCTCTCCATTTTAAAATCCTTCAATTTTTTCTATTTAGTACATTTTAAAAGATAATACATATAATGCATTACTCTCATTAAAATTTTTAAACAATACTACCCTTCAAAATGCACTAAATAGTAAAAATAGAGAAATTTTGAAATAAAAAAAAAATCCTAATTCTTGTATCTTGCACAGTTGCACTGATACGAGGCTGTGACTCGTTTATGGGGATATGCAAATATTGGTGTCGAAATTAATAACACTTTAATTTCGAAAGTCCATGCCAACAAGGCAACAACCGACCACTTCGTGATGGATTGTGTTTATTAATTCGTCCTAATTTAGAGCTTTGACATTAATACATGGCAATAAGGACCAAAAAGTCTTCATTTCACATTTGTCATTAATTCGTTCAATCAGGCTCATTTATGGGGATACAAATATTGGTGTTGAAATTAATAACACTTTTCAATGTTCAACAACCAACTGATTCGTGATTAATTAATTCGTTCTAACAATGCATGGCAACAAAGCCTATCACAATTCACATATATTGCGCGCGAGACCAAAAAGTCTTCATTTCACATTTGGGATTATCAGTTTCTTTTTTAATTTCTAGTTTTTATTTATTTATATAACTTTAAGAATTCTTTTACTTTAATAAACCTTTTTTTTTTTTTTTTTAATTTGCAAGTGAAATGAGTGTAATTAGGGATTATAACTTATATTTATTTCCTTTCCTTAATAGCGTTTGATTTCTTAATAACGCTTGTGTTGTGTGTCCACTGCAATAATGAGTTGTGGATTTCATGTTGTTTTCTGTCAAGCCATAAATACTACTTAATTTCGGCTTTGCTAATAAAGAAGTTTGCGGTTGTGATGTTATCAAATCCTAAAGGTATATTATATATATATATCTATATATGATGTTGTAACTTTGAATATTGCGAAGTGAAATGTTATATTACTTTGCATACCTATAAATAAAGAAAATTATTCTGTCCAGATCGAGGAGATCAACGCCATTTTGTCTATCCCACTAAGTAGCACAAACCAAGCTGATGCATTAACTTTGAGGGATTATCCGAGTTCTAATTGTAAAAGAAATTTACAATTTCTACATTTCTACATTTTTACATTTTTCACTATTTCTCAAGAATTTACAATTTACAATTTCCATTTTTTTTTTCTCGAACAAAGGCGAAATCTTATTCAATAACTGAAAGATCCCAAGGATCATAACACAACAAAGGAAGCTTCCTTCCTTACAATGCTACCAATATCCAAAGGTAGAGAATCCGACCAAGTCGTCTCAGTAGCACAATTGAGAGCCAACTTTGCTAACCCATGGGCAGCACAGTTGGCCTCTCTTTTTACATGGCTAAAACGTGAATTGCCCAAACCAACTAACCCCAGCAGCAGCTCCATCTATTAAATGCCCATAAGAACGTAGACAAGGCAAGGGTGTTCCACATTTATGGCTGTGATGATCTGCTTGGCATTCCCTTCAAAAATGACATCAACCAACCCAAGGTCCTTAGCAAAGATCGTTGCATGAAGTGCAGCTTGAGCTTTCGCCACAACTGGGTCTAACTTACTACCAATTGGAACCCCACGGGCTGCCACAAAATTTCCCATAGAGTCTCTAGCAATCATACCCAACCCAGTTTTACCACGATTGTTCTCCACCGCCGCATCCCAGTTAACTTTAAAAACCCTCAGCGGAGGAGGCTTTCATTTAATCAACTGTGCTTCTTCATTTAGTCCGACAACTTCATCTCCTCTGGCGTTAACTAGCTAGAAATCTTCCAACGAGGCGTGCGCTTCTCATATGAGTTGGTTCGGATGGAGAAAGACTCCTTCATGAATCAAATTGTTTCTCCTCAGCCATAGCCTCCTAGCTGTCACTGCAAATAATTCCAGCTCTGCACGGTTACAGCAGATAGCCATAGCTTCGAAAACTTGGAAAAAGCTACCACCCCACTGTTTTGTTTCTGAATCTTAGCCATGCTACATCCCCAAACATCACTAGCCGATGGACAACTCCACAGCACATGCAGGATGGTTTCCTCCTCCCTTGTACATACTGGGCAATAGTTTTCCATAATCACACCCGACGAAATAGATTAGATTTCGTTGGGAGTAAATTATTAAGAGCCCTCCATAAAAATAGCTGCACTGTTTTGGGAACGTTCAACATCCAACAGATCTTCCAAACACCTGAATCCTCTCCCTTCTTGGATCCTCCACTACGTGATAATGCAGCCATCTCCATTCCCATGTGATACGCACTTCGGACAGTAAATTCATCTGTCGAAGTACATCGCCAAATCAGTCTATCCCTTGGTTGGAGAGGTCTCAGTGGCATATTCATAATCACCTTGGCCTCTTCCTCTAAGAAAGTAGCTGATATTAAATTGCTATTCCACCACTTAGTGTTCTGGTAAATTAATTCTTTCACCCGAGCCTCCTTATCACATCCATATATTAGCGATTGCACTGTAAAAGTTGTAGGCGTCAGAATCCAGCGTGTTCCCCTGATTTAACATCCTGCCAATCCCCTATCCTCCATATAAGCCCATTATTCAAGAGATCCTGGGATGCCATAAGACTTCTCCATGCATATGAAGGCTTAGCTCCCAATTTCGCTTCCATAACAGAGCAATTATGGTAATACTTGGCTTTTATCACTTTGGCAGCTAGAGATTCCGGATTCATAAGCAACCTCCACAACTGCTTGGCTAGTAAAGCCTTATTAAACATCACCAAATCCCTAAACCTCAAGCCGCCATTAGATTTAGAAACCCCCATCTTCTCCCAACTCATCTAGTGAATTTTTGAAGTACGCTCTTTATGAGCCCACAAAAATCGTTGCATCATTCCATTAATCTCCTTACATAACAAAACAAGGAGTTGAAACACACTCATACAATATGTAGGTATTGCTTGCACCACTGCCTTAAGAAGCACCTCCTTCCCTACTTGAGATAAGAATTTTATCTTCCAATTGTTGAGACAACTCTACACTCTATCTTTAATATTTTTAAAAGACTGATACCTCGACTTCCCCACAAGAGTTGGTAACCCCAAATATTTATCAAAACTAAGCGTAGCTTTTAACCCTGATAATTGAGAAATTTCAGATCTTCTGTCCTTGATGTTCAAGAAGTTGTTCATGGCTAAGAAGGAGAGATTGAAATTCTTCAAGTATCATGGACTTATCTTTTGTGAGCATGGAGAAAGTCATGACAAAAGGATTGTATGTAGAATTCAATCCCCCAATGATGTAAGAGATTAAGTCATCATCTGGAATAGAGGTACTAGCAATAGCTAGCTGGTCAGAGAGGGATTTAGCCGTGCTAATAAATTCAGTACATGACTTGGAGCCTTGCCTCAGGGTCTACAATTTCCTCCAGAGTTGTGTGACATGAGACCTTGATGGTGAGGCATAACGAGTAGATAAGGTAGTCCAGACTTGGGCTGATGTTTTGCAGCCATAGACTATAGGAACAACTTGAGGGGTCAAAGTTGCAATAAACCAACTAAGGATGCACTAGTCTTTCCTTTCCTAGATTGTGTATTCTGGGTTCAAGACGTCAGGTAAGGTCTTGTTAGAAGCATGGATGTGTTTTGGTGGCGGGGATGACTCTAAGCCATCAACAATGCCCATCAATCCATTTGACTTCAGGATGGGTTCAAATTGAAATACCCATGCGTCCTAGGTAGTTGATGTCATCAAGTTTAGATTGACAGAGATGAGCTATATTAGGCATAAAGAAAGAGATCGAGTGCAGAAGAACTTGATTCGGCCATGAGGATCGAAGAAATGTGTTAGCCGTAAGGCTCTAATACCATGAAAGAAAACAAAGAATAATTGTTATTTGGCGGAATACATTCTTCTGCATTCTCATTGATAATTTATAGGTAAAGTTATACAATCATAATCAAACACCAAGATTAAGAAGTTAATCTTGATGTGATGATTATCTAAGAGGTTAATTACAAGTAAGAGTCCTAAAGATAAATATACACAAGTGTTTGAATGCAATCAGACTGAATCAGTCTTGCTCAGAGAGAAATGATTGAATTCAAAGACAACGTTACAGATGAGAGTTCTTGTATCAGTGGAATTCTTAGACTTCTGTGATTCCGTGCGCTTGACCTCCTCGGTTGGTCGAGGCTTGGTCAGCTGCTTGATCTCCTTCCTTAACATCTGTCACTAGCTAGTTGCTTTGGTTGACTTAAAAAAAGCTATATTTGGAGGTCATATCCGTGATCAATATATATATATATTGTGAATTTCATACGAATTGATCACAAGATCGAATTAATTAACTTATTGGAAATCGGTGACTGATTTTGATTTTTTTCCTATACATGCAACAAGCAAGCAGATGACGATCACAACCGCAAACCATTTATTAGACACGAAATAAAAGCCACAAGACAATTAAGATTTAGTTGTATTCAGCAGAGTGTGCCAAGAGGTAGGCCTCAACCGCCCTGAAAAGACCCTCGACCTTTTCTTTGCCACCCTTAATATGCTCTGCAGGCACCTCATGGTCACCTTTGGTGTGGTACTTGTTGGTGATCTTCAAGATGGATCCTCCATCAGGGGCTGCCACAATCTTTATCTCGTTATAGATCTTCTCCACTTTGTCGCCCACGGGACCACCCTCAATCACGGTGTAGCTGTATTTGAAGTTTGTGTGGTCAACCTCTTCAACCCTCTCCTTCACGTACTTGACAGGGCTGCCTGATCAAGATTCAAGGATATAGAAAATAGCACAAGTTATATGAATGATGGCGATGGAGAATATAGACATATGTGTGGGATAGAAACTAGATAGAAAGTAATTAAATTAACCTTCGGAAAAGGTGATCTTCTTGATGGTTCCAGGCCCTCCATTTCCTTCAACGTTTTCAACACTGCTAACAGCTTGGGGTGCAACCTTTGGGATAAGGTTATTGCCATCAAGGATAAAGGCCTTGAACAGCCTAGCTGCTGGGATAACGGAGGTGGTCTCAGCCTCGTAATTGAAAACACCCATGATCGATGATGATGATGATCTAAGGAAGAATCTGGGAAGAGGAGTAGTAGGATTTATTGAAGTTGGTGAGTTTTTTGAGATGGGGAGCTTTGTATTTATAGAAGTATTGAGCCTGAAAGTGACCATAATCCCTCTTAATTTGATGACCCAAGAAGGTGGGGATTTCACTCTCTTCTCGGATGTCCACCAGAGACAATTTGTTGGAAGAAGAAAATTCCATTCAGCACAGCCCACCAATGTCGCATACTTCCCTTACGGTTTTCGTCAATACCAGGGCTTCATTTGGATTCATTTCTGTCCATCAAATCTGAAATTGGCTCCATCATATGCGTCATTCTTGCCCATTCTTGTGGTGCAACCCGCTTAGAATTTGGCAATGCTAAATTCGTTTCTTTTTATGAAAATGAGCTTATAACCCACGCTATGCACGGGATTCTTTATTATAATTTATTTTAAAAATTTTAATACATCATTTTTCATTATAAGTTAAAATGATGTATAAAAATATATCTCACCTATTTAAATAAAAAAAAAATTAAATCTTTGTTCCTATACTATATATGATTTAAAATAAATAGTATAAAAAAAATAGCAAGAAGAATACATGGATTATAATATAATTAACATAATTAATGACACTAATTAATGATCGATTTTTTAAGGAAAAACTAGTTATATATATGACGTCTTTTTTTTTTTTTTTTTGGAGAATCCCAAACGTATTGTTATATAATAATTTGATTTATGTTATTTATTTCCTTATTTAATTTGGACATTAATAATACATAATTTATTGAATAATTTAAATATGAAAAACTCTTAAAATATAATTAACGCAATTAATGACGTTAATTAATGACCCATTTTTTAAGAAAAAACCGGTTTTTAGGGTTTTTTTTTTTTTTGATATGTCCACACAAGAGGGGGGAGGGGAATTCGAACTAGTGACCTCTGCTTCATTAGGTGTGGTCGGTTTTTAGGGTTTTCTAAGGAAAATAGAATTGGGTATCTCAGCAAATCTCTTCCTTCTCTCAACAACGGCATGTTGAGTTTTCTTGATTTTTGATTTGGCGATATTTAACACTGATTTTTGATTGGGCAATTTTTAACACTGTTTTGGACCTTTCTCCACCGACTTCAATTTGTAATCAATCCCAGCTTCTCTAGGATTTTCTCCACCGACTTCAATCTCTATATTGGGTTGAAATTTGTGGAGACATCTAGCTTATAACCAGTGCAATGCGCGAGATTCTTCATTACAATTTAATTATAAAATTTAAAAATACATAATCCTACTTTTCATAAGTATTATGAAATTTACTTTTCATAATTGCAAGATGAAAACTTGAATTTTGTTTCATCAAAATATTAATATAAAATTAGAAAGAAACTCTAATATTGTTGGTGTAATACTTATTAGATTTCAACACAAATAAAACTCAAAATTATGAACATTCAAAAAAGTATTTTGGTTGTAGAAAAAGTATGCATGAAATTGTTTGTTATAGTTTAATTTCAAAATTTAAACACATCTCTCCTGAACTTTTCTTTATAGGTTGTTGAAAAAAAAAAAAAAAACTATCACGCCCTTTTAAATAAAAAAACATACCAAAAGTTTTACACTAGTATATTACTCAACATAATGACACACAATCATAAATGTATAAGTCAGCATAAAATTTTACTATCTTAAGGCTTTTAACTTTAATTAGTTTAATCCATATAAATTAAAACATGTTAAGATCTTTGTTCCCATATGTATATTTTAAAATGAAAAATATAAAGAAAAAAATAGCAAAAAGAAAACTTGAATTGTGATTATCAAAGCATTAATAGAAAGTTAATAAGAATCATTAATATTTGGGGTTTGCTAGGGGTTCTCCTCATAGTGTTCTCACAGTCCTATGTAGAACATGATTTAAGAAAAATTAAAATTGTAGTGGCCCTCACCACCGGTTTTTTGGCCAACAGATTAATTTTTCTAAGTTAATATTTAGGTTCTAATGCTTTAAAACTTGTTTTTTTATTCAAAACTAAAACCTAGGGGTGAAAGGTTAACCCTTTAGGGATGGTATCATCCAAAATGTATTTGATCATCCTAAATTTAGTGCTAATGCCTCAATTTTGGTGTTAACGCCTCAAATTTGGTGCTAATGCCTAAAAATACCGGTGGTGGGGGCCACTACAATTTTATTTTATTTTAAATCATTTTCCACGTGAGACTAAGAGAACGCTAGGAGAATACTATGGAGAGAACCCTTAGCATTTTCCTTAATATTATTAGTGTTATACCTATTATATTTCATAAAATTTTTAAAATCTATATAATTATGAGCCTTAAAAAAAGTACATAGCAAAATAATAAAAATCTTTCAGTCAACAATGCAATCAAATAATCATCCTACATTATGTTTCTAAGAGGTAGCTCAATCGGCTAGGACCACGCTTAATGAAGCAGTGATCACTAATTCGAATCCACATTCCCCCTTTTGTGTGGACATGTCAAAAAAAAAAAAAAAAAAATCATCCTACATTATATTCAATCTTAATTATCTCTTAGGTGTTTCGAAGTTACTTTTTTGTATAATCAAATAAATTTTTACCTTCTTTTACTTTCAAAAGCATAAAAAGTACTTTAAAAAATATTTGAAAATCCGGGTAAATCATACAAATAAACAAAAAATTTCATAGGCGAATAGGCATCGAGCAAATATCAAATAAGAAGTATGTTATATCGAATAATTAACGATTTTATAAACTAATTGACACTAAGCAAAAATAATAATTAATTAAGTAATCCTAATTAATATATATGTGTGTGTGCGCACGGTGAGAGAGGGAGGGAGGGAGTCATGCTCTGATTAGATGAGATATGCATCACCATAGGTCATATATATTAGTAAAATTACAAATGAGATGTGCATAGACAGCCTCCTTATAAGAAAACAACTTTCAATTTGAATTAGGAGCATGACTCAGACCTCTGTATTAGCAAACACAACCTTAGATCCAAAAAAATAAATAGGATCATAACAATATATTTACTTCACCTTGATGACCTATAGTGATGCAAGCCATCATGTGGATGGACCAGATTTCCATGAGTCAGAAGTTCCCTCTGAATGAGACCTTGAAAGTAAGGAAGAAATGAGGATTTAGAGAATATAGTCTGAGAGAAAGAAAGAAATCTGGACATGAAACAAAATTGTCTGATAAATGGGAAGGCAATAGTACTGTAGTAACCAAAGTTGCTGCGCAAGAATTTTAAAATACCATGACATTGCACTTCCGTCCTCACTCTTTCCAACTATAAGGAGCATGATCAACAACTAAATAGTCTCCACGGCTATCATTCGCTACTCTAATGTCATCATCGAGGTATATAGATTCAAACTTGCAGATGTTAAAGGAGTTTCAATTATTTTTCATTTTCTCGTAGTTAAGGGGGTGTGTGTTTAGAAGATGGGAAACTGGGAATATGCTGTTGATTAACTCACTTAGATAAATACTAATATGAACTGAAACACCAGCTATTTACTACTAAATAAAAGAGAAACACATTTAAATTACATATATTAATTCTTATTGCATTTACCTTTAGTTTTCTAGCAATTTCAATCCAATTCCAGCCCGAATCCAGACTGATCTTCCTCCCTAAAATCCAAACTACATTTCAATGAAAAACACACAAATAGCCCAAGAATCTAAAATCACTGTTCACGGGCTCTGTCCAATGCACCCAGAACTGCCCCTGAATTTTGCCTCTTTCTCACTTATTTTCACCAGCCCCATCCACTTAATTTTATGTGCTACTTTCTGGGCTATAGGTCGCAAACACTCACAGATGAATGAAAATCTCTAAAGTATGGTGTGCATGCTAGCAGTTGGGGCTAATTTATTGACACTTTTTGCAAATAATAAGTTTTGAATCCAAAACCTCTAGACACATTATTCAGTAGGGAGGTGGGCTTACACTAATGATAAAATTTCAAAGGTGGGCTTATACTGACTAAGGCATAAATACAACTATAAAACACAACATAAATTGAAATTCAAACACGACTTTCTTTTTGTTGTAGAGAACAACATAGTGTAAAAAGAAAGAGCATAAAGCTTTGCATTTAATGATCGAATTACATACCATACTTTTCACATATTGAAACCTTAGCCAAATAAGCCAAATAATCCAATGCAAAATAAATTATACCAAATAAAAATTCCAAGATCCAACATGTTAGCAACTAATCATAATCATAATCATTAGAAAAACAGAGTAAGAACACGTGATTAAAGAATATGTGCTGTGAATTTAGACAATTAGATAAGTGAATACAATTCAAATTGAATACAAATTTAATAGAACACAAATTTAATACATAAAGCCCATCTCTGAACACAATAAAATTTCATATATATATATATATATTTCTCAGTAATCAAAGAAAACGTAAAGATACAAAAGGTTGACATAACGTAAAGATACAAAGAAACTAACCTGATACAGAGATCAAGAGACGGTGGAGAGTGGGAAAAATCCTATTTGCAAGTTGAGTTATATAGAGATTGAAGTCAGTGGAGAAAATCCTAGAGAGGCTGGGATTGATTACAAATTGAAGTCGGTGGAGAAAGGTCCAAAACAATGTTAAAAATCGCCCCATCAAAAATCAGTTAAAAATCGCCCAATCAAAAGTCAGTGTTAAATATCGCCCAATCAAAAATCAAGAAACACTACAAAAAATCAGTTCTTTACTAACGCCCATTACTAACGTTTTAAGTCCTTTAACTTAAAACGTTAGTAATGGGCCTAACGTGTCGTTACTAACGTTTTTCACACGTTAAGAAAGTGTCCGTTAGAACCGGTAATTTACTAACGTGTTGGACAAGTGGCACGTTAGCATTTGCTAACGTGTTACTATTCACACGTTAGCAAATGGGAAAATAATAATTTTAAAAAAATATTTATTTTCCCATTACTAACGTGTCAAAAATTGACACGTTACCATTTTAGTAACGTGTCAAAAATTAACACGTTAGTAATGAGAAAATAATAATTTAACAAAAAAAACATTTATTTTCCCATTACTAACGTGTCAAAAATTGACACGTTAGTAATGGGAAAATAATAATTTAAAAAAAATATTTATTTTCCCATTACTAACGTGTCAAAAATTGACACGTTAGTAATGGGGAAATAATAATTAAAAAAAAAAACCCATTTTTTTCCACTTTTCATATACAAAACCACTTTTCATATATAAGTTCTTTGCTGTTTCATTGTCAATAGCTACATGGACATAAAGAACAGTTACGCCTGAATAAATTCCAAAAAACCAATTGAATTAGAACCTTAACTTGATCTTTTTCAGCACTTTCACAGTTAACAATTGATAAAAAAAAAAAAAATCAACAAAGAGAGGACTAACTAATAAAATCATCAAGGAGAGAATTGAATAAGATTGGTCTAAGAACCATACACAGTCTTAAATGCTCCTCTCCCCAACACTTGATCATACTGAAAGAATAAAACCAAAAGATATGAAGACTTCATCACAAAATCATAAAAGAAACGAGTAGAGGGATAATCTGTCTTGGAAAAGCAATTAACCTGTCCAAGAGTTCAACCTATTTGCAACCTATTACTATCAACGATTCTTAAAATATCAGAAAATTTAATACAAAATCTAACAAGTTTGACCGAGAAATTGTCCAATATGGCAACATTATGGCTCAAGATGAGCCTTCTCGCAGAGTTGGCATGAATCTCCATACATTATAATAGTCAACATACACAACTAGAAGCAGCCTATGTTATTCTACCATCACTATAGAACACACAGAATGCACCCAGCAAAAACTCATTATTGAAGCTTCCAAAGACA
>CM017326.1:25957599-25977762 GCA_006937295.1 Carpinus fangiana
ACCCCCATTACTAACGTGTCATTAAATGACACGTTAGGAATGGGAATTTCGAATTTTTTTAAAAAAAAAACAACCCCCCATTACTAACGTGTCATTAAATGACACGTTAGGAATGGGAATTTCGAATTTTTTTAAAAAAAAAACAACCCCCCATTACTAACGTGTCATTAAATGACACGTTAGGAATGGGAATTTCGAATTTTTTTATTTTTGGGAAAAGTATAAAATGGCCCCTTAAACTATCAGTCATTTGTAATTTAGCCTCCTAAAGTTTCAATTGGTATAAAGTAGCCCCCCAAACTGCCAATTCCTTATAAAATGACTCCCTCCGTTAGTTGAAACTGTGAAAATAGATGGAAAACTCAAAACGACCTCGTTTTGGGATGCGGAGTTACTAAAATGCCCTTGTTAAAATAAAAAAATCATCCCATAAAACGGCGTCGTTTTGCCTTCCTTCAACATTAACCTCTTCCCCTTCAGGTGGAATCAAACTCGTCGTTCTAGAAAGATAAGAAACAGAGATTTTTATAGAGTCAAGAAACAGGGGAAGTAAAAAAGAACGAAACAGAGGATTCTTTTTTTTTTTTTTTTTTTGGTTGTTTTCTTTTCTTTTCTTGGGATTTTCCTACACGGGTTCTTGTAAAGAGAAAAGGGAAGAACCAGCAAAGTGTGTGTGGGTTAATGGGCCTATTAGGTGTTGGACCATCTGGTCTAGCTGCCTCTGCTTGTCTCTCTGAACATGGAGTACCTTCTGTAATTCTTGAGAGAAGCAACTGCATAGCTTCTCTATGGCAGCACAAAACCTACGACCACCTCAAATTCCACCTTCCCAAACAATTCTGCGCCCTTCCATTACTAGGCTTCCCAGAAAATTTCCCGAAATGCCCAACAAAAGACCAGTTCATTTCATACATGGAGTCCTACGCTTCTCACTTCTCAATCCACCACCGGTTCAACTAGGCCGTCCAGAGCGCCGAGTTCGATTCCACCTGAAGGGGAAGAAGGTTTATGTTGAGGGAAGGCAAAACGACGCTGGGATGGTTTTTTTATTTTTATTTTTTATTTTAACAAGGGCATTTTAGTAACTTCACATCCTAAAACGACGTCGTTTTGAGTTTTCCATCTATTTTCACAGTTTCAACTAACGGAGGGGGACATTTTATAAGGGATTAGCAGTTTGGAGGGCTACTTTATATCAATTAAAACTTTGAGGGGCTAAATTACAAATGGTTGGTAGTTTGGGGGGGCATTTTATACTTTTCCCTTTATTTTTTAAAAAATCCTCCATTACTAACGTGTCATTAAATGACACGTTAGTAATTGGTAACGTGCCATTATGACACGTTACTAAATACCATTTACTAACGTGTGAGTTTTAGACACGTTAGGAAATGGTGACGTGGCACAAATTAGTGAACAGTATACACGTTAGTAAATGGCGTTTTTTTTGTAGTGAAAACTCACCATGTCTTTGCTGAGAGAAGGAAGAGATTTGCTGAAACACCCAATTCCATTTTGCTTAGAAAACCCTAAAAACAGTGAGATAGAAAAAGAGAGAGAAAAAGAGGAAAACGTTGGAAGAAGAGGAAAAAAAGAGATCAAAAACCTTAGAGATCAAAAATCAAGAGAGAGAGCATGCCTTATAGGAAGAAGAGGAAAACAGAGAAGAAAGAAAAATGAGGAAGAGAGAACGTTGTTGTCGTTAGAGAGAAGGAAGAGACAGCATCAAATTGAAACGGTTCAATTTTTAACTGGTTCAGTTTTTAAAATCATGTGTAAAAAATTCGGTTTTGACTTAAAAATAATTGATTTGTGCTACGTGTCACAATTTTAAGGCCTTTCTCAGAAGTGATTCGGCTTATATATATATATATATATGACTCCATGTATCTTTTCAATGGATCTCTTATGAGGTAGCCAAGGGTGGTGCATGAGCCAGTACAACAATCAGTACTTCAATCCGAGAGCTCCGTTTTTTGGCATTGCGCAGGCTGTTCGGTTGAGATGGCTGAACAAGGACTTTTGAACCCATTCAGTCAAACCAGTGAACAAACACCCAAAATCTAAATTAAAAAAAAAAAAATCCCCCACTTCAGCCGTGAAGCAACGCCTAGAAAGCACTGGTCTGGGTTTTGCTAGAGAGAAAACACACCTTCTTAAGCTAACTATTCCAATTAAAATAATTATAAGCGTTAGCATTAAGAAATTGTTAGATAGTGCACTAAACATAATAATACTACCTCCATAATAACCAAAATTTAATATTTTGAAAGATTTTAGTGTAGTTAAAATTGTTAAATAGGCCAAAACTTTACAACAGTTTCATACTTGGACGCATATATATATATATACACGTACATTCAATAGATGTGCAAATTTTTTACTAACAATGGTTTATAAAAAGTAGGTTGAAAAATAATCAAAATTTAATAAATAAAATGATTTTAGGGTGTCTAAGTGAGTAACAAGTAGCATTTTATGAATTTTTTGTTGTTTAATGTTGGTTTAATTCGATCTATTTAACTGTCACCGAGAATAAATCAAAAAAATTTTGAATTAAATGAATTCATTTATAACCTTTTTTTTTTCTTTTTTTTTAAAAAAAAAAAAATTATTTTTTATTATTTTTTCTGAAACATTTTCATTAAAAAAGAAAATTATAATGAAAACTCGCTCAAATCGATAAACGCTTAACGTACGAAAGAAAGTTTTTCTTTTTGATTTATTATTTCAAATTGTTATGCATGCCTATCAGAATATACGTTTGATGACATGTCAAAAAAAAAAAAAACATTTGATGGTTATACTTTTTTATTTTTTTCATTTATTTTTATTTAAAATAAGAGATATTGATGGAACGTACGCCATCAAATAATAATAGGGAGTGTTAATGATGCCTTGTACAAATTATTTGAATGACTTTAACCTACGCAGAAGAGCCAAAATTGACCTCTTCTTAAGTTTGATGAATTAGGTGTAAACAATGATCATGACGTTATAAGCCAAACAATAATCAAATTTATCCATTTTTAATGTTTCAAGATAATAATATATATTGGTGCCTCTCTGTCACTAGTTGCTTTGGTTGACTTCAAAAGGCTATATTTGGAGGTCATATCTGTTATCAATATAGCTTATTGCAAATCAGTGACTGATTTTGATTTTTCCCTATGTATATATGCAACAAGTAAAAGAGCATCTCAATTAAGCAAGCAGATGATGATCAGAACCGCAAATCCTTTATTAGCAAGCTGAAATTAAACACAAAATGAAAGCCACAAGACAAGGTTTAATTAGTTGTATTCAGCAGAGTGTGCCAAGAGGTAGGCCTCAACTGCCCTGAAAAGACCCTCGACCTTTTCTTTGCCAACCTTAATATGCTCTGCAGGCACCTCATGGTCACCTTTGGTGTGGTACTTGTTGGTGATCTTCAAGATGGATCCTCCATCAGGGGCTGCCACAATCTTTATCTCGTTACAGATCTTCTCCACTTTGTCGCCCACGGGACCACCCTCGATCACGGTGTAGCTGTATTTGAAGTTTGTGTGGTCAACCTCTTCAACCCTCTCTTTCACGTACTTGACAGGGCTGCCTGATCAAGATTCAAGGATATAGAAAATAGCACAAGTAAGTTATTTGAATGACGGCGATGGAGAATATAGATACATGTGTGGGATAGAAACTAGCTAGAAAGTAATTAAATTAACCTTCAGAAAAGGTGATCTTCTTGATGGTTCCAGGCCCTCCATTTCCTTCAACGTTTTCAACACTGCTAACAGCTTGGGGTGCAACCTTTGGGATAAGGTTATTGCCATCAAGGATAAAGGCCTTGAACAGCCTAGTTGCTGGGATAACGGAGGTGGTCTCAGCCTCGTAATTGAAAACACCCATGATCGATGATGATGATGATGATGATGATCTATATAAGGAAGAATATGGGAAGAGGAGTACGTAGTAGAGGTTGGAGCTTGATATTTATATATAAAACTGAACCTGAAACTTACCTTTAATTTGTTGACCAACAGCAGTATAATTTGGTGATAAAATGCTGCAAGAGGTGGAGCTAGCTAGAAGTCCAGTCCAAGACGGCCAAGAAAAAAAATTAAAGGAAGTTGTCCCTTTACTAGCTACTACGATGATGCCTCATGTATATCCTGTATTCAAAATTCAGGTTTTGTCGCCATGCATTACAAAAATAAATCCTTAAGAGGGTGGGCCACCCCTAACTTCTGGAGGTGGTTGGCAGGCCACCCTTCTTCCAATTTCAGCTCCCATCTTTCTTTCTTTTTCTTTTATATATATATAATCCTCAAACTACCCCATGATTGAGAATATTCTCCTCTAAACTACCAATTATAATAAGATCAATATTTTTTTTTTTTTGTTAAGAAAAATGCTAGGAGTTCTCCCCCTAGTGTTCTCTTAGCGTTCTCTCAGTCTTATGTAAAACATGATTTAAGAAAAAATAAAATTGTAGTGGCCTCCACCACCAGTTTTTTTAGGCATTAACATCAAATTTAAGGCATTAGCACCAAAATTGAGGCATTAGCACTAAATTTAGGATGATCAAATCCATTTTGGGTGATACCATCCCTAAAGGGTTAACCTTCCACCCTTAGGTTTTAGTTTTAAATCCAAAAACAAGTTTTAAAGTATTAGAACATAAATATTAACTCATAAAAATTAATTTGTTGACAAAAAAACGGTACTACAATTTTATTTTTTTCTTAAATCATATTTTACATAAAACTGGGAGAACGCTAGGAGAATACTAGGGAGAGAACCCTTAACAAACCCTTTTTTTAAAACTATCAAAAAAATATCAATATCCTACAAGGCCATCAAAAAAATATCAATATCCTACAAGGCCAGCAAAAAGAAAAAATAAAATAAAGTTATCCTCAAACTACCCCATGATTGAGAATATTCCCCTATAAACTACCAATTATAATAAGATCAATATATATTTTTTAAAACTATCCAAAAAATATGGATATCCTACATGGCCAGCAAAAAGAAAAAAAAAAAAAAAAAACCCTAAAAACTACAAGCCATTATATATATATATATATATATATATATATACACTTACAAAAATTGATTTTTTTTTTTTTTAAGTGTAAAGTCTATATACCCCCTCTAAAACTACCACTCAATTGACAATGTCCCTTAACGTTCAATTCTGACAATATTCTCCCAAACAACCAAAACATTGTCAATATCCCCCAAGGCTAACAAAAACATAAATATGCCCCTACATATTTCTCAATAAGACAAAAATACCCCTATAAATTCGAACAAAAAAACTTTCTTTTTTTTTGAAAAAAAACCTAATTTTTTTTTTTTTTTAAAAAAAAATACTATTATTTTAAAAAACAAAATAAACCTTTTTTTTTAAATGAAATTTTTTATTTTTAAAACGGAAATTTCATTCAAAAAATTATAAAATATAAATAAAAACCAACATTTTAAATTTTTATAAAAAATCTAATTTTTTTATTTTTATTTTTTCTTATAAAAAGGATTTTTTTTTTTTTTATTTGGTTACTCCTTGTTTTGTTTTTTTAAAATTTTATTAATGGTAGTTTTGCGCATTATTGCGGTAGATATTGACAATGTTTTGGAAGTTTTGAGAGACATTGACACAATTGAAATTGTGAGGAGGAACATTGTCAATTTAGTTGTAGTTTGACGAAAATATATAGACTTTCTAAAAAAAGAACAAAATCAGGGTGTTGAACCACCTCCAAATGGCTAGAAGGTGGTTTAGCCACCCCCTTCGGCCACATATATATGTTTTTATTCTTTTTCTTTTTTTTTTTTTTTTTCTAAACAAAGAAGAGAAGGGACTACAAAGGAGGATCCTTCCCATTCTTGATCCTGATAGAAGAGAGAATGGGGGAACCTAAGGGAATGCTACCAAACACAAGGTGGGTAGCGGCCCATTTAGGTAAAGCATGTGTACGAAAGTTGGCACATCTAGAAACTTTCAAAGCATTCCAGCTTTGAAAGGAAGAGAGCTCAAGTCTCAAATCAGAAACAATAGGTGCAAACTGCCAAGTAGCAAAAAGATGAGGCTTATTTACAGCTAAAATAACCAAAAGGGCATCCCCTTCAAGAGTAAAATTACTAAAACCTGAAGTAGCAGCAAGGCGAGAGACAAGGAGAGCGGCTGAGGCCTTTCCTGAGAGAACATCTGAGGAGAAAAGTTTTTGAGTGGCAGCAAAAATAATCTCTCCTGAAGAGTCACTGAGGACAGCAGCCGCTACAGCAAAATTCCCCCGGACAGCAACATCAAAATTCCCTTTGACACTACCTGGCAGAGGAGGAGACCAAATGGAGGAAATAGTAGAAGCTTGCCAAGCCAAGATGTGATAATTATGAGTAACCTTGAGCTGTTGGATAATCTTGGGCATATCCGGTTGAATAGCCTCATGAGTAAGCTTATTCCTAGAGAACCAAATAGCATCCATAACAAGAGCTACAAAAAGCTGAAAATTCCAAATATCAGCAAGGGGAATATCTAACTTGACACAGGGATAAATAATGGCCATTATCCAATCAGAAATGGGCATAGCAGCAAAAGAAGAAATCAATAAGGGCCAAGGAGAAGTCCTCCACAGAATCCTTGCCAAGTCACACTCCAAGAAATAATAAGAAATAATTCTGAGAGACGTTCAAACTGATAAGAAATAATTGCTGGCTGCTTCGGTGGACGGTGGAGAAGAAAGCCTGTAGGAAGGGGATCCTCTAGAGGTAGAAGAACCTGGATTCTCAAAAAACTTTTCCTACAAGGTTTCGAGCAATCCGAGTTATCCACTTCTACTAATCCCCCTAGACTATCAGCAATAATGGCGGCATTGGCATTGTTCATACGGTCCAAAGGAAGGCCATGAACTTGGACCCAAATGGGAGCTTTCACAAAATCAATTTCATCAAAAGTTTCATCGTTACTCCAGCGTTTCAGGAATAAAGGAGTTCCCTTGATATTCCAAGGTGAGTTTTACAAAACTCTATTAAGGTCTTCCGAATCTTCAAAGATAAAAACCATCTTGTTGTCCTCTTTGTCTTCAGTGACTAAGGATTTCAAGAACTGCCAAGCTTGGAGAATGTTGTTTTTGATGACCGACTTTGCAACAAGTTTGAGGGAGATAAGCTTTCCTACTAAAATAAAAGAGGGAGGTTGAGGGAGGTTGGCTGAAGGATCTTCTAAAATGGGTAATGGAGAATCTGAAAAATGGAGGGCGTGGGTATGAGATATGAGGTCATTAATCTCAATGTTTGATGTAGTCATAATCTTACAAGCAAGGAACCAGAGATCAAAAGGAATAAGAGAAGAAAAAGAGGAAGAAGATGAACAGTGTTCGGGAATAACTCTACACAAGAGCGGAAAAGAATCCTTTCGGCCACATATATATGTGAGTGGTCTAACGTACCACCCCATGGTCATTAGAAATAGTTGGCCGTGTGACACTAACATAGGGGTGGCTCATGGGCCATCCCATGGCCTAGGGGTGGCTCATTTCTTACTATTTGTATGTATTTTTTGTACAGTTATTTTCGATTTGGGTTTTTTGTTGGGGAGTCTGCGTACCCTTTTTTTCGTGTTTTAATTAATGTAACCCTTTCCTAAATAAATTAAAAAAAAAATGGAAATCATATATCATAATCTCTTCAGTAAATTTCAATCATTCAAAACTTTGAACTTGAATGATGTTATCCTTTCTATTATTTGTATATATGCAAAAAGTAATCCAGCATTCAGTTAATTTGCATTCTTCCGAGTTACAACATCGATCTTCAGCAAGCAGATGAACACAACCGCAAGCTCCTTTATTAGGAAGCCAAAATTAAGCAGTAAACAAATTTTAGAAATAAAATTAAAAAAAAAAAGGTTATTATTGGGCGAAGACACAAGACGAGGTTTAGTTGTATTCAGCAGTGTGTGCCAAGAGGTAGCTCTCAACCGCCCTTAAAAGTTTCTCGGCCATTTCTTTGGCACCCTTCATCTCCTCTGCATTAACCTCATGGTCGCCTTTGGCGTGGAACTTGCTGCTGATCTTCAAGATGGATCCTCCACCAGGGGCTGGCACTATCTTCAGCTCGTGGCTGACCTTCTCCAGCTTGTCGCCCAGGACATCACCCTCGATCACGGTGTAGTTGTATTTGAAGTTTGCGTTGTCAACCTCATCAACCCTCTCCTTCACGAATTTGAAAGGGCAGCCTGAAGGATATAGAAAATACCACAAGTTAAATGAATGATAATGCGATCGATGGAGAATAAATGTATATATGGATAGAAAGTAACTAAATTAACCTTCGGCAAAGGTGATATTCTTGATGGTTCCAGGCCCTCCATTTCCTCCAACGTTTTCAACGCTGCTAATAGCTTGAGGTGCAACCTTTGGGAGGAGCTTATCGCCATCAAGGACATAGGACTTGAACAGCCTAGCCGCTGGGATAACGGAGGGGGTCTCAGCCTCTTAATTGAAAACACCCATGACGATGATGCGGATGATGATCTAAGGAAGAATAGAATATGGGAAGAGGAGTAGGAGGATTGATTGAAGTTGGGAGCTTGGTATTTATAGAAGTATTGAGCCTGAAAGTGACCATAATCCCTCTTAATTTGGTGACCCAAGAAGGTGGGGATTTCACTCTCTTCTCGGATGTCCACCAGAGACAATTTGTTGGAAGAAGTTAAAATCCATTCAGCACAGCCCACCAATGTCGCATACTTCCCTTACGGTTTTCGTCAATACCAGGGCTTTATTTGGATTCATTTATGTCCATCAAATCCGAAATCGGCTCCTTCATATGCGTCATTCTTGACCATTCTTGTGGTGCAACCATTTAGAATTTGGCAATGCTAAATTCGTTTTCCTTTTTATGAAAACCCCATGTATCTTTTCAATGGATCTCTTATGAGGTAGCCAAGGGTGGTGCATGAGCCAGTATAACAATCAGTACTTCAATCCGAGAGCTCCGTTTTTTGGCCATGCGTAGGCTGTCCGGTTGAGATGACTGAACAAGGACGTTTGAACCCATTCGGTCAAACCAGTGAACAAACACCCAGAATCTAAACCAAAAAAACAAAAAAAAACAAAAACAAACAAACAAAAAAACCCACTTCAGCCTTGAACCAACTCAACCACAACCCTAAAGAATACTCCAATTGAAATTATAAGATTGCTAAAAAAAATTGGCTATAATTGATAATGCTCAAGTACCACTTAACGAATTTGAATTGTCTTGTCAACTACTCGATCACGTACAAAGTAAAAATCAATTTTCACGTGCTTTGTGCGAGCATAAAATACAGAATTAACCGAGAGATAGCTTGCACCAATATTATCACACCATAGAATAGGTGTGGATGTGATTGGGACTCCAAGATCGCGTAGAACCTTAAGCCATAATGCCTCAACTACAATGTTGGCAACCACTTTGTACTCCGCTTCCATGCTTGACCTAGAGGTGGTGGGTTGTTTCTATGAGCTGCATGAGACAAGATTCAAACCAATGAAAACACAATAAGCACCTGTAGACTTGCGATCATCCAAACAACTTCCCCAATCCGCATCTTAGTAGCCTTGAATGGTGAGTTGCATAGGCGTGGAAGACAAAGTGCGTTTTAGCAAGAGACCATGTGTTATGGTGTGCTTGAGATACCTAGGCCTTGTTTGGAAAATGCCCGCACACTATCCAACCCCCTTAAACACTATTTATTGGACAGTGTTTACTGAATTTTGCAGTAAAGCCTTACGTGCGTCAGGCTAATTTGTCCGGCAAAATGACCATTCTACCCTCTGCCTTTTTTCTTGCTTGCTGCTTTCTTGCTATGGGTAAAGGGAGGGGTAAAATAGGAATTTGGGAATGACTTTTTCAAACCTGTCCAACATAAACGGCCTCCTGCACCTAACAATTTACTTTTCTGCCATGAACAATGTAAGTTAAAGTGGGGGAACGTGTGCTTGGGGGAATGTGGTGTTTGTTAACAAACACCCTCCTAAAGATCTGCAGCTTGCCAATGCAAGGCGATGCATAAATTGGCATACACAATTGATGGATAAGGCCAAATCCGGTAGTGTTATCTCTCAACTACCCTTCACTGCAATTACCTAAAACCTTATAAAAGGGGACTCAGGCATTGGTTAAAAGGGATTGATCAGACTATTTTCAAGAAATTATTAGTTCAGGCTATATTTTGACTCCACATACGAGTGTTAACTTAGGCATTGGAGAGTCTCCGGCTAAGGCCCGAAACCCCTTTAACGCTCTTGTTATTTTATAGGAGCTCGAAGATCGAAGATTAAAAATGACCTGAAGAACATGCAGATCTCACTAATTGAAAACTGTTAGACCAAAAAATGTTCTAACAATTACGATGGCACATCCTTATAAAAAAATAATAAAAAGTAAATGAAGCAAGCTAGATGCTTTCGTCTTTCCTGTTGTGAAAAAGCATTGGAAGTTCCAAAAAAACCCTAAACCGATCAAGAATTATAGATATGATTGATTCTTATTCTTACAGTTTGGATAATATATATAATCTACATAGTTTGGTTCCATTATCTTTCTCTGGTGAAGTTTCTGTACGAAGGTGTTCTACAGAACGAGTTCGACGACCCCGGCCGTTAAGACTTAAGTGCTCCATGCTCGCGCGAAAGGAGCTTTTTATGCTCCTCCGTTTCTGGCCTCCATAAGCAGAGCAAAACAAAGCCACACATATTGAAGAAATAAAAGACGGAAAAGAGAAATTAGGGGAAGTGCCTTCGTAACACTGGACATTTTTGGAAAGGCTGTTATTAAGTTATCATTCGCAAAGCTAAAATCAATTTAATTATCAGATCTTTCTGTAAATCTTTCACATATATGATTAAGAAGTTTATATATTGGACTGATTAGTAAATATGACACGGTTCCACAAAGCAAAGTGGCGGAGCTAGGATTTTAGTCCAGATGGGTCAAGTTTTTTTTTTTTAATGAATAAAAAAATAAAGTTGAATACGAATTAATTAAAAATATTTCAAAAATATACCCCTGAAACTTATAATACCCCTGAAACTTATATAAAATTTCAAATTGAAAATAAATTTGTTTAAAAAAATTGAAGAGTAATTTGGTCTTTTTTGTAGTTTCTGTTAGAGTTTAATGAAAAAAATTGGCAGAAGGAATCAATTACAACAAATTAAAAGTTCAAGAAGTGAAATTGATAGATTTTGAAATTTGTAGAAATTTTCTCAAAATATATAATAGTTCAGAAGTCCAAAGTGAAGTTATCTAATATAATATATATCTATTTAAAGTTGGTTAAGTTTTTTTTTTAAAAAAAAAAAATTAATTAAATAAAGAGAAGTTACAGTTTTATATTTGGCCATCATCTCATAATCTGAATTGTACAAGTCAAGCCTTTCAACTTTCCAAATGTATTGAAAATCACGCTTCCAAAGAATCAGACTTGTCCCATTATAATTTTT
This sequence comes from Carpinus fangiana, assembly GCA_006937295.1. Lineage (NCBI taxonomy): Eukaryota > Viridiplantae > Streptophyta > Magnoliopsida > Fagales > Betulaceae > Carpinus > Carpinus fangiana. Next base: position 25,969,080 of record CM017326.1, read on the forward strand.
TTTCTTCTTCTGAGTGAGATACAGCCCAAAGGAGTGTGTAACGTTGCGTTTTTGGACTTTAGTTAAAAGCACATTTTGTTTAAAGCTCAAACAGTTTTTTATTTATTTTTTATTTTTTATTTTTTTGTCCAAAATAAAATATATCTCATCTTCAACCTTCATCTTCTTCGGTTGGTGTATTGTTTGGTTTAACCTAATTCTTAAAATGCGCAATAGAGTGTTTGCTTGGTCGTTTGAATCATGAATCTTATTCCTTTCAGAAATGCAACCAAGATTTTTAGAGAAATTCTTCCACGGACAAGATGAATTTTTGGGAGGTGAGAGGGGGCATTTGACCCCTCTCGACCCCATTCCCTCCGCCCCCAAAAAGGAGAGCTTTTTGGAGACGGGCTTTTTGGCCGTGGTACGAAAGGGAGACCCAGTGGCCTTGCTTCAGGACCGACCCGGCCAAGCCGTGGTGCGGCAAGTGGAGACAGAGCATGAGCGGAAAATGGACCTGGCAGTAGCTGAGGCCAACACTGGGCATTGGCCGATTAGGATGTGGACGACATTGTCTGTCATTTACGACTTGGGGGTTTCAAAATAAAACCCCCAAGTCAGCCAAAACTCACCATTTTGGCCAGTGGACACATAGGATAAAAAATATACTGAAATTTGTTCCAATCAAAATACACTGTTTTGATTGGGACTAACGGCAGTTACATAATTTTGACAGTGGGAATTTTATTGGCATTTCGATTGACCTAGAAAGTAAAAAGTAGAAGAAAAAAAAAAAAAAAAAAAAACTATTTAGGGATTTTTTTGTTTTGTTTTGGTGGGTAGACTCATGAACTTATAATATATTTACCCAAAAATATAATATAAATGTAAAAATAAATATTTAAATATAAGAAAAAAAATGCCCCACATGAACATAATATTTCCTTAGAGCCTCTCCAGGCAAGGCTTTTAAACTAACTTTTAAGTGAAATTTAGTAATTTTGGTGCTACAGCAGACCTTCTAGAATTTCAATTTTCCTAAAATTTGCAAGCTTTTAAACATTTTTTATTCTTTCTTTCTCCAATTCTCCTCTCTCCCTCTCTCCTCTATCTATAATAAAAAAAATATATTAAAAATTAATATTTAAATAAAATAAATAGTATGTTGGAGTTTATTGTAAAAAAGTAGTAGCTAAACTAAAAAAGTTGATTTTGAGTGGCTAAAATAGCCATCAACTACTGGAGATGCTCTTAGGCTCCAAAATCTATCAAGCTGGCCTTGTGTTGGCCACACTCCTGGCCTCCCCCACCCCCTTTCATTAAAAAAAAAAAGATTTTAAAATTTTTAATTTTATATATTTGTATTTTTAATATATTTGTATTTTTTATTGAGAGTGACATATATTATTATTTTATTGGTGCTGACGTAACACATTAAAGGAATTCGTTAATGACAACAGGGACAAAATTGTTGTATTGCCCTACCTCGAGGATTTTGGAATTATTTTTTATACCATATTGTAATTTAGTCCAACCACAAGGATTCATTTTGCATTTATCCTTCTTCTTTTCTTTTTTTTTCAGGGAATTTATATCAAAGACCCTTGGGTCAGTACTCAACAAATTTTAAATCCTTAAGTTTTTTTTTTTTTTTTGACAATTTACTCTTGGGTATATCGAAACTAAAATAAAATTCATGCCGTCCAATTTTTTTAACATCCATTAGTGTGGGTCAAAACACACCGTTTTGACCCATTAAAATATTAAATTTTTTTAATTTAATTTTAAAAATTAAATCTATATATATATAAATACAGCCGAACCACCCATAGGGGTGGGTCAAAATGCACCTTTTTTATAGATTTAATTTTTAAAATTAAATTAAAAATAATAATATTTTAATGGGTTAAAACAGTGCATTTTGACCTACATTAACGGATGTTAAAAAAATTGGACGACATGGATTTTTTTGTATACCCAAGGAGTAAATTGCTAAAAAAATTAAAAATTAAAAAAAAATTAAAAAAAAATAAAAAAACTTAAGGATTTAAAAATTTTGGAGTTCTCACCTAAGGGTCTTTGATATAATTTTTTTTTTTTTTTTTTTTTTTTTTAAAGTTATAGTGTTTGCGGAAAACTTAACGTATCCACTGATCTTTCATGACTTTTGTAATCACTCTCGTAAGCTTTAAAAACTTTCGATATCGGGTATACATGTTTAAAAAATAATAATAATAAAATAATTTCAGCCATCCGTTAGAATATTATGTTTTAAATCCTATAAATTAAATCTGAATTTCAATTTGTGTTGTAAATGGCACCTCAAGTATGGCTAAAAACAGAGATGATATGTTGCGCGCTTATCTTCCATCCAAAAAGTTTACTTAATTCCATGTCAAACGAATTAAAAATTACCAAGCGGCCAAATGCCTCATTAAAAGTTTAAAAAATAAAAATAAAACCTAAAAAACTAAAACTATTAAAAACGTTAAAAAGAATACTTTTTGAAAAAAAAAAAAAAAAAGTCGTTCTATATAAAATTTTAATTTATATATTTCTTATTATAAGCTAGTGACATGTGTCGTAATTTAATTGGCTCTGATGATGTGATACATTGACGAAATCTATCAAGTTTTTTTGAAAGAATTTGACTGCATGAAGTTATATGTTTTTTATGCATACTTGATACAACAGGGATCTTTCAAAACATTTTGATACCACCGTAAGCTTATTTGTAAATCAGGTAAACCAATAACTGATTTTGCATTTTTTCCAAAAATTTAAGTGAAGAGAACAAATTATCTTTCTAGAGGGGAAAGAGAATACTTTAGGTGTGAATAACATATTGGGTCTCTCAAGCATATGTATTTACTTTACTCTTTCAGTTAATACGCCCATTTAAGCTCATTTAAATTGGACTATATATATACTTTTGTGGCTCATTTCTTACTATTTGTATGTACTTTTTGTACTGTACGTAATTTTTGATATGGGTTTCATGTTGGGGAGTCTATGTAACTTCTTTTCCGTGTTTTAATTTATGTAACCCTTTCCAAAAAAAAATAAAATAAAATAAAATATATAAATCATATATCATAATCTCTTCAGTAAATTTCAATCATTCAATACTTTGAACTTTAATGATGTTATCCTTTCCATTATTTGTATATATGCAAAAAGTAATACAACATTGAGTTTGCATTCTTCCGAGTTACAACATCGATCTTCAGCAAGCAGATGAACACAACCGCAAGCTGCTTTATTAGCAAGCCAAAATTAAGAAGTAAACAAATTTTGGAAAAAAAAAAAAAAAAAACCATGAAAGCCACGTACAAGTTATTATTGGGCGAAGACACAAACGAGGTTTAGTTGTATTCAGCAGTGTGTGCCAAGAGGTAGCTCTCAACTGCCCTTAAAAGTTTCTCGGCCATTTCTTTGGCACCCTTCATCTCCTCTGCATTAACCTCATGGTCGCCTTTGGCGTGGAACTTGCTGCTGATCTTCAAGATGGATCCTCCACCAGGGGCTGCCACTATCTTCAGCTCGTGGCTGACCTTCTCCAGCTTGTCGCCCAGGACATCACCCTCGATCACGGTGTAGTTGTATTTGAAGTTTACGTTGTCAACCTCATCAACCGTCTCCTTCACGAACTTGAAAGGGCTGCCTGAAGGATATAGAAAATACCACAAGTTAAATGAATGATAATGCGATCGATGGAGAATAAATATATATATATATATGGATAGAAAGTAACTAAATTAACCTTCGGCAAAGGTGATATTCTTGATGGTTCCAGGCCCTCCATTTCCTCCAACGTTTTCAACGCTGCTAATAGCTTGGGGTGCAACCTTTGGGAGGAGCTTATCGCCATCAAGGACATAGGACTTGAACAGCCTAGCCGCTGGGATAACGGAGGGGGTCTCAGCCTCGTAATTGAAAACACCCATGATGATGATGATGATGATGATGATGATCTAAGGAAGAATAGAATATGGGAAGAGGAGTAGAAGGATTGATTGAAGTTGGTGAGTTTTTTGAGTTGTGGAGCTTGGTATTTATAGAAGTATTGAGCCTGAAAGTGACCATAATCCCTCTTAATTTGGTGACCCAAGCTTAAGAAGGTGGGGATTTCACTCTCTTCTCGGATGTCCACCAGAGACAATTTGTTGGAAGAAGTTAAATTCCATTCAGCATAGCCCACCAATGTCGCATACTTCCCTTTCGGTCTTCGTCAATATTACCAGGGCTTAGTAAATCCAAAATTGGCTCCATCATATGCGTCATTCTTGCCCATTCTTCTGGTGCAACCACATAGAATTTGGCAATGCTAATTAAATTCTTTTTCCTTTTTTTGAAATACGCGATAAGTCTTTATCTATGTGAAGATTTGAACACTCCAGCTTGTTATTTTTATTAGAATATTTATCTTGATTTGTTGTAGAAATCTTCATCTTATCGGTCTTTGAATTAGTCACGGTCTGGATGTCACTAATAGAGGAAGTGAAAATTCTCAAAATACCATTGTTTCTTAATTAAAAAAATTAAGATAATTTTGAAAAATTTACCGGGGTATGAGAAATATTTCACTTCTTTACCGTTTTATTCAACCACAAAGCCTAACGATATGGGACCATACTAGGGGAGGCCTCACTCTATTTAGATTTATGCCTGGCCTCGGGGTGCTTGGGTCAAAAAAGTTACTATATGGTTTTTTTTTTTTTTTGTAACAAAAGTTACCATATGGTTAGTGACATGCCTTTAGTGACGTTTTTGAAACGGTTAAATTAAAGTGCATATACTGCAAACAGGTATAGTGACTTTTTTTCTTTTTCTTTTTTCACACGTTACCGGTAAAAACGTCATTAAAGTTTATTTTTCGAAAATATTTTTTCCATTTTTTTTTTCTCCAGAATCAACCCCTGCTTCCTTCAAGAATCGACCCAAAATTCATCACTCCATCAGCTACCCAAGTTTAAACCCCTCAGCAAAATCAAGCAATTAAACTTCAATTAACATTTCTACAGAAAATCAAGACCCATTCCGGCCATCACCGAACACCAAATTTCAGCAAAACTCACCTCTTAAGAACCTCAAAATCAAATACCTAAAACTCTCCTTGGCTCTGCCACTGGTTCATCCCCTCTATCTCTCACACGCTCACTGCTCTGTCTCAAATATTTCTCTCTCTTAAAATATCTTCAAATTTTAATTTTTAAAACTTTCAAAAAATTCAAAATTGGTGACTTGTGAACTGTTCACACGTCACTAATTAGTGACATGTTCTTTGTTCACATGTCAATATATATATTCCTTTTTCCAAAAATATATATATATTTTTTATAATTGGTGACATGTAAACATTAACACGTCATTATGTTTTTTTGTTTTTTTTTCCTTTTTTCCGATTTTTTTATTTTTTATAACATGACGTGTTACTCTCTCACACGTCACTAATTGGTGACGTGTGAACATTAACATGTCATTAAATATTTTGGTGATATTTTACTCATTGACATGTCACCACTTGGTGACGTTTTGAAAATCAGGTTACTATACACACATCACAAGATATTGCAAATTTTTAAACTTGAACACCCAAAATTAAGATTTTTTAACATTTAGGGTAATGATTGTAATTAAGAGAATGTCTAAGATTGTGTTTGAAAAATAGAGATTTAAAGGCAAAAAAACATTTTTATTTTGCAAAAACTCTATTTTTAAGCATTTGCCGAGTGCGTTTTGTTTATTTTTTTACTTTTTCAGACTCTTAAGAGCGCTTTCAAATTTTTTTTACCAAACATATTCTCCTTTTTTTCAAACAAATTTTGTAAGTGTGAAACACACTTTTAAGTCCTTCAAACACACACCCAAAGAGATCCTAATGTGATGAAAAATTTATGGGGTAAGTGAAGTTTCTCCTAGTTTGTTTGTTTGTTTATTTGTTTGTTTTTGTAAGTTTTTAGTTTTTTGTAATATAATTTTAAGAATTATTTAATTTTATCAATGGTATTTTTGTCATTGAGGGACATTAACATTTTTAATACTTTGGGGAAAACATTAACACAATTGGTAGCTTGGGAGAGGATGGGCATTGGCAATAAGTGGTAGTTTAATGGAGGTATGTGTACTTTTCAATTTTTAATTTTTTTTTAGTTTTAAATTTTAAATTTTCTTCAAATTCTTAGTTTTAAAATTTTTAAACCTTTATCATTATATATTTTTCATTATAAATGACACGTGTCGTGATTTTATAGGCTCTGACTTGCCATGCTAATAGAATTTATAAAGTTTTTTTTTTACCAAATTTGATGGTAGGGACTCCAGAGTAATTTGTTAATTATGCATACCCCAAAAATCTCTCAAAACATTTTGCTACCGCAAGGAGCTTATTCCAAATCAGGTCAATCACAGTCGCTAATATTTTATGATTTGGAAAATCATATTGGCTATATATATGTGTGTGTGTATATATATATATACACACATACACTTGGACTATCAATTACAACATTAATAATCATCGCTGATAAGTTTTACATAATAAGCTTCTTCTTTTTTTTCTTTTTTTAAATGAAATACATAGGGTACCAACGACCATATATAATACACACACATACAATTGGACTATCAATTACAGCATTGATAATCATCGCTGATAAGTTTTACATAATAAGCTCTCTCTTTTTTTTAAATGAAATACATAAGGTACCAACAACACTTATAATATATATAACTATCAGCGATGACCCATAAGTAATAGTCGTCATTGATACGTATTGCATTTGGGTTCTGTTAGTTTTCCCACAAAAAAAATATTTCTCGAAAAATAATTTTCTTCTTCTAGTTTGTACAAAAAATGTGCAACGGATGGTGGAAGAAGGTCGGCGACTTCCAACAACCTTCAATTAAGGTTCAACAAACTCTTACGTTAGTTTGGCAATTTGAGAAGAAGAAACTCAAACTTGAAAAATGGTTATGAAATTTAAATACAGATTTGGGTCGTCATTAATAATATGACTAGCTATAAGCGACAACTCAAATTAGTCATTGTTGATAAGTATTACATACAAGCCTCTTCTTTCTTTCTTTTTTTCTTAACAAAGGGCATCGGCAACGATAGATTTGGGCTGTCGCTAATAATCTAACAATGAGCAACGACCAAAATTGTTGTCATCTCTAATAGTTAGGGTAACAGTGATGACTGTTTTGAATCATCGCTAATAATATAACTATCAGCTATGACACAAATTGCCCATCTTTGATTGATAGGAAATTAGCGATGAAGGTTTTGGGTTGTCTTGACTATTAGCGACAACCCATATCAATTGTCGCTGATACGCACGACATATAATCTTTTTTTTTTATTGCGTTAAATGTCTTTTTACTCATTGTGGTTTAACAATTTTATTTTTTTCACCTAAATTTCAATTTGTATCATAGATGCTACCTTAAGTATGTCTAAAACAGATATGGTACTTCGCTCATCTTCCGTCCAAAAGTTAACTGAATTCTATGTCAAACCAATAAAAAATTACAAAGAGGTCATATGCCTCATTAAATATTCAAGAAATAAAAAATAAATACCTAAAAAACTAAAACTATTAAAGCATTAAAAAAATACTTAAAAAAAAAAAAAAGTTGCTCTAGCCACTCTCATGGCAGGTCTATATGTATTTTAATTTATATACTTTTTATTATGAATGACACATATTGTAATTTTATTGGTTCTAACGTGGCACATTACAAAACATCAAGTCCTTTGAATGAATTTGACTGCATTAAGTAATTTGTTGTTTTTACATACCATAGGGATCTTTCAAAACATTTTGATACCACAATGAGCTTATTTATAAATCAGGTAAACCACATTAACTGATTTTACATATTTTTTTTTTCCAAAAATTTAAGAGAAGAGAACAAATTATGTTTCTAGAGGGGAAAGATAATACTTTAAGCATGAATAACTTATCGGGTCTCTCAAGCATATGTATGTACTTTTTTTCTCCAAGACCAACCGTTATAACTTTTCAAGAAAAGTTACTTCTCATCCCATCAAAGACATCCACTCATTGATATCCTTTCAATTGAAACACCCATTTAAGCTCATTAAAATTGGACTTTAAATTTTTTTTTTTTTTTTTTTTGACCAAATTCTTACTCACTACCAAAAAATGGCCACTTTTTCACATTTTAAAGCCTTGGTCAAAAACGCCATGTCAAAATTTTTTGATGTGGCAAAAATTAAAACGTCAAAAAAGTTGATTTCTGACGTGGCACTGTTTAAAACGTCAAAAAAGTTTTTTTCCAACAAAAAAAAAATTAATAATAAATAAATTAAAAAACTTTTTTGATGTTTTGAACAATGCCACGTCAGAATTTTCTGATGTGGCACTGTTCAAAACGTCAAAAACATTTTTTTTTTTTTCTCTATCTTCTTAGCAAAAAATTTTTTAAAAAAAAATCCAAATTTATTCTTTAATGTTTTCTTGCTATTTATGTATATGTACATGCATGAATATATATATATGGTTGGGTTTATATATATATATATTAATTAGATTTTTTATTTTAAAAAAATATATAATTTAAAAATTATTGATTAATAAAATTTTTAAACATGTATATATACACCTAATTAAATTGTAAAGCACTTGACCAAAAAATTAAACATAATTTTTACCTAACTATCTACAAGAGAAGAAAA
>CM017326.1:25980626-26264653 GCA_006937295.1 Carpinus fangiana
GAAGAAACAGAAAAGAAGAGAAGAGTATGCCTCCGGCTTCTCAAAGGAATTGAAAAAGGGGATTTCCCAGCTTCGAAAGAAACCCCAGATGGGAAATGGGGTTTAGGGTCGAAATTGAAATATGGGTCGATTTCATCTCCTTCGAGTTCTTCCGATTCCCCGCTGGAAAATATGATTTCCTCGACTTCCAAACAAAACCCATACAAGAAAAGGCGCTCGAAATAAAAATTGAAAAGCCATATAAGAAAAGGCGCTCAAAATTAAAATTGAGAACAATAAAGGAGGGAAACTGCTGAAAAGAAAAGAAAAAAAAAAAAAAAAAAATTGACGTTTGAATTTTTAAACGTCAAAAAAAATTTTGACCTTTGAAGATTCAACCGTCAAAAAATTTTTTGGAAAAAAAAATTTAAAAAAACTTTTCTGATGTGGCACTGTTCACCACGTCAGAAAAGTTTTTGACGTTTGAAAAATTCAAACGTCAAAAAAATTTCTGGAAAAAAAATTTTAAAAAAACTTTTCTGACGTGGCACTGTTCACTACGTCAGAAAAGTTTTTGACGTTTGAAAAATTCAAACGTTAAAAAAATTTTAAAATAATTTTTCTGACGTGACACTGTTCACCACGTTAGAAATCTTTTTTGATGCTCCAAACAGTGACACGTCAAAAAATTTTGACATGTCACTATTCAAAACGTCAAAAACTCAACTTTTATGACCAGCGGTTTTTAAAGGTTTTAGAAACGTCAAAAAGGACACGTCGGAAACCTTTTTGACGTTCCAAAAACGTTTGCCCAATACGTCAAAAAAGTTTCGTCAAAAACTATGTGTTTTTTTGTAGTGACTATTTGTATGTATTTTATGAGATGTATTTTATGAGAATAATTTCAATAGGATGTGGTTTAAAACACCATATTTACAACATCTAATAAAAAATTTACACATCAGCTTGAAACACCAAGTAATATAAACATAAAAACACTTAATCTTTTCCATTCTTCTTCCTCAATAGGTGCCTTCGTCTCTCAGATTTTCTTTCTCATTTTATTCCTCTCAGATCTTTCCATTTATGACTTTCACATTTCCTTTTGAACCAAGATGAAAACTATCACCCCGCACTGCAATTGCTGGATTTGTTCTAATATTAACGCTGCGTCATTGTGCTTAAAACCCACTTTCAAAAGCATTACCCAGAATGTCTAAGTTTAGCAATGTCAAGGACGAAAAATTAAGAATGCAGAGAAAATTGATGGAAACCAAAGAAATATTCTCAACAGCCCAGAAGCTCACAACCCAAACACCGCTCTGACTTCTCCTCATCCTTCTATCCCTCTCCACTCTCCTTCTCTTTCTCTCTCTACGTGGTAACGTAGAAGGTCTTCTTTTTTGGTCTCTGAGTATTTCTTTGGTCTCTGAGTATTTGATGGGTTATCTGATGTTTTCCTTTTTATAGCTTTTGGTGTTTTAAACTGACTTGTCAAATTTTTGTTGGAGGCGGTAAAACCCTTGTCTTGTTTTAGGTACAGCGATTCCTGATAGAAGAGGCTCTTTTATTTTATATACTATAATTTTTATTTTTGGTCTGTTGTTGGGGAGGCTACCGCTTTTTCGGTGTTTAAATTCATGTAATCCTTTCCCAATTAATTTATTATTAAAAAATGACTTTGTATATCATAATCTCTTTAGTCCAAATCTAAGTGTATATATCCTTGTCAAAAGTGGTCCACATATAACACAACTAAATATTAGGCTCTAACAAGGAGAGCTTCAGTAAATTTCAATCATTCAAAACTTTGAACTTTAATGATGTTATCCTTAATTTCCATTATTTGAACATATGCAAAAAGTAATACAACATTCAGTTTGCGTTCTTCCGAGTTACAACATCGATCTTCAGCAAGCAGATGAACACAACCGCAAGCTCCTTAATTATTAGCAAGCCAAAACTAAGCAGTAAACAAAAAAAAACATTATTGGGTGAAGACACACTATAAGACAATTAAGATTTAGCATGTATTCAGCTGAGTGTGCCAAGAGGTAGTTCTCAACTGCCCTTAAAAGTGCCTCGGCCTTTTCTTTGCCAACCTTAATCTCCTCTGCATTCATCCTATCGTGGTCGCCTTTGGTGTGGTACTTGTTTCTGATCTTCAAGATGGATCCTCCACCAGGGGCTGCTACTATCTTCAGCTAGTTGCAGATCTTCTCCAGCTTGTCGCCCACGGCACCACCCTCGATGACGGTGTAGCTGTATTTGAAGTTTGTGTGGTCAATCTCGTCAACCCTCTCCTTCACGTACTTGAAAGGAGAGGGTTGAGAATGTATGAATGATGGCGATTGAGAATGTATATATATATATAGAGAGAGAGAGAGAGTAACTAAATTAACCTTCGGCAAAGGTGATCTTCTTGATGGTTCCAGGCCCTCCATTCCTCCAATGTTTTCAATGCTGCTAATAGCTTGAAGTGCAACCTTTGGGATGAGGTTATCGCCATCAAGGATAAAGGCCTTGAACAGCCTAGCTGCTGGGGATAATTGAGGGGGTCTCAGCCTCGTAATAGAAAACACCCATGATGAAGATGATGATGATCTAAGGAAGAATATGGGAAGATCGAGGAGCAGTAGGATTGATTGAAGTTGGTGATTTTTTTTGTGTTGGGGAGCTTGGCATTTATAGACAATGCCTTCTTTGGCAACCCTAGCGATGGCTCCCACCATCCAACGCAGACCTCTTTGGTGATTTCATTCTCTTTTCGGGTGTCCCCACAGACACGAGAAAAACTTTCCACACATGAATTTTTGTCGGGAAGAAATAGTGAAATTGCATCCAACTTAGCCAACCAATGTCGCCTAGCCACTTCCGGTTCCGTCTTCATCAATAACAGGGCCTGGGCTTGGGCTTCATTCTTGACCATTCTTGTGGTACAACCACTTAGAATTTGGTTCCCAATAGGTAGTGTAATCGGCTGAGACTACGTCTAATAAATCAGAGGTCACTAGTTCAAATCCCCCTCCTCCCTTTTGTGTGGACATGTCCAAAAAAAAAAAAAAGAAACCACTTAGAATTTGGCAATGCTAAATTCTTTTTCTTTTCTTTTTATTTTTTTTTTAAAAAAAAACCATGTATCTCTTCAAATTATCACACAATGTCTAACAAACTTTCAATCATGATAATATCTCCCACAATATACTAATTAATATTCCCTTAGACCAGCAAAACGACAAAGATGACTCAAATTGTTTTCAGTAAAACAAAAATACTCCTATAAATAGGAAAAAAAAAAACAAAAAAATTAAAAAGTTTTATTTTTTTAATAAATTTTTATTTTTATTTTATTAAGTGTATTTTTGTCATTGAATGAAATTGTCAATTAAGTTGTAGTTTGAGGAGAATATGTGAATTTTTCCTCTCTTGAACTTTGTTGAGAGCTTCCATTATTTTCCCTCTTTTAGACATTTTATTTCAAACCTTATATCATACTAAACCTTCGGGCGTTTGAAATCTACCAATAGGTCGATAAGGAAGTCATATAAAGAAGATTGACCCGTAAAAAACTGGAGCTGCTGAGGAAGTCCGGAAGGAAGTGATCATTAGGAGCTTGTCTGTGTACATATATATAGTATTAGTATTTTACAGGAGGTTCATAAGTTTATTATACATGTACTTTGTGTTTTCTTTAGTGATTGACTTACTGGGTTTAGCCCAAGTCTAAGTGTATCCTTGTCAATTAAAAGTGGTCCATGTACATATAACACAACCAAGTATTTGGCTCTAACAAGGAGAGCTTTAGTAAATTTCAATCATTCAAAACTTAGAACATTATTCTTATCATTTCCATTATTTGTATATATTCAAAAAGTAGTACAACACTCAGTTTGCATTCTTCCGAGTTACAAACTTACAATATCGATCTTCAGCAAGCAGATGAACACGTACAACCGCAAGCTCCTTTATTAGCAAGCCAAAACCAAGCAGAAAACAAAAACCACACTATTGGGTGAAGACACACAATAAGACAATTAAGGTTTAGTTGTATTCAGCAGTGTGTGCCAAGAGGTAGCTCTCAACCGCCCTTAAAAGTGCCTCGGCCTTTTCTTTGCCAATCTTAATGTCTTCTGCATTCATCTCATGGTTGCCTTTGGTGTGGTACTTGTTGCTGATCTTCAAGATGGATCCTCCACCAGGGGCTGCCACTATCTTCAGCTCGTTGCAGATCTTCTCCAGCTTGTCGCCCACGGCACCACCCTCGATGACGGTGTAGCTGTATTTGAAGTTTGTGTGGTCAACCTCCTCAACCCTCTCCTTCACGTACTTGAAAGGGCTGCCTGAAGGATATAGAAATAGCACAAGTAAGTATATATATTCATATAGAGAGAGAGAGAGAGAGAGAGAGAGTAATTATAGGATAGAGAGTAATTAAATTAACCTTCGGCGAAGGTGATCTTCTTGATGGTTCCAGGCCCTCCATTTCCTTCAATGTTTTCAACACAGCTAATAGCTTGAGGTGAAACCTTTGGGATGAGCTTATCGCCATCAAGGATAAAGGCCTTGAACAGCCTAGCTGCTGGGATAACGGAGGGGCTCTCAGCCTCGTAATTGAAAACACCCATGATGATGATGATCTGAGGAAGAATATGGGAAGATCAGGAGCAGTACTGTAGTAGGATTGATCGAAGTAGGTGAGTTTTTTTGTGTTGGGGAGCTTGGTATTTATAGACAATGCCCTGTTTGGTGACCCCAGAAAGCTAAAATACGTAATTTATAGACAATGCCCTGTTCGGGTTTCCCCACAGACACGAGAAAAATTTAATTTCTACACGTACAATTAGAATTTAATTGTTGGAAGAATTAGTGAAATTCCATTCAGCGATGGCTGCCACCATTCAACGTTGCCCTTTCCATCTGTCTTCATCAATAACAGGGCTTTGTGCTTCATTTCCGTCCATCAAATACGAAATTTGCTCCATGCTATGCGTCATTCTTGACCATTCTTGTGGTGTACAACCACTTAGAATTTGGCAATGCTAAATTCTTTTTCTTTTTCTTTTTTTTTAAAGTTTATATATCTTTTCAAATTATCATTTAATTGACAATGTCTTATAAATTTTCAATCAAGATAATATCTCTCGTAATGTACTATTATTTCTTTAAGACTAGCAAAAAGATAAAAATAACTTAAAATTATTTTTCAGTAAAACAAAAATACTCTTATCAATGCGGGAAAAACGAAACAAAATTGAAAAAGGTTTTTCTTTTTTTCTTTTTTTAATAAATTTTTATTTTTATTTTACTGAGGGTATTTTTGTTATTAGATGATATTATTATTAATTGGATTGTAGTCGGAGGGGAATATGTGAGAGCTTCCATTATTTAAACTCTTTTAGATCGACTTTGTATTTCAAACCTTATATCATACTAAACCTTCACGTGTTTGAAATTTACCGATAGGCTGATAAGGAAGTCATATAAATTAAAGAAGATTGGTCAGTAAAAATTTGGAGCTGCTGAGGAATGCTGAGGTAGTCTAGAAGGAGGTGATTAGGAGCTTGTCTGTGTACATATAGTCCTAGTATTTTACAAGGGCCGGGGTTCATACGTTTAATATACATGTACTTTGTGTTTTTTTAAGTGATTGACTTACTGGGTTTGGCCGCCTCAAAATGGTTTTACTTTTAAGGTGCTCCAAATGTTTCCATTTCATGACCAAAAATTATTATATTAATTGTTGGGTGCTTGGATTTGTGAGTTATCAAAAAGACTTGTTCATTTACAACCTTACTGAGAAACAATATTCTTATTACATCATTGTGAAGAATAGGTACGTAGTGCAGACGAAATAAAACTTGACTTTATACTTGGCTGTGGACCGACTATATTTCTTTATTATTTCCCTAATTTTTTTTTTCAAAATATATATTATGGAGGGAGAGAAAAAAGGTATATTAATTTTTTTTTTAGTGAGTGAATAGTTTTTTAGTGAGTACTGCTAATTCACCAAACCAAAATAATTATTTTGAGGAGGTTGTTGGGGAGTATTTTTGTGATTTTAATAATTTAGCGAGACGGCTAAAAATGCTCTCGAAACGACCTCCCCCAAATTTGTGAATGGATTATAATCTAGACAATCTGTTTTATTCATGAATTATAATATAATAGATTAATATATGTTTTGTTAATTTAGCATAAGAGTGACCCAGATTTATTATTCTTTATAAAAATGGCAGACCATCACATAAATAATATCATAGCATGATAAAGCTTATGCAAACACTACTTTACCTTATCACAAGTTAAAGTAAAAAAAAATAAAAAAAATAAAAAAGCTCCACAGTCCACACTCACGACGGAGTAGAAATTAGAAGATTCTTTTAATATTATATGAATATTTTAAAGCAATTTTGATGTGAAAGTTTGATTATCATATTAATTACAAAAAATCGATCGATCTCAACTCTCAAGTGTCTAAAGATATTTTGTCGTGGGAGACAAAAGGATAAGGATGGCCGACGTAAAAGAACCGCCGCCTGGCCACTGGCCAGACAATGAAAGTCTACCCATCAAGTCGTCATTGGCGTCGTCCAAACTTTGGAAACCTCAGTCCATGCCTAGCTAACTTCTAGATGGCGTCCTTTTTAAGCCATTTACAAATTAAACCTCTTGCTTTATTATCGGATGCTTAAACGAGTAATGTTAGAACTTAGAAGGATGACCATTTTAGAAGTTAACGTCTTCTTTAATTTATTGTCTGGCCTGCCCGATTGTAAACTTCAATTTTTATTTTTATTTTTTATATATTTTTTAGATTTTCACACAAGGGAATGAGTGAATTTGAACTAGTAATTTTTGTTTTAGTTTTTTTTTTTTTTTTTTTTTTTCATGTTCGTACAAGAAGTGAGAAGGAGATTCGAACTAGTGACATCAACTTCATTATGGGTGATCCCAACCGATTGAGTTACCTCTTGGAGACTCATAAACTTTAAATTATATGTTTAAATAATGGATAATAATAGAATGAGGACTAGAATCATTTTTGTATCATCGATCTTAAATAAATGTGATGTGACTTTTAAAATTATCATTAAATTTGAGATAATTATTATTAAATTTTTTTATCTATCGGTAATTTTAAAAATCACATAAAACACATGTATGCAATTTGAAATAAAGTAGAGAGGAATCTAATAAAGTTAGAAAAAACCTAGCCGCACAACTATACTCCCCATCCCCCTCCACCCTCCCTCTTTCCCGACTCTTTCCCCCATTTTTCTTTTGTTACAAGCTCAAGCACTACCGTGCCGAGTGTGCCATCCACCATTTCTGCTGTGTCTTTTTTGGGGTTGATGGAGCTCTTGAATCAGACTATTCAAAGCTCGATCTATGTCCCTCTGTTAGACCCACCTCGACACACTCCCCTCCACTGCGCGCACCGGCCCCGCCCGCTTCCAACGGCAACAGTCGCTTTTGATTCCGACAATCTCGCGACGGATCGTGATTCGCATGCACCTATGCGTGGTTTTTTGCACTCTAGACAAAATCATCAAGCAGCCTTCCTCCAAGGTGTTTTTGTGGGCTTTTGTGCATTTTCTTTATTTTTCTTGTATTCTCTGTTTTTCTTTATTTTGTGGTCATGGCCTGCCAGGTTAAAGATGTAAATAATTTCCTAGCTTGCGAGTCGAGGAAGATGAGTTTCGGCAGGAGTTAGGATGTTGCTACCTCTGTATCAGATTGAGTCTATCTGGAACAGACTTGTTATTACAACTAAAAATTAGTCATGAGTTAGCGGATTTTGATGTCATAGATAAGCATTGAATGTCAGATGGTTATGTATGTATATATGACTTGTAATATTGTAGCTTCGGCTATGATTTTTTTAGAATTTTTACTTTGTGATGTAAGATCTTTATGCTCATGATCTTTCATCAATTAATGAGACTGAAATAATTTTTCCTTAAAAAAAAAAATTGTATGAATTGAATAGATATATGTTGAGAGTTAAATAAATTGGATCGACTGAATTTTCTTTAATTGAGTTTAGAGAAAATTTTCCATATATTTTATGAGTATTTCCGTATGAAAGACATTAATATTAACTTTTGAAAAAATAAGATATGGTGGTCAAGATTAAGTGCTCGTGATTTCAAACTGTCAGAATTGATTAAAAAAAAGGGAAAATATTCAGGAAACAGTATGTTTTTTTTATTTATTAGTCAATTTAATTGAGACAGGAGCTTTCTTTGATTATCCTCGTCATAGCTAAAGATAGAGGGGACCCTCCACAAAGAAAAACCGGACAGTGCAGTGAATTGTCTAATCGATCCACAAGGCGACAATTCTGCCAAATTAAGCTTCATGAGCCTTCTCATGATCGGTCAATAAATAGCAACCTCCTGTTACTCAACTCCTCACAAGCAAATTATATATATTCTTCCTTTCAACATCACATCAACTCATCATCATCATCAATCGTCATCATGGGTGTTTTCAGCTACGAGGATGAGGCCACCTCCGTTATCCCTCCGGCTAGGCTCTTCAAGTCCTTTGTCCTAGATGCCGACAACCTCATTCCCAAGGTTGCTCCTCAGCACTTCACCGGCGCTGAAAACATCGAAGGAAATGGCGGGCCTGGAACCATCAAGAAGATCACCTTTGCCGAAGGTAAATATATCTTCTCACTCTCAAAAATATTACATAGCCAGGAATTTTTCCCCAANCGTTGGATAAGTGTGATTTCAAACTGTCAGAATTGATTAAAAAAAAGGGAAAATATTCAGGAAACAGTATGTTTTTTTTTATTTATTAGTCAATTTAATTGAGACAGGAGCTTTCTTTGATTATCCTCGTCATAGCTAAAGATAGAGGGGACCCTCCACAAAGAAAAACCGGACAGTGCGGTGAATTGTCTAATCGATCCACAAGGCGACAATTCTGCCAAATTAAGCTTCATGAGCCTTCTCATGATCGGTCAATAAATAGCAACCTCCTGTTACTCAACTCCTCACAAGCAAATTATATATGTTCTTCCTTTCAACATCACATCAACTCATCATCATCATCAATCGTCATCATGGGTGTTTTCAGCTACGAGGATGAGGCCACCTCCGTTATCCCTCCGGCTAGGCTCTTCAAGTCCTTTGTCCTAGATGCCGACAACCTCATTCCCAAGGTTGCTCCTCAGCACTTCACCGGCGCTGAAAACATCGAAGGAAATGGCGGGCCCGGAACCATCAAGAAGATCACCTTTGCCGAAGGTAAATATATCTTCTCACTCTCAAAAATATTACATAGCCAGGAATTTTTCCCCAAAACTAGTAAAAAGATGGCAATATATTAACACGTGGTTTAATTTGTGTATATTTCAGGCAACGAATTCAAGTTCATGAAGCACAAGGTTGAGGAGATCGACCACGCAAACTTCAAATACTGCTACAGCATCATCGAGGGAGGTCCACTGGGGCACACACTGGAGAAGATCTCTTACGAGATCAAGATGGTTGCAGCCCCTCATGGAGGATCCATCTTGAAGATCACCAGCAAGTACCACACCAAAGGCGACGCTTCAATCAATGAGGAGGAGATCAAGGCTGGCAAAGACAAGGCCGCCGGACTTTTCAAGGCCGTTGAGGCCTACCTCGTGGCACACCCTGATACCTACTGTTAGAATAGCTAACTCGTACCCACAACCAAAGCTTGTGTTGTGTATCAGTGTGTTCCCTCAATAATGAGTTGTGGCCTGCCTTCACGTGTTTTTTTGTTATTACGGCTTGATGATTTTGGCTTGCTAATAAAGGAGTTTGCGGTTGTGATGACATGATCATCTGCTTGTTAATTTGCTTGTGAGATGTACGTTATAATTAACTCTGAAGAATGCAAAGTGAATGTTCTATCACTTGTTGCATATATATAAAAAATTATCTGGAAGTTAATATATTACTCGCAATACCTCAATTGTTTCTTTTTTTCTTTTTTTTTTGGTGGAGTCATAAACATAACAATTGTTATAGATAATTAATGGCCGGGGGCATCAATTACCATTAACTCACTCTATCAGCTCACACGTCATGTCTTATCCAATTTGTCAAAAGAGAATATTCTCAATATGCAAATATGCGATAGTGTAAAAAATGTTAAAAGAGGGAAATGAGACGTAACAATAACCAAAAAATCAATATGATTCGAGGCGGTGTGTTGAATACTTTCTTTTAAGGTGATAATTGTCCAAATTGATAACATTTCATTATTAGGATGCAAGCAATTTACCTTTAAGATACAATAAAATTACTAGCTAAGTTTGCAGATAGCTAGCAATTCTAAGGTTTGCTCTTCATAGTTAATTTTACAAAAGTTTATATTGGATTTAAAAGAATGAGGCAAAATTTGAGTAAGAAATCCCCTAGCTATTTATATATTTTTAAGGGGTATTTAAGAAGAAAAAAAAAACACAAATTAGCTAAAATTTAAAAGTTGTATTAGCTAAACTAGATATAATTAAGATTACAGTTAGTCCCTATCTCCTATAACCAGTACTAGGTACTGGCTTAAATCCCGACCCCATCATGCATTCTTTTTCTTGAGAAACAATGGGCTTCTTGGGCTGGGCGCATGGCCTGTCTGGCTGTATATATATAAAATGAAATAACAATGTTATGTAGTGAGGAGCAAGTTTCAAACTCCTCATGTGGATCCACATGTTTAATATCAAAATATAACAATATTTATAACAATTTTCCACTTAGATTGTGATGTTAAATGCTCAATTAAACGAGCCTTTCTGTGCTTCTCCTATTGCCTTCTGCATTAGCTCGTTCAAACGAGCTTGTGCCCTGATTCAGATGCTCCCAACTTCCTCATAAACTCCCATGTACTTCATTCAACATCACTCTAAGAAACCTAGCTCTCTCATCACAAAACTCTATGATTATTGTTGTGCGAAAGGTCGCGAATCTCTCACACACTCAAAACAAGCGGAACAACAGTGATAATAGTGTTTAAAGAAAAATAAATAAAATGACAACAAGAACACAAGATTTACGTGATTCGACAATTTGTCTACATCCACGGTGCAACGGTAAAGAGATTTTTTCACTAATTCAAAATAGGAGAATACAAAAGAGTATATAATCACTCACAAACCCAAAATTCCAAATACACCCAATTTCTCACTCACAAGCTCTTGCTATTTTTTTCTTCTGAGCTGCTTGATGTGGTGATTTTACGACCAAAA
The DNA here is from genome assembly GCA_006937295.1 of Carpinus fangiana. Lineage (NCBI taxonomy): Eukaryota > Viridiplantae > Streptophyta > Magnoliopsida > Fagales > Betulaceae > Carpinus > Carpinus fangiana. Next base: position 25,991,842 of record CM017326.1, read on the forward strand.
ATATCAATGATAAAATTAACCACTCGCAATAGAACGAATCCTGTAGGATAGGGCTATATTGAGGGTGTCGAACCTCAAGGACTGTAGGGGTTTCGTTACTAAATTCAAAAGACTAAATTTAACCTAATTCAACAAAAGAGATTTGTTTTGATTTTGTTTTCTAAAACTAATTGCATAAAATAAAAGATAATTAAAATATGATAGAGAGTGTAGGGTATTGACTTTACCTCTATCCGTACAACAATGGTTAATCGGATTCAATTCCAGAAATTCATTCTATGCATGTTATAATTAAACGAGAAACTACCTTATTAAAGAGTAAGGATAATCTATCTTCGGTTGGCACGGATCGTCCACCTAACCACTAAGATGCGGCACGACCCGTCTTCCCTAGGTATAAACTATAAAACCCCTTAATAAGTTTCATATAATTAATGGAATAGCATAACCCATCTTCGGTTGGCACAAATCGTCTACCTAAATTACACTAAACTAGGGTGTAGTACGACCCGTCTTCCCTAGGCATGGCCTATCTTAATCCTATTAATCATATGTCTATTAAAACCCATTATATAACCATCATCCCCATAATCACAGAAAATAAGAATGATTTGAGATCAATAAAAGTAAAATACTTTCTAAGACAAGATAAGAATTTCACAAATATTGATTTTGGAATTTAAGAACAATTGCATTTAATAATTAAGAACATAATTCAATTGTAGCAATTCTCACAGTTATATAATCAACATACATAAATTGAAAATCTGGAAATTAAATACAATCAAACCATTGTGCTTGGATAGGGTTACATCAACACCCCACAAAGGGGTTAGCCGCTCATGACTCCGCTAAGCCTCCAAGAATATTTTCTGTCTAAAACTCAGTCTCTCTCTGAAATTGTCTCTCTAGTTGTGAGGCTTAGAGGTCTATTTATAGGCTTTAGGAGAGTCCTAGAAACCCTAGTAAACCTAGGAAATTCGGAATTCTATCTCCTAGTCAATTTAGGAGACAATCCTATTACAAATCGGAATAGAATTCGTCCAGAATTGGGCTTCTATCTTGCGGGGTGATTTTAGCATTGCGGCGGTCTGAATTAGGAAAATACTATTTCACAATGATTTGTAGCCTGTTGAGTCAGCTTTCCAATGCCGTTGGAATCACCTCAATCCGATATTTGAGCTGAAAGTTATGGCCAAAATACCAAGACCTGTTCAGAATCCAAATTTGAATCCAATCCGATTTTAGCTCCAATTTGATAAATTCCGATTTAATCCTTTCCACATCTTCTAGGTCTTCCCAATTTGTGCTTTAAACCCAAAATTAATGGTTTTTCTTGCATCTTTATTAAATACCTGAAAACACAAAAACAACACAAAATCAAACAAATAACAATGCTAAGGAATTAACATATGCGAGTTAAGGGGCTTGAATGTGCAACATTCTGCGCTTATCACTGCTCTTCTCTCTCGGTGTATTTTCTCTCTCGGCATTTCCAAATGGCCGAATGGCCTTTCTTAAATAAGCCAAAAACTTCTCCCATTTCTTCATTTCTTATTAAATGAGCCCACTAACTTCCTCCTATTTAATCCATTTGACCGAATGGCCTTCAATAAAGGGTCTTCATTTCTACCTTCTCCCACGCATATGCGTAATGCATCTCCTTCCTCATTTATTTCTTCTGCAACAAATGAGAGCCACAATTCTTGACTTTGGCCAATGCTTACAAAGAGTTCCAATTTTTCTTCTTCAATTAATTGACAAAAAATTAATTTCAAAATTTTATTAATATGAGCCAACTTTTCAACAATTATGATCTAAAGTGTTACAACAATCGTGCGTGAAGGGGCTTTTTATAGACTTGAAATCCTTGGCCTCCAAGTAAATAATCGGATCCTTGAATTTCTGCAGAGAATAAGGTGTCGTTCAAATTGTGCAACTTTGCAGTTCAAATTGTGCTAGGGGTACATGCTGAAACAAGGATTTCTCTAGCGGTGCCTTCGAACTAACTTAAGATGACACTTAGAATGATGCATTTTGTCAGACTTGAAATTCTCTAAAATATGCTTAATTCGCACTAACTTGGAGAACCAAATAGACTGATCAATTTTGGATGGTATGCAACCTTGATAGGTCAACTATTTCGAGTTTGAACAATTATCACCTTAAAGATAATATTCAAAGTATGCCTAAGATCGTATTGATTTTCTGGTCATTGTTACCTCTCATTTCCCTCATCAACATTTTTTACACTATTGCATATTGAGAATTTTGGTGTCAAATGAGATGCAGTTCTCTTTTGACAAATTGGATAAGACATGACGTGTGAGCTGATTGAGTGTCATAGGACTTGATGCCCCCATTATCTTTAACTATTGTTATGTTTATGACTCCGGCCACCAAGTGTTTACCCAAAAAAAAAAAAAAACAATTGAACTACTCATCATATTGCGAGTAATGTATTAACTTCCGGATGATTTTTTATATATATGCAAGCAAAAAGTGATAGAACATTCACTTTGCATTCTTCAGAGTTAATTACAACATCTCACAAGCAAACAAGCAGATGATCATGCCATAACAACCGCAAACTCCTTTATTAGCAAGCCAAAATCATCAAGCAGTAATAACAAAAAAACACATGAAGGCAGGCCACAACTCATTATTGAGGAAACACACAACACAAGCTTTAGTTGTGGGTAATAGGTATTCTAATTACAGTAGGTATCAGGGTGTGCCAAGAGGTAGGCCTCAACAGCCTTGAAAAGTCCGGCGGCCTTCTCTTTGCCAGCATTGATCTCCTCCTCATTGATTGAAGCGTCGCCCTTGGTGTGGTACTTGCTGGTGATCTTCAAGATGGATCCTCCATGAGGGGCTGCCACCATCTTGATCTCGTAAGAGATCTTCTCCAGTGTGTGCCCCAGTGGACCTCCCTCGATGATGCTGTAGCAGTATTTGAAGTTTGCGTGGTCGATCTCCTCAACCTTGTGCTTCATGTACTTGAATTCGAGGCCTGAAATATACACAAATTAAATCACGTGTTAATATATTGCTATCTATTTACTAGTTTTGGGGAAAAATTCCTATGTAATATTTTTGAGATTGAAAAGATATATTTACCTTCGGCAAAGGTGATCTTCTTGATGGTTCCAGGCCCGCCATTTCCTTCAATGTTTTCAGCGCCGGTGAAGTGCTGAGGAGCAACCTTGGGAATGAGGTTGTCGGCATCTAGGACAAAGGACTTGAAGAGCCTCGCCGGAGGGATAACGGAGGTGGCCTCATCCTCGTAGCTGAAAACACCCATAATGATGATGATGATGGCTTGATGTGATATTGGGAGGAAGAATATATATAATTTGCTTGTGAGGAGTTGAGTTACAAGAGGTTGCTATTTATAGACTTATGGTCTGAAGGCTCATGGAGTCCAGTTTTTCTTTGTGAGGGTCCCTTCTAGCTAGCTAGCTATGACATGGATAATTAATAACTTCGTATGAATAAGGTTAGTAATTTAGTCAAAGAAAGCTCCTGTATCAAAAATTGACTTATAAAATATATATATATATATATACATATATTTTATAAGTCAATTTTTGAGACAGGAGCTTTCTTTGACTAAATATATATTGTTTTCAAATGTTGTACCAACCTTCATAATTTCCTACATATTCTGACCGTTTGAAATCACACTTATCCAACAAGCACTAATCTTGACCATCACATCTAATTTTATTCAATCTTATACAATTGATATGACAAAAGATCAAGTATATAAATCCAACAATTATATCGTACTTAGAATTAGAAGCCATTTTAGAGCATACATCAAGCATATATAACTCTTTAAGGATAACAATTTCAACGTAATTTTGACACAAATCAAAATCTTTACATAGGATCTAAACTTAAAATTATTTCACTCTAAAAAAAAAAAAAAAAAAAAAACCACTCTTAGCACATACACCGCCCATCGCTAGCCACACCAAATGCTGCAGCCGCCAGACATGCTAGATGTCGCTGCCGCCCAAACCGGATCTCTCTCTATATGGTTTCACTCTTTATCGCATTTTTTCATATTAACAAATAATTTATTTTTTTCATTTTTCTATTTCAAAAAATTTAAAATTCATTTCAGTTTATATTAATTTCTTTCATATTTTTCCATTTACTTTTATTAATTTGTAGGTGTAGAATGCTTTAATAAGGACGCCATCTAGAAAGCATGGACTGAGGGTTCCAAAGTCGGTCGGACGACGACTTTCATTGTCTGGCGGTCAATATTCGTCGGCCATGGCCCATGCCTATATCTTTTTGTTTCCACCATAAAATATCTTTTGACACATGAGATTTTATGCAAATACGATAATCAAACTTTTCGCGTCAAATTGATTAAGATATTCGCACTTACGAGAATCTTCTAATTTCTACAGTACTGTCGGTATAGCTTATTAATTTTTTAACTTGTGATAAGGTAGTAATAAGTGTTTGCATAAGCTTTAATTATCATGCTATCTATCTTGTTACAGTGAAATTAATTATGTTACGGTCTGTTATTTATATAATGTATGATAAATCTGATCACTTATAGTAAATTAATAGGAAAGATAATCTATTATAATCCATTCATGATTTTGGGGCAAAGTGGTTCGGCCAACCCATAACTGCCTAGCTAGAGGGATCACCCCAACCCAAATTTTTTCATTTTTTTTTTAATTTTTTTTTTATGTGAGGATAAGTTTGTAATTTTATAAAAATTAAGTGAAAAAAATAAAATAAAATAATCGTTTATTTTGTTACAAAGGCAGATTTATTAGTTTTTGAAACTATAAAAATTTATTTGTTATAAGATAAAACTACATGTACCTACCAATGTAGTAAAAATGGAAATTGTCATTGCAAATATATATATATATATATGATCTTAGGGTTCCACTCAAACTTCCTCCTCCATTTGAGTGTGCCGTCAATCTCTTCCGCGTGCTCCACCACCCACCATCTTCTGCTGGGCTTTTTATCATGCCCCCACCGCGAAGAGCTTTCAATGCCCCCTTTCAATTTCGGTTTCTTGCGAGCGCGTGATCGGCTCTTCTTTCCGGCTACTATCATCCGCTCGGAGTGCTTCTTTGTTGTTTATTTCCCTGTAATTATGGTTGGCTTTTCCTTTAGGTGTAATTTATGTCTTGTTTTTGTTTCCTTGTAATCGGTTTTTGTTTTTGCTTGTAATAATGCTCGATCCTCTTGTAACGCCCCCAAAATTAGCCTCGGCTAATCTAGTGGAGTCACTGGTAATTAGCTCATTTAAGCCAACTTGTGACTAAATGGGATATCACCCTTCTATAATCATCAGAGTAAATGCATCGGAAGGTGAATAAATCTAAGACAGCTAATAATCATCAAGTAAGAACATGGAGCTGGTAAGCATTAAAGACGAACCTGAAATCATAAGCAAATTCTTCATACAGGCAGTAGCAGTCATCGCCACTTTCAAAGTAATGAGTCAGATTACCTAGAGAATAATAACCGCGTAAGTCTAACGACTTAGTAAGTAAACCTTACAACTTATGTATGACATGAGCCCAAATTTATTAAAGTAAACGTGCAATTTGAGTAATAACCAAAAAGAAGGGTATTACCTCCGTTAATACATCATTCAATAGGTTTTAGGGTTTTCAAAGCTTATGGTGTAGTACCGGCGATAACTACTAAATTATTTTAATGCAGGAAGAAGACTAATGCATTATAGATCATAACTCTCGCACATGGTCTACTCGAGATATTATCATTTCTCAGCAAGGTTAGCATTGTCCCGAGGGACCTATAGTACAATGCCGGTACCCCAACCATTGAACAATATACCATACGTAACACTAGCGGCACGATCGAGTCCAATCTCGGGTGACCCACACAGCTAATGACGTCTGTCCTATAGTGACTAGGCTATTGGAAATGGCTGCACCATGATCACGAAGTCAATGGATCCAAAGCCCCCATATAACGCACACACATTTAACCATAACATGAAGTCTATATAGTATGTCCATGGCCGTTTATATCGCACATACCGGCATACCATGTCATACGATGCATCTTAATAATTAATTAACAGTACAATTACCAAGTATTTACAAAAAATAGGCATACTCATATCATACTCGTGGTCAGTCAACTAACATATCCCACGTTTTAAGTAAAAAGGTTGTAAGTATCTAATTACTTCGCGCACTTAAGCGATTCCTCCGACGAAGCTAAGTCCTATCATAACGGTTACAAGACACCGTTATTCTAGGCCCTATTTAACCTAAAAATGTGAGTAGGCTAAAGCGTACACGTGCAAAGTTTGAAAACTAGTGCTCTGCCCACTAACCGTATGTCTGGCCCCGATGACGTATGTCCCACTCAATGTGCTAAGCACACCATTTTAATATTCGAATAGTGTATGGTTCCTACAACATTTCTAGACCTTTGAGCCTCTTCTAAACTAACAAAATAGCACGTGCAACGTAAGAGATCACAACACAATGAAACTTTGAAAGAATCCTTTGAAAACATAAACTCTTTTGAAGAAATCTTAATGTATGCTTTGGAGATCTTAACAAGGAATAACTGGAAGGTAAAATAGTATCAAAATGTAAATGTAAGGGAACAAGGCCTACCCTGAAGCTAAACATGGACATGAGGTTCTCTCCTAAAAAACTCCTCCAAACTCTCAATTTCCTCAAAAACACACTCTCACACGATGTTGGCAGCCTAGAGGCGTGCCAGGAGGCTGAAATGGGTGTGAGAAATGAGAGGAGGGAAGGGGTATTTATAGGAAAAGTTCGCCACCAACTCCATGACAAAGCAGTGGACGTCCGATGCTATTGCACAATGGTCCAAAAGGTGTCTCATACGTCCAGGCATTATCCAAAGGGTATTCCAAAAAGTAGCGTACCTCCAGTGGTCCCGCGTACGTCCACTATACAGTTTGTAGAGCATACATCCGATGGTCCCCCACTGAACGTCCACACTAAAAACAGAAGCGTACGTCCGCTTGACCTAGCGTACATCCGCCTCCAGAGGGTTAGTGTTTTGCTTCTATTTTCTAAGGGATCAAAGTGTTGTTAGGTTAACGCTAAGGGTTTTGGGCCTTGTTAAAACAACTTTATTGAAAACATTTGTTGATTACCCTTATGGAAAAGATTTTGATAAATAAAAAGGTTTGTCTTTACTGGGGTATTACACCTTTCTCGCTCGATCTGCCCGCTTGATGAGGATGAGTTTTGGCTTGGGGTTTCTCTGCCCTCAGTACTGAGGAATAAGAACTACATATGCATTGGTTTGAGTCTGTTTAGCACAGATCTGTTGTTTAAATTGAAAATTAGTCATAGGTTAGAGGATTTTGTATAAGTCTGGAATGTAATACATCATCCTCTAACATCGTAGCTTCTGCTATGGTTGCTTTAGCACTTTTGTTCTCTGTTATTTGAGCTTTATGCTCGTTCATCAATAAATAAGACTGAACTGTTTCCTTAAAAAAAAAAAAAAATTGTATTTCCTCAGTTCAGTCTACACCTTTCCTACACAATGATGATATAAAAGATCAGTTTGTAACTAATTTATACAAACAAATATAATAAAGTAATATGTATACTTTAACATGCGAGAAGAACATGTTTTTTTAATAACATGTGCTTCTCACATGTGTTTTTAATAGATATGAGACACATGTCACTTCATTAGACTAGACTACAATTTTAGAGAGATGGAAAAGCCTAAGGGGCCGCTTTTGTAACTCGATAACCAGCATCGGGTTTTTTTAAAACCCAGTTATCTTCGTTTGTCAATCCCGCACTCCAAAGTGCTCGTCCACCGTCTTCTCTAGCCTCCTAGCATCATGTCGCAACCCTCCGCGCCCCAATTTGCCCCCAAGAGCTTGTCAATGTCCTCCAACCGCCATCCGCTGTTGATGCCGCTCTTCTTCTTCTTCTTCTTTTCTATATTTCCCCTTGTATTTCTGTTTTTTTATTATTATTGTTTGTTATGGGTTTATGTCTCCATCATGTACTTAATTAATTATGTGATTTGATTTAGTAGATGAGACTTTTGCTTTGAACACCGTGTGGGTACCTGGCTTCGTTTCAACGTCCATCAGTATTGTCCTTGTTGATAGTGGGGGTACAAAAAGAGTTAAGTGACCTTTCGAGATTCGTGTATATTGATCGTGCACCTTTTGGTTCAATGCTAACCACCTTAACTAATGCCCATTTGATAGGGTAATGTCATTCTTTTGGCATATTTTTTATTAGGGGAAAATTCAGTTTTAACCCTTGTAGTTTCAGTGATTTTTCAATTTTAATCCTAAAGTTTAAAAATTTGTAATTCATCCCCCTAAAATTTCAAAAACTTGCAATGTTAACCTCCCATTAGTTTTTTTCCATTAAAATGGACGGAAATTATTAAAATAAAATAAAAAAAATTTAAAAAGCCTGAGGGCAGTTTCGTCATTTCATACTTTTCCTTCCAATTTGACGAAAAAAAACTAACAGGGGGGTTAAAATTGCCAATTTTTAAAACTTCAATGGGGTACATTGCCACTTTTTAAACTTTGAGATTACAATTGAAAAATCACTTAAACTTCAGAGACTAAAACTGGATTTTCCCCATCTTATTATATTTTGTTTTCTCGCACTGATATAGTTTTATTTGGGCTTATTGTGGGGGTACCCAACCATTTCTCTATGTTTTGTTTTCTTGTAATTGTCCATTTCCCCTTCCGCCCGTTATTTCTTAAAAAAAGTAGCACAATTACAAAAATAGAAAGTTATATAATCCAAAATATAAAGACCAAAAAGAAAATATAATCCTAATAGCAATTCAGCCACAACTAGCTCTAGACGAGACCATTGATGTAACGCCTCGGCTTATTAACAAGTTGCAAGTGGAAAATATTTGAATTTTCCGCATAACGCTACATTATATAATATTATAAATATCACAGCAAAAAATAATCACTAATAATTTTTTCTTCTCTTTATAACACCACAAACTCACCTCAATGAAATATCCCACAGCTTCTAAACATGTTAAAGTATTGATTAAATAATTAAATTTATAATTTCTTATCAACTTGAGTTTTTGGGATAATTGGTGATTTAATATGGTATTGAAGCCAAAGGTCTTGGGTTTAAACCTTGACTCCGTCGATTTCACCCCTCTCTCATTTTAATTAAATATTTCATGTGTTGTACCCCACCTATTAAAATGGAGTTTGAGCCCACATATAAGAGGAAGTGTTAAAGTATTGATTAAATTTACTTATATCTATTAGCTTAACTGCTTAAGAAAAGTTGTGATTTATCTTGGTATCAGAGCCAAAAGTCATGAGTTCAAACATTGACTCAGTCAATTCACATATATTTAAATAAAATATTTCACGTGTTGATCAGCCTCAATTATTAAAAGGGATTTTGAGCCAACACGTGAGCTGAGTGTTAAAATGTTGATTAAATAATTAAATTTACATATTCATATTAACTTAAGCTTTTAGAACAAGCAGTGATTTAACATAGTAATAAATTAATAAAACATTTTAACAAAACAAGCCTCAATTTAAATAAATATTGTTAATTACAGACTTAAATATACATAACTTTTAAGGGAAACTACATTTTGCCCTCATAAACTACAATGCATTGGCACTTTCCCCCCATAAACTGCCAACTGTGCTACTTTGCCCCCATGAACTACCATTTTGTGCCCAAAAACCGCTTCCCTCAGTCAAAGCCATGAACTCAAACGGTCAAAGCGACAATGTGTTGTAGTTCATGGGTGTAAAGTGACAATGCGTTGTAATTCATGGGGGCAAAGTGACAATGCGTTGTAATTCATGGGAGCAAAGTGATGTAAAGTGATGGGTTGACCGTTTGAGTTAACAGTTTTGATTGACAGAAGAGTTTTTTGGAACAAAATGATAGTTAATGAGGACAAAGTAGCATAGTTGGCAGTTCATGGAAAGAAAGTGTCAAGGCGTTGTAGTTCATGGGGCAAAATGTAGTTTCCCCTAACTTTTAAACATTGTTTATAAAAAAAAATTGTCATAAATATTACATTAAATATACAACTAACTAACTAATAAAAGTCATCATATCTTAACAGTATAAGGCTTCTAGTCAGCTTCAAAGCACAAAACCCCAAACAAGCATATGAGTCTTAATATTTCTCGCCTACAATATATGTAAAATTACAACAATTTTACAGTGAGTCCACAGTCCAATAAATTTAATCAAACTAACCATTTATAATTAAAGCCTCATTTTAGAAGATACATTTAATTAAAATGTGTTTATAATAACACTTATTTCAAAGATTTTCCAAAAATTGAGTTTGCCACCAAAATGTTATAAGTAAGACTCACAAGTATTTAGTCTTTACTCTTTAGGTTTTACTTTTAAAAAAAAAAATAGAGATACAAGTCATACAGGTCAACACATGGGTTGACGCATTTATAACATGAACCTGTTTATGTCAAACCCTACCCCAATAACTTCATATCTTGTACGTCTCAAATTCACAGGCTGTGTCAAAAATTGACAACCCTAGTGTGGACAAGGAAATATGTTTCTTTTGAGTACTTGAAAGTGTTTGGTTGTAGGGCATTTGTCAATGTTCCTAGAGATGAGAGGTTCAAGCTTGATAGTAAAGCCAAACAGTGTATCTTCTTGGGTTATGCACATGAAGAGTTTGGTTATAGATTGTGGGATCTAATTAATAAGAAAATTATACAAAGCAGAGTTTTTTTTTTTTTTTTTTTAAGATCAAAACATGTAAGACTTGGATCAGATTAAAAAGCTAGAGTCTCTTAGTCAAGAATTTGTTGATTTGGGTCCAATGTTTCCTCCTTATGTGATGTATGGTGTAACATCCCACCCCAATGACACAATATTGTCCGCTTTTGGCTTCCCTAAACCAGACTTCTCAGGGGGTCACCCATCCTGGTACTACTCTCGCAGAAGCACGCTTAACTGCGAAGTTCTAATGGGATCATTACCATCACGGCTTTAAAACGTGTTGTTGTCATTAGGGATGAAAGTATACATATAAGCACATCTCCATCTCCATACCCAGGCGATGTGAGACGTCACAATCACCCCCTCTTAGGACCCAGCGTCCTCGCTGGCGGCCTCATGGGATTAGCCCACTCTTGGCATCCGTCCCAGCGAGCGTCCGCTAGCGACCTTCATGGGTTTGTGCACGCTCCCTCACATCTCAGGCTGGGCAATGGCTCTGATACCATATGTAACATCCCACCCCAATGACACAATATTGTCCGCTTTTGGCTCCCCTAAACCAGACTTCCCAAGGGGTCACCCATCCTGGTACTACTCTCGCAGAAGCACACTTAACTGCGGAGTTCTAATGGGATCATTACCATCACGGCTTTAAAACGCGTTGTTGTCATTAGGGATGAAAGTATACATATAAGCACATCTCCATCTCCATACCCAAGCGATGTGGGACGTCACATATGGTGAATACATGAAAGATGTACAAGAAGAACTTACTGATATAGTTGATAGAAATTGTGAGCATACATTTGATAATGTAGAGTCAGAATAGCACCTAGAGCAAGCTTCTTCAAAACCATTTGTTAAGATTCAATTGAGAAGATCTACTAGAGAGTGTTTGCGATATTCAGTTGATTTGGTGGAACTGCGTAAGGATAAAGGAGCACTCAAGAATAAATAGGTATCTAGATAGAAAATTAAACCAATATATCACAACCAAGGTATAGGCTGGCACAACTGGTTGTGAAGTGCTTTAGTCAGAAGAAGGATATTAATTTTGAAGAAATTTTTTCATATGTAGTAAAGATGTGTTTTATCATAGTCGTTCTAGGTTTGGCTGCCAATATGAATTTGGATATTGAATAGTTTGATGTGAATACTGTTTTTCTCTATGATGACTTGGAAGAAGATATACCTATGGAGCAATTAGAGAGGTTTACAATTAAAAATAAGGAACATCTAGTATGTTGGATGGAAAAGAGTTTTTATAGACTCAAGCAAGCGACAAAACAGTGACATAAGAAATTTGATTTCTTTATGGTCGAGTATGGGTATGATAGAACTACTTTTGGCAATTGTGTATGGAGAATTTATTATCCTCTGACCATATATGGATGACATGTTGATACTTGGTCGTGACATTAGCAAAATTGACAAATTGAAGAGGGAGATAAGTCATTTGTTATGAAGCAGACGAGTATGGCAAAACCGGTGAGCTCTCTACTTATAAGTCATTTTAAGTAAAGTTTAAAACAAAGTCATACACGTGAGAAGGAAAATGAAGAAATGAAAAAAGTATCTTATACATCAGCTATGGGTAGCTTAATGCATGCTATGATGTGCATGAGTTCTAATATCACTTATGTTGTTGGAGTTATCAATTGACTCATTTTTAACCAAGGCAAAGAACATTGAGAAGCTGTGAAATGGATTTGCAAGTATCTCATAGGTACTTCGAGAATATATTTGTGCTTTGAAAATGGTAAACATGTGCTTGCTAGGTTCACGGTTGCAAATATGGTTGATGATATTGATTCTAGTCTATTTCAAGGTACTTGATTACTTATTCCAAGGAAGCAACGTTATGGCAATTTATATTGTAAGAAATGTGTTGCTTTGTCTTCTACAAAGGCAGAATACAGTGCTATCACATAAACTACTAAAGAATTGTTATGGATGAAAAAAATTCTTATAAGAACTGAGTTTACCACAAGAGAGGTATTTGCTTTACTGTAACAGTTAGAATATCATCCATCTCAGTAAGAATCCAAGTTTCCATTTAAGATCAGAACATATCAATATTAGGTATCATTGAATTCAAGATACACTAGAAATGAAATTGTTACAGGTTGAGAAAATCCATACTAATGAGAATGGATCATATATGATGAGAAATCATTACTATATATGCAAAAGCTTGAAACTTGTAGAAGAAAAACGGGCTTAATGCAACTCCCCGCACCCCATAGTCAGGAGGGGGAGATTTGTTGGGTGGTCCTCTTATGAGAAGGATCAACCCTCGTGGTTAGGGGTGTAAACGAGCCGAGCTTAAGGACGAGCCAAAAAATCGAGCTCGAGCTTATAATAAGTCGAGCCGAGCCGAGCCAGTTCGCTAGCTAGCTCTTATATTTAATTTATTTTATTTTTTTATTAATTTAATTTTTTATTATAAATTTAAACTTTAAGTGCTTTTAAACGGCTTAAGAAGGTAACTTACATATGAGCAGTTGATTAGTCTGGCTAGCCGAGTATGGAGTTTTTGTCAATACAGCAAAACATTTGGTTCAAAGAGAGATAATATGCATCATTTTATAAAATTATGCATATTTGAAGAAAAAAAAATAATCAATTTTTAATATTAATATGAGCAATTATGTAAACAACTACCAATTCGAGCCATATACGAGTTGTTCACGAGCTTAGCCGAGTCGAGCTTGCTTCGTTTAATATTCGAGCCATGATTCGTGTTCGCGAAACGCTTCATTTAATATTCGAGTCGAGCTCGAGCCGAGCTTATGCGAGCCGAGCCCGAGCTTGCTCGCGAAACGTTTCGCTCACTTAACACCCCTACTCGTGGTGCTACAAAACCAAGGGTAGCAACCGTTTGTTCTGTAGCAAAGAGAAAAGGTCACGAACAATGTGACTCTTAAGTCTTAACGAGAAAAGAAATAAAAAGTGAGGGATCATTTCTTTTTAGAAGTGAAATGCAACCGTTTGAGAGAAGAGGAAGAAATTTGGGGTTTTCACATAGTCATTTACATTAAAGATTGGAGGCTCATTTATGACTCTATCTAGATGAAATTTTAGTATGATATTCCTAACAATGAGAGTTTCGTATTTACTAGTGTCAATCATTGGATTTCATCTCCAATTTCTTGATAGTTTATACTTACTTGGTGAGATCTTTTTTTATTCTTGTCGAAATCCACTTTTAAAAAAGTGAAAAAATTATATTTAATTCAAAAATGCATGTGTTCTTGATGTGATAATAACCTTCAAATATTGTTTTAGACAAGACACTTGTAAACTCATATTGTTGATAGTGGAAAATTTAATTAGATTATGCCCCTTGATTTTTTCCTTCACAATAGAGGATTTTCTACGTAAAAATTTTAGTACCTTGATTGTGGGTTGTCTACATTGTTGATGAGTTGATTTTTGATACTAGATTGACTATTTAATTTGCACAAATTATAGTAGATAAATTCTACTATGTATTTGTAATTAATATTCACACTTAGGTTCTATTTGTTTTGGTGTAAAATGATTTCCGAAAAATGTTTTCATATTTTCAGGTGTTTGGTGCGACGTAAAATAATAGTCAACGAAAAATATTTTCTGTTTAACCAAAAATTCTTCTTTAATTTTCAGAAAATTGCCTCTATTTTTTAAAATTGTAAACCATTTTTCTAGTTTGATCATCTTATTCTTAAATCGACAAACCTAGTCAAGACCCCACCAGGACTCACCTGAAACCTACTCAGGACGTGTCTGGCAGGGTCCCGATTGGGTTCTGGTGGGACTCAATTAGGACACCTCTGAGAATTGTCGAGACATTTTCGTAATTTAGAATTAAATATGATTGAATAAAAATATATATACAAAAAAGAAAAATTGTAATGTTTTGTACCAGCCAAACCCCATAAAATGTTTCCCATCAAATTATTTTTCGGGATGAAAACATTTTTTGTCGGAAAAACATTTTACGTCGAAACGAAGCCTAAATATCATCAACGCGACCTAAACCTAAAACGCAAATCACCAGCAACCATATCACTGCTGACAGCAATTAAAGAATGCAGCAGGAGGATACCAACTAGGGAACTAGGATTTAGCACTACAAAGACTTAGAACAACAATAAAACACCAATGTGTGGCTCACAAGATTCACATAAAGGTTAGCCCAAATTGTGGGATTTGGACTTTGGATTGGGTTCGATGAACAGGCCTTGTGGTTGTGGGTCTGATCTAAAGCAAATTTCCCTACTAAAAGATTCCCAGAATAATAACAGTAGATGCGAAAGCTAAAACACTGATCACTTTCTGGACTCTTCTCCTTTCCTCGAATCCCCGTCTCCTTTTCCTGAAGAAACCATCAACGCCATCACTCTCTCAAAATCGCCCTCTGCACGAACAAATATAGTATTAAAACAATTTTCAACGGCAAGTATAACAAATACCTTTGCACCCAGAAGAATAATAAAACCCTTTGTAATCGTACGCCGTGCACCCAGATAAATCCAATCTAGCTCTACCACTACGCGTGCTACGCGTATCAGTTTCTATCGCCTGCCGACAATGTCAGTCTCCGGAGGGGTCTCGATTGCCCGGAACCGCGGCGAGAACCGGTTCTACAATCCCCCACACGTGCGACAGCGGCAACAGCAGCAACAACGACAACAAGTACAGCAGCAGCAGGAGCAAGAGAAGCAACGGAGACCGTCGACTTGTTCTTCTTCAGTGGAGTCGGAGAAGAGGGCTGGGTCGGATGAGTGCGCGTCCTTGTCTTCTTCGACGACGACGACGACGACGAAGTCCGATTGTTCGGTTTCTGGGTTGGGGTCGGGTTTGGGAGCGAGCGACGTGCCGAATTTGGATCGGTTCTTGGAGCACACGACTCCGGCGGTGCCCGCTCAGTATTTTCCTAAGGTGGGTTTTGGATACAGAGAAAAAAGAATCAGAATTTAGGGTTTCTAAACCCTAATTTGTTTCCTTTCCTGTCGGGTATTTGTGTGTCTGTTTGGTTGCTAACTTGCTGAGATGACATTTGGAAATGCAATGAATATGGGGGTTGAAGTATTGGGTTTTGATGATTTAGTGAAAATAGTAGTACAATTTAGATCATTAGGGGTCCCAAATGCTAAAACCTTATGATTCACAATTAAAACCCTTTTCTTAAAATCGCCTGCTTTTCTATCTCTTTAATCGAAAAAATTTGAACCCTTGTCCCTTAGAGATTAGTTAGGAACAAAAAATGTATGAAAATCCAACTAAATGGAGTCCAATTCGAGTATAGGAATTGGGTTATTCTGATTTTAAGAATTGAAAGAAAACAAATGCTTAACATATGTTTGTGTGATTTTTTACTAGTGAATTGTTTTTTCTTAAACTTTTGGTTTTCATATTAATTGTTTGGGGTAATATTAGACAAGCACGATGGAATGGAGGACTCATGAGCCGGAGTTGCATCCGTACTTCGTGCTCGGTGATCTGTGGGAATCTTTTAGAGAGTGGAGCGCATATGGAGCAGGTGTACCTCTTTTGTTGAATGGGAGTGACTCTGTCGTCCAGTATTATGTGCCATACTTGTCTGGCATTCAGCTGTATATAGACCCATCAAAGCCCTCTCCAAGGCTGAGGTGAGGAATTTTAACTCTGGTTCTATATGTATTTTCTATTCAATTGACTGATTCTGTTTCAAATGAATATTTTATTTTATCCTTTTTAATAGATTTATTCGGATTTTGGATTATTGATACACCAAACTATAAATTTTTTTCTGTTAGGTCGACTTTCCTAGATAGAATTGTTGCTGCTCATGAATAACTTATGAACTAAGAAATCATCTTGGATATCAATATCCACCTGTAATTGCTACTTTAAGCAATGTGCTTGTTTGGATCTCTGCTGCTATGTTTATTTTGTATTTCCGTTAAATTTAGGTTGTGAGGGGTTTGATTTAGATTTTATTTTGTGGAGAATCCCTCAATGCATAATTGAAATTAGCAAGAAATGCTGATGGAGCCTGATATGCATTTTAATTAATGGGTTTTGGGTTTTTCTTGTACTTAGTTTTAGGTACTGTCTCTTGAGTCCACTTCACAAGATTCATTTATTTTTCTCTGATCCACAAAATTCAATTCTTGCTCACAACATTCTTATTTTTATAAGCTCAAAGAAGACTGCGTGTGTGCACACACACAGGGGCACACGTGCCTTGTCTGCTAGTTGCATAATTTGCCCGTTTTGCCTCCCAAGTCAATTTTCTGCTCAGGGGAGGGTTTCTCTTTTTTCTTTCTAGCAACATAATGACAGCATGACTGGCTCATTTTATGCAACCTTGGACCATTGAAGATATGCAAGTTATGATTTTCACCTCTATGTTGACCATACTCTTGTTGTCTCTATAATAATATTAGATTATACATGTGAGAATTGGAATGCTTGGTCCTTTTTCCTTACAGTACAAAAATTATTACCAATATTTTGCACTTCTATTATTTACATTCTATCAAGCTGACCTATAGATCAAGTGATAAAAACCTATATGGTTTTTGTATAAAACTGGTAGATTCTTTTCTATCCTCTTGTAGGAAAGTAAGTTAAGTTTGTTAGCTTCTTTAAGTTTTAAATAGAATCATATGGTTCTGAAATTTGTGATTAAAATGGATGAATGGAAAGTTTGCTTGGTATGTGCTTGACCACAAGAATAGGGCTTACACACAAATTTAACTACATTAGAAATTTAGTGTGAAATCTTTGAAAGAAGCATGGGAAGATAGTAATGACATAACTACAGTCTACACGCCTTGAGAAGATGTCATTTTTGTGTATTGCTTTATTGTAATTATTAATAATGTGGTAGGTCACAGTGATGAATCTGCGGATCTGGAGGCATTTTATGCTTTTTTGATAAGTGATTTGGAGACATTTGTTTCATTGAGTTTTGTTCGAGAGAAACATAGTATTATGGGCATTCAGATATTGATTGCTATTTTTTTCCCATAAGTAATTGAAATTTATTAAAAAACATAAAGGTGCATCCCAAGTACACAGGAAGTATAAAAGAGAAACATCAAACTAGTTAAAGAAAAAAGATCAAGAAAATTACGAAAGCTAGAAAATTGAGAACAACCCAAGATAGCCATCCATTGGTATCGAGTATTGAAGAAGAAAGCTTTTAACTCCACCATTGTTCCGTTGCGGTCTTCAAAATTTCAATCATTTCTTTCTCTCCAAATACACAACATCAAGCAAGACGGAACCAACTTCCACATTGCTACACTATGAGGACTGACAGAATACCCTCTACAATAGGTAAAGAGGTCTACCACTCATCTATGCATAACCAGTGTAACCCAAACAATTGAAAATATAATTTCATAATGTACTAGCAATCTCACAATGGAGTAAGAGGTGATCAACAAACTCCTCGCTCATTTTGCACATGCAACACAAGCCTACCACTATGATATCTTGTTTCCTTAGGTTATCCACTGTGTGAATCTTACCTATCATGGATGATCAAGCAAAGAATGCTACTCTCAAAGGAATGTTACTCCACAAAATACTCCTCAAAGGGAAAGGATGACTTTCATGGGGAATCAAAGCATTGTAGAATGATCTAACATCAAACAACCCTTTCTTGGAAAGGGACCAAAAAAGCTTATCTTGACCCTTTGGTCTCGATCGAAAAGAGTACAACATATTAAAAAATGGGGTGAAGAAATCCACCTTCCAATCATGCGTTGCTCTGACAAAACTAACATTCCACTAGTGAGAGTCACTATAAAGTGAAATGATCAGCCACATAAGCATCCTTAAATCGAGCAATACTCTAAATTCTGGAAAAGCTACCTCAATAGTCTGATCTCCACACCATGAACTTAAATATGTCAGGCCAAAATCTAATCTTGGAACCATCTTCTACCTCAAATCTAGTATGACTAGAAAACTTACCCCAACCCTTCCTAATATTTTTCCAAAGGCCCACCCTATACAACCCATGAACGTGATTAGAACACCTCCTGCCCTACGAGTTGCCATATTTCAAATCCTTTACCACTTTCCATAACACTTCTCTCTCATCACATAGCGCCACAACCATTTCCCCAAGATGGCATGGTTGAAAAGAAAGAAAGTTTCTGAAGCCCAACCCCCGCAGAAATTGGAGAACAAACCTTGGACCAACTTACCAACTGCAATTTGAAGTCTTCTCCATTGCCACCCCACAAAAAACCCCGCTGCAACTTCTCTTTGCAATTGACAACGCTAGCCACGAGAAAAAGAGACATAAAGTAAGTAGGCATATTGACACCTAGGTACTTCATAGGCAAAGAGGAGACCCTACAACCAAGAATGGTAGCCAAACCATCAACATTATTGACATGGTCAACATGGACCAATTATGATTTAGCCAGATTAATTTTTCAAACCTGAGACAAGAACAAGCATCACAAGTAACAAAGGTGGTTTGGGTTTGCCCTACAGAAAATCAAGATGTGATCCGCAATAAAAGATTAGAGATGTTAAGCGCACCAACATTCCTAGACCCCACAAAAATAAGGCGGAGGTTTGTAGATTTAAGGTGCGTTTGGGGTTGCGTTTTCAAGGGCCGCCAAACATGCCTTTTCACACAAAATTGCAAAATTCCGATTGTTTGGGATTGTGATTTTAAATGATGCTGCGTTTTGAAAAGATGGAAAGTAACGTTTTCACGCAATAGGACCTTGGGTGCTTATTTGAAAATGCACCATTTTAAAGTCTAGCAGGAATAATACGCATGTGACCAAAATAGCCATCATTATACAATAAAATTTCATGGTACTCCCAAAACAAGAGAAAATTGTCATTGAGTCGTCTTTTTTTTTTTTCTTTACACCTCTGTTCTCTCTCATTGATCTATTACTTGCAATTTCTAAGAAGACCTGTTAGGTAGAACCATTCAGTACTAGTAATTCGGCCCTTAATTCTTAAACAATCAAATCGTTGAAGCTTCGGATCCTTATCGATTTCAACCACCAAAGCAATCTCTGTTGTGGTTGAATAAGACTAGTAGTGGTGAGGTTGCGAGTGCAACATTGTTGTGGCCCATTGAGTGCTCAGAGATTTTCATGAGGAGGATTATCACATACACCATTAGAGTTGGCGTGTGACAAAAGACCAATTGGAATAGCCAAACGAATTAATTGTTTATCTCTTTTTGGAATGGCTCTCTGTTTTGTTCTTTGGAGCTCGCGAGTTAATATTGGGTATAAGTTCATCGTTGTCTGAATCACGTGGGTGTACTATTAAAGAATGGGCATCTTTCTGGTAGAAGGGCTCTGTTTTAGAATCACATGGGTGTGAGCATGAACAAATAGAAAAAGTTTTGATCAATATCTCTCTCTTTCTTGTAGTTAGCATGAGTACGATAGTCTATGGCAACACTCGGAGTGTGTTGTGTGGAAGATGGTGCCTTCGTGCCTATTGTGGTGTCTATGGAGAGAAAAAGAATAATAGAAGCTTTGAGGATCGTGAGAGAACTTTGGAGGAGATTAAGTTTCTATTTTTCAACACTTTGTACCTTTGAACAGCTGTTTTTGTTTCTCCTTTGGTGATCAGTTATCAAGTTATCATGGTTTTCTTGTTCTTTTTGTGCCTCCTAGTTATATGGCTTTTCTTGTATACTTTTTGCGTACCGGGCTACCTTACGCTTTTAATGATATTTTGATTACTTATAAAAATAAATCATAAATAAAAAAATAATAATAATTAAAAAAAAAAAGCTAGTCTATGGCCAGCTCAGAATCACCTGGGTGTACCGTTAAAGAACGCATATTTCTTGTAGAAGCGCTCTCTATGTCAAAATCACATGGGTGTGAGAGTGTTTTGATCAATAATAGCTCACTTTTGATAGTGTAGACTAGACTATAAGAATGATAAAAAAATAAAAATAATTAATAAAAAGTGATACGGTGGAGTGTAGATTTGTTGTAGAATTTGTGTGCAGTGTGATGAATAAAAATGAAAAAATAACAAAAAGTTCTTAATGTGCAGTTTAGATTTGTTCCACTATATTCCAAGACCACATTCCAATCCATGTTCGTGCCCTTTGACTTTGAAAACACCAAAATTTTTTATTCCTATAGTTTTCTTTTATGATATTGTTACAGCAATTCCGCTCTTAGGATTATTATGTCCTTGTTGGTAATTTGCACATGAAACCTCAGTATTACTAATATTATCCAAACACTCCATTGACAAAAACAACACTTTTTAACAAATGTTAGCTGCGGTTTTAAAAATTGCATTTTTATAAACTGCATGTAAAATCGCTATTATTTAGATTCACTTTTTGAAACTGGAACCCTAAACGGACAAATAATATCTCTCAAGTTTTGTTATGTATTTGGACCTTAGTGCCTAGTTTTTGGGTGTACGTCAGTAAATATAGTAAATTCTGCTCCCTTTTTCACTGGGAGTGCAGACCTATGGATTGCTTTCGATAACGCATCTGCACTGTCTGAAATGAGACTCATGTGGGTACATGTTTGGCTATGACTAAATCCCTCTGTCAATAGATCTTGTAAAGTTCTCCTACGTTATTAAAAAAAAAAAAAAAATAGATCTTGTAATCATACTGAAATCATTTGCAATAGCAGCAGCCAGCAAGGCTAGTTGGCAGCCTATGTTTCTGGTGTGCTGGCTTAATAAATTAACAAACAATTCACCCTTATTGACAAGGTTAGTTGGTACATTCCTTGTCGAGCTCTAATATTTGAACCAGAGTATGACCTGATTGTCAGCTGTAAACCATAACTTATTCATTTGAGTTTTTTCAGTTTACACCATCAGATCTATTGATTGAGAGTTGCTATAATACATTTGACCTTCTACTTGGTTCCATCTTGTGACAGGAGACCTGGTGAGGAGAGTGATTCCATGTCATCCAGGGAGTCAAGTAGTGACAGCAGCAGTGACTATGGAGCAGAAAGAGGAGCCAATGGTGTTGTTCATGGCGCTTGGAATCAGCAGAACATTACAGAAGCAAATATCCAGGGCTTAAAAAGAGTTTCACTGAGAAATAAAACCTCAGGTTCATCAAGTGACGAAATCGAGAATTGCAACCCTTCAGGTCAGCTTGTGTTCCAATACTTGGAGCATGATCCACCATTTAGTCGTGAACCTTTGGCTGATAAGGCAAGTGTGTTATCTTTTAAGAGTCTAGCATTTTAGTTTGCAATAATTTGTCTTTATTATAACATGCACTCATCATCTTGCACCCAACAGATTGCAGTTCTTGCATCTCGGTTTCCAGAGCTGAGGACATACAAGAGCTCTGATCTATCACCTTCAAGTTGGATTTCTGTGGCATGGTATGTCTTTCTTGTCTTTTTCTGGCTTTCGGATGTTATACGCCTGGTTTAGTGCATCATATATACTTACTATGTACATTTTTTTATGAAGGTATCCAATATACAGGATACCCACAGGTCCGACACTGGAGAACCTGGATGCCTGCTTCTTGACCTTTCATTCTTTGTCGACCCCCTTCAAAAGTACTCTCTCTCTCTCTCTCTTCTCTTAGATTGCTCTATATATGCATGCATCTGTGTCTGCACTACTGTCTCTGTTCGTCTGATCCCATTTCTTCATGTTTTTGTATATCTCTTTTCCTAATAGATTGATGTGTATGTGTGCAACTGCTTATGTGTGCGTGTACTGGTGTCGCATGTACACCCTTTTTTGCCTGCATACGTATATATTAAAATGTGGTTACCATGTTGTTGAAGCAGTGACAAGCTCTGATGGGCTGCATCATCGTGGTTCAAGGCCAAAGGAGGTTCACAGTGCCGACTTGTCTGTTAAGCTTTCGTTGCCTATCTTCGGCCTCGCTTACTACAAGTTCAAAGTTTCTGTTTGGAATCCCAATGGAGCTTATGAATGTCAGAAAGCCAATTCTCTATTGCGAGCTGCTGACAACTGGCTCAGGCTATTGCAAGTCAATCATCCGGATTACAGTTTCTTTGTGTCCCACAACTCAAACTGGAGGTAAGAGGGATCTCCGACTAACTCATGTCTAATCTGAAAATGCAAGAGAATTAACCTCAAATGGCAGAACAGATTGTTGATCGGATATTTAGTGCATTCAAATTCTAGCAATTACTTGGCTCCTTTTTCTGTCTAGTCGAAGCCAAATAATACTCTGGTTATGGGAATTTTTTTTGTGAAAGGCTTGGTATGATATGATTCTTAAGGAAATGGCTGTTCTGTACGGGAAGCGTGTCTCATGATGGATATTTACAGACGTGAATCGTTATATGAGGTATTCTGATGATAATCCATATTTGAGTAGTTTTGTCTTGTGGGGAGTTGGCTTAAAATGGCCTGAAAATGACAGTTACTACGGACATTTTAATTAGTTTGTCAGATGATGATGAAAAGTTTAGTTCTTCTGTATATATAGATCTTGCCTCGCTACATACTTTTTGTGGCAATAGTTTCCGGGATTTGAGCATCTTTTATAAAACCTCAATGTTTTAGCATGCTTGGTTTTGAGCTGTGATATTTGATTCGATTTTCTTGCATGTGAATTCATGAAAATTAGGGCTTACAATTTTTCATACAACCTTCGAACTCAACACAAAATTAAAGAGATAATGTTGAGGGATTTGACCGTCTAATTAAATAGTTCGGATTGAGGTTTTCTTATATAGTTTTATGTACATGCTTTAAGACGACATGAACTTGACACACAACATAATACTTACCAATCCAACACTAACCAACTACAAAATTAGAGGATTAGGGATGAGGGGTTTGACATATTTTAATTAAATGGGTCGGATTATAGTTGACTTATATAATTTTGTATATATGCCTCAACACAATTCAAATTTGACATGTGAACATGAATCCTAATGAAAATGGCTTGATGGTCCCATTTACTCTTTCATGTTCTTAATCTAGTGGTGACAGTTGTAATGAATGTGCAAGTACCTCATTGGAGAAAGGAAAGAAACAAGACATTTTGGCACTAAATCTGTGCTGCAAGTTGTTTATTGGGAACATGTGGTTAGATATTTAAATATCACAAGTTAAACAATGATGTATCAGTCGACCATTAAGAGTGGTGGTTCAATGGCTCAAAAAAATTCCTTAAGTGGTTAAGCATGTACTAGGGCATGAATTCGAATCTCCACAATGGAGAATCTCCATATATGCCTAATTATTATTAGTCACATTAGTTCCTATTGATGTCTCAGTGGGGCTAAATTAGGCAATGGCTTAATCAGACTTGAGGAAGCACTTACAATTCCCACACGTCTAAGCCTCTTATGTGCGGCTCTTAGCAGGTAAATGCTACTATAGTCACGCCCAGATAGGATAGCCACAATTAATCTCCTTAGCTTTTCCTTTCTATTTATAAAAAAAAATAATAATAATAATAATAAAAACAAAAACAAAAACAAACAAACGAAAAAAAGGACAAAAAAACTATAGCATGATTGTCTTGTATTGGTTTATATTTAATTTTACTTTTTTTCTCATAAAAATTTTTTTAAAAAAATGAAATTAAGATAAAGAAAAGGTGAACACAAAGCATGGTTTATGTATAATATTAACAATTAAGATTCTCTTCGGTTCAAAATATTCAGTTATTTATATTATAAAAATATTTTTGTCAGTTCAAAAAACAAAAATATGAAAATATCATTTAAATATAATTAACTAAACACTCTCCCGCTTAAATGAAATGAATAGGAAGCGGAGAATCTTGCTCCGCCTGCTCTGCGTCCCATGGTGGTCCCTTTCAACATAAAGCTGATTTGGCGCCTCCTTTCAGAATTAATCACTTGGGGATCATGCATTTTGCCCATGCTTTAAAGATGAAGTCTTTCTATTCTTGTGTTATGGCTTTCTTATTTTCAACTTTTGAATTAGATGTCTACCAACTAGTCCCACGTTTTCCAACTTTACAGGAACTAACAAAATCCTGAAATTCTTTTAGGGTACGTACAATCAGGTTTATAATTTAGCTGAAAAATGTAGAAAGCAGCAGGCAAAGTAGGAGTAAGTTCTTCCATCTTTCCATTATGCACATAACTCTTAATTACAACAAAATACATAGCTCCTCTGACCCTAACTATTAGCACTTGTAACATAATATGCATCAGCATCTTTCTATCTTAAATCTTTGTGGATCCCAGTCCTACAACAACATCGCCATGTCTTCTATGCATACCCATTTAACTCATAAGTCATCATCAAAAACAGTCGACATCATCAAACCCTGGATGAATTCACACTTCCGAGTCTTCTCCTCTTGCTCCTTGTCTGATAACAGCAACTGTTTGACATTTCTGTCCAAATAAACTACTGTTAGATTTGGAAGAAAGAATATCTTGATCCTTATTATCAGTTTAATATAACATGTAATGGCCTCTCTCTCTATCTCATACCACAGACACACACAAACAAGTTAGGAAGAAAAATACAAGGCTGGCGCATAAGAAACAAAAAGAGGTCTAAATAAAAGTAATATTATTTTTTTGATTGTTACACAATTACTATACAACTTGATGCATAGCAATGAAAATCAGCCATTAAAATAAGCACTTGTAAAAAATAATTAAAGGCAAATCTTCACTGCAATATTATCCCAATTATATAATAGTCATATAGCAATCTACTAAATAATAGCTTGCTAGCCTAGGTACATAACATGCCAATATTTATTCCCAAGGGAAAACAAGGAGGAAGTGGAGCCAATATACGTATATTGCAGGTCAGTCTAATAAATTAATTATGTCATGCCGTGAAGAAGCTCCTGCATTGATTTACTTGGTCTTACTTCAAAAGGGAGGAAAGTTGAATACTGACCACTGACCACTGACCGCTGATCATTAACAACAAAGAATCTGTGACTCTGAACAATAAAGAAGACCACAAAGTCCTGAATAATATACAATTAGGTACAAATTATCAATCGATTTTCGAAGATGGTCTCAATACCAATTTTGCTGAATATACAGAGAACGATGAAGTTACAGGCACAAAGCCTAGAAAAGTCAATACCTAATGCCCTTATCTGAACAAATTCAATTAGTACATTCATAAACACTAGGTGCCAAAACAATCATAAGTGCCTATGGCCCAGACTTAAGCCTTTGATAACCATATTATGCATTTCAACAAAGTAAACCATGTGGATTTTCTCATTCACTTCTCAAAGACTAAATAGAACTTTAAAAAATAAAAAATAAAAAATAAAAAATTAATAATAATAATAATAATAACAATGAAATAAACCTATTTCAAATACCTTTCCAAGAAATCCTCCTTTGAGCTTTCCTTTATTAAGCTTGCTTCCACCAAAGAACGAGACTGGACACTCTGAGTTTCATCAACTATAGGAGCATTATATATAAATGATGACAGCAAAGGATCAGGCTCTGTATTTGAGGAAACAATGCAAGAGGATCCTCCAAAAAGGGATTGTAAATTTCCATCTCTTAACTCTTTCCTCAATATAGAAAATGTAGAATTAGAACCACCTTTACGGAATCTCCTCTTGCGCTGCACGTGATATGAAGTTAAGAAACAACATGGGTTCTTCATTGTGTCACAAATAAAAAAAACAAAAACATGACCAAGCATCACAACAATGTATGACCAAGCATCAGAAACAGGAGAGGGAAGTCCTAGAGCTTTTATGGAAGACTGACATTATTAAAAATAAAGAAATAAAATTCAACAAAAGAAAGCTGCTTTTTATGTAAGATACAGATAGTAAACAGTAACAAGAAAACACAAAAGGAGCAGATTTATAGCTACAATTGACACAAGGTGCTGAAGATGGTTGGTGAACAGTGAGCAGACATGTGGATAGATTCTTGAATAAATCTGATTCTTAAAGACAAAGACAAGTTCCCACAGTCAATTTTGTCTTTGATTCCAGTCTGGAAACACTGGAATCAAAGAGAATTTGAAATGTCAACAAATGGGTCATAATAGATGTCATTGTAGGAAAACCAGCTCATGAACAGAGAACTCCACTGGGTGGAGACTCAGATCTATATATTGTGAAACAGTTAAAAAAAAGTAAGGTTCTACCTAAAAGCTCATATTCCTCTTTTTAAATAAAGATAGCGGCCAAGCAATGCTGTCAAAATAATCAGAAGAAACAAAAGAATCGAATTGTGTCCACTAACTCAGATTCCGTATTTACGATATCAACATTTAAACTACACACATATAGATAGAATCCAACATTATCGAACCAGACCTTGCAGACATAATGAGCAGGTACTAAATCAGAACCAAAACAAGCAACAACACAATCCGAAACTAAAGCATAACTAAAGTCAACTTGCAAATAAAGGATATCTTTAGAAAATTCCCGTGTTGCATCGTAACATGGCCAACTATATCCGTCCCCACCCTCTTTGCACAAATAGGACATACCTGGAATCCAAGTAATAACATTGTGAGCAGATATTTAAACAAGCCAAACGCAATGAGTCCTCTCAGTAATCAGCACTAACACTAATTAAACAAGAAAGCTAAATAAATAAAAATACCTACCCCAGTAAAACTCACATCCAATAGGTTGCACCACCCCAAATAAACATTGCGAGCAGACATGAAAATGAGCCGAAAGCAATAAATCCTCTTGGTAATCACCGCTTATACTATTTAAAAATAAATAAAATAAAATAAAATGCCTTCCCCATTAAAACTCATCATCCAATATGTTAACACTACTACCCCAAATGAAAATTGAAAGATATCTGTCTACCATCTTTTCCCAAAAAAAAAAAAAAAAAAGACGTTGCCCACTAATGCAGGACCAAAACCCAAATGAATTAAATTCTAATTGATGACTTCATATAATTAAACTCAATAGACTAGACTAGACTAGTAATAAAACCATGGCGTCCCATTTCTACACTGTCAACTACTCCTATATTAAAAACCAAAAATGTTCTCCAAACACTTGCAGAAGACTTGACTAGTATCAAAAATTTATTTTCACAATCAATTTACTAACCTAAACAAATTGTAAATCATGTTTTCGCACACGCTTTGCTAATATTTATGATAATAAAAAATTTCCACATTTATCATTATTAAAAAATAAAAAAAAAAGCTTTATTCACTAATTAAATAAAAAATAAATTTTAGAAGAGAATTATAACCAAAAAAAAAAAAAATTAAAGAAAAAAAATGAAATGGGTACCCCATTCTTGGCCTCCACAGGATGCTCCTCATCGATGTGGCAACAAAGCCCAACGACGTCGTAATCCTCAGCGCAAAACGGGCACAGAAACTCGGCCCTTGACTCGTCATCCCCGTCAATTTCCTCGTGACCCCCTCCCAGGTACAGATCTGCATCATCATTATCATCATCATCATCATCAACAACAACAACATCGTCAAAAAGAAAAAAAGAAACCTACACGTTCTCGGGAAACAAACAGAAAGCGAAGGACGTAATGGGAAAATGGAGAAGAAAACAAAACCAACCCGATCGACTCTGGTAGCGGCGCGAAGCATTCGAGAGGCGAGCGGTCCACGCATCGGAGTCCATTTTCGAGGTGTTTGATCGATCCTAGGAGGGGAGAGAGAGAGAGAGAGAGCACGAGGACCTGCTTCTACGGTAATTGGGTAGTTTTAATTGAGAATTCGAGGACTAAATAAAAGTGAAAATGGACTTTATGGAACCCTAGAAAGATGAAGGAAAGCGGGTAAAAGGAGTGTGCGAGGAAAGAACGAGGAAATTGAGGGGGAGAGAGAGAGAGGTTCAGCTTGTTAGGACCCCCGTGTGTTGGTGTGAATGGCTAAATGCGACAGGGTTTAGCGGTGAAATTTCGAGAATGCCCCTAACTACCTCAGGTGGTGGCGGTGGGGACGTCGACGGAATTGTAAAAAAGCCCACAGACAGGCGGACAACGGAAACGCTGTCTCGGACTCTCGGACTCGGCATGAGAAATGTCCGAATTCTTTTTAGCTGTTAACTGTTAAGACACGGATTATAAATAAATAAATATCACGTTAATAAAATTAACACTTTTAAAATGTTAATAATTTTTTAAAAAAAATTTCGAATTGAAAATTCTTATTTTATAGTTATAAAAAAAAAAAAATTAGATATTATAATTTTAGGGTTAAATACTTATCAAACAAGATTGATGTGGCAAGTGGCAAATACGAATAAATAAATTGTTTGCTTTGTTACGATATTTATTAATTTTAAATTATATTTATAATTCAATCACATCCCACACAGGAACAGGATTGCTAAATAAATAAAATAAGAATTATTTAATTTATGATTTGACGGAATTCACCGTAAAGTTTGTACGAATGGTTCGATCTGAATCTGGACGTATAAAATATATATAAATATTTTTATGTTTAATAATGTAAACTTAACGTTAAAGCAAACAGGCTCTCGTAGCTCAGTTGGTTAGAGCACCCGTTTAGTAAGCGGGAGGTCTTGAGTTCGACTCTCAACGAGAGCAGTGAGCCTCTGTTCAGTACTTTTGTCTTTCTTTTTGGACTTACTTGGAATCAAAAGGATTAATGGACGCCAAGGACTGAATAAAACCTGTAATTATTAATTATCAATGATAACCCAAACCTTAATTACTACTACTAAGTAGAAGAAGATTGTAAATCTCACTTTTCATCCTACAATTATCGATCCAAGATATTTTAAGCCCCTTAATAATCTAACATTTTCCTCAAACTCAAGGTAGTAATGTATAAAAAGAGCAAAGTCCCTACAATAAATGACATCGATCTCAATATATTTGGTGCATCCACGAAAGACATCATTATGGGCAATTGCAATTATAAGAAGTCAAGAGAGTTTTAATTAATCAAAATAAATACGATAGTGCAATTACATTTTTTTTAGTAGAATAAGTTGTATATTTTTTTTAGTAGAATAAGTTGCAATTAATAGTAACTTAGAACAAGTCATGAGGTGACGAGTGTCCTAAGCCTATTGAAACTAGTTTTATTTTTTCTTCAAGTCATTTTTCAAGCTGATTATTTTCCCTTAAGGGGCTTGACATAATTGCACAAGGAGAATCCATTTTGTGGTTGTGTATAGTGGGGGAAAAGCTTGGTTTTCCTAGTCATACTTTGACAAGAAAACCTAATCCTACTTTTACCAGGATTTACACGCCTATATTTGACAAGAAACCCTAAACCTAATCTATTTAGTGGTCGTGTATAGGGCGGGTAAAAGCTTGGTTTTCCTCGTCATACCCACACTATTGGTCTTAGGGCTGAGAATCGGTCAGTAATATCGATTTCGATAGAAAAATTGAATTTTCGCATTTCGAACCAACATTGTCAGTAAAGTCAAAATTTTCACTTACTTATTTCGTTATCAAATGGCGGTCGGTAATGTTAGTTCAGTAATATCAGTTAGAAATATCGGTGAGTGAAAAAATGGAGAATTTGTCGGAAAAGTCGATCGGTATCGGTCGGTAAAATCGGTTTGGCTAGAAAAACTTTTTCCTCCTACCACACCAACAAATTTGGAATAGAAAAATTCATGCCGCCCCCTAGGGGTGGGCAAAAACCCACCCAACCCGCCCCGCCCAAATCCGCACAGATTTAAGTGTTTTTTTTTTTTTTTTTTTGCAAATACGGGTTGGATTTCTTCCAAGCCGTGCGGGTCGGGTCGGATTTTAGGTATCGAGTTTTTTTGTTGCAGGTACCCGCCCCAATCCGCCCCGCCCCAATATAAAAAGAAAAGAAACAAAAAAAACCCTAAACCTATTTTCTTTTATTTCAGCCACCTCTTCCCTCCCTCTCCTGAGTCTCCTCTCACTCTCTCTCTCTCTCTCTCTGTAACGACCTAGATTTTAAAACTCTTATTGAAATAATATTAAATAGATTAAAAGGATAATAAATAAATTAGAGCAATGATATATGAATTAACTATATTAAATAACTATTTAGTGTTAAGGGTATATTACATTGATTGTTGACCTCTTTTTTAGTATCACTTTAATTTTCAAATCTAGCTTCATAAGTATGTTTATGGGCATAATTAAACCCATTTTAGTGAATAAATTAGTTATATTAGTGTTTGGTTAAGTCAAAAATCAATTTGAAGCTTTTTAGTTTTTTGGCCTAAAAAGCAGTGTCTTAATTTTTATATTGTCTAATAAAGATTAAAACCACTAAGGAAAGGTGCCAAGGCTAGCCACTTTTGTTAAAAGCTTGAAGTCTTCTATTAATGAGGTTTATTAGAAATATCATGATCATTTAATAAAGCAAGTGGCCAAGTGGGAATACAAGTAATTAAAGTCTAATTGAGTCGGAAACTTTGTACGGGCCAAAAATAGAGTCAAACGAACTCGGATGAAGTCGAACCAAAACAATAAAATGTTTGTCTCGGATTCCTCTATCTACCCTCAAAATTTCATATCAATTGGAGTACGTTTGGACATCAAAAAATGGATCGAAGTACACTGCCCTCATTTTGGACAAAAATGCTAAAGTGGACTAGGTTCATTCTTTTTGTTGAATACATCTCAACCCTTGGATCAAAAGTATGAAAATGAATCCTAGCCATTCATTCTCTTATAGATAGAGGCTTGTATTTAACCCTTAGATCAAAAGTGTGAAAATGAATCATAGTCATTCATTCTCTTATAAATAGAAGCCTAAGTAAATTTATTTTTCACTTGAGCTCTTTTACATTCTTAGTAAGTAAAGATAACTTGCTCCTCCTTTCATTCTATTTCTTAGCTCTAAGTCAAAAAACCATATGACCTAGATCTTTCTTATAGTGTTCAAGTGTTCTTACTTTTATAAACTAGCTACCTAGAGAAGATTTGGTAAAGTTCTACTTCAAGGTTTATTGGGTGAGTGTTTCTTGTGTAAATATAATGATTTATTGTTTGTATTATTTGTTATCATTTAATTGTTTATGATCCAATAAACTTATGATGAAAAATAGAGTAACGGATATAAATGAATTAATGATTATGAGTTAATGGACAAATCGATTAAAGGCTTATGATATTATCTATATTTATTATATATATTATTTACTTTACAACTTTTACATTCAGTCATTTCTCTTATTGTCATTTAAATTTTAATTCATATTTTTTGCGATACGGACCATTGGTCTCATCCCCGAAATATGAATTCAGTATTTATATTCACTCATTTCTTTTATTGTCATTTAAATTTTAGTTCATATTTTTTGCGGTATGGACCATTGGTCTCAACTCCGAAATATGAATTCAGTATTTATATTAAGTCATTTCCTTTATTGTCATTTAAATTTTAATTCATATTTTTAGCGGTACAGACCATCGGTCTCATCCCCGAATTATGAGTCATGTTTTATATATATTATTTATAGTACTAGTTTTTATTTAGTGATACTGGCCATCAGCCTCGTCACAAAAAACGAATTCGGGCATAAAACTATTTATAAGTGACTATCTCAGATTTATATAATAAAATGAGTTAGTAAAGATGAAGTGATGGATAATAAATAAATATAAAAAGATGAAGGTCTTTAAACAATAATATTATTTGAGAATGAACTAATATGTAAATATTGTTTGTATGTATGTATTTATATGCAGAAGTGGAGCAGAATTCTACACTAAGGAGTGTAAGTATGGATATACTTACTGAGTATTAGTATTGTTTTATTGTCATAAGAATTCTTATTTTGTTTTATTGATATAATTTTTTATTACAACTTCTAATAATATTAAAAGTTTGTTTCTTTGATTGATATAGCATGCTTAGAATCGTGTTAACATGTTGATGACATCAGGTTCTTGAAGTTTTAAGGTTGTTAGAATTCTTTCCAACAACCTTCAATCATGTTGTATGATTTTATATTGTTTGTTTGCTAATTGCCAAAGATGAGGGAGGTGGAATTCTAACAACCTACCCCACCTCGCAGACAAAAACAAAAAAACAAAAAATGAAGTATCTTAATTAAAGTGGTGGAGCATTTTTGTCTTTTTCACTTTTTAAAATAACAAAAATACTATTTTACTATAATTAACTGAATATAATCCAATTCAAATGAACTGAAGAGGATCCTAATTCATCTTATAGCATCTCTAGCTGATTAGGCATTTAGCAAATATAGCCATTTTTTATCCTTCAGATTTGTTAAAGCACACTATAAAAAATTTATTGTTTCTAGATGTTAAAGTAATAGCTAAAGTAAATGTCTCTGAGGGGTAACTCAATCGGCTATGAACCATGCCTCATGAAGTGGAGGTTACTAGTTCGAATCCTCTTCCTCTTCCCTTGTGCAGACATGTCAAAAAAAAAAAAATAGCTAAAGTAAATAGTTGCACTATTTCACTAAATATTTTACCTAAATGACATTAAGAGGTGAGAAATGCTAGGAATATCAAATTGATGTGAAATTCATTTATTGGAGATGATCAAAATAATTAATTAAAAGAAATGTTATGGGTACCAAATTACCAATGAATAAGCTTTACCCCATTATGGTATAGTAAAAAAATCTGGCACTCGTAGCTCACAAAATAAATACCATATATAATGGGTCAACAAAGGTCCAGTGGGCTCCCAACTTTTGTCCAAGTTACGAAAATGCAACAAAATGTAAGAAATTAGATGAACTTTCTTGAAAGGCCCAGAAAACCTAAGTTCTTCACCCCCACAAAGCAGGGCCCAATTTGGAAGGCCCAAAAGAGCAAGTGATGTGAAAGTAGTAAGTAGTTAGTAGTAAGTAGTAGTAGCAGAGTCAGCTTGAGTGGGGTTTGGTTTGGGCGCCGCCCACAATCCACGTCAACAAATCTGAGTGCACCAATCGACCAAGTTACAAAGGCCTCAACAGTCAACACCCTCCAATGATGGAGTTTGACCTAACAATCAACCCCCCCAATGAGGTGAAGATACCTATACATAATACATTATTGCTTGCTCCCATGAGAACACAGGTGAGAGAGAGAGAGAGAAAAAAACTATATATGATTTGATCTTCCTTTGTTCCAAAGTAGGGCTCAAATTGAGGCAGGTGTTGTTCATGTGTCACCATGTGCATTTAATGTCTTATATAAACCAATCCTGTCGCTTTATTTTATCCAAATTCTCAATGGAAATATTGCTGCCGACTTCAACCAATCCAAACCCCACCTATCAGTATTCAATGAATCTGTGGTTCAAGTTTGAATATTTCAGATAGAATTCGACTTGTAAAAATAAACTGCTCAAAAAAATTATATATACATAGTTAAGATTGTAACACAGACTATATTAGGACTTGATATGTGTGTATATTAGATCCAACAAAATGGTGGATTTGACCTGATTAAGTATCCACGTGGATGCACCTTTGACAAAGGAAAAACACATTCCAATTCCTAAATTTAGGTGGTACATATTTATTGCCATTATGGTGTTACAATTGCTTCACATGTCAGTAAGTATGCTCACCATTTAATCACATTTTAAATAAATAAATAAAGAGATAAAATATTGAGATGCAGTATTTCCAATTAATATAAAATATAATACCCCATGATCATTATTGTCACAGACAACCTCATGTGACGAGAAAATAAATTTTGTACCCTTCATTTGCAAATTGTAATGGACATGGCCACATGAGAAAGAGCATTGATCCCCCCACATGGTCCAAGTTTCCTGCACAGAAAACTAATAGAAGAAACAAAGAAAGGGGAAAAAAATGGAAAATTCAAATCTGGTTGTGATTTCAATTTATTTCATGAATTTTTAATTTTGACAATTAAGTTTTTAGGTTTCAAATAAGTTTACCTGTTAACGTAATATCAAATTAATTAACGGCACGTCACATCAAACCATTCGATTCATATCATGTGGCTCTCATTTGACATATAATGTATCAAATGCATGTACTACGTAGCACATTAATTGATTGATTTTAAAAGAAACTAATCATGCAAAAATAATAAAGCGAAAATAATAAGATACAAAGATTTACGTGTTTCGATCTATGACCTACATTCATACGATAAAATTTTAAGGCTGCTTTAAGCTCTTATTTCTCTTACAATCGAAGAGAATTTAATGATCTCTCGGGTTAGGATAAATTTATAGTGTTAAGGTTACAAGTACAAACTTAAAATGTTTGTCCCCTTTCCTTTCATTTATGTTACTTAGTGCGAGTGGTAACTTATTGGGCATGGTCAATAGTACACCATTCATCTTGGAGACATCTTGGTAAATCTTATTAAGCTATAAAGTTTTATTTAATCCAGGGTGAATCTATGTAAGGACAAATCAAAACTGGCTGGACCCACATGCTTGCAAGCCTGGCCAAGGTGTACTGATTTGGAGATTGTGGATCTACACGTCTAAAACTAGTACCATTGGATTTGGGGGTGTACTCCTCTTTTTTCTTTTTCTTGTTTTTTTGGATGACAGGTAGTTTCCAGCCTTCCCTTTAACAATTCCTTCTGATTCACAAAATCTCCATCGTGAACAACACTAAGGTGTTGTGCTGCACGATTCCATCTGCCACGAGCCCAATCATCCCTACACTCTCTCTCTTTTCTAATCAAAATAAGAGAAAACGGGTTAAAGGATTAACCGACCACAAAATGGTTAAGTACCCCAACAACAAAGCTCAGAGGATAAACACAGTACAGATTCAGAACAAATTTTTTAGATCATGTCCAAAAGAACCCACCAGCAGACAATAATTTTGTTGATGGTCTGAGAAAAACCATAACCGTACAAGACGGTGACAAATTGCAAAAGATCCTTACTCTCTCTTAATATGTGTATAATTCTACCCCAATAATGCTTACTTGCGATATCAATCCCATCGGTATGATGATGAAAGAACGAATATAAATTTATTTTAAATTGGATCACTCAACCAATAGTTTTGTTAGATATTTCTTTGCATGTTAGAAGCGAGTAATATTTAAATATAGATTTATGTCCATCGAAAGCAAGCAATCTACTTGTGCCCATTATTCACACACTGACCCAAAATCAAATATAGAGATTCTTTTTGTGTCCAAACATAGAGCTTTGTCAACAATTGAGAAAGTGATTGAGCAAAGTTGTTGATAGTATAGTATCTGAAAGGATTTGGTATTGGCAGTCAGCAAGGCAAGAGTTAAGGGTTTTGATTCTTCCATATCAATCAAACGAGAGAAAAACGACATAGGGGACTCTTTTGGGCTACAGCACATTAACAGTGAAATTCCCTTTTCTTTTCTTTCTTTTTATTTTTACTCTCTCAGCTTCACCCAATTGGAGTCCAAAGCCTTTACCTTTTGAACTAGTTATAGAAGATGCCCTTAATTAAAGAAGCTTAAACCCGGCACTTGTATTAATGGAGAACTCATGTACATTTCATTACCATATGCCCTCCAGTTAAGCGTAAGGTACTTCCATTCATTTGCTTACAAGTGATCTTGCTAGGTGTGGCGGCAGAAGAAGAGCGTTTCCTTGCGTGACGATTGTTTTAGGAGATGAGAGTTTAGGAATAACCGATTTGATTTCTTAAACCCCATTGTGTTAGGCGATTGCTTCCTCATGCTCAAAGAATATCAAAACAATGTTGTTGGAGGTATACGTGACATGCTTATGACTTTTTGCTGACGTTGTTTAACCAGGACTTGTACATCCATTATTTAGGGTTTGATTGAGACTGGTTTGCTTGTAGGGTTGTTCGGGAGATGGGATTTATTAAATATATCTCGAGCTTTAGGGCTAATCACTTGAGATTATTCTTGAGTACACCACAAATTATATATCATTAAAAAAGAAAAAAAAAGAGTACCAAAAATTCAGAAGTCTATGAGCAAAGAAACCATACAACTTCAATGTCAAAGAAACATGTGACGATAGGGACGTGTATGAAAGGCGCACGTACGATGCAAAGTGGGCCCATTTCTTATCACTGATGAGGTGTGGTGGGGGGCCCAGCCCAACACCCCTCCGCGTTGGTCCACTTACTCAGTAACACATTGGCCGTTTGCACAGCTCGGAGGGCCCCACCGTTGCACTACGGACACCACCACGTGGCCGTCCGATTCCTGGGTTCAAGGTCGTCCAGCACGTCACGTCACTTGCCCCAATCCCTTCTAGCTTGCTGATGTGGACTGCTTCAGAGTGGCCCTGTGGGCCCCTTACCAAAAGTCATCTCAGCTTTGGTGGCTCTTTCCTCGATCCTCATCGTTGCGTTTTTGGAGTATAGCTGGATCTTGGTGTAAATTTGGGATTAAAACTTTAAAAAATATGTTTATTATGTAACCCAACCCAACCCAACCCTTTTTTTCTCTTTTGAATATTTCTTTTGTATGTTTCAATTTTGTCATAAGATATGTGACATTTAATAATAAATTATCGGTTTAATCATTTACTCCATATTCTAATACATTATATGTTATTAAAATATTTTATTGTAAGAAAAACCACACTTATTTCTTAAACTATCACACTCAGTAATTAACCTCCCAAAATTATCCACTCTATTGGAATTTTCTGTTAAATACAATGAAAAATTGGCAAAATAATAATACATAAATTTAACAAAAATTCAACTTCTTTCCTACATGTCATTTAAAAAATTAAAAAAAGAATAAAATTGAATTTAAAATATCGAACTTTAATTCTTTTTTAAATGATACGTAAGAGAAAAGTTGAATATTTCTTAAGTTTATGTTGTAACTTCAAAATTTCTCTAATATATATGATAAAAGTAGGTTAGTATAAAAGAAGTAATTTTGTAGCTTTGTGCCAAATATAAAAGCAGGAGTGAGAAGGATGTTATGTTATGTTATGTTATTTAAATGCTTTTAAAGCATGCATCACCAAATGGATTAAGATTGAGACATGAAGTTGAGGGAATCGGCAACAATGAAACATGATGGCATTGGTGGCACAAAAGGTGATGCCTAATTATTAATCAAACAAAAAGTTGATTGTATAAATATTTGGGAAATTGGTCCCTGCACTGATTCACTCAAGTGACCAGCTCAGTTCAAAATTGGTTCAACCCGTCTTCTCATAATATAGCCCAATTCTTTACCTCTTGAAAAATCGCAAGTANTGAATATTTCTTTTGTATGTTTCAATTTTGTCATAAGATATGTGACATTTAATAATAAATTATCGGTTTAATCATTTACTCCATATTCTAATACATTATATGTTATTCAAATATTTTATTGTAAGAAAAACCACACTTATTTCTTAAACTATCACACTCAGTAATTAACCTCCCAAAATTATCTACTCTATTGAAATTTTTTGTTAAATACAATGAAAAATTGGCAAAATAATAATACCCTTGCATTAAAACAATAAATTACAACATTTTTAAAGTTTTGAGGATATTATAAAGTGGGTGGTAATTGAAAGGAGATAAGTATAATTTTCTCCTTATATATATATTATGAGATGTGATATAATCACAACATAGACCTAACAAAGACTCAAATTCTCTTCTGTGTGTCATTTAAAAAATTAAAAAAAGAATAAAATTGAATTCAAAATATAAAACTTTAAAGTTTTTTTAAATGATACATAAGAGAAAAGTTAAATCTTTCTTAAGTTTATGTTGTGACTTCAAAATTTCTCCAATATATATGATAAAAGTAGGTTAGTATAAAAGAAGTAATTTTGTAGCTTTGTGCCAAATATAAAAGCAGGAGTGAGAAGGATGTTATGTTATGTTATGTTATGTAAATGCTTTTAAAGCATGCATCACCAAATGGATTAAGATTGAGACATGAAGTTGAGGGAATCGGCAACAATGAAACATGATGGCATTGGTGGCACAAAAGGTGATGCCTAATTATTAATCAAACAAAAAGTTGATTGTATAAATATTTGGGAAATTGGTCCCTGCACTGATTCACTCAAGTGACCAGCTCAGTTCAAAATTGGTTCAACCCGTCTTCTCATAATATAGCCCAATTCTTTACCTCTTGAAAAATCGCAAGTATTCTTAATATATGAGAAGTATGTATATACTGTACCCATAAAGATAAATAAAAAAGAACTAACACGTGCTTGTCACATGCTTAAGAAATATGTGATAATTTTATATACTGTGTTATATAAATTTCCTTCAACTCAATTCAAAAGAAATTTATGTTCATTTTACATTAGGTTAAATTATCACTTATTTTAAAAGTTTAAGCTGATAGGAAAAGGTAAATTCTGCTACTTAATTTAAATAATGCTCCTATTATATTCGGACTTAAACTTCATTTTAATAGGTGAGACCCAACACGTTGAATAATTAATTAGAATTGAATGAATTGACAAAGTCAAGGTTCAAACTCTGACGAACCCTTCAGGGTTATGAAGTCAGGGTTTGAACCTTGACTCATTCATATACAATCATTTCAATTGAATATTCTACGTGTTAGGCCTTACTTATTAAAAAGAAGTTTAAGCACATACGTAAAGGAAAGCGTTATAATATTAATTAAATGATTAAATTCACTTATTTTCATTGGCTTAAACTTTTGGGTCAGTTACTTTTTTAGTACTTAGGTTTTCACGTTTTTATTTTTTCTGGCCTAAGTTTCAATTCGTATCACATATAGTACATGACTTATGATTAAATACCAATTTAATACCTCTGCTACCATTCCGTCAGC
This sequence comes from Carpinus fangiana, assembly GCA_006937295.1. Classification (NCBI taxonomy): domain Eukaryota; kingdom Viridiplantae; phylum Streptophyta; class Magnoliopsida; order Fagales; family Betulaceae; genus Carpinus; species Carpinus fangiana. Next base: position 26,031,236 of record CM017326.1, read on the forward strand.
CAAATTAATGAACTACAATGAGGTGGTTTTGGCTACTCCTTGTGGCCAGTCTAAGAGTGGTTTGACCACCCTCATGGCCACTAGGGGGCGGCTCAACCACCCCCCAAAGGGCCTTAAAAGTGATTTGGCCACAAGAGGTGGTCAAAACCACCCCCATGACAGTCTGTTAGTTTAACCAATGAAATGGTAATAGATGTATTAAACTAGTATTTACCCATAAGTCAAGTATCATATGTGATACGAATTAAAATCTAGTTAGGAAAAAATAAAAACATGAAAACTTAAGTAGTAAAAAAGTAATTAATCATAAACTTTTAAAACATGTGGTAATTTTAGACATAATATGACTTATATGTGAAGAAAGATGGAAAAGTGGAATTCTAAGTTTGTGTATAATTTTCCTTAGAATTCAAGTAGTTCCAATTTAGGTGAGTTTGATTGGGTAAAATGGTTGTTATTTTCATAGGATACCAAAATGGGTGTTATTTTCATCTATATATATATATTAATATATATATATACCAAAATGGGTGGAATGGAATTGACAACCTAATCTAATCCACTTTACGCAAATTCAACGACAAAACAGTACAGGGTTTAAGAATGAATGGTGGTAATAAATGGTAGCAATGGAGACTCTCTCTCATTGTCTGTCATTTTTGTTTTTCACAACTCAGGGTTGGTACGAGGTACGGCCCTCTCGCAGTTTCATTGCTTTCCATGGTGGTCCTTGTTTCGTCTTTGCTATTGCTCGCGTAAACCACAATTAACTGGTAATTAATTAATTAAATACTATTAAATTAAGCTCTGTAATTTAAAAGATTAAACTGTAATTTTATTTTATTTTAAAATATATATATATATAATTTTCATTGTCCGGCGTAATAAAGTAGATTGTAACAATCCTGATGATGACGTAAAATTCCATAGTTAAAGGTGACCAATTCAAAAAAAATTAAAAATTAAAAAAAAAAAAAAAAAAAAGGAGGAAGAAAACAAAATAAATATTAAAAAAATAAGAGAGTAATATTTTATTGGAAAAGAGGGGAGGTGTTGCTTCGGATGGCAGTGATGATTTGGAGTGAGTAGAGAAATATATATAATAATAATAATAATAATAGGACAGGGAAGGGTGGGGAAAAGTTGGATAGGGGGAGGACATTTTTTTTTTTTTTTTTTTTTTTCCTGCGAGTTCCNCATTTTTTTTTTTTTTTTTTTTCTTCCTGCGAGTTCCAGAAGACGCCACGTGGCAAAGAGGAGGAGGCAGCAATCACCTGGAAGGCACCGAAGAAAACATAATTAAAAAGCGCGCGTGAAAGAATGGTCGCGGTTACACACATATTCGATATCCACCCTTAAAAGCATATCTCATTATCTCTCTCAATCCCATACCATAAAATGATAAAATAAAAATAAAATAAAGAAGCTAAAACCATATGCATTAAACAAATACCATTAAAAACCATTAACTTTAAAGATTTGAATCTCTCAAACCCAACCCCCAACCCAACCCAGGCTGAGCTAAAGGTACCTGCCATTTTCTTGGGCTCTGTTCTGTAGCTCACAGTCATGAAAGAGAAGCTAGAGAGTAAGAGACGGGTGGAACCGGAGGGGAGGGGAGGGGGGCTCACCGCCTCGTCCTACACTCCTACCTATATAATATCATGGAAAGATGAATAAAATAAACAAAACAAAAGGGTTCTGGCATGGGGAATATACAGTTGCAGCAGCAGCAGCAGCATGCAACTTTAGCAAGCTCGTCACTGCTTTTCTTGCAGTTAAAAAGCAAGCTGTGTGTGAATTGAAGAATGGCTACCTTATTTAATTTATTTATTCCGTTTTACTACTTTTATTATGCTAATTTTTGTACTTTGTTTCTTCATGGAAAATATCAAGAATGATCATATGCTCCCGATCCAAATCAGTCAAATACCATTGAGATCTTACATTACATGTAAATAAAAAAATAGAATTGGTTTTTGGGTTACGCAGATCGATCAGTTCGTCCCAAATGTTGCACCGATCTGCTCATCCCTTCTATGTTATTTTTTTAAAGAAATTGGCCTAGTCATGCAGTTGATGTTGTTGCTTTTAAAGAAATTAAAGTGTTTATGCTATTATATTAAATCATTAATTATTACAAAATTTCATAATAAAAGTCATGAATTCCAACATACTGCTTATTTTTAATTAAAATAATTCACGTAACTTATAGTTTCAAACATGAAATTTAATATATATATATATATATATGGGATAAAACTAAAATAATGAATTTAGTGTAGGCATCAAGAAAAGCCAAAACGTACAAGCAGATCGAAAATCAATATATGCCAAGGAGACCTTATCCTTTTGTGCGGCGGAAAACAACACGTGTCGGCTGGGGGAAGTGGTGGGCATCAACTACAGTTCACAGAACCTCATCCAATGGTTGCCATCAACCGCTTCAAAAGGAGAGCTTCAAAAAGATCTTGGACTCGCTGCCTTTTTTTTTTTTTTTGGATAAGCCTGTTTCATTGTTTTCTTTTCTTTTCTTTTATTTTATTTTTTACTTTTTACCTTTTGTTACCAATTAACAATGCCAAGCCGTAGAAAACTAGAAGTTTTTTTTTTTTTTTTGGTTAAATAAATAATAATAATAATAATAAGAGTGGGTGTAAAAAGAGTTGTTGGGGGGTGACCCATTATATAATATACATAGTATTTGCATTTGGCAAGATTAGCAACAGCTAGACATTTAAGGAAGAGTTGATATTATTGGAATTAGAATATGAAGTTATTTGAAGGAATGAATGAAGGAAGGGGTCATTTTTAGGTCAATTCATATAAGTGGCTTCAAATGCTTTTGGGGTTTTTTGATAGAGTTTGACCAAAAGAGTGTGACAAATGCATTTTTGGTCTTAGAATATGAGATCCAAACTTTGGTTTTGTGGGTGCAAAGGTCCCCCCCACCTTGATGGTATGACTTTAATGGAAGTTCGAAATGGCCATTTCTGCATTTATGAATGGGATGCCCATCATTCTATTTTTATTTTTCTCTAAAATCACCTAGCCCACTTTGTCAATTAGAGAAACTTGGATAATGACAAAAAAAAAAACACTCAAATTAATTAAATAAATAAGAATTTTTCTTTTCATCTTAGACTTCGTTTATTTCGACATAAAATGGTTTCCGTTGAAAATTTTTAGTAAAAGATGTCCGGGGCAGGTTTCGGTCAAGTCCCGATAGGGTTGTAGGCAAGCCTTGGCAGAGTTTATCAATTTAAGAATAAGATGCTTAAAGTCAAAAAATGGTTTACAGTTTTTAAAACCGTAAACCATTTTTAAAAAATTAAAGAAGAATTTTATGTTAAAAGAAAAATATTTTCGTTGACCATTATTTTACGTTGAAATAAACACCTTAAAATTCGTAAATATTTTTTAAAACTATTTTATGTCGAAAGAAACATAGCCTTAATTAAATTGAATTTTTCTTTTTTAAATTCAGTCTTTTTTTATCTTTTGAATGATGGTACTTGTTCAAAATACTCAGCAATGAAGATTGAAAAAACAAAAAACAAAAAAACAAAACAAAACAAAACAAAACAAGAGATTTAGTCAAACACTCAAGAAAGATTGAACTGCTAACAAGAAAATTGTAAGAAATATCCGAGAATTTGTTAAAAGAAAATTCAAAGTAGTAGTTAAAACTACTTGAAGTAAAGCCTCCATCTATGCAGCAAGTACTCAATGCAGTTTCCGAAGTTGAAAATTATGGATATTAAGATAGAAATTTTCAAACTAGTTTGACCTTCAAAAACTAATCACCTTCTGTTAGTGCTTATTGGTAATCAAATTACAAAAATTAAGCAGAAAAAAAACAGTAGCAGTAACTTTTAGAGTTTATTGTGGGGTTAGTTAATTCTATGTGTGAGCTGGATCCACTCTTTCAGGAGTGACCCACCTATAAATAAAATAATCAAAGAAGACAGAAAATAATTAGTAAAAAATAATCATAACCCAAAAACAGAGAGATCGAGCTTGAATTGAAGGCTTGAAGCAGAGCCCAGGTCTTCCAGCTTCAGTAATCACTCAGAAAATATAGTTAGAAACTCGAATTCTTTTTCCCTTTCCTTCAGATTCTTGCATAACTCAATTGGGTTCCTTGGATTTCGCACTGGGTGTCAAGCTTTTGATGCCGAGTTCGACTATGTGATTCAGTTTCTCTTGAAAGAATCTCTCTCTGTTTTTGTGTTCTGGGATTTGTGATTTTGTTTTTGGATAAATGAATCCGAGTATCGGGAAGGGATCGATGTCAACGGCTAGTTCAAGCGTAGCTTGGAAGGCTGCCGACGTCGTTCCGGAACAGTTCCCGGCGGGACTGCGTGTCCTGGTCGTCGATGATGACCCCACATGCCTTGTGATCTTGGAGAAGATGCTAAGGACTTGTCTTTATGAAGGTATTATTTTTCTTTTCTTTTTCTTTTTTTTTTTTAAAAAAATTGTCTTTGCGACTCTTTAATTATGGTTCTCTCCCTCTCTTTTTTCTTTGTTTCTTGGGCTCTCTCAGTTTTTTTTGGTTAAGAATATAATTTTATTTTCTTTTGGGCTAATTTGACACAAACATATATGTTCTTTCCTGTTTCAATTATTGTCTTTTAAAGTTGTGTTTTTTGGTGGACGGAACTGGGAATCTGTAGTCGAAAGGGGAACAAAATGAACTTCTTGATTGTTGGCTATAATTTTCTACGTCTCCAACACTTTGAGCTGTAATTCTAGTTGGATTGTTATTGTTGAGCATGTTGAAGATTGTGATTTGCTTCAACATAGGTTGTATTTTAGAAATTTCTCGTATTATTTATCTTGTTTCGGAGATCAATTTGTGCGTTCAGAACCATATTCGTTTGTTCCTTGAAGGGTATATTTGTTTAAACTGTTGAATGATTGATTTAGTTTGCTTGTGATATTTCAGTAACCAAATGCAATCGAGCAGAGATCGCATTGTCGTTGCTTCGAGAGAACAAAAATGGGTTCGATATTGTTATAAGCGATGTCCACATGCCGGACATGGATGGATTCAAACTCCTGGAGCGCATTGGGCTAGAGATGGACCTGCCTGTAATCAGTATGTATACACCCTCTTATTCAGTGTGAATATGTTTCTCACTCTGATTCAACTCTGATTTATGAAATGTAATTGAACAGTGATGTCGGCAGACGATGGGAAAAATGTTGTCATGAAGGGCGTCACTCATGGAGCTTGTGACTACCTAATCAAACCCGTCAGGATCGAAGCATTGAGGAACATATGGCAGCATGTGGTCCGGAAGAGAAAGAATGAGTGGAAGGACGTGGAGCAATCGGGTAGCGTGGAAGATGGAGATCGGCAGCAAAAACCGTCTGAAGATGTGGATTATTCATCCTCAGCTAATGAAGGGAATTGGAAAAGCTCGAAGAAGAGGAAGGACGAGGAAGAAGACGCCGAGGAGAGGGATGATACATCCACATTAAAGAAGCCACGGGTAGTTTGGTCCGTTGAGCTCCATCAGCAGTTTGTGGCTGCTGTTAATCAACTAGGCATTGACAGTGCGTATTCTTCACCCGTATCTCTCAATTTGCTACTCAATTATTCTTGCCCGGCTGCCCTATATTATTATTTATTACCAACCAATTCTTCAGCCTACATGTTTAGAGAAATAAAGTGTCGAAATTTTATGGAAAAGATCTTTGCACTTGTTTTCGTTTTTTACATCTGTATTTTGCCTAATGCTAAAAGCTCATGCTTCTGACTGAATCTATGTTACAGTGGCTATACACGAATTGGATTCTGTATCAGGCTTTAACATTCCGTTGCGAGTTTGATTTATTTTGGAATTACTCTTTTTATGTTATATGTTATGTCTGTTTATTTTATTTCAACCATCTCTGTTTCCTCTTACATTATCACGTGTTGAATGCATACAGAGGCTGTTCCTAAGAAAATTCTGGAGTTGATGAATGTTCCTGGGCTCACTAGAGAAAATGTTGCTAGTCACCTTCAGGTATGGTACAATTGCACCTAAATTGCAATATTCCAAGGAGCATATAAAAGTTTGTGATTCATGCTTATATGTACTGTTTTTGTGTGACTATTTTACAATTTTATTTTATTTTATTTTTTCATTTTTTATTATAAACTGACTAGTCAACATTGTGGTGCAGAAATATCGCTTGTACCTTAGGAGGCTAAGTGGGGTTTCACAGCACCAGAATGGTCTGAATAATTCTTTCATGAGCCCTCAAGAAGCACCTTTTGGACCGATGTCTTCGCTCGGCGGGCTTGACCTTCAAACTCTTGGTGTTAGTTGTCAACTACCGGCACAAAGTCTCGCCACACTTCAAGCGGCTGGACTTGGCAGGTCAACCACAAAATCTGGCATTCAAATGCCACTAGTTGATCAAAGGAACATTTTTAGCTTTGAAAATCCAAAGTTAAGGTTTGGAGAGGGGCAACAGCAACATCTGAGCAATAGTAAACCAATTAATTTACTTCATGGAATCCCAACAACTATGGAGCCAAAGCAGCTTGCCACTTTGCACCAGTCTGCACAGTCACTTGGGAGCCTGAATATGCAAGTCAATGCCCATGGAGGACAAAGTAGCTCTTTGCTAATGCAGATGGCTCAACCACAATCAAGAGGCCAGATACTTAATGAATCTACTGGCAGTCATGTTCCTAGGCATCCATCGTCCATAGGACAGCCTATTATGTCAAATGGAATTGCTGGTGGGGTTATAGGAAGAAATGGTATTAGTGATAATGGCAGAGGGACAGGGTACAATCAAGTTCCGCCAACATCTTCAATGCTGAGTTTTCCAATGAACCACACCACAGAATTGACTGTAAACAGTTTCCCTCTTGGAAGTACTCCTGGGATATCCAGTGTCGCATCTAAAGGATCATTTCATGAAGAGGTTAGCTCAGAAATGAAAGGATCGACAGGATTTTTAGCTAGTTATGATATTTTCAATGACTTGCATCAGCACAAAACCCAAGATTGGGAGTTACAGAATGTTGGCTTGCACTTTGATGCCTCTCAAAATGCAAACCCTATTCAAGGCAACCTTGAAGTCTCACCATCGGTTTTAGTTCATCAAGGCTATTCTTCTAGCCAAAGGAATGGACAGAACAGGAATGCATCCCCCCTAGGCAGGGGAATGTTCTCAGGGTTGGACGGTACCGAGCAAAGGAATACACAAAATGCTGGTCAACACCTCAATAATAACCTTCTTATAGACAATTCTGTCAGGGTCAAGGCTGAAAGAATTCCTGATGCAAGCAGTCAGACAACCCTATTTCCTGAACATTTTGGTCAGGAGGATCTCATGAGTGCACTCCTCAAACAGGTTTGTCATTTATATGTTTGCGATGTGTTTTATCTAAGCACTGTTTTTGTCGCTGATATAGAAAATTCTTCTGCTTTTCAGCAGCAAGGAGGTATCGAACCGGCTGAAACTGAGTTCGACTTTGATGGTTATTCCATGGATAATATTCCAGTGTAGAAAGTGTTCCATGCTCCAGTTCTTTCTATGGCTGCAGTTCTGATGTACATACTTGCTACCACAGATGGAATTTTAACCTGCAATCATACAATGGAGATTCAGCCTTCTACCTGAAGATACAGGGCTAAATTATTTCACTTGTTTGCATCTTCCTTTGTGAATAGCCTGCTATGCCAGTTTAACTTGGACGTTTAAGGATCAGACCAATGGATAATTGAGATGAATCAATTACGTTGGAACAAATAGTGAAGCAGGAAAGTTACCACTGCATGTTACCGCAAAGGCGTACATGCAAATTTTGACTGCTGTTAGCAGCAAAATATAGCAAGAAGCTACTAATTTTTAGGGGTGCTTGTGAAGGTGTCCATTGGTTTTAGGCTGTGTTGAGCTGTGGAGACAAGGTTTTGATACATCTGCAGATTTGTAGGAGCTTTTCTAACTTTAATAACAGGCCAAGTTTGGATGTTTTTCTTTCCCTCTTTTTTTCTCTTAAAATTTTTTGTTCTTCTCTCTTATTTTAGCCATTGAAAATGATGTATATATTCCATTTTATTGCTCAAGACATAAGTCTGGGTATTCTTTTCTGGTTGTTTTCCTGTACTTACATTTGAGGAGGTTCTCACTTGTGCTTTATAATGGCAACCACTTTGTTATGCGACTCCAAGGCTCATTCTGCTTTCCGTCTTTTAGGTACAAGATATCTGGTTCCTTGAATCTCAAGTATCTTTCGATTTGATTGGAGATTGTCATGTTGATAAACATGCAATATAAATATAATGTTGAGTTGGAGAAAAAACTTAATTGTCCCCCACTCCAAGCGACAGGAATGCTTTAGATGAACTAATGAGGGGAGACTCATTATTCTTTGCCAAGGAAAATACTACATTTTCTCCTTTGGTTTTTCTCTCTACTTTCTAAAATTACCATTGAATCTGTGGGGTCATATGGGTCCTACACATAAATCTCACATATCCAATGGTAATTTTGAAAAATAGAAAAATGAAACCAGAAAAAGGAAATGATGCATCTCCTTTGCTAACCTGTTTATTTATACTTGCCTGCATATATGCATCAGAAGGATGCTGCTTGAGGGCTTCACTCCTGGACTGCTCATTTTGTAGAAATGTAACCTACACTGCGATCTAATGATGTGGTTCATGTAATTGAAAATAAACATTTGGAAGCCGTCATGAATAGTGGTAGAAGTTCCATTTCATCCATGAGAAAACATTTGACGCATTAATATATATATATAAGCAAAGCAACCACCATAATGAGTCGAAAATCTAGAAAGTTAATAAGATCTACAAGACAAAAGGATGAGAAATTAGGAACAAAAGAAACAGCTTAATCTAAAAGAGAACTCATGGAGGATTCAAGTCGAAACATATTATAGTTGCGGTCTTCAAAACAACGTCTATTTCTCTCTCCAAATGCACCACATAAGTAGGAATGACTTGACATATGAGCTCTCCTTAGATTGACTCCACCCTTACTACGTCTTCCAACAATCGAAGTAGCTCTATGACCCACCAGCACCACAGTCCAAATAAGGTAAGAACCCAAGAAAAATTCAATAAGAATCAATTTATCTACAACAAAATCCAGGAAAAAATTGAGCAACATAGTTCAATGACGTGAAGAATCAAATTGAGCAACATAGTTCAATGACGTTTATACAACATAAAATTCAACATCACTTCAAATACTTGCCGTTCACTTGTCATTGTTTTCATTTTCTTGCAGCTCGCCAAGCCTACTATGCCATAGTTGTTGGGGTATCATAACATCCTGTATGTAACAATCATAGTGTACATGTCTTCCACTAATGAAGAAGCAGATATCAATCTAATCACTAAAAGAATAAAAAAATAGCTGCAACTGCAAAACCAAGGAATGCCTCATCCCCCATCTATTGCTGCATCAACATGGACACCATAACTGCTAGGATCCAAAGAACTATAGCTGGGCCCTTTCTACTGGCACCGCTTGGAATTACTGTAGGAAGTGAGCACTCCTCTCCATTGAAGTATACTTTAGTGGGAAACCCATCTCTATTAGGCACATTAATTCCTGGGGTCAATTTCTTGGTAAAGGAGATCACGGACTGTTGTTTCCCAGGAACCCTAGGATCCTTCTGCGGGTCAGCTCCATCAGTTTCAGCTACAAGATAGTTTACTCCTGGATTACCCTGCATGAATACAGTATTGTTGACACCGTTCAAGGCCAAGGTAGTTCCATTGAGTGAGTACATTGCTTGGAAACCAGGGGTTGCCTTGTCCAATTGTACTGCAGCAAACCAATCAGCATAGGAAGTTTCATCCCAATTGAATATCGTGATTCTTGCACTCCATCCATTACTGTAGTCTGTATACAAATGCCAGTTAATACTGACCCCACAGTTATCTCCACAGGGCATTGGGTTTGGCACCGGCTGATGTTTAAGTTGAGCCCAAGCTGTAGCCAAGCTAGTCCGATTTTCAAAAGGAACAAGAAGTGCATTTGGTGGAAGAAGCATAGCCTGAGCTGTCGTACTACAAGTCCGAGCAGTGTTACTAGGGCACCCACATGCGCAAGTTTTGCATGGAATGACAGACTCATTGTAGTAAGCAGAAAATGAGACACAGCATTTGGGGCTTTCTCCCTTGGGATGTGTTATATTGCAGACCACCTGCCAGCTAGCAATTGCAGTTGTATTCGATGGTAAGCCAGATGGATCTGAGAATTCACTAGGACTCACCCGCACTGGCTGGCCACATTGATAATTAGGGTTAAGTGTACCGTTGATCTTCCAATTCACCGGTGGTGTAAGCAGAGACCGGTTGAGATCTGGCGGCATTTTATACACTTGAATCAGAAATGCTGAAATCGACTTGCTTGGGTCCATCTCTTGTGGCAAGATTGTACCATTTCGGCAACAATAGGGGATCTGCCCATAAATTGAGTCATTGTACTTTGTCGGAGGCAGGTCAATTATGGTCGGTGTTGTTTCACAATTTAATACTTTGGAGAAGTCCATATCCTGGTAATATGTACCTTGTTGGCCAAATATGCATTCAGAAAAATCAACAACAGATGGATATGCCCCTTTCATTGCAAAGATAAATTCATTTTTCGTCCATTCCCAGCTCAATTTCCAGTTATCAAGACGGCCAAGAGGATTATGGTTAGCAATTGTGACCTTTGCCCAGTAATTATCCGTATATGTTTGGGTAACATCATACATTATTGTAAGGTCACCACTCTGGCGAGGCAGGAACCCATCATCCAATGTGATGTTTGATTTAACGTTTGGATCTTGTGTGCAACAGACTGCTGTCCCATTCCCTGAGAAACCACCATTCATGCTCATGAACATATTCTATTCAAGCTCAAATCCCAATTCATCATAAAAACCAAACAAATATATCAAACATAATAATAATAATAATAATAATAATAGTAATAATAATAAATGTGCCTACAGCAAGAAAGAAATAGCTAAATAATGGATTTTAGAGGAAGAACTTTCTTTCAGGCTCCATTTCATTTTCTATCACAATCATGACTCTTTCTCTATGGTAGTTATGAACCCCAAGGGTCTTTCCTCATGAAAGAGGCACGCAAAGATTTATCAGACAAGTCAACAAAATGAGGCAAACACTAAAAAAAACGGTTTGTCTCGCACAAGTTTTGAAATGGTCCAATTCATAATAGTAGGAAATGCTGACAAAGTCTTTGATCCAATTCTCTTAACAAAACAACACAACTAACACCAATAAAGTGTTTTTGCATATTACTGATGGTTTTCCTCTTTTCGTCTTTGCCCCAATGGACAATTATGTTGTGAAACAACCAAATCTGAGGGCACACCACCATCCCATTCTGTCGTGGCAAAATGAGATGGTTCAGATTTTAAGAACTAAACCTCGAAGTTATACTAGAAAATGTAGACCCTCCGGATCCGATGATTATAAACCAGATCACAAATCTACCGGAAAAACCACTACTACAGTCTTCATCTCAAAACAATCTAATCTCCCATATAACAGAAAATCCAACAAAATTCAAAAAAGAAAACCCAAAAACGAAGAGTATCACCAAAAATTCATTTCAAAAATCCACGAAACAAAGAAAATCTTACCTGAAGCAGTTAATTTATCGCAAATCCACCCATCATTGACCAGCGAGATGTTCGTCGGCAACGGAACTTCAGGAGGAGCCACACCGAACTGTGTCCCCACCAGGTTGACCTGGACCTGCATCTGGGTGAGGTCTCCAGCAGTCTCCACTGCCGTCTTGAGGTCCGTCAACGTGGACCCGGCGAAAATCGTGCCGTTCCCCACTCCGGCCGGCAGTGTGGTCCCGTCGGCAAGCACGGCGTTAGGGGCCAAGACCAAGTACTCGTCGTGCTGAAACCCCACGAAGACCCTCCACGACTTGAGCTCCAAAAGGCCGTTGTTGAGCACCGTGAGGATGGACTCGAACCGGTACGGTTGGTGAGTCGGGTCGGACTTCAGAGTGGGCGTGAGCTCCTTTCCGCCCGTGTAGGCGTACGACACGTATATCCCATTGCAAGTGGCGTTTCCCGCCGCCGCAGAAGGCGACGGCGACTGAGAGATCGAGAAGGGAAAAATAGCAAAAAGGACGAAAACGGCGACGCAGTGGTGGTGGAAACGGAAGAAGGCCATGGTTTTGGGTCCTGGGATTTTGAACTCGTTTGAATGGAACAAAGCAGAGAGACACCGAGATGGAGAAGAGAAAAGAGGCGCTTTTGGAGAAATAGACAGCGGAAACGCGTACACAGCTTTGAGGGAGCTGGTGATTTGAAAGAGTGTGTTTCTTTTATTTTTTCAACGTTTTCAGATTTTGTTTATTTGATTTTGGAAAATATTATATTATATATATATATATTATATTATATTATTCCGCCGTCTGTCTTGGTTGGAGTCGTTCAACGGAGTTTGGTTTTGGATGTGAGAAAGCTTCAAAGAAAATGGTTAAAATGAGACGGCGTTGTGAAGAGAAGACAAATAGTTTAATGGTTTGAATGTGAAACGGCGTTGTCAAGAATAGTTCCGTTGTTTCATCAGAAGGTTCTGCTTCTGCCAATCTGCCCTGCCTTTTTCTTTAATTTGAATTTGTAGAAGCGGCCCCGTTGGTGCTTTTCTTGGATACAGTCAAGCACAACCGCATGTTGTGTTTTTGGGCCTTCTAATCACGTCATGCCACGTGGATGATGCCACGTGGATGATTTTGCCTTTTGTTTTTTTTTTTTTTTGAAAAACTTCACACACTTATCCCTCAATTTATCACATCATCCACAATGTTTTCCCTTTTAATCTGTCAATTTAGTTAATACAAAAAGTTTAGAAACAACACTGTTGTGACACCGTCTATAGCTCATTGTTTCAAAAAAAAAAAAAAAATCAATGTTTGATTAGTAGGGTCACATAATCAAAGTGAAATAGAAATATGCTGATTACAGAATAACATCTTAACACAAATCAACATCTTTGTGCCCTCAAAATGGAGGCATGACAAATTAGTGTGAAACACCTTAACAAAAATGAGCAAAAACACTTCAATCTTATTCATCAAGACCTCATATGAGTTAAAATAAAAGATTTTGAGAATAAACTTTTCCTATTCATCCTACCTATACCCATCACCAGCCACTAGATCTCACTGTTGGCCAACCCAAACCACGCTCGACGCCAACCAAACTAGATTGGATCTGCAAGCCCAAACGACGCTCGTATTTAGATAATTTTTCTTTTCTTTTTTTGCAATATGCTCTACTCTCAATGAGAGAAAGAGATATTACCGGCGTGGAGGAGCGTCGTGGGTGGCCTTGTGGCTGGCGGAGGTGGCAGCAGCAAGTTTGGGCAAATGAATAAGAAAAGTAGGGGTTTCTCTCTCTAAAATACGAGAGAGAAGCTCTCAACCAAAATGTTGTTGTTCCACCTCCTACGTGAGGTCTTGCCACCGCCTTGTGCGGCTTTTTCAGGGGAGGAGGGAAGGCTTTCTTCCTCCCTCTTTCCCTATTGTTTTTCTAGTCTTTTTGTGGCTTTTCTTCTTCTTTTTCATTTTCCCCCACACACAGCAACTCCAACTCCATCCTTCTTGTGGCCTATCGCCTTCTTCACGTCGTTATTCAACACCTCTATTACATCACTCATCAGGATGGGCATGGATCTTAGATATGGTTTTCTTAAAGCTAGATCTACTTTCCTCTGTCACTCCCGACCTCCTACGCACTCGCTCATTGTCTTCTCTGGCACCCCAGCTTCCTAACGTTGCCATCGACTCCTCGTCCCTGTCGTCCACGCGTCTGCGTGTGGTGTACACTCACCGGCATGTGGATCTTACGCGCCCACCAAACACCTTCAACTGCCTCTCCTCTGCTGGTGCTGCTATTTTGTGTTGTTCCTTTTTGTGTTGTAGTTTCTCCAAAGCTTTTTTGTACTTCCCTTTTTATTTGTTGTATTTCTTGTTTTATGCAAGTTATCATCTCCCTGCCATAAAAGTGGTTTGATCTTGTGGAGGAGACTTTTGTTGTTGGTGGTCACTCTTCAATGGCTCCAACCCAGTCATCTACAATGTCTTTCCTGCAGCAATCACTTAATAATGGTTGTTGCCTTTACCACATGAAACTCTTCACCAATTTCTTTTGCCATTTGTCAGCGCCTTGTGAGTCCATTGGAAAAGCCCGTCTTGTTTATGGTTCATTTGGGATCATGAACGAAACCATTGCATATTGTTTGGTTCTGTTTCTGTTTTTGTACTCCATGTTCTGCATGGGCTTTGTTGTTGGGGTGCCTACCCCTATGTTGTTGCTTGATTTCCTATCATTCGCTTCCCTTATCTGAATAAAAATAAAATAAAAAACAAAAGACAAAAGAATAGGAAAAGTGAGAAATAAGTTTTTTAGGTTTTTTTACTTTTAACCCACATGAGTAATATGAATATAAAAATTATGTATTTATGCTTAAGGTATTCCACATTAATTTGCCAGGCCGTCATTGGAGCCTATAGGACACAAATGTCTTGAATTGTGTCAAGACCTTATAAAAATTATTCTCGTATAACATTATTTTAGTTAATATACCCTACTGATTTACCATTAGGGTTGCAAATATCCTTATTTGCCTCCAAAAGACAAAAACATCCTGACAAATTCAAAAACTAAAAATAAATCAGTCCATGTGATTTTACTAAGTTGCAAATAGCTTCCTAGCGTATAAAAAGTGACTAGAAACTTCCTAGGGTAAGCAAAACACATAAATAGGCACATAAACGTGTTTTCAATTAGCAAATTGGACGCAATCTACTAATGTGTCATGTCAACAACAATAATATTGCAACATGTGTCTTTTACTATAAAAAAATAAAACATATTAAAATCAAAATACACACATATATAATATAATATAAACAAACAGAAAAAAAGTAGAAAAATAAACAATAATAATAATGAGATGGTTACCAAATTGAAATATTACAAGAAACATTACAACAAATGTGATAGATTGAAAAGAGTAAATGTACCTAGTTTACTCTTGCCTTTTGCTTTGATAGCATCTGCATGTTTTCATATGGAAGATAATTTATCATTGATTAAACCCAAAAGTTAAGTGTATTAGTTTGGAATTAATATTAATTAAAAAAAAATCAGGGCTAATGTTATTATAAGCTTAACTTATGGTTTTGGTATAGTAATACCAGAGATGGAACCCCCACCCCAAATGGCAAGAAAAAAAAATTTAAGGCAAAAAAAAAAGAAGAAGTTATTTAAGGTATTTTTTGCTAATTGGTTCCTCTCCAAATTTTTTTTTGGCCCTGGTCCCCCCTCAAATTCAAAGCTGGTTCCGTCCCTGAGTAATACTACATTAAAAGTTGACTCTTGTCATAACTAATGGCAGGGGTAGAACTAGAAATTTCAATTTGGGGGGGGCAAAATTAAAAATTAAAAAATAAAATTAAAGGTTTATTTTATAAAAAATGCATATATATTTAAAAAACCAATATCGAATATCCATACACCAAATGTTATTTAACCTTGTACCGTGCTGCACCACACCACATAAGCTTTTAGGAATGGAAGAATGTATATCATTACTTATAACTGGGGCTTGTTTGGATTTGTAATTTTTTTTTTTTTAATTGTCTATTCTACTAAACTAAATTTAAAATTGCGAATATGAAAAAAAAAAAGAGTTAAAATTATGTTTGAATTNTTTGGATTTGTAATTTTTTTTTTTTTTAATTGTCTATTCTACTAAACTAAATTTAAAATTGCGAATATGAAAAAAAAAAAGAGTTAAAATTATGTTTGAATTGTTTAAAAAATATAATAATTTTGAATAAAGTTGAAAATTTTTGTGCTAAGTTGAGTATTAGCGGTGTCAGATCAACTAAAAAAGGTTTAATTTAGAAGAATTGGAAAAAATGGTGTTCCCAAACAAGAAAATACTTTAATTTTGTTTCTGTTGGTAAACTGAACATGCAGAAATGGAGGCTTGTGTTGCGGGCACGTCATTATCGCGATTCGTGAAAAATGCCGACCTCCTCCTGGACACCAGAAATCGAGGGAGGAATTAAGATTAGAAAATTGAAAGTCTTGCTTTTGCAATTTTGTATTAGACCACGACCAGGACCACTTCTACACTAAGCAATTGTGTCGGATATTAAAGATTAGATCCGTTAATGGGCTCCCCATAGGGAGGGTTTGTCATTATGATAATGATTGTAAAAGCCCCCACCTCCCATCATATTTCAAAATCATTTATTCAGCCCAATGGCTATTCAAACCTAAAAGCTAAGAATGTTTTTATTTTCTACTATTCAAACCTAAAAACTTAAGTATAGTGCGCAGAAATTATAGGGCAAATATAAAGAAAAAAAACAAATATAGAAAGAAAAACTCAAACCAGATAAACCATTAGTACCTCAGTAAAGGTGAAAGTGAAGGACGTCTGCAAATACAGCCAATGAAGATTGCCGCACAATCTGATGGATACAATTATTGAGAGTACGAATACTCTTTTCAAACATCTAAACAGGTATCTAAAAAGCAGCGGAGATTTAGGGCCTGTTTGGGAGTGCAATTTTAAAAATTTGTATTTTTGAAATCGCTACTTTTTAAAATTGCATAGACGTTTGGTAAAACATGTTAAAAAGTATTTTTTTATCAATCGAGTGTTTGGGTAAAATTAGCATATAATTACGATTTCGGACCAAATAGGTAAATATTGCCTTAAATATTTTTTTAAGTGAAATTGTGATTTTGGTTTAAATTCGCACTTTTTCAAATAAGCATCATCTAATCAGCTTATTGAAATTGCAAATTTTTTCACGATTTTAAAATTTGCGTTTTTAAAATCGCAGTTCCAAACACTCAAAAATTACGATTTGATTTAAAAATGCACTCCCAAACGAGCTCTTAGATGTAAAGAATATTCGTTAAACATGCTTCATTAGGATTAATTTATAAAGGGTGGAGTTGAGGGCGATGGCCTCATGAATTTGGGCTATTGTAAGAAACCATATATCAATGGAGCCCAATCACTTGGGCTCATGAGTTCATCTACGGGCCTATTAGAGCAAATTGGACTTTCAATGGGCCTATTTTTCTATTTTCATGATATCCAACTACTAATGGGGCCTCAGCTAAAACCCACTTGGTTATTGCTCGATGAAGTTGGCCTCTAATTGAAGTTTGGGCCATTGCTTATCATTTAGTTTTCTTATTGGCTGTGACCAACTATAAAATACCGTTATGTGGGACTAAGACAACAATAATTATTGTGACATCGATAGCACTTAGCAGCCACCGATTTCTCTGGGTCCCCAAACACTAATACACCGACATTGATTTGCTGATTATGAGGCCCAACCAACTGGGCCTATGTATTAATTAAGATTACTCAATTTCTCTTTCATTTTACTCTTCTTCTGATATCTAATCTCATTACAATTTACAAATACTATTTTTCGGGTTTACCGGTAATAAACAACTCAACCCCTTTCTCTCATGGACCAAGTGGCCAATGGTCCATTTGGACCTCAGGCTGAGCTAGGCCCGTCCAAAGGAAAAAGCCCAATATTAATTGATAGCGGTGTAATACTCTTGTTCTATATTAAGAAAATGAGCAGTTAACATAGAGTAGATGATTTATAGAATAGTCTCACGTTACTTACTATTACTAGGTGAAACTGAACTTTATAAGTGATTATAAAAAAATTTCAAATTAACTAATCTTTTTTAGGATGATGGTGCAAACGTGGATAGCGTTTTTCTTGAATCAGATTCTCTCAAGTTCGTGAGGGGCTGGACCCAAATGACTATCCTTAGCCGCCTTCGAGTTCAGTGGTCCTTAAAAAGAGTTATGGCAAGTGCGTAGTAGGGAATCGTTGCCGTTGCTACAATGCTACCCACAGGAAAGAGCTAACAACTGCATGCAAAAAGGGAATATTTACTCCTCACATGTTTGTGAATTGTGAGGGGTGGTCCTCCCTCTCTTGTGAGGAGTCACAATCCCTTTTTTATTCCTTACTTTTTAGTGTAAATTTATAATTTAATATAATCTTGCCATGTCAAACATACATTTGACAAATGACGCAGCATATGCGAGGCTGTGGTTTAATTTGGCAGGCTCTCAATTAATTAGATAGGAAATCCTATTTGAAATTGGAATAAAACTTGAAGACTAAATGTAAAATAAATTTTTTTAAAAAAAATAATAATAAATTGGATATGGATCCCAAATTTCGTAAGCCGAAAGCCACTCTCCTAACTTTTATTTATGTATTTTTATTTCACATATGTCTTGATATATTTTGTGAGTGTTTCAGAAAACATGAAGACATTTTGTTATTCTGTGACAAAAAGGGGGAGTAATGATGGGAGATGATGGGATGCCTTGACATATTAGATTTTGTCACCGAATTGCCAAAGGATGAATTTGTTAGTATTTTTGTTGGCTTAATTTGGTTTTAAAATGCAGAGGCTACTACCCACGTGCTGAAACACTAATATAGAATGCTCAGAATTCAATTTTCACCGTTCATAATGTGGATTGGTGTGTCATGAATGTCTCTGCAAAGTTTCAGCTTAATCAGACCTCAAACGCTAATCAATCAAAGTTGTTGATAAAGGACGGATGAAATATCCAGGGGTGTTCGGACAAGCTGCTAGGTTGTTCGGACACCAATTCTAGCAAGCTTATTTTTGTTTGCTTGCAAGGCCTTGTCAGGACAAGCACTAACCCTATCCAGACACCCGGTAGAATTTATGCCCAAAACATGTTTTTATGTAGGCCAATGTCTAGGGTTTTGTCGAGGGTATATATACATCTTTATAAAGAAAGATGTACAAAATTCCACCCCAAGTTTTGTGAGAGGTTGTACTTAGAGAAAAAATCTGTGTGAGAAGTCTATCGGAAGGGTCCGATAAAGGAGAATCGTGTTGAAAAAGATTGTGAGCAAGAAGACAAGTTGTAAGCTTATCAATCTTACAGAGCTAAAGTTTTGCAAAGGGTTGTAAGTGTTCCTAGTGTCTGTAATATTTGGATAATATTTTGATGATAATTTCCTAAGTTTGGTTGCCTGGGAGATGTTTTACTTTTATAAAACGTTTTCTAAAAAATTTTCTCTTTGTCATCAAAATATTTGTGTCTGATTACGTTATTACTTTACATATTTTAATACTTGAATTATTTATTGCTTCATACTATTAATTTCGCATAAATTGTGACAAACAAATTTTTGAAGTTAGCATAACATTTTTCACTTAGAAAACATCAATCACATAAATATGAATATAGAACTGATTGCTTGCTTCCGAAGCATATTACGATAGAAGCAAACAGAGGAAAATAATCATTTCATACACTCAGTGGATTGACACGTCATATTATCACGTCCAATAACATGCTGCATATCATGTGATGGTTTAGGTGGGAACAGGTCAAATTTGTTGTGACCTGCCAAATAAAATTTAAGCAGTAAAATAATATTTCACCAAACAATCAGGAATAGCTCAACTTTGGATGTGAAATAATTGAGTTCTAGAAAATAATTTTGTACCAGTATGTAATTTCCACCGTTGAAATTTGTGAGAAACATAGATATAATATTAAAAAAAAAAAAAAAAATTGCCCCAAGTAAATGGTGGAGTAATCCATTGCTTTCGCATGTATTGTAAAATTCCTAGAAACCATCTAATCTGAAGCCACCACGCCAAATCAGCCCAAACTTCGAAAATGCGATTCTTTTTTTTTTTTTTTGATAGAAAAAAAATGCGATTCTGCTTTGCAAATTAAGACTTGTTTCCACAATTAACCAAAAATGGTTTTGTACTCGGCTCCACTGCAACATGTTTCTCTACCGAAACTACCCTTCACCAAATGACCGTACTGCCCTTCCCGCGGTTTGACTCTTTGTAAACTCAAGGTGCTGTGGCCCATAGATACCGCTACAATTGCAAAGTAAAGAATATATTTTAGGAAATTACTAACAAAATACAAGTAAAAATATTTTGTTTATTTTAAAATTAAAAATACATTTTTTATCGAAACCATTGGCAAAAAATTAAAATACCAAACACTTTTTAAATATAAACCCACTAAAATCCTTGAATTTAATATTATTTTTAAAACGAAAGAAACTACATTAGATCCTTGCATTTATTACATTTCACATTTTAATATTTTTTTCAAAACCTCTATATCTCTTAGATTTTTTTATAAAAAATAAAAAAAAAAAATTGTTTCTCTAGGGTTTTTTGTCATATTCCCATACTTCATAGCCAATTAAATAGCATAGTTTCCAAAAAATGAATAGTATTCAATTTCAAATCAAATTGTGAGGATCCTTATCATGTCCATATTTGCTATTTGCCAACAGATAAAGAAAGGCAATTAATACCTTCCAAATAAGCTCAGAAGTCTGCAACTCCGAGTATTTAATGTTGCCACTATATCAAAAGAACAAACAGCCAAATGGCCCAAATCTCACGCGCCTAACCAAGGAATAATCAAAACAATATGACCTGGCCTTCCAAATATGGGAGGAAACTACCTTGAACACCCAGTAGCATCTCTGAGTATCTTCTAATTAATAGATGTTCCCCATAAACAATTACATTGTACTACCTGATTTCTTCTAACAAATTAAAGCAAATTGACTGGCATTAAAAAATAAATAACTTGCACGGTTCCACATGATCTTAGATCATTGAGGTCGACCATGTACTAAAATGAATGAAACTTCAATGAAATTTAAAGTTATGTAATTTTCAGTTTAATAAACTGATATGTAATTTGCAATTTTGCACGAAAGCTTACGAGAAAATTGTGAATTTTCAGAAAACTTAGTAACATCGTCAAAAAGATAAGGGTGATAGAGACCAAAGAAGGGAGGTATTATTTGTTGAACTGAGGAGGCAAACATCATTTGAAAATGTTACCAAATCAAAAGATTAAATAGCCTACTCAATGAAGACAATGACAATGCACTCATTTTTAAAAACTTCTAATACTTTGGAGCCCTGAAATGGCTTGAAGGAAAAATGAAATATTACCTACTTGCAGTTTCAAGAGGCATATTGTAAGAGACAGAAATATAATCAGATTTAATTATATCATAACCCTCAGATAATTAAGCTGCAAGAAATTCTACGATGGGTTGAAAGTCATACCTTTGGACGCAAGAGTGTGGACACGCATGGCGGAGAGTTGTGAGCACCACTTCAGCATTCACACACGTCAAAACCTCAAAGCAGCTCAGTTACTTCCAGTTTTGGTCATGAAACTATATAAGAGAATATTATTAATAATTGAAGAAACAAAAACCTTACACACAAGTAACGTATGGAAATAAACAAATAGCAGGAGTCATTTCATAAACATTGAATACAAAAAAATCACAAAAGATAATATAACAAATCATACAACATTAGACCAAATGCTGGTCAATACTCTTAAATCCTTAATGTCTAATGCAAATAAATTGGGCATATTAAATAACAGTGTCTAAGACAATTATGAGTTCTTTTTTTAATGACGAGGAACCCCTTCAAGACAAGGTCACTTCATGCACCCACTCCTATCAAGTAAACCTCGGACCAATGTAAAGTGCCCTTTCCATACAGATCGGGTAATACTCCGCCTTCGCCGAAAAGCTGGCCCCAAAGAATCGTTTGCATCCAAAAGGATTCGAACCTTAGACTCAACTTGGAGCGTCCAATAAGTGTAATTAATCCTTAGTATTTCAGATTTCTTCCCCAATGACTCTTATCCATTTTGAAGAAAAACTTGTTATTCTGATCTCTTATATTCAACAAATATATTGATGTTGCACAACTTATTATCTCCTTTGAACTAAGATTATAAAAATCTCCTGACAAATAAAAAATGAAATCTATAAAAAGCGGAATACCACGGTCTCCATGATCAAACAATAAAAAAATAAGTAGCTTCTTGGAAAGAGCTTTTTTTTTTGGGTGGGGGAGGGGGAAATTCGGACCATCCAGTCCATAAGTAGGTGCATGAGATGTTAGCCAAAATCTAACAGTTTCTGAGAAAACATTAGTCACATAAATATGAATATAGAACTGATTGCTTGCTTCTGAAGCATATTACTATAGAAGCAAACAGAGGGAAATAATCATTTCATACACTGTGGATTGACACGTCATATATTATCACATCCAATATCATGTTGCATATCATGTTGTACATCATGTGATGGTTTAAGTGGGGAACAGGTCAAGTTTGTTGCGACATGCCAAATAAAATTTAAGCAGTAAGATAATATTTCACCAAACAAACAGGAATAGCTCAACTTCGGATGTGAAATAATTGAGTTCCAGTAAATAATTATATACCAGTATGTAAGTTCTACTGTTACATTTGTGAAAAACATTGATATAATATTAACAAACAAACAGAAATTTACCCCAATTAGATGATGAAGTAATCCATTGCTTTCGCATGCATTGTAAAATTCCTAGAAACCATCTAGCCTGAAGCCACCATGCCAAATCAGTCCAAAATTAGAAAAGGTGATTCTAATTCGCAAATGAAGACTTGTTTCCATGGGGTTGTTTCCACAATTAACCAAAAATTTGATAAGTTTGAATATTATCCTAAATATGCCTTGAAAGGCCAGGCAACTGGAAAATTCCAGTCATTTCAGTGCATTACTGCCATTAAATCAAGATACAACATAAGAAAGAAAACATTTTACCGTAACTTTTCCGTGACATCTTTTCTAACGATTGGACCACGAGCAAGAGAGAAGGATCTCCAAACCCAAGCTAAGATTTAAACTGAGGTCTGTGGTACTAAGCTCCACCATACTTCTCCAACTGTGTTAGCAGGCATTTAGTGGTTTCTACTATGAACATCATCAAAATCCTAAGTCAGAATTTAAATCATGACTTGCCAAAGTCAACTGCATTGCTAGCCCATCAACAATGCGATAAACCTCATTAGATCTAGCATGGGATGTGTCGCCAACTAAAAACTTATGCACTTTATTATCCATTTCTATCCAACTACAAGCAGTGATTTTTTGCACTCTGTTAATTTTCATCAAATTCCGCACCCTCAAGGATTCTTGCCATCTGTTGGCACTTGCATATATGTTGGAAAGAAGGACATAGTTCCCGGAGTTCTCAGGCTCGAGCTCTAGTAACTTCTTGATTGAGAGCTCTGCAAGCTCTGCATTTGAATGGATTCGAGAAGCACTGAGTAAGGTGCCCCATATCACAACATTAGGCTCCATTTCCATTCTACATACGAACTCATAGGCCTCTTTCAGTCTCCCAGATCTACAAAAGAGGTCAACAATACAAGCATAATGTTCTATAGTTGGTGTAATATCATAATCCAATTTCATGCTTCTGAAAAACCCAAGCCCCAATTCAATAAGGCCTGCATGGGTGCAAGCAGTCAATACCCCCACAAATGTTATGTCATCTGGTATAACTCTAATTTCTTCCATTTTCTCATAAAGATTAATCGCATCCTCTGCAAAACCATTGGCTGCTAGACCTGCAATCAATGAATTCCAACTAACAATATCTTTGTGAGGCATCTTATTGAATATTTGACGAGCTTTACTAATATTCCCACATTTGGAGTACATATCCAGTAGTGCAGAGGCCACATAAACATTGAAGATAAAACCTCGACTCTCTACATAGTTGCCAATGCGCTCACCAGCTCCCACTGAGCCCAATTGAGAGCAAGCAGATAGAACACTAACAAGTGCAACATCATTAGGTTCAATAGGTTCATTTTTCATGCGTTCAAAGAGCTCTAAGGCCTCAGTCGGTTTCCCATTTTGGGCATAACCAGCAATCATGGCACTCCATGTAACAACATCTCTTCTGTCCATGCAGTCAAACTCATGACGTGCATCTTCGATAGCCCCACATTTCACATACATTTCCAACAATGCAGTAGATACTATCATATTCAAATGAAAATTGTTCTCGTCAACAAACTTCTTAACTCTCAACCCCATTTCCAAATCCCTAAGCTTAGCACATATAGAGAGCACAGTAGTTACACTGATTTCATTGGGGCTACATCCCTCAGCCCGCATCCTCTCGAAAATACTCAAACCCTCATGATAATACCCATTGTTTGCATAGCAAGAAATCATAGAATTCCACGAAACAACAGTTCTCTCGCACATCTCATCAAACAGTTGTCGTGCTGCTATAACATCACCAGACTTGGAATACCCAGAAATCAAACAATTATAACAAATCGGATCCTTCATAAAAATCCCATCAAAAACTTTCTTTGCTGATTCTATATTACACGTTTTAGCATAAAAATCCATCAAAGGAGTCTGAACAAAAACATCCGAACTAAACCCACATTTTATGACCAATGAATGAATTTCTTTCGCTAATTCAACAGCCAACAAAGAAGTGCACGACTTCATGACGGGTGCAACTGTGGAACCTACCACTCGGGTACCACTACCATGCATCAAAACAAACGCTTCTAAAGCGTTTTTGTTCAATGAAAGCTTGGAGTATGTTGAAATAAGGGAATTATAAAGAACTTGATTTGGGTGAGGAATCTTATCAAATACGTTGCGAGCATAGACAACAATAGACAAACGAAGTAGACTCTTAAAGAAATCTGTAGTAAGGGTAGGATAATTTATGACAATCAGGGCGTGAACCTGCTTGATTTGTTTTATGTGCAGGGTCGAGTGAAGTAGATTTAACAAATGGCGTTCCATTTTTGTATAGTGTTCGATGGAGAGACGATTTGCTGTGGAGGCCAAATCCTTCTCCTTTTCGGTGCTTGCTGGCAAGTCAGAGTTGCGTTTGGAGGAAAGGAGAAAAGAGTTCGTTGGTTCCTTATCGCTGAGTCTTCAATGCTCCGATTGGCTGGCGGACATGGTGGAGGCGGCGTCGCTGTCTCTAAGGGAGGAGGATTTCGCCAAAACCTTTAGGGAAAAGGGTAAAGTTTTGAAGATTCATAAGGGATGGAACAAGTCCGGTCGCTTCTTAGTGGCCTCTGTATTTGCTGAGGGTGGTCAAAGAGGAGGTATTTGGTTCCCTGAGGGCCGTGAAGGTTGGGGCTGGCGGCTCGTCGTGGGAGAGCTGCGAAAATGCTTAGGGTTTCTTGCAGCAGAGGAGAGGCCGTTGGTCTCTAGTGTCAACGCCGGCGGCGGTGAGGTGGCGAGATCACCGCACCAACCTAGATATCCTTAAATTCCTAGGCACTTGTCATCAGCTTGGTGAGGAAGAGTTTAAAAACGAAAAGGCAACAGTAGAAACTTAGAAATTAATGTTGTCTAAACTCACTCTCAACTGGAACAAAATCATTTACCGGTGAATTGGATAATATTTTATTAGTTATATTAGATGAGTATTTTATCTTTTTATTTTTTAATGAGATAAAAATAATAAAATATCTTTCTAATATAATTAACTAAATATTAAACGGAGAGAATCCTAATTCTTATAATTTATGAGTAATGATATAAGTAGAACTAGAGTCTTCTTAGAGTCATGCTCAATGTGACACTTAGAGTATTTTTAGAGTCATGCTCAATGTGATGTGTTATTTTTTTTTTACATGTCCACACAAGGAAAGGGGAAGGAAATTTCAAACAAGTAACCTCGGCTTTATAAAGTGTAGTTCATAGCCGATTAAGTTACTCCTTAGGAACTTGATGTGTCATTTAAAATCATCAACAAATCAAAATTTAATAATGATCATCTTAAATTCAATAGTGATTTTAAATAACACATCACATTTGGGATGACTCAAGTACTGATCCTTCTTATATCATTACTCATAATTTACAATGTGGGCTGTTATGGACAAAACTCATGTAAATTGAATAGTAAATTCTTATAAATTTATTAAATTGATATTTATCTGTAAAACATGTAATTTTTACATATATTATTAAGAATAAGGGAAAAATATAAAAAAGCCCCACAAACTATCAGTCGTTTACAATTTAGCCCTCCAATGTTCAAAAAGTGATAAAGTAGCCCCCCAAACTACCAAAATGTAACAAAAAAAGTCACTTATTTTTTTATATTCCTATAATACCCATATTCTTTTAACAAATAAAATAATTGTAAAAAAAAAAAACAAAACAATTTTTAAAAAATAAAAAAAAAAAAAAAAAACAAACAATGGGCTTATAAATAAATTATAAAAAAATTGGAATAAATAAATATTCACCCATTATTTTTTTTTGTTGAGTTTTTTACAATTATTTTAATATTTTATTTGTGAAAAGAATAGGGGTATTATAGGAATATAAAAGAATTAGTGGCATTTTTATTGCATTTTGGTAGTTTAGGGGGCTACTTTATTAGTTTTTGAACATTAGGAGGCTAAATTGTAAACGGTCGGTAGTTTGGGGGGCTTTTTTGTATTTTTCCCAAAGAATAATGATATTTAATCAAATGATATGTGGTTGTTATAAACCTAGGTATTACGTTAATGGAAATCCGCGGTTAGATCAGCACTTGAAAATAAATAAAAAATAATAATTGATTTTTAATTTTAAGTCATTATTATTATTATTATTTGACATGTCCACACAAGAAGGAGGAGGGGGATTCGAACTAGTGACCACTGCTTCATTAGGCGTGGTCTCAGCCGATTGAACTACCTCTTGAAAATTTTAAGTCATACTTATTGTATGGTAGTTGTATAATAGTTTATTAATTAATATTTAGAGTATGTGATTCCCACATACATTAAAATGTTAATTAATATACTAAATTGAATGAATAAAAGGAAAATTTTAATGGTCTTCTACTCTCTAAATCTTTCATAAAAGGAAAGATCTCCACAATGATCCACCATCTTCAATATCAAAACTTTAACATCTGAAGTGGGAAAGATTCTTCTGGGTTTGTTGTTGGGGAGCCCACCCCATGTTTGTTTTTAGAATCTCTCACTTCTTCTTCCTTTCGGATCAGAAGTGGGAAAGATTCTTCCCTGTAGTCATTTCCTTTATTTGCTTAGAAAAATAAAAATAAATAAAATAAATAAAAATAAAAATTTAACATCTGAAATCTTTCAAATTCGACCTACTTGCCTTATTTGGGGCTTCTCTGGAAGACCTAAGTCTAAGGTACACATATTATCTAATAGGTTCGTTCTTCTGCCTTCTATCATCTCAACCAATTATCATTCTAACTTAGACATCGAAATGTCTCTCGCTAATATTTCCCAATGAGTCACCAATGTCTACTTTTGTTTGTTTTAGTAGATACTGGCTAGATTGTGGTGGTGTGTTCAATTGTATTAGCGGTTTCAAAACATGTTGTTCGAAAAAATAACCATTTTTAAACGGAGTTTAATGAAATGTGAAATTTTAAAACCCAATTAGCATTTGATAAAACCATTGCTCCATCTTTTAAATAGTATGTTTTGAGAAAATACATTCTTTACCTATAATTTGAAAACGTAAAAAATTGAAAAGAAAAATGAAAACCAGTTTTGCTGGCCGAAAAGGAATTCGTTTTAGAAGCTATTTTCTCATCTATCCATTTAATAGGAATTTATAGATTATATTTGTTAACGTATTTTGAATGGTAATTTTTGTTTTTAATTAAAAAAAAGTAGAATAATATTAAATAAAATTTAAAATAACTTGAAGTATTTTTGTAACTATAAACTAGCCCGCTCCCAAGAGACTCACATGTGAATAATTAAGATTCTTGATGATTTAATTAATTATATTTAAATGATATTTTTTTTTTTAAAAAAAAAGTGAAATAATAAAAATATTATTCAAATATAATTAAATTAATACTCTATTTAAACCCAAAAGAATCCAGCTCCACGTGTGAAAGATAGGCCAAGCTCTCACATGGTGCTTGCAAGTTGAGTTAGGGGGTGTTCAAGCGGTTATAACTGGCGATTATTTGCAATAACCGCAATCGCCTCCGCTTTAGGCGGTTATTGGATTTTTAATAACCGCAACCGCCTCCACCTAGGCAGTTAATGGTTATTTTATAACCGGCGGTTAGCGGTTATTCAAACTACTAACAAGCGGTTATAACCTGTTTTTTAAAAATGGATTTTTGGGCTTTTTTTTTATATTTTGGGCCTTCACTTTTCATATATTTTGGGCTTATTTTGCCCTACTGGCTAAAAAACATGCTATGTTTTGGGTCTATTTCATATACATAGTTATAATGCCCAAATCCATTAAATGGCTTATGCGAATGTCTGAATGAGGGGTTGCGGCTTTGGGAGAAGAAGATGAAACCCTTCTCCAACCAAAACGACGCCATTTTGGATTTTTTTTTTTATATTTAATTAATATAAGTAATTAATATAAGTAATTAATATATATATTTTTATATAATTATATATAAATAAAGGCGGTTATCGGTTATAACCGTTTTTTCATACCCCTAAAATCGCTAACCGCAACCGTCCTAGGCGGTTAGCGGTTTTTAATAACCGTTTTACAAAGCAGTTAACGGTTAGCGGTTGACGAGGCGGTTATAACTGCCCCGCATGAACACCCCTAAGTTGCATCTTCTTTACGGCCTTGTTTGGTAAAAGAGTTGGCATTGCTTTGTTACTATTCACTTCAATTTCTCAAAAAAAATCAACATCAAAATATTCTAACTTTTCACTTTTTATATCACATCATTCACTTTTTATTATTATTCAAATAAAAAAATCACTACAAAACAAAACATTTTCACTTTCCATACCACTTTTTCATTGTTCCATACCAAACATTTTTACTTTTTTTTTTTTTTTTTTTTTCATATTAACTACAGTGTCTAAGCCAACCTCTTTACCAAATACCACCTACGTCTTTGCTATTTCGACCACAACAAGCCCGCTTTTGATGACTGCGCAATCACTATTAACTCACCATTTTAACACTACACTAGCCTGACTCCTTTTGAGGGATTCGGCTTGCATGCGGCAGTGGAAATTGGGTTGTCTTAGGCAATTAAAAAATGAATTTTGTAAATAAATAATATAAAATTTATTAATTATAAAAAAAAAATCAATAAGTAAAAATAACAAATATTAAAAAACTAAAAATATTAAAAAAACACTAAAAAAAAACCCTATACACTATACAGACAGTAGTAGAATCCCAAAGGAATTAGTGATTGAGGATAGGGGTTCATCAAATCCATATTGTGCATATGTAAATATACAGCCAAATAAAATAAAAAGGAAATTACAGGACAAACATGAAAAAAAAAAAAAAATACAACTACTTAGAAAGAAAAACTCAAACCAGACAGACCATTAGCACCTCAATGAAGGTGAAAGTAGAGGACGTCTACGAATGCAACCAATGAAGGTTTTGGTGCAATCTGATGGATACGACTATTGAGAATACGGATACTCTTTTCAAACATCTAAATAGGTTTCCTAAAAAGTGGTGAAGATTTAGATGTAAAGAATGTTAAACATGCTTCATTAGGAATAATTTATAAAAGCTATAGTTGAGGGCGATTGGCCTCATGAATTTGGGCTATTGTAAGAAACCATATATCAATAGAGCCCAATCCCTTGGGCTCATGAGTTCATCTACAGGCCTATTAGAGAAAATTGGACTTTCAATGGGCCTATTATTTCATTTTCATTTAATCGAACTACTCATATGGCCTCAGCTAAAACCCACTTGGACCTTGCTCGATGAAGTTGGCCTCTAATTGAAGTTGGGCTATTGCTTATCATCAGATGCCCATCAAGACGCTGTATTTAGTTTTCTTATTGGCTGTTACCAACTATAAAATACCGTTATGTGGACTAAGACAACAATAATTATTGCGACACCGATAGCACTTAGCAGCCACCGATTTCTCTGGGTCCCCAAACCATAATACACCGACATAGATTTGCTGATTATGAGGCCCAACCAACTGGGCCTATGTATTAATTAAGATTACTCAATTTCTCTTTCAATTGGACCTTAGGCCGAGCTATCCCGTTCGAAAGAAAAAGCCCAATATCAATTAATAGTGGTGTAAAAGCCCAATATTAATTGAGCCATGTATCATTGCCTTAACGTGCATAACGTCAATTAATTAGATAGAAAATCTTATTTGAAATTAGAATAAAACTTGAAGACTAAATGAAAAATGAAAAAAAAAAAAAAAAAATCAAGGATAAACTTTAANTTTTGCATGTGGACTGTGAGTTGGTGACATAATTGTTAAAAATGAAAACCCAATAACTAAATGAAAATTTTTTAAAAAAAAGAAAAAATTCAAGGGCAAACTTTGATCTTTCCCTTTCTTTAAAGGCAAAGCAGAAAGTACATGCTTATATAGTGAAAGTAATTATAAAATTTTGTCAGTAAAATGAGTATACATGGAATGTGGAATGAGAATAGAATAGAAGAGACTGGAAAATTCTCTCCACAGAATGCAAGCAAGTGCATTAAAGCCGACCAAAGGGGAGGGAGTTTTGTCCCGTTCAAAGGACAGGGGTCCCAGAATTTGATTGATTGTAGTCACACCTTTACCTATAAATAAATAAAAATGTAAATGATCATATTTAAGCAATGTCACGGTCTATAAGCTAATCAGTAGAGGAGTCCAAGAGCCAAAAGCCAAAAGCCATTTTCAATTGCCTGTCTATTTCAATGCTACGGAAGTTTGGTGACTCCACTTACCACTAAAATCCTATGATTAATCACCCTAACCACCTCCTATAATATCCAACTAATTTTCTGCCCGTTGAAATGATTTCTGAAACTTCTCTTTTTATCATCAATTTATTGAAAGAAAACCAACAAAAATAAAAATATCCAAAGATAACCCCTAAATAACAAGATTAACTAACCGTCATAGGGGGCTTATACAGACAAGCGCCTACAAAGAAGTTAAAACGAGTGAGCAAAACTAAAAGATTACATTATAAAAGTCTCAAAACCAATCTAGAGAGTGTGATTTGTAACAATTTATATTGACATAAATACTATGACTTTCTAGATCTTAACTATCATGAATTTCACAATAAATAAATGGAAGAAACATACCGGAATCCATAGCAATTAAATATTCTGAAAGTCTACACACTAGGAAATGGTTTCTCTCACTTGTCCTATTTAAGATACACAAAGATGACAGAGATTGTGCATATTTATAGGATAGAGAGAGGACCAGTTTCCTTTATTCATTCAATAACTCCACTTCCCATCAAATTAGAAGTTATATAATATATGAAACTACTTCTCTTAATTAACCAAGAGTTTAAAGAATGAGATTAGATAACCTTACATCAATTAATAGTCTTGACAGTTTTTCATGTGGGTTATTGAATTCTTACACGATTAACGCAAGAATCACGAACAGTCTTAATAGAGTTAACTTTAGATCCAACCTGGGACAAAATCGCCAAGTAAATGCCCCTTGAATCTCTACTTCTTCTATAGAACAATCTAGCATTCTTTTGCAGCAATGAGCATAATTCTCCAAAGTTCTATTAGCCCAAAAAATATTACACCTATTTCAAGTAGTAAACTAAAGGGGTAACTTCACTTTAAATCCCTGAATTGCCACACAATTTGACAAGCCTTCCAAATTCTAAAACCTCTCAATTTCAATTCTTAAATTTTCAATTGCAATCAATTTGAACCCCTCGTCAGATTTAACCCTTAACTAACTTAACTTCTAACAACAATACCTAAAAAGACAAAAATATCCTTGATTTTTTTTTAAATTTTTTTTTTATACTTCAAAATTTCTCAATTTGAACTCTAAACTTTCAGTTACAGTCAATTTGAACTCATTCGTCAGATTTAGCCATTATCTTCTAACGACAATACCTAAAAAGACCAAAATATCATTGATCAAAAAAGGAAAAAAAAAAAAAAAANGCCCAAAAAATATTACAACTATTTCAAGTAGTAAACTAAAGGGGTAACTTCACTTTAGATCCCTGAATTGCCACACAATTTGACAAGCCTTCTAAATTTCAAAACCTCTCAATTTCAATTCTTAAATTTTCAATTGCAGTCAATTTGAACCCCTCGTCAGATTTAACCCTTAACTAACTTAACTTCTAACAACAATACCTAAAAAGACAAAAATATCCTTGATTTTTTTTTAACTTTTTTTTTTATACTTCAAAATTTCTCAATTTGAACTCTAAACTTTCAGTTGCAGTCAATTTGAACTCATTCGTCAGATTTAGCCATTATCTTCTAACGACAATACCTAAAAAGACCAAAATATCATTGATCAAAAAAGGAAAAAAAAAAAAAAAAGACTCGTGGGTTAGGCTAAACCCACGCAGGTCTGGCAATGACCCAAGGTTGGGTCTGGCCGGGACCCATTGACCCACGAGTTACAAGGCTAAAAAACCTTTATATATATATATTTGAAATTTTATAAAAGTCAAGGATATAAACATTATTGTCTCACTTTTAACATTTGAAATCTGACGGAGGAATTCAAATTGATTGCAATTGAAAGTTCAAGAGTTCAAATTAAAAGATTTTAAAGTTTGAGGGAGCTGGGAGCTTGTCTAATCGTATTATAATTTAGAGGTTTAAAGTAAAGTTAACGTAAACTAAATGGTTTATGAGAATATGAACAAATTGTAAACAGATTTGATACCTGCCATTATTTGGCAGATCAACATATTGCAGCTGCTCGCCTGTGACGAAAGATCCGTGAACAAAACCCCATTGGATTATGTTGGCATTTGGTCCAACTTGTTACAATTTATTTATTTTTATTTTCCATTCTGTCCCCAATCCTATGCACACTTTGGGCACCTCCAACTAAGCGTAAAGCGTATCATGGTGGGAAAAAAGTTAGAAAATGGTTGGTGAGGTGTAGAAGATCTCCCTTTAAACAACCAAAGAGAAAAAAGCAAGAAAAAGAATGAGTAAAGTTGGGGATTCTTTTAAATTTTTTAATTGGAATTTTAAAATGTATTCTTAAGAGCATTCCCACATAAAAATATTTTATTGTTAATTGACCTTTCCAACAATATCCTTTCTGCATATTCTAAAAATGTAGGAAAACGTGAAAGAGGTAAAAATCTAAGCACAACTTTTTTCTTCCCCAGAAAAAAATAATAATAATAAAAAAAATCACTTTAAACCGATATTTGGATTATAGATTGGCAATATGAACATATAAAAAACTTTGAATATAAAATTTGTTCAGTTAACAAATGGGAAACTTAGGGTTTTTTTTTTTTTGTTCTAAAAAAAAAGTTGGAGGGCGAGGCCAATTGTAGCTATCCTACTTGAGCATGACCATAGTAGCATCAACCTGCGGGACACCACTCAAGAGGGGACCATAGTAGCACCAACTCGCGGGGCGCCGCTCAAGAGAGGCCTAGACAGTGAGAACCACATGCGCTTCTTCAAAACCGACCGAGTCATAGCTTAACACTCGTCCTACCAAGGCATCAATAGGACTCAAGGTGGCCAATACTAATAAGCTAAAGGATTTCCATTGTGGGAGTCAAACTTAGACCCTAGTGCATGCCCAACCTTATGGAAATTCCCTTAAAACTATTGAACTACCACTCTTAGTAGTAAACTTAGGCTTTGTTTATTCCAAGTAAAAAAAAAAAAAACTCTTTTGGAGCATACTTGTTCGGGCAAGTGTTTGGACAAACAAAATTTGCTTAGGAAAGTTGGCCTCATCAGGGACCCTCTCACAATTGTTTGCCCAATGGTATGGGAGAATAGATGAGAAACGTAAATCATTTAACGCCTTATGAATGCTATTGTCTTTAGTTAATTGAAAACACTTATAGGATTATCAATATTTTATATTGTGACAAACATTCAAAAGTGTGAAAGACTTTTTTTTTTTTTTACATGTCCACACAAGAGGAGGAAGGAAAATTCGAACTAGTGACCTCTACTTTATTAGGCGTGGTCCAAACCGATTGAACTACCTTTTAATAATTGTGAAAAACTTTTTCAAAAGATAAAAGAAGCGGGGCCTTTATGTGTCACGTTAACCAGAAAAGTAAATGTTTTTTTGACAAAGCTGGATTTCATGACTTTGATTTTGTGTGCATGGGTGAGAGAATTGAGAGGAGCAATTTGAGAATGGGAATGCATTATATGGTTACACCATTAACGGAGGCGTTAGGCCCATGCTATGCTAAATTGCTAATGCTAGAGTGCACCGTCCAAACAGAAACAGCCTGTAAAGATGCAATGGACGGCCCTTCTCTCTCTATCTTCACGATTGCCAATAAAAATAGCACCGAAATGCATGCCCTCAGAATTACAAGCCAAATAAAAAATGGGATCTGGATCCCGAATTTCGTACGCCGAAAGCCACTCCCTTACCTTCCCTTCCCGTCCCTTGTCTCACAAATTCACGCAAAGATGTAATCATCTTATTGTTATTATATTTTAACAATAATTAATCATAATATGAAAATATATATAATATTGGACTCGAATCTTCCCTTTTTACCTTTGTTCTATTCTATTTTTCATTTATTGAGCTCGTTTAGTTCGTGGAATACATTTATAGAATAGAATGATTACTTCTGTGAAATGATCATTCTTTTGTTTGATAAGGGTTTACTTTTAGAAATAATTATTCTCATGGAAATCACTAATCCCTTACACATAACAATAGTTATTTCGCTAAAAACTAAGAGGAATAGCTATTCTTGAGGGCAATGGCAAAATTTTTCAAAAAAACAATTTTTTATTTTTTTTTTCTCTCAAACTTAATAAAAAAAAATTAAAAATGTTAAAAGCAAAAAAAAAAGAAAAAAATCAAATGGGTGGCCAGCCACCCACAAAAGGCCTTGGGTGGTAGCGCCACTCCCGGAGGGCCTCACAGTTGACCGACGAGGCCCTCTGAGAGTGGTGCGGCTACCCCTAGGGCCATCAAGGGTGGCCAAGACCACCCCTTGATGGGAATTGGGGGTGGCCAAGACCACTCCTTGATAGGAATTGGGGGTGGCTAGGCCACCCTGATTCGCGCCACCCCTAGAGGGCCACGACGAGGTCCTCTGAGGGTGGCGTGACCACCTCTAGTGCATGTTCTACGTGGCTGGCCACCCATTGGGGTGGTTGGCCACCCATTTGATTTTTTTTTTTTTTTTAAAAAAATTGAGTTTAAGAACAATTAGAAATTAAATGGGCTTTTTAGTCATTTTAGTTCAATTCCAATTATGAAATGTGTGTTGCTACCAAATTAAAAAATTGGAATACTTATTCCATTCCAACCTTTTCTATTCCTAGTTATACATATTCATTTTTCCAATTGAATACCCATTCCGCAAACTAAAAGGCCATAAGGATATTTACATCCCACTAGTCATTTTCCTTTAAGAATTAGGAGGATCCTTTGAATTAGATATAGTGAAAGAATATTTTTGTCCATTCAAATGTGAAAAACAAAAATACCCTTTAAGTATAATTATTTGAAATTGAGAGAATCCT
This sequence comes from Carpinus fangiana, assembly GCA_006937295.1. Lineage (NCBI taxonomy): Eukaryota > Viridiplantae > Streptophyta > Magnoliopsida > Fagales > Betulaceae > Carpinus > Carpinus fangiana. The sequence goes on from CM017326.1 coordinate 26,066,675, forward strand.
ATTCTCATTTTTAGTTATTTCTTTCTAACAATTTCATTTAAATATTGCGTTTTTTACTTTGATGCAACATTATATATATATATATATATATATANGTTCAACTGCGGGTACTTAAAAAAAAAAAAAAAAACAATTAAAATCCCTCTAAATTTAATAATTTTATGAATAGGTGTAGGTTCCTTCAAAATGGACAGAGTTTTCCTCCGAACTTAGTTGGATAAACTTTTTTCAATCCAATATATAAGAATGACATGTGTTCTTTTTTTTAATAACATGTAAGATGAACATGAGTTTTTAATATCATTTATTTTAACTTTGTTTATGCTATTAAAAAAATATGTGCATCTCACATATTTAAATGATACATATTATTTTTATATATTGAGTTAGAGGAAGTTTCTCCAACCCATTTTGAAAAAAAAACACTCGTCTTTTATTTGTTTGACATATCCACACAAAAGGAAAGAGGATGATTCGAACTAGTAACTTCTATTTTATTAAGCATAGTCCTAACTGATTGAGCTACTTCTAAAGAACAAAATTCTATCTTTTCAAAATATACACAATTGACATCAAAATTAGTTATCCTCAAATTCCCAGGCACGTGTTATCAGCTTGATCAACGTAAAGGTGAGGAAGAGTTTAAAAAGGGTAAGGAAATAGCAGAAAAACCAAAGTCATTAACAACTGCATCCTAAAATAATGACGGTTTTCATTCTCAAGTCATCTCAGTTGTATGACTTTCTGTACTCTAAATCTTTCATAAAAATATTAAAGGAAAAGTGAAAAAAGAGCACTAACAGCACGGTTTCATTAATTTTATTGCCATTTGATTTGGATTTGTATTCAAAGATTTCCAGTCGAGTAGACACTTCTCATTAATTGTCATTAGTCAAGGTTCCATATTTGAGGATGCCCTGCCCGAGAATGCCCATATGAGGGTCCTGACCGATGGTGTTGCAACTCACTTATCACCCTGATTGAGGGATTACACATGCGAAGCCGGCTATAAACAAGAAAAGACTTTTAACTTATATCATGACGAGCTTTAAAACTTCATTTTTACAACTCTCAATCAGTAATTGATACATAAATAAAAATATAAAAAGTGTAAAAAAATAACCTGTAACCAAATACACTAGATTTAATTTTTCTTTAGAGTTTTTTTCTTTTCTCTCTATCGCTTCCGGAGAGAAAATAAAGACTTAGGGGTGGGAAGAACAGCTGATCAGGTTCTTCCCGCCCCTTCCTCCTCCTTTCTATCTCTCTTCCTCTCTTTATGTTTCTTCTCACCAGTGATTTTCAGCCTTTAAGACGATAAAGTTCTTAAAGGGTTACTTTTTCACTTCTAGATTTTAGTTTTGAATCGAAAAACGAATTTTGAAGCATTCGAAACAGGTTGTAAGACATTAGAAATGGGCAGGGGCGAATCTACATAAGTCCTTGGGGGACAAATGTTTTTAAAATTACCCTTAAATTTTAAAATTTTACTTCTAAAATTTATGGGTTTTTATGAAATGTCCCCCCAAAACTAAATTTTTACATTTTGTCCCCCCACTTTTAATTCTCTAGTTCAGCCCTTGAAAATAGGTTTTAAGGCGGGTCACGGCCAAACCCACCGCTGGGTCTGGCCGCCAGGAGTGTTTTTGTTCTCTTTTGTCATTTTGATTTGTTGTATTTGTTTTTATTTTTATTTTTTATATTTTTATTAAAGTGATGATGTGTTATATTGTGATTGAATGCTGTAAAATGACAGATTTACACCCGAACCTGATAGTAAGGGTACTCATAAGAAAAAGTATTATTCCATTTAATAATCCTACTTAAATGATAGTCCCTGCAAGGATCCACCATCTTCCATATCAAAACTTCAACATTTGAAATCTTCCAGATCTGACCTACTTGCCTTATTTGGGGCAATCCTATAAAGAAAATGGAAGACCCAAGTCTAAGGTACGCATATTATCTGACCCTTTCGTTCTTCTGCCTCCTATCATCTCAACCAATTATCACTCTGACTTAGACATCAAAATATCTATCCCTAGTATTCTCCTATGAGTCACCAACGTCTACTTTTGTTTGTCATTGTAGGTACTTTTGGCTAGATTGGGGTGGTGTGCTCAACTGTATCAGCGGTTTCAAAACATGTAGTTTGAAAAATTAACAATTTTAAAACAGAGTTTAATGAAAATGTGATATTTTAAAACCCAATTAGAATTTGATATTAAATAAAATTTAAAATAATTTGAAGTATTTTTTGCTATGTTTGGCAAGAGGCCAAACCCCATGGGCCATGACCCAAAACTCAAAAAAAAAAATCTTATATTTTTCTTCTCAAAATTAACTCAAATATTTTTACTTTTTACATCAAATCAATTACTTTTTATTACTATTCAAATAAAAAAAAGTCACTACAAAACAAATTTTTTTACTTTTTATACAAAACAATTTTTTTTTCACATCAATTAAATCTGCTACAGTACCGACCCACTCAATTTTTCAAGTCCATTCCTAAACACAGCTTTTGTAACTATAAACTAGTCCGCTCTCGAGGGAGAAAGAACCAGGGAATTCATTTAGTTACTTTTATGGAGTATTTTTGTCCAAATAAAAAATAAGAAGCTCAAAAATAATAAAATTACCTCCTAAAAACAATTACATGGATCTCTTCCATTCAAGTATACTCCTGAGGCAGAAGGATTGGAGATGAGCCGATTAGTGTGTTTTTAAGGACACTATAATCATTTAATATTTACATTTAAATGATAATTACTATGCTGCCCCTATGAAAACACGAACCCGCTCCTCCTCTCCATTTCAAAGGAAATGGAGAGGATCCTGATCGCTTCCGAGAGACTGACGGTCGTTGGTCGGTGACTCATCTATGACATTCACTGTTCCCCAAAATACAAAAAAAAAGGCCAACTCGGACACAACCACTCTCAGTTTGCAGCCAAGGCTCCCACATGGTGCTTGCGAGTTGCGTCTTCCTTACGTCTTTGCTCCTAAATTTGACCACGTCATCACACGAACCAGCCAATTTCATCCTTCCACGTGTGAACAACTGCATGCTAGTCAAGCCCGCATTTGATGACTGTGCAATCACTATTAACTCGCCATTTTAACCGTACACTGGTCGACTCCTTTGTAGGGCTTCTAAGTTCTAATCAACCCCTTTCGTTTGGTCTTACATTTTAAATACCTCCAAATATTAATTAAATAATTACAATATATTATTTATCACTTGTGTGTTTAAATTTTAGTTTAATAAATGAGATCAAAACAAGTAAGATATTTATTTGAAGCGTGAGATAAATACAAAATACTCACAAATGGGCTTGTCTGCTAACTCTTCTTCAACTTTCTTCACAAAACACAAATAAAAACTTATTTCATATTTACAACTCAAAACTTCTTTTATTTGTTCACGACTCAAGAAAAAGCGTTAAACATATTTGCGCTATGACTCAAAAAAATCTAATTGATTTAAAATTTTCTTAAAATTTATATAAAATTTAATTTTACTTAATAACTAAATAATATAAAATTTAATATCCACTTTATGTAGGCTTCTTTCTCATCTTATCATATGAACCGAGAGTTACAATTACATTCAAAAAGTCAAAAAGAAAACACATTTTAAAAAGCATAAACAAACAAGCCATATTATAAGTTACTTAATGTTTACAAAGGAAGGGTCAGAAATAACCTTCAAATCCGTGTATAGTGGCTCAGCAGTATCCGTTCAAATGTGGCTGCTTTCTGTAAAAGAANATTTTCTTAAAATTTATATAAAATTTAATTTTACTTAATAACTAAGCAATATAAAATTTAATATCCACTTTATATAGGCTTCTTTCTCATCTTATCATATGAACCGAGAGTTACAATTACATTCAAAAAGTCAAAAAGAAAACACATTTTAAAAAGCATAAACAAACAAGCCATATTATAAGTTACTTAATGTTTACAAAGGAAGGGTCAGAAATAACCTTCAAATCCGTGTATAGTGGCTCAGCAGTATCCGTTCAAATGTGGCTGCTTTCTGTAAAAGAAAGAAGCGTCGGTGTCATCTTTTTGCAAAACAAGCTCCCCCTCCTTTTCAATATATTTTTTTAACTCTCTTCTTTAATCCACCATAAAAGGGCATGGGCTACCTTCAAAGATAAGTCTCACTGCTACTCACCACTGCTGGCACTCATCAACCCCTTTGACACTAGCTTACCCACTACCCCCACTCTCTCTCTCTCTCTCTGCAACAAAAACTTGATCTTGTTAGCAAATTCTCTGGATCTTTGTTCTCAGTTTTAATTTCCAAAAAATGGAAACAGCGAGAAACCATGCATTTACAACAAAACTCCCTCTAATGTCCCTCCTGATGATCATCGTGTCTCTGCCGGCAATGGCAACTCCGGTACCACACACCTCGTCCAAGTACCAGATCGCATGCACAATGTGCTCCGCATGCGACAACCCTTGCAACCCAAATCCCTCACCCCCACCACCCTCGCCGCCAGCTTACCCGCCTCCGCCACCACCAACACCGTCCTCCACATCCAACTGCCCACCACCGCCATCCCCACCAAGCCACGGCGGCGGCGGAGGCGGAGGGTCGTACTACTATTATCCACCCCCACCACCTCAGTCCACCTACTCTTACTCCTCTCCGCCGCCGCCAATTATTGGCGGCTCGGCCTATCCTCCGCCGTACTACAAGAACAACCCAGGGCCGCCGCCCCCCAATCCCATTGTGCCATACTTTCCGTTCTACTATCACGGCCCTCCTCCTCCATCTATTGGCAGCTCGCTGAGGGGTTCTTTGGTTTACACTACGGCTACTATTGGGTTTGCTATCCTTGTTTGTTTCTTTTGATGGTAAAGAAAACTAGAGGAACCAAAAAAAAAGGTGGAATAATGTGGCAGATTCGCAGATCTAGGAAAATTGCAGGTGAGAGAACGATGTAGGGTCTTGATCTTTCATTCTTCAAAGAAGAAAAGCAGAAAGAAACTGTGAATTGGGAGAGAAATTGCTGCATCCAACGGACAAAAAACCAATGTTTCTGTGCAGCGAGTCCAGAAAAGAAGCAATTCTGACTCATTTCAAGTAATCTCTCTCTCTCTCTCTCTCTTTCTCCTTCTCTCTTTGCCGTAGAGTGATCTGTAATTTGTTTACAAGTTGTACCTATTTTTATTCCGTTTAATACAAAATTATGATGAAAATAATGGAATTAGTCATTTTTATTAGCGAGTTTTAGTCCCTCATTGAACCGTTAAATCACACGTGATTGTTCATACTTTCGTTTGATTCGGTTGGTGACACAGACAATTGTAGTTTAAGTTTAGTGATGTTTAAATATGAAAAATATTTCGCTTTCTGATGTTAAATTAAAGTGGGTTTGGGTTTTTGGTCTGATTTTTTGGTCAATTATTGTAGGACCACAGATCACAGATCACAGATCACAGACCACACTTCATAGATTCAGGTATAGGTTGAGAAGTCTTTGCCCAGCATTTAATGCCCTTTGATGCTCTCTACGTGGCCAATGACCAAAAATAATGTCATTTTTCACATTCAATTATCATAATCCATACACGTCGGTCGGTCGGTCGGTATGATGTTTTACTTATAATGTTGTAAGAGGCATTAACTTGTCACATAACAAAGCTGTAATTGGTGAAGATCTTGCAAGCTTGTCGTGGGTAGACACAGAGAGACCACCTACAGAGAGAACACGGAGGTGGTCGTGATCAACTTTAACCCAAACTAAGTGGAAGTCGAGTTCAATGTGTTTGGTTTGTGCATGCATAATCGGATTAGTTGCCATATAATTGGCGGCAATATTATCACAAAATAGAGTTGTTGGTGGACATAGTCAATAAGTATAAAGAATAACATTACTTTTATTGGTTCAAACTCAAAACTCAAAAGATATCTATGTAGCGGAATTTGAACCTTCTTGAATATATATCTAGTTCACTAATTGGTTCAATTGGTAAAGTTTTGCTTCGAGAATTTTCTATTGTAGACCCCATGAATCGCGACACAAAAGATGTCATTGTTGAGAGATGCTCTTCGTTTTCGAATGGTACGAGATTATTCACATTTTGGAATGTCGGAAAAATTAGAAAAATTAGTAGAAAAAAAAAAAAGAGCTCAAAAGCGACACCCAATGGTAAAGTTTTTGAGTATTAATCTTATGATATATACATCAAAGGACAAAGAACCGTGTATCAATTGTTTTTATTTTTTGTTAAATTGAATAATAAAACACACTGAAATTCCTACCTATCACGTTCTAGGCGGTCCACGAAGGATCTGGAAGTTCCTTTTTTCTGACACACAGTATTCTATAGGATTATATCATTGACTAATGCATAATAATAATAATTATTATTATTACTACAATGAGAAGGGTTAGAGATTCAAACATATGAATTCAGAAAATTTTTTAAACTGATGTGATAAGAATTTTTAAATTAAAAAAAAATATAATTATATTTCTCTTATCTGTCACTCACGATTTGCCATGTTAGTTTGGAAATTTTTTTAGATTTATTTGTTTGGTTTTTTAATACTTCTCTATTATTATTATTAGGAACAATTTCACTTTAAACTTCTAAATTTTCATGTGATTTAACGTCAAAACTTTACTTTAGACTCCTGAACTTTCATGTGATTTAACTTCTAAACTTTAAAATCTCTCAATTTAGATCCCCTTCAATTTTAGCCGTTAAAAATATATTAAAAAAAAAAAATTATACAAAAGTCAGGAGCATAAACATTATATAATGTTTAAAATCTGACAGATGGGTACACACTAAGAGCACTTGAAAGTTTGGGAGTTTAAATTGAAAAATTTTAAATTTTGAGAGTTTATCAAATCGAGTAAAAGTTAAAGAGTATAAAGTAAAATTTTTTATATTATTATTAATATGCTTGATATTTGTGAGGGTGCCCCATCAATCAAAGTGTGAGTGGCTTCCAAGTCGCTAAGAGGACTTTGTGCTCTCTTTCTTTCTTTCCACTGTGCTTTCACGAATATGGTGTACACAAGTTTTGCCTTTTTTTTTTTTTTTTTTTCCCATAATTCCATGTGCAGAAAAGTGAGATACACCTTTTTACAACAAAAAGAGGGGGGGAAAAATATTTAATAAAGTTATTGGGAATTTCAAGATCAAAATTATTGTGCACCGTTGGATTCATTGACAATGTGGTGCAACTGGGGCAGCAAGCCAGCAGGTGTGAGTTGTTTGGCACATTTAAATTGGGAGAAACATTTTTGAAAAAAATAGAAAGGCATAAAAATGTGGATGGGAGCAAAGGAGCTGGTCCAGCTGGACATGTTGTAGGGACGATTAGCTAGCTGGATGGCATGTAGTATCATGGAATGGATGGAGGGGTCCAGTCACGTTGGCATGGCATCAAAAGTAGGCACTCATCAATCGAAAAGAGTACAAAAATAGGAGCCTAGTATTATGTGCACCAATGTCCATGACATCAACGACACGATTCTGTTTCTTAGTAATTTGTTGTTTGAATTATTAATCGAAGAGAGAATTTATAAGATTTATATGTCAAGCAAGTGAATCGACGGTCTAAAACTTGCTATGACAGAAGGATCTCATATTAATTAATTCTCTTTTAACAAAATGCTAAAATTGCTATTGCCCAAGGATAATTGGATCCTCTTACTAATCCTTTGTAATAAAAAAAAAAAAACCCAAAAAAAAAAAAGGAAAAAAGAAGAAAGGTACATGAGATGGGCCTAAATGTTTGTTGGAAAGACAAAAAAAAAAAAAAAAAACCTAAGACACAAGTGGAAGGTTGGGCCAATTGGCAATTATGGGTCAGGTCCACCTTGCTAACGTGGGACATTCTTCGACCATGATGTCTCAGGGCATATTATCAACAATTGACAATATTGTCTTTAAGGAGTAGTTCAATCGGCTGTAAATTACAATTCAAAAAATAGAGATCACTAGTTTGAATCGTCTCTTTTCCTTCATGTGTATGGACATGTCGTCAATATATATATATATTGAGGAGATTCATGTTTGAGTCGAGCCTCCATTTGGGGCCCAATTTTTTCTTTACTTCTCCTATAAGTCCTCTTCATTTTTTGAAGGGTTGACCAAATTTAAAGCTTTGGTTTGATGATTGATCCACCCTCCTGTTCACCACAGGTCCACAACCCACGCGAGGAAAGAGTCTATAAGCTTGTTTTTTTTTTTTTCAAATTGTATTTGAGAAATAAAATTTTTAATTCAAAAAATGTGTTTTTTTTTTTGGTAAAAAATTTTATTTTTAAGTTTTTGCAAAAAATGTGTTTTGTCCATTTAGAGTAAAAAGTATTAAAAATACTTTTAGAATTTTTTGCTAAATATACCAATTTTTGTTTGGCACGACTTTTTAAATACTCAAAGTATTTTCTAAACTTTTTAACGCAATATCAAATAGTCTCATATGTAAAGGAAAAATGGAAAGAAGCTTGTATTATATATATATGTATTTTAATTTGGAATAAATTTTACTTATTCTTTGAATTATTAAGCGATTTGTAATCTTCCTTCTAAATTAAAAAATTTGCAATGTAGGATTATAGGATATATCAACTCCTTTCTCTTAAATACTCATTTTATAAAATAAAAAGAAATAAGAAAAAAGTTTTTTTTTTTTTTTTAAAAGTCAACTTCATCTCCTTCGATCAATTTCTTTTTTAAAAAAATTATAATAATAATCTGAATATCTGATATATATTTTTTTTTAATCCAAGGGTATAGTTAGTCAAAATGACAGTTAAACAAATCATAAATCAAATTCGAATGAAAGAAATTTATAATTGTATTTATAAAATTGTTTGATTAGAGCAACATGATCTATATTTTATGAGATTAATTAAAAAGATATATTTTTTTATAAAAAAAAAATTTAAAAAAAGAAAGAAAAAAGAAAAACGAAAAGAAAAAGTAGATAGAGCTGTAAGAAGTAGGGTAGAGATTAGGTCATTCATTGTAGGCTTTGAAAGTGCAGCTACATTTGGGTTGGTCGATGGGCCTCATTACCATGGATAATTATAAGGTCCATGATAGGGTGTATTAGAACTCTATATAACCTACGGCTCCAGCCCAAAATGAAAAAGGCAAAGGCCATGGACCCCTAAAAAAGGTGCTTTATTTGTTTGTCTTCATTTTTTTTTTTCATTTCTTTTATACCCTTCTACTGAGATTTGCTCCACCTTCCCAATAATTTTCAAAGAACGTTTATTTGCAGGAAACAACCAAAGAAAAAAAAAAAGAAAGAAAAAGAAAATGATAGCCGGTTAGCCATCTAAAGAGATGAGAAAGTAGAGTAAAATCCAGCTACTATCAAGTAGTGTTCTTTGCAACACATAATAATATTATATACGTATTAATCATATTAAAGGGTTTACTTTCCTGTGTATTTTAAGTTCTACAAATTATTACATTATTATGATCTAGTTCTTAACATAATTTTATGATTCTCTAACAAATTATTTGAAGGCTAAGGTTTTTTTTTTAAATAACTTTTAGGGGGTCTTTTGGATAGTTCTTATAAATCCATCTTAATTCCCATACTCGAGACATGATCAAGAATCAGGATGAATTTTGAACAAAATAGCTCGGTTGCAAGCTTGATCGGAAGCCCTTCGAACGAGTTTCGACGTAATGGCTCAATTGCAAGGTGTCTAAATGGGATTTAATTTGGACAAAATGACTTGGTTAGAGCGCCGCAAACGAGAAAACTGTGTTACCCTAGTCAACTTAGTCTAAAAACCTTAGTTTTCTCCAGGTGTATATAAACTTATAAAGTCTCATAGCCCATGACTTCCAGACTTGAAGAGAGGCAGTTTCTTAGTCGTTTTGTAGAATTTCTTTATAATATTTTAGCCTAAATAATTCCTTATCCTCTCATTGATAATTCTCTTCATTCAAACCATAAAATAAACTTTTGGCCATTCGAGTTTGGATTTGAAGTGGAACATGTTTGTTCATGAAGGTGATCCATATAGAAAAAGATTGGCACTGCGGTTGAAGGTGAATGTGTCGTTTACCGAAATTGTAAAATGGGTCTTCACAGTTACCTTAGTATGCAAGAATTATGAAACTATCATTTAGGTTGTATGTAAATATGAGCACTTAAGTAAATTTTCTTTTGAAGAAATAGGAAACTTTCATTCATCAACGAATAAGGTTAAAAACTAGAGCCAAAGCTCTAAAAAGATAGAGCAGATTGCTCTAAGATAACAATATTGGAAATACAATTTGGAACTTCCTCAATCCAAGATAACATCTGTAACAGTTCTTGATGGCTCCTTCGCCAGTGCATGGGCAGCGTTATTACTGTCTCTTTTGGTATGACTAACTTCCATTTTTGAAGAGACAGCAAAACCAATTTTATATCCTCTACGATCTGCCCATATCTGTGAAAACTGGGTTCCTTTGCTGTAATTGCCTTTACTATCGTCAGAGAGTCCCCTTCCAATATGATGTCCAAAAAACCCACGTCCCTGCATAGTTCCACGGCACTCAGCGCTGCCATAGCTTCGGCAGTTGTGGGTTCATATACGTAAGGAACTGTAAGGCTTTGGGCAATGCACACTTGTCCCTTCTTATCCCGAATTAAAATTCCCACTCACATTTGTTTAATTTGTGTCGAGATCGCCACATCGATCCCGGTTCACTTTGAAAACTCCTGCTGGGGGTTTGATCCATCCGATTCGTTCCTGCTATTGGGCACCCCAACCAGACCTTCGTCTTCCTCGTTTGCCTGCAAAAATTGTTGGAGCAAGTACTGGACCACACCCACCCACAATATTGTTTGGGTGGGTGAACAAGCCTCCATAATACACAGTATTCCGACGCTTCTAGATTCCTTTTGCAGTCACAGCAAACAAACAGATCCTCCTCCTGAAGTTGGTCTAGCATAGGGGTGTCAATGCGGGTGGTTAACCGCTAACCGCCTAACCGCTATAACCGCCTAACCGCCTAATCGCCTATAACTGCCTAGCGGTTAACGGTTCGCGGTTATAGGGTTTACTAACCGTATCTGCTAACCGCTTTTTATATACTATATTTTTATAATTATAATTATAATGATATTTATACATATAACATAATTAATTTATCATTAATGATTAAATCACATTTTTGTTTTAGATAATTAAATCATAATTTGAGTATTAATATATTATCACTATAATTTATATGATTATATTACATGATCAATTAATTATAAAATCATTTTCTTATATAATGAAAAATTATATATATATTCATAAGTCATAAGTTATAAGTATGCAAGTTTATATTAATACAACAATGAACAATTAAGTATCTATAAACTTAGGTCCAATATATGTTATAAACTTATAAGTCTATATATGTTATAAGTTATAATTATACATTATACATATATGCAATTATGCATATTGAATAATATAAATGTAAAAGATCAATACTTAATCATATGATTCAATAACAATTCAAATACTTATTAAAGTTAATAATATTATTAATGTACAATGATAATGTAATTCGTATAATATCAAATTAATTAATTGACATTAGATTAAATATTGTGTTACTTATAACCACAATTGAAGTATTAATGTATTATCATTATAATTTATATGATTATATAATAACAAATTATTCATATATAATATTTATATATATATGATAGGTTTGTAACTTTGTAATAATATATAAAATGTTATGTAATAATATATAATATGTTAGCAGTAAGTAATATAAACTACATAAGTAACATCAGGGCGGAGATACATGGTCGACCTAGGGGCAGGTGCCCCCGGTAAAAAATAAAATCAAGTATTTCGCCTTTACACCTCTTGTTCAGCCTTGTATAATCTTCTAGTGAATAATGAGAGGTGAAATATGATGGTGGTGAATCATGGGTTGGTGTTAAAGTGGCTGGTGAGCTCGCATCTGTTTCGTGTCCTTTCCTCTTCTTCCTCATCAAATCAGATAAACTGGTAATATCATACCCTCTATTTGGCTGCTCAGAAAACATTTAAAAACGAACAAAGAAAAATTATTCGAATAATAACACAATATCGTTATACACTACCCAAAATTTCCAAGAAGAAGATTCGAAACCCAGCGGAATGAAATTTTCAGCTCTCTAGGAATACGAAAAGCGATGAATTGCACAAAATATGATTTCTTTGCATTCGTCGCACCAATATACAATTAATGTCAGATTAATCTTCAAATATTAGGAAAAGAAATTGAGGGTCATTAAAGAAATAAGAAAAAAGAGTGAACCTTTTGCGCCAAGACAATGCCCCTCCACTTCGAGATATCAGATTGGTAGGGTACGCAGAAAGAGATCCAAAAGCTATGAGCAATGATTGTCAGAGAAAATTGGAAACGAAAATTGGCCTATCGGTATCAAATCGGGAGGAATTAGGATCGGAACAGAAACCCTAGAATTAAAGATTAGGAGCAAAAGAATTTATGCGTATCAAGTAATTAGTCTAGTCTATAGAGGTGGGTTTGGGTCTTGCCTCTGTTCGCCTAAACCACGCGTCTAGCAAAAATATCTGTGACCCTGAGGACCTGAAACCTTTTTTTGTGTTGGAGATTATAACCCAAGTACAGTAACACGGCGGATTCGGTGTGGGATCGGAATCTGAAACGTCGATATTTCTTGAGATGCGTGGAAATAGGAGGGATCTTGGGATTTGCGCCGATGATGGCCTGATAGACCGACATAAGATTATTAATTGGCCTTACTAAATTGACGTCTAAAATTTTAATGATTTTTTTTTTTTGGGCCTTAACTTGTTTAGGACTTGAGCCACTCTGCTTATATAGTAACTGATATATCAATTTAACATATATTTATGAAGTCAGATAAATATGTTTTTTGTGATACATATATTGTTGTATAATTTCTATTTTTATTGTATTTATCATATTATAAAAAAAATATAATATACAAAAAGAAAAAGAATTATTTTATCATTATATTTTATTATTTTATTAACGTCCCTGGTAAAATGAATTCCTAAATCCGCCACTGAGTAACATAATTATTAATTAGTTTGTAATTACATATTAACTAGCTTTGTAAGTACTTATATCATACATTCTTATTCTAATATTTTGTAATTTAGTATATATTAAGTAATTATACATATATGCAATTATGCATATTGAATAATATAAATGTATAAGATCAATAGTTAATCATATGATTCAATGACAATTCAAATATTTTATTTAAGTTAATCATATTATTAATGTATAATGATAATGTGATTCATATAATATTAAATTAAGTAATTAATATTGGATTCATTAAACAATGTGTTACTTATAACCACAATTGAATCAAATCATTATTAGATACTTTATACTTATAAAACATATATCATATTATCTTAGATTCTTAGATCTAAGATAATTTTATTGTATTCATATGAATTATGATTTATGAGATAATATAATCATATAATTTAAGTATGAGTGTATGATCATTAGATTATTAAGAATTTAGGACTTAGGAGTTTGAGCATTATCATTAAATAATAAGTTCAATTCAAAAAAGCTTATAAGTAAATATGATAATAACTTCATAAGGAGTGAGACCATTTATAAACTTATCAATCTTAGTATCATAGTATGAGTGTATGATACTGTAGTAATAAAAGCCCAAAAACGCCCAAAAAATTCAAGAAAAAGCACAAAAAAGCCTAATTTTGAAAAAGCGGTTAGCGGGCAGTTACATATTTCACTAACCGCTAACCGTGTGGTGAGTGAAATCTACTAACCGCTAAGGCGGTTACAGTTAGCGGTTATTGCCACTAACCGCTAACCGTAACCGCATTGACACCCCTAGTCTAGCAGCATCTCCATCACATCCATAAAATTCCCTCCCCCCCTTAGAGCACTTTTGTATTTGACTAACATCTATCACATCACAGGTAGGAGTGTAATGAGCCGAACTTGAGCGAGCTTATTTTATTTGGACTCGGTTTGTTTAAATTTTACTCGAGCTCGAGTTCATGCCGATCTTAAGAACGAGCCAAAAAATCTAGCTTGAGTTCGAGTTCATAGTAAGTCGAGCTAAGCCGAGCCAGTTTGTGAGCTAGCTCTTATATTTAATTTAATTTATTTTTTTATTATAAATTTAAACTTCAAGTACTCTTAAATGGTTTAAGAAGCTAGATTACATATGAATATTTGCTTAGTCTGACTAGCTGAATATGGAGCTTAAGTCAATATAATAAGATACTTGGTTTCGAAGAGAGAGGATACTAATTTTCTATATCTTCTCTCTACAAATTTTTAAGAAGAATGCTTTTTTCTCATATCATTAAAAAATTAATTAAGGGTTTGCCTCGTTAACAACCTCCTAAAATGGAGCAAACTCTGTTTATTAATATGTTTTCGTAGTGTTTTTTGTTTTAGGTTTGAAAAAGTTTTATAATTTGACTTTAAAAAAAAAAAATTGTATTTTTTAAGAATGTTTTGTGTTTGAATTATTTTTGAGAAAACAAAAAATTTTAACAAACGAAGCTTCATGGCTACGATTATTCGTTGCAGCAAATAATAATGTCTATAGACTAATTATATATAAATATTTTCTTTTTGTAGATATTTTAAATTTAATAAATGATGAAATTATTGTATTATGGGTTCAGAATATATAGTCAATTGTAAAATTCAGAATAGTGTTAAATATTTTTGAGGAAAATACATTTTATCTCATGAACTGTCCACCCATTTACACTTTTACTTCCAATGTTTAAAACGTGACACTTGACACCCTCAAACTTTCAAATTGTTACAATTCGATTATTTTAAGTTTTTTTTTTTCTTAAAATGCCCTCCTCCCAAGTTATAATATATATAATTTAAAAATCCAAAAAACAAAAGAAGAAGAAATATGTTGGAATGGTTCGGCCACCCCAGGCCTAAGGGGGTGGTTCGGCCGCCCCTTGGGCCAAACCCTCAAAAAACAATTTGAGAGTTTGGCCCTAGAGGGTGGCCGAACCACTCCCATGGTTCAAGGGGGTGGTTCAACCGTCCCCAGGCAGCTGGTCTGGGGGTGGCCGAACCACCCCCCAGACGGCTGGCAAACGGGGTGGCCGGCCACCTCCTATGAGGTGGTTCGGCTGCCCCAACATATTTTTTCTTTTTTATTTCGATTTTTTTTTAAAATAAAATATGTGATGAGAACATTTTAGAAAAAAAAAGAGTCAGAATAGTCGAATTACAACAATTTAAAAATTTGGGGGAGTCAAATGTCACATTTTAAACATTGAAGATAAAAGTACAAATAAATAGATAATTCAAAGGATAAAATATATTTTATTTATTTTTTTACATGTTTACATAAAAAAAGATAAAAAAAATTCAAACTAATGATTTTTATTTATTGAAACGTAATTCTCATTTGATTGACCTACTCATTTGGCCCAAAAAGTGTTAAATAAGGTGGGTTTAAAGAGCAAATATTGTAGGCGTAGGGAGCATAATGGCTTTAGGCTCTGATTTGATGTAATAGAAGTAGGGAGCAAGATTTGCAATAATGGAAATAAAGGCGGCTCATAATCATAATTGGTCAAAGTTTAAACTAAAGAGGATGGGGGAGAATCGGGAGATGATGATGCTTTGATGGAAACACGGATTTATTGGGGGGTTGCCTTTTGGAAAAAAGCCTATATTACACCTTTCCATTGTCTTTTCTCTTTACTTTACAAAGGCTAACCATATATTACATATATAGTATATGTAGTCTTTGAAGACGGAGAGGAATCAATTAGGCAAAACTAAAGGATAAAATAGTCTTAAAAAAATTTTAAAAATTCATGTTACCTCTTTATTTTGTACTAACCGGTCCTCTTCGTTTCTTTTAAAATGGAGAGGACCCCATTCCGGTTCCATAATGGTGAACGGATTGTACCATTTTTATTTATTTTTAATTATTATCATTATTTTAACTCTAGGGCTTTAGATTACCTAAATTTTGTCTTGTCTATATTTCGAACTATATTAGGCAACTAAGGCTAATTGATAACATTTTCCCCTTCCATTATCCATAAAGATAGTAGGTCCAAAAGTCTCATGCTTCGTGATATATTTTAATTATGGGTGACAATTCGTATTCATATACCCATTTTGAGTTGTGTCGGTGTATGAATATAATATTATACAAGTCAATTCTAATTCTGAACATTTTATTGTTTTTTGAACCAATAATTGTACAATTCTCTCTGGGAGAAAAAAAACCTCAAACTTCCTTATAGATTTTTCCAGCGAGTGTCTTACCTCTCTTATTCCTCTGGTTTCCCTCTTTAAGATATTACTTTTGATCTCTTCGGCTCCACCCACTTCCTCCCCCATCTTTTTCTTTTCTTTTTCTAGCCTTCTTTTCTTTTCTTTTTTTTTGCACGCATTGCCACCTCAGCTGCACCATTTTTAGCCACGTGTTAATCAATGACTTGCTCTTCATTTCACATATGGACCTCTTTTTGTCTATAGAGACTTCAAAATTCAGTTGCAAACATATATGCAATATCCCCTATGATTTATGGTCGGGAACATCTTTCTTCGGGTACTATGGTGGTGCTCCGCTCAAGCAACTCCAATCCAACCAATTCATGTGCTCTTACCCCTAATGCAGTCTCCATGCTCGTTTTGGGGTGTTTGTTGGGTTGCCCTGACCTTATTTTGGTGTTGTGATGGATGTTTTTCTCCTCTTCCACTTATCCTTTTGTAATTGCTTGAAAAAAAAAAAAAAAAAAAAACACTTAACTTGACCCATTTAATTAAACAGACCATCAACTATAATATGTTAATTTCATGTTGGGTTTGTATTGGATTTGCAAGTCATGTAAAACATTGACAGCTCTTACGTCGCATGTCGAATCTAAGTCATATCGATGCATGAATATAAGACTATTTAGTATTTAAGTCAACCATAACTCGACTCATTTTATTAAACAAGTCAAACTCTTTAACCTCAACTTACTACTTTGAATTGAGTTCGTGTAAAATTTGCAAGTAATATAAAACATTAACGGCCCTATAATTGTACCTTAAGCCAATAAGTTAAACTTATGTGGCCTTGTCCCTAAATTGGACCAATATTTTGTTTGAGTGCTTATGGTTTTTCCCTCCGCACCAAAAACCAAATCCAAATGGGTGTAAACTGTAAAATATGAATCCTACCAACTTTGTTCCCTACAACCTAAATGTTTTAATTGTTTGGCTTTCTCATTACTCCCAAAAGCAAAACAGCGGGAAATACAAATTTCACATTCCCTCTCTTCTTCTTCTTCTTCTTCCATGAATATGAATGTATGATCCCTCCCTCCCAATTTCTGAGAACTAGAAACCAAACCAAACAAAACAAAATACTTTAATGATATTTAAAAAAAAAAAGAAAAAGAAAAGAAAGGCCCTCAAGGACAAGGAGAGTACAAAAAGAGCCCACTCTCACATCATCAAATACCATCCATCTGTTTAATTGTTTTTATTTTTCACTTTCTGTGCAACATTTGACTAAACGGCAAGTTTTGAATGGGGGTCCGGGTAGCCGATAAACATGAAACACAGAAGAATTAAAGGCAGAGAGAGCCGGAAAATGTAATAATAAACAAAAATTAGGATTGATTTCCACTTCTTTTACACTTCTTGAGATACTGATCTTCCAGAGTCCCGGAAACAGTTAGTTAAATACTAAAATTAAAGAACAAATTCCCCTAAAAAAAAAAAGAAACACTAATAGGATACACTTCAAAGGTTAGGATCCACAATCCAACTACGAAAATTTCTAACAAGGCCTAAGCATAAACAGAGCCATAGGAGAGAGCCATGAGCAGCACAGCCGCTTGTTCCTCCTCCCCCAACTTCTTCCTCTGCCTCTCCACAGAGGATCTCTGCATCAACACCTCTCTTCCCAAAGCCAACAGCCTCTGCTTCAAATTATAACCTAGCTTATGATTACTGTTATTGCCGCCACCAATACTTGTTTTCTTGGCCCTTTTGTCCTCTTTGTTCAAACCCAGAGTAGCTCTTCTCTTCTTCCTGCTTCTGATCCCGCACGCATTACACAGCGACTGCAAAATCAAAATAAAGATCAAAATCAAAATCTGATTCAAACCCAATATCTTTTTTTTTTTTTTTGGATTAATTAGTGCTATGAATCAGGCTTTTTGGTAGATAACATTAATAGCTATATACCTTTGGACCAGCTGGGCCTCCTCGCCAGAGAGGGGTCTTAGAGGTACCGCAATCGGCGCAGGTCTTCTTGTGGCTTTCTTCGGATGAAACCCCATTTGGGTTTTTGGTATTCACGTCCTCAGACTCCGATCCCTGCAACAGAACACGAAATCAACCCGATCAGCAACTTGTTGGATCAAGATCACATATCAAACAGTGAAAAGAGGGTTATGATCACTCACTTTATCGCTCAGATCCACCATCTTTTTGCAATCTATCATGAAGATCTGAACCAGACTCAGATAAGAGAACCCGGCACCTGAGCTGGGTATCGCTTGTTTTGCTCTAGCTCTGAATAGAAAGTGGGTGAGTCCTACAACACTACAACCCCTATGAGGAGCGCGGAACTAATGGGGATCAAAACAGAGAGATCAGAGAGACCACTAGAGAGAATCAGAGCCAGAGAGCACAATAGAAAAATGAAGCTCTTATTGCTTATTCAAAATGAGAGAATCTACGGTTGCTGAAACGGAAAGTATGGGAATCTAAAGAGAAACCGACATGCAGTGAGGGAGTGAAGGAAGGACTGTGTGCGCGCACAGAGAGAGAAAGAGAGAGAGAGGAGCGAACCGACACACGCACCAGCCGCAGCAGATCTAAAAAGACCACCTTATATAAATGGGACGCGAAACCCTAGCCACCAGGGTGCATAAAAGGAAAAAGACCAGATTGCCCATGGCCAAAACTTTTTGATCCAAAAGAGCAACCCCGCCAAATACTGAAAAAAAGGGTGAGGGTTGCTGAAATGAAAGCGCAGGAGCGCCAATCGCCATGGATTTTTATTTGATTATTTCTTCACAAATCACAATCACAACGAGAGGCAAATGGGTGATTTGGTGGAGCAGTTAGATTCCCATTTTGGGGCAGAGATCATGTTGGACTCTCTGCTCTATTTTCGTAGGTCAACTGGGGGTACCACTTTTTGGGTTAAATTCGTTTTTCCCAATAATTAATTAGTTATTTTCCTGGTTTTATACTTTCATTATTATTATTATTTATTTTTTGTACAAATTCTCTGTTTGCTTGAAACCCTTCGGGGTTCCAAACCAAAAAATATCTGTTTATTAACTTTTAGGGTGTTTTTAGTTTTTGATTTGAGAATTGTTATGATATGACATAAATGTTGAAATAGATAGGAAGATTTTGTGATTTCAAGTTCATTAATTATGCGTGTGTGTGTTTTTCTTTTTTCTTTTTTTTGGGTGTGATACTATAAGTATAACCTTTGTCTTATGAGGATTTTTGGGACCTTTGCTGACGTGGCATGGGTCTCCTAGAGCTTTTTTTTTTGAGGTTGTTTGGTTTTCTTGCCTTTTGAGCTATGTGCTCTTTTTGATTTCACGTGTGAGGGCGCGTGTCACTGCCGTCGACTATGGTTCTAGTGACGATTTGTTGGAGATTTGTGGTGATTGCAATTCCCCTTTGGTGGAGTGCTCAATTGGTGAATTATGGCTAAACATGCTAATAGGGCCGTGAAAGGAAGAAGAATTCAGAGTTGCTTGTGTAGGAGGTTACGGTTGCTCTAAATGATGCTTCACGATCTGCGGATCGTGATGTAGAATTGAGTGAGGATGAGGAAAATTGTGAGTCTCTGGATTGTGGAGCAGTGAATGCTTTAGAGTTGGATGCACAAAGGTTGCTTACCGGAAGCTACTTTATTGTCGAATCAGGTGAGGTTGTTGTGGAGGATGTTTATGTAATTCTAGAGTTTCTGTTGCTAAGACTGGGCTACCAGATGTTGATCCTATTGACAAGGTTGATCATAAGAACTTAGCACAGAATTGGAGGCAATTGTTTTGATCATATAAGTCTTTAGGAGCGTTGCATTATTTTGCACCTTCAAGAGAGGATGATAAAGTTGTTGTGAAGCCTTCTAAGGAAGCAATTGAGGAAGGTATATCAAAATGGTCACCTTCTCTGGTAGGTCAATTTCTTGATAAACCTCTTCCTTGCTATATTGTTAAGCATGCTATGGATAATCTATGGGCTCAATATGGAAAAGTTGAGGTGTTCTTGTTGAAAAATGGTCTTTATCTGTTTCGGTTTGCTAATGAAAGGACAAGAGATGAGGTTATGAAAGCCAAAATTTGGCATATGGCTAACAAACCTCTGATTTTGCATAAGTGGACTCTAGGTATGCAACTTCTTAAGATTTCATTATCTTTTGTTCCTGTTTGGATCAAGTTGCATAATTTGCCAATTGAATTTTAAAATTCTACCCGTTTGAGTTATGTGGCTAGTGGTATTAATTGACAAACCTCTTTTGTGCTAACTTTGTTAATGAAAAGCAGCTTAGACTTGGTTTTGCTAGAGTTTTGGTTGAAGTGAATATTGATTCTGATTTTCCAAAAGAAGTTGAAATTGTGGGTGCTGATAGGGGGAGGGTTGTAGTAGGTGTTGAAAACCTTTAGTTACCTTTCAAATGCAAAAAGTGTAAGTCATTTGGCCATCTTTCTTATGCATGTATTAAAGTTGAGAAGCAGGTTTGGATTCCTAGAAGGTCTGAGCCTGCTCATAAGGAATTGCCTTAGCATGATGGTCTTGTGGCAAATAAGGCCACCAAGGTGAAGTTTGGAACTACACCCAGTGTTGTAGTTAAGGACCAATGGAATGTAGTTATAGCTGGAAAGAGAACTCCTACTTTAAAGGCTACTATCAGGGATAGCCAAAGGCATTGGTCTAGCTCCTTCCATTTGTTGGCCAGAGCTGATAGCAGATATGAATCAAGTGAGGTGAGGGGTTCAAGTGTTGTTTCTAACTCTCTCCAAAAAGTTACTGGAAATGCTTTGAATGAGGAGAATACTAATATCTTAAAGGATAAAAGGAAATGTAAAATGGGGAAGAGGATGAGGTCTTGATGATGGGTTTCTCTCCTACATTAATTTTTTGATTTGGAATGTGAGGGGTTCGAATCACTCCTCTAAGCAGAAGGAGGTATAAAAGTATGACAAAGCTTTATAAGGTTGGTTTAATTTGTTTGATTGAGACTAGGGTGAAGAGAATAAAGCTGATAGGAGTAGATCCTGTATTGTTCTTGATTGGGTCTATGCTTTTAACTATGATAAGCATATTTTGGGGAGGATTTGGATTTGTTGGAAGAAGTTTGATTTTGAAGTGGCCGTTCTTGATAAGAGTGAGCAAAGCATTAATTGTATAATTAAATCTCTTAAGAACAACTTTTGCTGGTTTCATTCTTTTACCTATGGGGCCAACAAAGGTGTGGATAGGAAGTTGCTTTGGATCAATTTAGGCTCTATGAAAGTGAAATTAGCCAATAATCCTAGGATGATTTGTGGGGATTTTAATGTTGTTAAGTCTTTGGCTGAAAAGTGGGGTTTTGACAAGTTGAATTCCTATGAAGTTGAGTTTGGCCAGAGCTTAAATGATCTTGAGGTATTGGATCTTACTTTTAATGGTTGTTTTTACACTTGGACTAATATAAGTGAGGAGCCTCGATTTGTGACAAGTAAGCTTGACAGGGTTTTGGAAAATTAGTACTGGATGAGCTATTTTGGTAAGACTATTGTGGAATTTCATTCTAAGGGCATATTAGACCACTCTCCTGTTGTTATCTCAGTAGGCATTTTGCAAAGTTTTGGTCCTAAACCTTTTAAATTCTATAACTATTGGTTGGAGCATCAAGGGTTTTTGAATTGGGTTAAGGAACGCAGGAATATTTAGGTGGATGGGGTCCCAATGTATCAGTTGTATGTGAAACTTAGATCTGTGAAAGCTATGTTGAAGCAACATAATATGGTTTGTTTTGGGAACTTGAAGCAGAGAGTTATGCATGCTTGTGATAACCTTGATATAGCTTAAAAAGATGTCATTGCTTTTTTTGGGAGGGCTAACTGTTTGCTTAAGGAGAAGGAGTGTCTTCATGCTTATGTTCCTATAACAAAAGCTGAGGAATTTTTCTTAAAGCAAAAGGCTAGGAATCAATGGCTGTAATTAGGTGATCATAACAACAGTTTCTTCCATCGCTCTTTTAATGTCCAGAATGCTAAGAATGCTCTCACTCATTCGTGGGATGAGCATGGCAATAGAGTGGATGATATTGAATAGATCAAGTAAATGGGTGTGAATTTTTACAAGAAGTTCAATGAAGGAAAAGTAGCTCGAATTAGTCAACTTATTCCTGATGCTATTTCTGCAGATAAGGAAGTAGGTTACCTTAGAAGAAATAAGGGATACTTTGTTTCTTACTTTGATTGCTAAGAAGGTGAATCCTCTTGCTATGGGAGATTTCAGGCGTATAACTTGTTGCAATGTTATTTATAAGTGTATTACCAAGATCATCTCAAATAGGATGCTGCCCCTTTTGGGTGATTTAGTTAGTATGAACCAGTCTACTTTTATCCATTCTAGAAGTATTTTTGAAAATGTCCTATTGGTTTAGGAAATTGTTAGGAATTACTATAAAGATAAAGGGAATCATTGATGCACTTTGAAGATTGCCCTCATTAAGGCATATGACTCAGTTAATTGGGATTTCATGATTCATTGCCTCCATTATTTTGGTTTTACGGGGAAAATCCTTAATTGGATTAATGAGTGTATAACTTCTCCTAGGTTTTCTGTGTGCCTTAATGGTACTTTGGTTGGATATTTTGAAGGGAAGAAGGGGCTAAGACAAGGTGATCCTTTATCTTCTAATCTTTTTGTTCTAGCCATGGAGATTTTCTCTAGGATAATGGCTGATCATACTAGTGGTATTTCAGGTTTCAAGTTCTATCCTAAATGTTTGAGAATGAAGCTTAAATATTCAAGACCTATCTATGACATCAATCTCCACTAACCCATGACTAATCTTTAGTTGTAACCACATATCTGTTTCAGACAGACTCAACTCAATGCATAGGTAGCTCATATTCCTTGACCCTGAGAGCAGAAAACCCAATGCCAAAACTCATCCTTCTTAACTCGAAAGTCAGGAAACTGTTCACATCCACAACTCAAGGGTTTGAACAATCTTTATTCAAATAAATTACAAAGAAATTGCAAAAAAAAAAAAAAACAACAACAACAACAACAAACAACAAACAAAAAAAAACTAAAAAATTAAAATACAAAAAAAAACACAACCAACAGACAACAACATCGGTGGAGGCAAAGGAGAGTGAAGCTCTCATGTCAGCGTGTGTAGGTCACTCACTGGCGCGTGGTGGCAGTGTTGCAACAAGGAGGGCGGCGACAAGTGGCGGAGAGGCTGGATAAGGCGAGGAAGAGGCTCATTGTTGGCTTGGCAAGCCTGGAATGAACAAATCCAGCTTAGATCAGACTGGATCTAAAACCCCCAAGGCGACCATAACAAGGTAAAAGACGACGACTGGATGAGGCGGCGAGTCGATAAAGTGAAGGGGGTGGAGTGACTGTTTCTGAAACTGGTAATGGGGACCAAAAACAATAGATTAAAAAAAAAAAAAAGTGCATAAAAGCAAAAGAAGGGGGGGAGGGGGGAGAGAGAAACCATCCCTCCTCCCTAAAGGAACTCACCCGAGAGGAAAAACTAGAGAGAGGTCAAAGGTTCTCTCTAGGGCTGGCTCAAACCACAATTTCAATGGGGCTAAAGCATATTCCTTTGCCACCTTTAGCCCCATAGAGAAATAAAAGTACACAAAAACTTTTCACCCTATTATTTTATTATAATAGAGTGAAAAGTTTGAATTATACCCTTGGGCCTTGGCTTTCTTTTTATTTTTTAAAAATGTTAAGAGTGAATAAGTTAAATTAGGATCCATATCAATTAGTTATATGGAGTTTTTGGAGAGATATTTTTGTTTCATTGAAAAGTGAAAAGACAAAAATACTTATTAAATATAACTAACTTGATACTTTCCAATTCAAATAGGATCTTGATCCTAATATGTTCCCTATATTTTGTCCATATTTTTTTATAAATTACCATTGACTTATGTACGATTCATATAAGTCCACAAATTTAATGATTAATATGTAAAGAGTTCAATATTTGGACCTTCGTGTAGTGGGCTATGTTGGCATACCAAACTATAAATTTAGAAAGTTAATAACATACATAATACCTAATTTTTCGGTTACATGCCTAGCTGTGCCTGCCAATTGCCATTCAAAAAGAGAGGGAAGACAAAATATTAAAAAAAAATAAAATTTGTATTTTCTTAACATTTAAATTTGAAATCTACTTTTAAACCCTCCCTAACACAAATCTCGTGTGCAAATTGGCGGGAGATCACTATCACCATGGCGGGAAACTCCTGACTGACGTGTCCCATTTATGGTTGTTTTTTTTTTTGGGACATATAAAATAATAATTAAAGCAACAGATTGCAATTACACATGGGAATGGGATGGAGCCTGGAGGATCCGATCCTTCTTGGCAGTCAACCTTTCTAATTTGTCGTCAAAGTCCGACCACCATAACCATTTCTCTATCATCTACAGCAACTGCAACTTCTCAAGTGGGATGAACAATATGAACCGGATATGTAACCTTTTATCTTCGGCTACAAAATGTCAATAGCCTGGAAATTAACTCACTCTTGTGACATCTTATTAATATTAAATGCATCCGTATTTTTACGCTCATATGTATATATATTAATATTTTGTTAACTGCAGTAAAAAGAAAAAAGGCGTGGTGTTCAAAGCAAGAGAATAAGCCGGTCATAGGATTAAAACCTTGAACGACACACGTGTTAAAAGATCGCAACAAAGAGTAACGAGACCCGAAGGGTATTTTTAGTCGCCATCGAATAAAACAGGCAAAACCTAATCGTAACACCCGCAACATGTGAGAATTAGGTTGATGGTGACAAAGTCTAATAAAGCAATTGAGTAAATGTGGAAAATAGATGCATGATAATTGAAATAAATGTCAAACTAAAAACTCTATCAAATGCGAGCATGCTTGGTTTATCCAAAATTCCACGTGGATGATGATTAGCGAAAAGAGAGGGCGAGTGGCGTTGGGTTAACCAAGTTGCTCCACAAAAACCACACCCTAAAAGATGAGGTTGTTGTTAATTAAGAAGTGTAAGTAATTAGATTATTAAAGATAAAGATAATCACACAGTTTTATTTTGTCTTGACTTTGAAAAGAAGACAAAGCATAAAAAGATGCTAAAAAAAGGGAACAGTCGTATTCAGATCGACGACAAGAGCAGATGAATGGCGCAGAGCCGTAGATTTACAATACAAATAAAGACACAAAATAATTGCCACATATTATCTCATCTTGCTAACCGGTAACTGATAAGGAAGGAAAATGAAAGCTCACGAGACCGCATGGTTTGTCTACAAAGACCTGACAAACACGTACGAGGACCACAGCGCATCATAGGATCAAAACCCTTTTTTTCTTCTTCTTCTTCTTATTATTATTATTATTATTACCATTATTAGTAATTTACAGATATTTTTTTCTTCTTCTTTTTTTAGAAGAAAGAAATCATTTGCAGCCTCTCCAATGATAGCAAGATCATTATAGAAGGGCTATGTGGGCATTTTACTTTCTTTTTTTTTTTCCCCACGAATCCCCATTCAAGGAGAATCTCAATCTCAAAGGACAAGTTTGATTTGAATCTCGGAGGGCCCCCAATAAGCAAATACAAGAGGTGGGGCCAGCAAGCTTGCCATCTAAGGGAAAAAATCTCTCCATTTCAAATTTTTTTCATGTTTTTTTAAAGTGTATTTAGAAGAATTGTGTTGTCTAAAAATTTTTACCTTAAAAAAATTGAGAGCAGCTGTTATATGGTTGGTGCAAAAAGGGGAGATTTTTTGTCCTCTACTCACAAGCTGACACCTAAGTATTCCATGAAAAAATGCACAAACTAAAATGAGAACAAAACACCCACACACGCCCCTGTTTTTTTTTTTTTCCTTCTTCTTCTCCCTCACCTCTCCGGCGATGGCACTCATCGGCGACGGTTGACCCAGCCGTCACCCACCATCTCCGGCTAAACCATTTCCGACGACGTTCTTCATTTCTGGCCAAACCCAACCGGAAAATACCGAAAAACACAAACTCAACCTCAAAAATCGATTCTAATGCATCAAACTCCGTTTCTAATGTCTCAAAACTCGATTCTAATACCTCAAAAATCATTTTTTGATTCAAAATTAAAACCTAAATTTTGAAAGTTAATCCTAAAGGGGTCCGGGATATGCTAGAGAAGATGAATGTGGGTCACGCTAGACCCACGGCTGGGTTTGGCCGACAGGGATGGGTGGCGTAGTTGGGCGGAGCGTCGGTGGCCGACCGTGGGTTGGCTCTGCACCGCAGCACCGTGGGTCGACCGTGCTTCCTTCTTCCTTCTCCTTCTTTCTCTTCTTTTTCTTTTCTTTCTTCTTTAGGATGGACGTGGGTTTCATGCTGCATGATATAGAGTTTTTTTTTGCATTTTTTTTTCCCTTTAGCTGAGGTGTCAGCTTGTGAGTGGTGGGCAAAAAACCCACCCTTTTTGCCACATCCGAACGGAAGATATTCTCAAAAAAATTTAGACAATTTTACCATTCTAAATGCACTAATTGGAAAAAATAAAGAGGATCCTTTTTCGACCTGTAAGAGCATTTACATTGAACTCTTCAAATAAAAGTTAAATTTGAAGAGAAAAAACTCATTTTTTTTTAAAATTTGAAGAGTCACTTTTAAAATAAACCAAATATTAAACTCTTTGTGCCCAAGAGGTGGCTCAATCGGCTGTGAACCACACCTTATGAAGTGGAGGTCACTAGTTCGAATTCCCCCTCCCCTTACCCTCGTGTGGACATGTCAAATATATATATATTAAACTCTCTATATCTTTTTCTATTTTAGTTAAATATTATTATCTTCTTATTTTTTTAATTTTTTTTCTCGGTAGATGAGAGTATGAGAGATAAGGAAAATAAATATATAAGATTAAAAAACTAAATAATTTTCAATTTTTGGTACTTTGTATTTAAAGAGTTTTGTTGATAAAAGTTTAATTTAAAATAGAGTAGAGAGGTCCCCAAGAGGTAGCTCAATCGGCTGTGAACCACGTCTTATGAAGTGAATGTCACAAGTTCGAATCCCCCCTCTCCTACCCTTAAGTGGACATAAAAAAAAAAAAAAAAAAAAAAAAGAAAAGTAGAGAGCTTGTTAAATAACTATTTTTGTGAGTTTTTTAATTTTTTTTTTATAAAAAGCTAAATTTAAAGAATTCAATGGAAATGCTCAACCACACTTCAAAAAACAAAAAGTTAAATTTATTGCTCTTTATTTAATTATGTGGCCCAGCTCATAAATATCAAACATTCAGAGTAAATGTTATTTACTGCTCATAATTACAGCCTCCACCCTTCCTTACCATTATTGAAGGTAGAGGTGGAATGTGCAATTTTGTTTGTTTGTTTTTGTTTTTGTTTTTTTTTTATCAAGCGAATTGAACAACAATTGTTATCTCGTTCAGGCCTTCAGCAAATACTCCAACAACACCAATAGAAAATGACCATTGGATCTCCCTGCTCTCCAATATAAAAACTAAATCTTAATTCTACACTGAGACAAGTGAAGTAATCCTCCGTACTAGGCCTAATATCCTCAGATTTTCCCCATGGGTGTAATGGTCTGTCTGGCTGAGACTTGACATCATTTTTTTCATGGATTGTGCTTTTGTTAGGGCAATTTGGAGATGCAGCCCTTGGCTTGGCCCATTAACACCTCTGTTTTTGCTGATCTCCTTATGCAGGAATGGGCAAAAGCTCTGATCAATCCTAGATCTGTTCTGGGCGTCCCTATTGAGAAAATTTTGGAGTTTCAACTTGCTGCCTTGATTTCAATGGACCACATATGGATGGCGAGGAGCAACTTTATACTTGTCTCTAACCCATCACTGTTTCTTTCCTTAACCACCTGAAGGCTTGGAAGAATAAGAATGCTCAGGCTCTTCTCGGGTCTTTCAAGTTCAACTTTGATGCGATAGTTCGTCCACTCTTCAGTGTTGCCTCAGCTGTTCTTAGTGACAGCTTGCACTCAGAGACTGCCGCCGACAACAGTTTCTTTTGGTGAAGCCACTGCCGCCCTCCTTGGTATACACATGGCCTGGTCTTTTGGCCTATTCTTCCATCATGCTTGAAGGTGGCACTTGGCTACCAACAAATGGCTGATATGTCAACTCCAGTGCACAGACAGATGCTAAATGAACCTCTCCTCACTTGGTGTTCAAAAAATTCCCCCTTTCCTTTCTTCTTCGAGGATTAGGAGTAACAAGTAATGATTTTTTTTTTGGCTGAGTTATTCTTTTCAGCTTGAAAATAACATAAAGCAACATCTAATAAGTTGGAAGAGGATTCTTCATTATGGACGGAAGGATATTGGTTATGATTTCTTTAAAGAAATCTAAGTGCCACAAATGCGTCACGTATCATTTTAATAAAAAATAATAAAATATTAATTAATATTTTAAAAAATAAATAAAAACTAAAATAATAAAAAATTTAAAAATATTTTCAAAAACTAAGGATGGTCGAACCACCACTGTTGGCCTAGGGTGGCGCAACCCCAGACCGGCCGGCCAAAACCACCACCTATGGCCATGGGGGTGGTCCAGCCACCCCCAAGGCACAAACTAAAAAAAAAAAAAAAAATCGTTGGCCTTTTTAAAAACCTGAGGGTTTGGGGTGGCCGGCCACCCTAAGGATTTTAAAAATATTTTTTACTTTTTTATTATTTTAGTTTTATTTATTTTTTAAAATATTAATTAATTTTTTATTAAATTGACACGTGGCACATTTGTGGCACTTAAATTTCTTTAAAGAAATCTCAACCATGAAACTGGAAAGGATCCGAATCCGAATAAGTTTGGTGCCACATACATATACAATTTATGACAAATTGTCATTCTTCAGACAACACCCTTCTGTTGGAGGACTAGTAACACAGGTTCTCCTAAACCCATACATATACAAGGGGAAACTCCACTTACTCCCCTGAACTTTAGTCACTTTTGTAAATACCCCCAATATTCAAAACCTCTCACTTAAGTGCATTAAAATTTGGTTTTTTATCACTTTGCCCATTCCGTACAGAAAATCTTAACGGAATGCCAATTTTACCTCTGACTCCAAAAGTAAACAAGGGTAAAATTGACATTCCGTTAGTATTTTCTATATGGAATTGGTAAAGTGAGGGAAAACCAAAGTTTGATACGCCTAAGTAAGAGGTTTTGAACATTGGAGGAGTATTTGCAAAAACCGCAAAAATTCATGAGTAAATAAAATTTCCCCCATATATAATTTACGTATTTGAATTGCAGCATACTAGTCGCCTATCAACAACACGTAAGCGCTTCAAGATTTAGAGCATGTTTAAAATTACATCCAAAAAATATAATTTTTAAGTCGGAAAGAGTTTTTGAGCAAAAATTTTATTTTTAAATTTTTGTCAAAAGTACATTTGGCCCCTTAAAAGCAATTTTAATTTTTTTACGGACGAGTATTTTTTTTTTTTAAATAAACTTTTTTAGTGTTAAAAGTACTTTTAAGGCCTTCAAATGCAATCCCAAACATGCCTTTAATATTTGATGCTACAATGATCAAAATCAAACGCATAACTATAAGTAATCATGAGAAGATGATCGTCACACATGAAAATACCAATATACCATTTGACTCTTCCTTCCGGACACAAGAAAATGAGGTGTATGAATACTATATCCAACCGACAAACACAAAACAACTCCAGACTATAGAAACTGCTAATACATGACTCCCCCCCAAAAAACAAAGAAAGAAGAAAAAAAAAAAACACAACTGAATACTCGTTCGAAAAAACCCCACCAGCACATCCATCGGGGCGCTGCTTATGCAAACAATGAACTTCTTAGGGACGCCTTCCACAGCATTCTGTGCGTACCGGGTTAAAACACCAAGAACATTTGACTAGGCCTTCATGCCACAATTAAACCAACCTGCCTCCTTATAAACTGACCCACCTTGGCACATCTTTGACTACAACGGACACAGGACTGAGACTGAAACGAGACACAGCAAGGTGCCCTGACCTGACCTGACCCGACCCAACATATACCTTGCCATCCTCAGCATGAACTTCTGCTCCAACCAACCATAATCCCTGCAATTTTTTGCAATGAAAATGAGGCAAATAATAAAGTCTAAAAGGGGTATGGGTATGACTCGTGAATTCCTACCTAGGTTAACCTCTCTTTGTCAACATAAATCCAAATTGTTAAAATTATAACTAGAGTTGAATGGCTGTGCTACCTTCAGCTAAAGTTGAATCCGCCAGATGGAACTTGAACCTCATTCCCTCCAAAGCCAAACCCAGGCTGGGTGCCATCACCAGAAGGTAATGCGTCATCGTCATCCTCCAACCAATACGTTTCAAGAATTTTGACTGCTTTCTCATAGATCTCATTGTTGTCATGACTCTGTAGATTTTCAATCTTCTCTAATCCCTCAGCATCATCTATCATCTGTGCATATAAATTGACATCTCCAGTGTTACCCAAACTCTTCTCTGCTTCCCCAACTCTCAGAATGTTTTCTAACCCTTCTAAACAGACGGTGACAATCCTTGCATCAGGGCATACAAGAAGATCACACAATGGTTTTATACAACCTTGACTCACCATGTACCTATCACCAATAAAAGAAAAGGCAGTCATAATATCTACCGATTAAAAGAGAAATTAAGGGTGCAAAAGAAGAAAGTACAAGATCTTACTTAATTTGTTCCTGAGTACCACCCGAAGTAGCATTTGATATTGCCCATGCCGCCTCTTTCTTTATATCAAACTCAGCATTTTGAAGCAGATTGACCAAGGGACCAATAAGACCAGCTTCAATAACAGCCTGCATTATTTTAAAATCAATTTAAAAAGACTTCCAAAATAAGATTCGCAGAGAAGAAATTGATTCTTAGTAATATAAAATGTGCCATGTTAAGACTTATCAATGATTGTCCATGTTGCTCAAGACCCACAGTTAGAAGATGGTTATTGAGCCACTCAATATTTCCATTCGGAAATTCAAATAATAATTAATGCAGTCCTGATCTAACAGTGAAGTGAAGGCCTCATATTCACATCCATTACAAATAAACAATGAGGGTCGAGATATTCACACAATTAAACATACTTAAAAGAGTGAACTTGCTGGCATATTTGCTTACCTGTATCTGCTCCCTGTTTCCAGCTGTAATGTTTGAGATAGTCCAGCAAGCTTCTTTCTTGATGCTCTTTTTATGATTGTGGGTCAACAGGCTCAGAAGGCATGGCAGTGAACCATGGTTGATTATACTCTGAGAATAAG
Source organism: Carpinus fangiana (assembly GCA_006937295.1). Classification (NCBI taxonomy): domain Eukaryota; kingdom Viridiplantae; phylum Streptophyta; class Magnoliopsida; order Fagales; family Betulaceae; genus Carpinus; species Carpinus fangiana. Next base: position 26,098,226 of record CM017326.1, read on the forward strand.
TTACCCATCAAAATCATAGACAATAAAACAAAGAAACCAAAAAGAAATGCAATCACATGAATGGTAACAAGATCATCTTTGGTGTAGAGAGAGAGAGAGATTTTTTCAACTACGGCATAGTTTTTCTTCCACAAATTTGTCATCCTAGTTACTTTTTTCCTTCTTTTTTTCCCTCATAAAAGTCCCTAGCATCTGTACTGTGCATGTTTGACTGAATTTCGCCATGTATGCAAGGTTAAATGTTTATTAAACTCTTTACACATTCAAGGAGTTCCCAAAAATGAGTTCAATCTTGTCAGGTGCCATCCTGTCCGTCACATTGTCCTACAATACTTTAAGAAGTGTTTTTGCCACTGAAGCTTACACAAAGCACAAACAAGAACTCATTGAAAACTCATATTTGCAACAATGTTGATAATGTACAAGTTCCACTTATAATTATGTATTAAGAGAAACAAGCTGTTCCCACAAGGACAGAGCATCACTGAATCAGCAAGGCCACAGCATCCCACTGGTCAGAGGCTTACGAGTTCAATTAATCCTTCAATTTGCATTTTGACAGATTATGACTTTGTTAGCTTCAATCAAACCTACAATCTCAAAATACATGTTTACCATGTCATGGCAGAAATAGGGTGATAGTAATATCTTTACATTCTAAAAAGATCATTATATATTTCTATTTTATATATGCTTTTGGGTTATAGAGTCCTGTAATAAATTTTCCCCATCTTTCCTTTCTTCTTCAAAACCCAGAGAAAGAAAAAAAAAAGAAAAAAAGAAAAAAAAAAAAAGAAAAAAGAAAAAAGAAGAGAAAAAGCAAACATGACACGTGAGTACAATATGGCAAGATGGGCGCGACACCCGTTTGAAGAGATATCTCTCAATTATTGACTTATTCTCTCTATTCTACTTGAATAATTTCAAGTAATCATTTTCTATATCTGATCTTTTAACCCACCCATTGAGCAGGGACGAAAGCCAGCCTTAGCAATCCGACGGTGTTGAGCTACAATCACAATTGCCAACTGGAACCCACTCACCAGAGGACACTGAGTGGAAAGCAAGGAAAGATTCTGGGTTCCTTATTGGCATTGTTAGGAGATCATTCTCAAAGTTCTAAGTATTTACAACTGGATGACTGACAGCCTTTCTCTAACCAAATTTGGGTGGTATCATATCCAATTCATTATGGAAGGACCAAACTAATCATAAGCCACGTAGTTCTTCTCAAATTTCAAAACCACCCCTCAATCCTCAAAAGAAATAAATTGTTACCATCCAAGTTAGTTATGTTTTTTTTTCCCTCTAAACATGGTACTTAGCTTTAATTCAAATCCCCTGTTAATCACTTTTTCTTTTTCTTTTTTGCATAGTATGCAAGTTACATTACGTATGGTATTAAGTCAAGCATAACAAATTGTGGTAATTCATGATTCACACAATTTAACAGTAAAGTAAACTATCTATGAACAATGCTACTGGCATCGATGGAGCACACGAGCAGAATCACAATAATTCTTTATTTTGTTATACACCGAAGTGAAAAAAGACAAAAGGCAGATTAATAAATTTTATTTTATTTTATTTTTTATTTTTTTTCCAGGAAGTTGTGGCTGCAATATTTTGAAAACTAAATTACAACTTGACAAAATTAATACTTTAAACTCAAGCAACAGAACTAAAAAGCTCTTACCTGAGTTTGAATATCATCTCCTGTCACAATATTTCCAACTGTGCGCAGGGCAGGGATGAGCACTGAAGGAGATGGATGTCTGAAACAAGAAGCACGTGCTAGTTGGCATATAAGCATATAATCGAAAACAAGATAATACACAGAAATAAACAAAATACGATTTACTCACAGGAGGAGCTGAATAAGGCGGGCACAGACACCTGCCTCAATCACAGCTTGGATTTTGTCATTTGTACCATCAGAAAGATAAGAGAGAGCCCAGCAGGCATCTGTCAGGACTTCTTCATCATTGGAATGGACGAGACGCTCAAGAGCAGGAAGTGCTGGCCTCACCTGCCCATCGAAATTCAGATGTTATAAAGTGCAAAAGAATGACCCCCAAAAAGCTATGCTTGAAGTCAAATCAATGAACAGGAAAAGACAACTACCTGATCAAAGGGAGGTTGTGGCTTGCCTCTGCAGAAGTTGGATAGAGTCCACGTGGCATTTCTAAGCATTGAAAGCTTTGCATGCTCATTCAACTGCCCCAGCAATGGAATCAAGGCTCCATGGCTAAGGACAAGGTCACGGCATCTAGGGGAATCCCCAGCAACATTTCCCAATGCCCACACAGCCTGAGGTTACAATATAACGCTTTAGAAAAGGCTAAAGGTAAAATCAATGATTTTTTTTTTCTTCTTCTATTTTAAGGGGTACTTGCAGATAATATACAACCTATTCTTCCAAAATTAGGTTTAAACACATTCATTCCAATTTATACCTGCTCACGAACATCATCACTAGGAGAACCCAGTAGCTTAACAAAGATTGGTACTGCTCCATGGTCGATTACCACCTTCGTGTTCTCTGAAGTTCCAGACGCAATGTTTGTAAGGGCCCAAGCAGCCTCAAACTACACAAAAGCCAAGAAAAAGCAACTAAATAAATAAATAAAAACACAAAGATAACAGAGAGATACCTATCTGCACAAAAAAAAAATGACGAACTGAATAACAAACCTGAAGTTGAGGGAAGTCCTCCCTAACAAGAAACTCAACAAACCGAGGAACAACCCCAGATTGAATAACTTCCTCAATTGGAGGGCTTCTTTCTGCGACAAAAAATTCAACAATATCATCAATCACATTCTCTCTTTTCATAGTTGAATGCAGAACTCATTGAAAACCTAAACAAATGTATGAACAAAATACCAATCGAAAGCAGCTTTCGAAACTGCGTAGTGGCCTCAAGCTGCAAATTACTATCGTTGGACCAAACCCCAGCAACCATCGACGGAAGACTCTCCAACTATACCGCAATCAATAAAAAACAATCAACACCCATTACAAAAAACGCCACCATTTTATCATCTATTCAGAAACCTAAAATCCCTAATCACACATCCTCTAATCCAAGCAAAGGTAATAAAAAAAAAAAAAAAAATAGTACGATCAAACAGCAAACCCTAGAAATCCACGGATCATCAATATTCAAAACCCAGCTTTCCTACGATTTAGATTCTTCACCTTCTTTTCGACGGTGGAGGTGTGGATAGAGGAAGAGAAGGATTGCTGTGCCTGGAGGCCCTCGCGGCGCTTCTTCAGAAGGCTCTCCTCGCGCTTGCTCTTGCGGATCTCGACCATGTTGTCCTCGCGTCGCCTGCGGCCCTCGTCGGCATCAACGGCTACCTTGTACCGGTTCCGGCGAACCTCCGTTCTCTCGTTGGGCCTCAGCGACATGGTTGCTTGCTGCTTCTGAAAGCTCGATTCGTCTCGAAACCCTAGCAGTAGAACTGTGTATATATTTATATATCTCTCTATCTACGAGTATACGTGTATCTGTTGATCAGAATGAGATGGAGAAAGAAAAACCCTAGAGAGAGCTCAACGTCCAACGGAGAGGAGTGGAGGAATAGGAGGAGGGTTTGGATTTGAGTTTTTCGTTTTCTTTTTCTTTTTCGAAAGAGCTTAAAAATAGTTGAGATCAAGGGTCATATTTGTAAATTGCAAGCTCATTTCTTTTCTTTTCTTTTTTTTTTGGAAATTATTTTTTTCCCCATGAACTACTATACTATTACTATTTCCCCCAATGAACTACCAACTTTACATTATACCCCTCATGAACTACCATTTCGTTATCAAAATCCTCATTTTGTCGGTCAAAGTCGTTAAGTCGGTGAACAGTACCTGTGAATAGTGTTGTGAATAGTACTATCAATCATGAACAGTGTCGTAAATAGTATCGTGAACAGTGCTGTCAATCGTGAACAGTACGGTTAACCGTTTAACTGAATGACCTTGACTAACGGAATGGGGGTTTTGGTAACAAAATGGTAGTTTATGGGGGTGTAGTGTAAAGTTGGTAGTTTATGGGAAAAATAGTAATCACGTGATAATTCATGAAAGAAGGATAATTACCCTTTTTTTTTAAAAAAAATTATTTTTATTTTTAATCGATGATATTTGGGCAGCTTGTTATCCCCTTCTTGGGCGTCTTATATTGGTTAATTTTTTTTTTTTAATGGCAAGGTTTTTTTTTTTTTTTTTTTGTAATGAACAAACATTCAATAAAAGAGCTGAGAAAACAGCTAGAACCAGAAACAATACAGGCTTGCTGCCAATAGCAAGAGAAACAAACTAAAAGCAGTAAGCTAACAACAAAGGCTAGCCAAAAACCCTCACAAGGGAGGGAGTAGGAGAGGAGGATCCTTCCCACTGCAGATACGAATGGAACTAGGGGGGGAGAGAGAGGAAGGAATGCAGCCCGGGATAACCCCAGCCGCGGCCCTATATACCGCATAATGGGCGCAGAAGTTTGCACTTCTGTTGACCTTTCTAGCCTCCCAAAAAGATGAGACTTGAAAGTAAGATAAAGTATCACAAATAACATGTTCTATATGCCAATCTAAGCTAATAGCAGGATTTTTTAGAGATAAGATTACAATCTCCGAATATAATCAAGCCGAGTGGAGCGAAATTCTGAATTTCGAATTGAATTTTGATTGTTTGAGCTCGACTTGGCAAATAAGGACACTATGTAGAGCTTGAGCACGAACTTTAACTTGATAGGTAAATCAAAATGGGTCATGTTTGAGCTTGATTGGATTAATATTTTTGACCAAGTATTCACTTGTTGATATTCTTAACCCACCCAAAGACAAAGAAGGCAAATATAGGCAAGAGCTCAGCAAATCTTGTTCAAGTTTATACAAAAATAGTTCGATTGACTAGATTTGTAGATAATATATAAGTCCACAAATCTACAAAAGTAAATGGACAAAATATGGTGTGACCTAGTGGGCATGCAGCGTGTTACTATACTTGGGGGCGCTTTACGTTTTCTCTTATTGAGATTTGCTCGATTACTTATTAAGAAAAGACAAATTATATCAAAACACCTTAGGTAAGTACACTAAAATTTTTTAATCTCTAAGTTTTTTTTTTCTACAATTTACTCTCTAGGTCAATTGAAATTACAATAAAATCCCTACAGTCAAAATTTTTTAACGACCTTTATTCCCAATCAAAATGCATCATTTCACATCATTAAAATATTGATTTTTATTAATTTAATTTAAAAAGTAAATCTAAAATTATAAAAATAATAATAATAAAGTATGGGATGGCTGGCTAGTCCAACTGAGACATGGGGTGGCCGAAGCCACCCCCTAGCGCCAAACCCAGAAAACCCCCTAGGTCCAAACCCAAAAAACCCCAAAAAAAATAAAAATAACAATGTCAATTTTTAATAACTGCTAACTGCTTTTTAAAAGAAAAATTTTTAATTTTTTTTTTAAATAAAACCAAAATAATGTTGTTTATATAATAATACGATAATATCATACTACATACAATATTGTTTTTGGATTTTATATATTTTCAAAATTTTAAACACAAAAATGACAAAATTTTTTGTCATATTATATTTATATAAATTTCTGTCCAATATATATATAGGCAATTAGTGATTTAAAAAAAACTTAAAATTACTAATTGCAACTGCTTAGATGGTTAGCGCTTTTTGCTAACACCTTTCAAAGGCGGTTAGCCTTTTTTACCCCTAATAATTTCAGAATACAAATATAAAAGAAATATTTGCTCCAAAAAAATAAAATGTAAATAAATCTTCTCATCAATGCAAATCAGATATCAGTAAAATAACACAATATCTAATAAATTACCTTCCAAAAATACGGAAACAATCCAATTAAAGAACAAAAACTGGATGGTCCATAAAAATTAAAAAAAAAAAAAAAAATCACCTTCCCATGAACAAAATAAAGTGGCTAGGTGAGGTAAAGTGATTCCACGTGTAATTTAAAAATCAGCATAGGCTTAGCTCGTTCAGAAGTCTCGTGTCATTCAGGCCCAGACGAGTCCAATGATGGGTCGTTTCGAAAGCTCAATTGGAAGTGCTCGGTCGGTGTTACATCTTTTTTTAACTAATAATACAAATATAACTAGCGTTTCAAGTTGATAGATAAGGAGTAATTTTCGTTAAAAAAAATAAATAAATAAAAATTAGCGACTTGTCTGATGGGGAGAGAGAATTGAAATTCAAATTTCAAATTTGAATCATTCCTTTCATATGATTGTCCATTTGTCGCGTTATTAAAAATTGGCCAAATGTGGGCATTATATTGCACTGAAACATTTCTCTTATATCATAAGTGGTACCTAGGCAAAATTTAAAATTTCTCTTACAAAAAAAGTCCTTCGTAGGTTTCTCTTTGAGGAAACTAGGGTTGAGGGGATAGTTTTCTACTAGTGACGGGGTGAAGGGACTGTCTGAACGTGAGACTATGGGGGACAATCTGGAGACGTTGTGTCGAAGGATCTCTCTCATAGGAGGGGAAAAAGTGGCCATCAAAATCTCGGAAGGAGAAGTTGTGGCGGACAAAGAGAAAGGTGAGAGGTGCCTTGTTGGCAGAATTGGAGATGAGAAGAAGGTGAATAAGGATGCTTTCAAGAGCGTACTGGCGCGTATATGGTGTACTGTGGGGACAATGATCTTTAGTGAAGTGCAGGACAATGTTTGATTGTTTGAATTTACGGATGTAGATGATAAGAATAGGGTGTTGGATGGGAGACCATGGTCATTTGATTGGCAAATCTTGATTTTAAACGACTCTGATGGGAGCGTTCCTCCGGCACAGGTGCAGTTCACTCACTCTCCCTTTTGGATTCAAGTGTATGATATGCCGCTAATCTGTATGAACAAAGGGGTGGGTACAAAGATTGGAGAATCTTTGGGAGTCTTAGAAGATGTGATGTGGCTGGTGATGGAGGGGAGAAGTCTGTGATTGAGGGTGAGCATCGATCTTCGGAATCCATTGGAATGGGGAAGAATGATATCGATGGGGGGGAAGGACTATTGGGTGTCATTCAGGTATGAAAGGCTTCCTCTTTTCTGCTTCAATTGTGGGAGGGAGATACATGGAGTGGAGGGTTGCAGGGTGAAGAAATCCCAAAGGCGCCATGAAGAAGAGGGCCTTAAGCCATGAGGAGTATGGCTTAGGGCAGAGGAGCCATGAAGAAGGTCAGGCGGAGCTTTGGGTGGTAATTTTTTCTAGGAAGAGGGCCGCCAGTCTAACGGTGCTATGTGGAGAAAGGAGAGGTTCGAAGAGGAAACTGCCGGTGTTCGTGGAAACCCTAGCCAAAGGAGTCGATACGAGAATGGAAGGAGTGGCACTATAGCTTTCCTTTTGGGGAATAAGGGAGATACGACTACCAATTATGAATCTGAAGCCACGAGTCCCCAGCTGCATAATCCGAGGAGTGAGCTAGCAGGGAAATAGGGGAAAGATTCTAGGAAAATTAAAGGTAGAGGAGAAGAGAATGTCCACGTGGTGTAGAAGAGTGTGGACTTGTGTGGCGGCTTTCATTCATCCATGCAAAGATGTTGATAAGGAGGTTGATGAAGCGCTATATCTGAACGTGGAGGGCAGTGGAGGTGGACAACATGCTGAGGTGGGATCTGAGCAACTAGGAGACAATTGTGTGGACGTAAATCAGATTTAGAGAATTCTGGGTGATGACGACGCCGGCTTGACTACAATGATGTTAGAAGGTGGGGGGAGTCTATTGGGGCGACAAAGGTGGTTAGTGAGGAAGTGGAAAAGACAAGCCCGAGGAATAGACATTCTTGTAGGTCGTTCCCAGTGACAAGGTGTGAACAAAAAGAAAAGAAAAGGAAATAGTGAGAAGGTGGACAGTGAAGGGAATGTGGAAAAAAAGAAGAAGATGAGGGAAGAGAAGCAGGCGACACATGAGAATGATGTTTTGGCGGTGGCTGTCCAGCAGCCCTGCCAATCCAAATGAGTCTCGTAAGTTGGAACTGCCGGGAGCTTGGGAACCCTCGGACAGTTCGTGACCTTAACCAAATGGTTAAGGAAAAGAAACCCAGCTTCTTGTTTCTTATAGAAACAATAAGCAACAAGCGACGAATGGAATGGATTAGGGTCAAGCTTGGCTTTGAAGGCTTATTCGCAGTTGACCCGGTAGGAAGAAGTGGATGAGTAGCATTACTATGGGGGGAAGAAAAAGAGTTGGAAATCCAAAATTATTCATGACGGCACATTAATGCCATTGTGAAGAGGATTGATGATGGCTCCTGTTGGAAACTGACGTGCTTCTATGGTGATCTGGATAGCTCAAAATGGAAGGAATCATGGGCGTTGCTAAAACATCTTAAATCCTTCTCACCGGAGGTGTGGTTGTGTGTTGGTGACTTTAACGAAATCACGCACCATGGAGAAAAAATTGGTGAGGCGAGGCGAAGAGTTATGGTGGATTTCAGGTTGGCTTTGGAGGATTGTAGTCTGGGTGATCTTGGTTTCATTAGACCGAGGTTCACGTGGACAAATAAGCGGGGGGACGAAGGACTCACTCTGGTGAGATTGGATAGAGCCGTGGCCAATGGAGGTCGGTGCGAACAACATAGAAGGGCGGAGGTTTTTGTCTTAGCAGCACGGGCATCAGATCATAATCCTCTTTAGATTATGTTTGGAAAGACGAAGCAATTACGTGGGGGTGGAAAACGGAATTTCAAGTTTGAAGAGAGCTAGTGGCTAGACTCGAATTGCGATAAAATTATAAAAGAAGTATTGGAGGGCACCAAATTTGCATGAGGGACCAATGATGGCTATGCAATAAAATTTGGAGTAGTGTCAATTACGGCTCCAAGGTTGGTCGGTGGAAATTCGGGAATCTAGATGATTTGGTGAAAAAAGACAAAATAGCTTGCCAATATTCAGCAAAGAGGTGCGGATGGGGACCAAGAGGAAATTAAAAAGCTGCAAAAAGAAATTGAACAGTTGCTGGAGCATGATGATATTAAATGGAAACAGAGAGCGAAGCAACATGGTATAAAAAAGGGGATAGAAAAACACATTTTTTTCATGCCTGGGCTAGTCACTGATGGAGAATTAACCACATCAAGTGGGTGTGAGATGAGGAGAATAAAGAGTGGACAAAGCCAGAGGAAATTGGACAAGCATTTGTTAATTTTTATCAACACATGTTTTAAACCGGAGGCACTATTGGGGTTGATGAATGCTTGGAGGGGCTTGAGCCACAAGTCATACCAGCAATGAATGGATGGCTTCTGCATCGGTTTGAGGCGGAATAGGTGGATGTTGCTCTATCTCAGATGGGCTCCGCAAAGTCCCCTGGCCTTGATGATTTTGCAGCTTGTTTTTTACTAAAAAGCTTGGGATACGGTGCAGAGGGAGGTATGCAGGGCTGTGCTTGATTTCCTTAATGAAGCTACTTTCAATGCTGACATTAACGAAACTTACATTGCTTTGATTCCTAAAATTACTGATCCCGTTTGTATTACTGATTTTTGTCCAATTAGTCTCTGTAATGTCCTCTATAAATTAATAGCTAAAGTGCTAGCAAATCGTATGAAGAGGGTGCTTGGGGAGATCATATATCTTAATCAGAGTGCTTTTATTCCTGGAGGCTGATCATGGACAATATCATTATTGCTTTTGAGGCGTTTCACTCCATGGTTACTCAAATGAAAGGAAAAGATGAGTTTATGGCACTAAAGCTAGACATAAGCAAGGCCTATGACAGAGTTGAGTGGGGATTTCTAGAGACAGTTATGAGTATGATTGGTTTCGTTAGCAGATGGGTGAATCTACTTACGACCTGTGTCCGAACAGTGACTTACTCTATTTTGATAAATGGTAGGCCTTATGGAAAAATTACACCATCTAAAGGGTTGAGGCAAGGGGATCCACTCTCACCATATTTCTTTATTCTTTGCACTGAAGGTTTGAGCACATAGATTAATAAAATGGAAACAGCGGGCGGCATCACTGGGCTTCCTTTGACAAGAGGGGGTACTAGACTAAATCATCTGTTTTTTTGTAGATGATAGTCTCATTTTTTGCAAAGCTGACATGGTGGAGTGGTATTGCATACAAAAGGTGTTAGATGACTATGGGAAAGCATAAGGGCAAAATCTTAATAGAAGCAAGACTTCCTTGTTTTTTAGTTGGAATATTGAAGAGGGCACCAAGAATCAAATTCTGTTGATTGTAGGTATAAATTCTACTCAGAGGTATGAGAAATATTTAGGTTTGCCGACGCTTATTGGTAGATCTAAGGTTTCCTCACTCATAGGAATAAAAGGGCACATATGGGATAAGATGCAAGGGTGGAAAGAGAAGTTCCTTTCGCAAGTAGGGAAAGAGGTTCTTTTGAAGGCGGTTGTGCAAGCCATTCTATGAGTTTCTTTCAACTTCCAAAAACTTTATGAAATGAGATCAATTCGATGATGGCTAAGTTTTGGTGGGGGCACAAGGAGAACGACAAGAAGATGGCTTGGATGAGTTGGGAAAGAATGGGGAAGGCTAAGGAGGTAGGGGGTTGGGGTTCTGTGATTTAGAATGTTTGAATGTGGCTTTACTTGCCAAGCAAGGGTGGCGTCTAATACAAAATCCGGATTCACTTGTTGCTAGAATTCTAAAAGAGAAATATCATCCCAATGGTATGTTTATGGCAGCCCCTTTAAGTAGAAAACCATCGTATGTGTGGCAAAGTATATGGAACGCAAAATCTCTACTTGCCGAGGGAATGATGTGGAGAATGAGGAACGGATGGAGTATAAAAATTTGGGGTGATAAATGGTTGCCATCCCCGACGACTTATGCCATACAATCATCGGTTCATTCACTAGATTGAAACGCCCCGAGAATTAATTAACTGGTAATTAATTTCACGGTTCGTCTCCCAGCCTTATTCCACTTCGAACAAGACTCAAGGAGCGGAAAGTACTAAAGTTTTATAAACATTAATCATTACAACCAGAACATTTACCAAAGAACATCAAAGTAGCTGGAATCATATTATATACATTATCGTTACAAGGGATCTATACTATACCTTAATATGCAAGCATGCATCAAGCCCTAAGTCTACAACATAACTCAAAAGTACTAATTATCATAAGTACCCGCTTAAGCATGCAATAAGTTCTCAAGCATTTTTCGGATTGAATCCTCTAACATAACCAGATGCTTCGCGATACCCACTATCTATAACAACATAATCACACATATGGAGAAACAAAAGAAATAATATAATGGTAAGTCCGACGACTTAGTGAGTATAAATGCACATGATGTTCTTGTCATTAATTTGTTGATTCAGTTATTTATAAAACACATGCAACATTATGAGATGACAGTTTATCATGCAGGTGATATATATATATATATATATATATAAAATGCATATGATATAGAGTAATAACCATAGTTCAACAATATGGTCTACCTGAGATATTATCCATTTTCAGCAGGATTGACGCTGTCCCGAAAGACCTGTAGTACAATGTAGGTGCCCCAACCATTGCACAGCATACCATACGTAACACTAGTGGTACTACCAAGTCCAACCTCAGGTAGCCCACACCATTAATGACGTCCGTCCTATAGTGACCATTCATTAGGAATGACTGCGTCTTAGTCACGAAACCATTGGATCCAAAGCTAACATACACACATTTGACCATAAAGTAAGCCCATAGCCATTATACCGCACGTACCCGTGTTAGGGGTGTCAACCCGGTCTGATTTCTCGATTTTTGGCCAAAACCGGGAACCTAAACCGGGGTACCCCGATTCCTTGTTTTGGGAAACCGAAACCGGAACTGGGACCCCGATAAAACCGGGGTCCCAGTTACCGGCCGGTTCCGGTTGTACCAATTCCGGTAATCGATTTTTTTAAAAAAAAATTACTTTTTGGGCTTATTTTAGGTGTTGGGCCTAAAATAAGCCCCATTTTTTTTTTTTTTTCATAAATTGGTTATTTTTTTAAAAATCTATTAGTATTTTTTTCCAAATTAAAGGGGCTTTGTTGTAATTGTTCCAAATAATTAAAAAATAAACTTAAAAAAGCCCAAAAATCCTAAAAAATCGATGTTTTTGCCTATATGGGCCTTAGAAATAAAAATTCAATTTTCTAAAATACCCTAAAAATCGTTTTAAATTAGGTACATAAAGAAAAATTTAAAACAATAAAAAGTAAAAACAAGTATGTAAACAAACCAAAAAACTAAAATGTAAAGCCCTAACTAAAAAAAATAAAAAAAATAAAAAATATATATTTAACCCGGTTCCAACCCGGTAAAAACCGGGTACCAGAACCGGGGTACCCGGTTTTTGGTTTTTCCAAACCGGAACCGGAACCGGGGCCGTACATCCGCTGTGATACTTCGGACTGTACGTCCGGTCTCAAGACCGTACGTCCAATTCGAAGTTTTCAGGGAGAACCTCATTTTCTCCACTTGTCCTCATATTCTCTAAACCAACTCCTAAGCCTAACAAAGGCTTCATAAGGCCTCATAACTTAAAATGAAACCTCTATGCAATGCGATCATGCTAAGTTAACATAACGCTAACCTAAACAAGATCTAAAACATAACTAAAGCTAAACTACAACTAGCTACACAAAACAAAAATCGAGCAACATAATGACGTAAGTAAAGAGCTAGGCAACCAAGCATTACCTCTTTGAAGCGAAACTTCAATAACTTTTGCTTCACTAGCTCCAAACTCACAAAACACTCACAAAGGAAGGATTTTCGCTGCCTGGGGGCGAAGAGAAGGGTTTAGGGGCAGAATTGGTGTGAAATGGGTGATGTAGTGACCCAAATATTTAACTAAGCATAAGTGGCTTAGTTAAAGGGTTAATTTGGACTTTGGGTCACTAGGATCAGCCAGAAGGACATTTTGGGAATTTATCTTCTGGTTTGTCTTTTAGTGCGGACGTACGCTCTTGTATTTTAGCCCGGACGTATGCTAGGGTTGGCGGATGTACGCTCTTATCTTTTCTGCGGACGTACGCTGGGGGACCACCTGGCATACACTGACATATAGTACGCCGTACTCTGTTAATAGTACAATGGACGTACGCCAAAAGTACTAGACGTACGCTACTTTTTGGAATACTCTCCGGGTAATACCTAGACGTACAAAACAGCCTTTGGACCGCTGTGGAATAGTACCGGACGTACGCCACTTTGGCAGGACATCTGCTACTTTCTAGCCCTATAAATGCCCCCTCACCCCCTTTCCCATTTCACAATAAATCCGCCCCTCAACCCCTTTCTTCGCCCTTAGGCTGCCAGTAGGCCGTTTCGTGAGTGTTTGTGAGGTTTAGTGAGTGTTTGGTGCTGTCGAAGGAGGAACTCTTAAGGTTTTGCTTCAAGGAGGTAACGCTCAGTTTCTTTAGCTTTTTAATACGTCGTTATACTGCTCGATTATAGTTCTATGTTGCTAGTTGTAGTTGTTAGCTTATTTATGCTTTAATCTTCCTTAGGCTAGCGTTTTGATAGCTTAGCGTTGTTGTCTTTGCATGAAGGTTTCGATCTGTGTTAGGAGGCCTTAGGAAGTCTTTGTTAGGCTTAGGAGTCGGAGAATAGGCGGACAGTGGAGAGAAAATGAGGTTCTCCCTGAAAGGCGTCGGAGCGGCCGTACGATCTCGTGATCGGACGTACGGCCTTTAGTGTCACAGTGGACGTACGGACCCGAGCCTGGACGTACGGTCAGTGTGTGATAGGGAAACCCTATTTTCATCAGCCATCCCATAGCTCTTGTTTCCTTGTTATAGAGTTGTGCTTTAATAGAAATAGAACTGATGATAGGTCGTTTCTCAGTATTCGAGGTTATAGAGCCTCAAGGGAACTACATGGAGGAGCTTTATGGCCCAGGTGAGTACAAACTCACATGAATGCTTTGTTGTTACTTTTCCTACATTGCATATCTATTTTATATATATCAAACATGCATATTTTACAACTCTCATGAAATACATTTTGGAACTACATGTAACTCTATTTTGTGAAAGCGTGTGTCTGTTAACAAGATAATAATGAGACTTGTAAAACTGTGCATGTAAAAGACTGATAAGACTAATTGCATTGTATAATATGGTACACTGGTACGTGCGTTATAATGGCCATGGACTTACTATACGGGTTAGCTTTATGGACAATGTGTGCGTGTGTGGGGGCTTTGGATCCAATGACTCGTGACCAATGATGCAGCCATTCCCAATGGATGGTCACTATAGGACGGGCGTCATTAGTTGGTGTGGGCCACTCGGGGTCGGACCCGATCGTGCCACTAATGTTATGTATGGTATGTTTTGTGCAATGGCTGGAGCACCGACATTGTACTATAGGTCCCTCGGGATAGCGTCAACCTTACTGAGAATGGATAATATCTCGGGTAGACCATATTGTTGAACTATTACTGTTACTCATGATTATAAGCATATATCATATTATATATATCACATGCATGATAATTGTCATATCATAATGTTGCACGTGTTTCATAAATAAAAGAATCCACAAATTAATGACGGGTACGTCATGTGGATTTCTATTCACTAAGTCGTCGGACTTACCCTTGTGTTATTTCTCTTTTTTCTCCGTATGTACGATTATGCTGTTCTAGATAGTGGATACCATAAAGCATCCGGTTCTTGTGGAGGATTCGATCCAAGAGATGCTTGAGGACTTATTGCAAGCTTAAGCGGGTACTCATGGTAACTAGTACTTTTGAGTTATGTTGTAGACATTAGGGCTTCATGCATGCTTGCTTGCATATTAAGGTTTAACATAGATCCCTTGTACTGATGTTATAGTATGATTTTCGCTACTTTGATAATCTTTGGTTAGACGCTATGGTTATACTGGTTAATGTTTATAGTACTTTATTACTTCCGTTGCTTAGTATCCTTTGTTTTTTAGAAGTAGAGGTCCCAGAGGTCTTGTTCAGAGTGGAACAAGGCTGGGAGATGAACCGTTGAATTAATTACCAGTTAATTAGTTCTCAAGGCGTTACAATGCGACCCTGTGGTGGCAGACACGTTGGCGTTGTGGACGGCTATGGTGTTACTGGGCCAATTGGGCTTCATGGACGTTATCCTTGAAGGAGATTGTTTAGAGGTGGTGAAAGCTATAAGGATGGAGGGAAGGAACGTGACCAGATACAGGTTTACCTTGGAAGAGACTAAGGAGATGCTAAAAGGATGTCGATCATGGGAAATTTCTCATGTCCGGCGAACTGCTAATGAAGTACGCATAGGGTAGCAAAGATGGCAGTTTCTCTTCATGTAAACAAAATTTGGTTAACAACTACTCCTCCCTGCATTAGGGATGTTGTTTTGGCTGAGATGGCCTGCTTTGATTAATGAAGTTAAGTCATTTTCCCCTAAAAAAAAAAAGTGGTACCTAGGCTTTTGCTGCCACATATGCTTAAAAAAATAATAAAATAATGCAACACATAAAATTTCAAAAAGTAAATTAAACATTTTAAACCTAAACCTAAACCTAAAGTAGAATATCCATACCCAATTCGAAAACATTTTGATGTCTTAGGTTTTCTTGATAAACCGGCTATAGAGGTGGAGGTGGAGGTTTGCCGTCGTGTGTTGAGTCATGCCGACAGCCAAAGCCTACGGTTA
The DNA here is from genome assembly GCA_006937295.1 of Carpinus fangiana. Classification (NCBI taxonomy): domain Eukaryota; kingdom Viridiplantae; phylum Streptophyta; class Magnoliopsida; order Fagales; family Betulaceae; genus Carpinus; species Carpinus fangiana. The sequence continues at coordinate 26,113,889 of CM017326.1, forward strand.
ACATGAAATCAACTTGCAAGTCAATGGTATGGTTTTGAATTCCAACCATCCAAAGCTTGCCGGCAATAAATGGGGGCTCCCTGGAGACTGGAGTAGAGGGTAGAGAGGGAGAACTAAATGATGTCGGCCTTAGGTGAGAATTGAATAAGTGGTCTCTTGCAAGGGTCCATGCAGTTTGATAGTTTGCTTTGCTGAATTGCTACTGCAACAACAATGAGGGCACCGAGTAGAAGAAGAAATGGGGAGTAAGTTTGAGTTGAGTGGGTTCAAACAAGGGGTTTTGGAGACCTTTAAGAGGTGCCAACAACGATATGAAAACACTCTACTCTGGGCAATGGAAATGGCTACGAGACCTCCACTGACGAACGACTCAACACACAACGGCAAAACCTCCACCTCCATGGCCGATGTATCAAGAAAGCCTAAGGGGTCAAAATGTTTTTGAATTGGGTATGGGTATTTGCTTTAGGTTTAGGTTTAAAATGTTTATTTTATTTTTATACTAGTGAATTGTCGCCTCTAGAGAAAGAAGGTCTGACCTTTCTAGTTTTTTCTCTTCATTTAGTTTTTTTAGGGAGGAGGGATGGTTCCCCCATTTTTTTGCTTTTATGCACTTATCTTTTTCTGTTTTGTCTTCTGTTTTTGGTTCCCATCACCGGTTTTAAACAGTACTCACGCCACCTCCTCCACCTTGTCGATTCGCCACCTCATTCGATCGTCGCCTTTTCCTTTGTTCTGGTCGCCTTGGAAGTTCACTCTCCCGGTTATTGCTTCTCCTCCATTGATGCTGTTATCTGCTGGTTTTGTGTTTTTTGTATGTTGTGCAAAAATACATGTGATCACAATTACGGTTAAATAACGCGAGAACAATCACACACAAATAACACCAAGTTTAAGTGGTTCCCTCAATGTGAGGTACGTCCACTGGCGGAGGCGATCACGAAGAAATTCACTATAAAAAGATGGAGTACAAAATATAGTAGAGAGAAAATCACTTAGACCCAAAAAATCCCAATACACCCAAATCTCACTGTCACACAATAGAAATTATCCCCCAAAAGAGAATACAAAAGACAGAAATACTAACTATTCTTTTGCTGAGATACGATGGCGGTTGGTCTCTATTTTTTTTTTCTCTCACTACTGTCACAAGGCTTCTTTTCCTTTCTCTCTTGCTACTCACTGTTGCCAAGAAGAAAAAAAAAAACAGAACCTTGTAATTGTTGTCTTGCCCGCACTATAAAACCCAAAGAAAACCCAAGTATGCGGCGCTTCTTTTTGTGCACTCCGGTAGACCTATTGCTACAAGTCTTTTATAAGGGTGTAAGTTGGTCAAACAATCCAAGACCACATAGGACTTCAATTCCAATTCCAATTCTAGCAATACACGTGTAGGTAGGAGACAAGGAACTAAAGACAAGTTGAATGGAAAACCTAGTGGGGCCCACAATACTTGATGGCTTTCAAGGTACATGTTAACAATCTCAACCTTGACTTGAAACCCATCAAGTCCCAACAAACTGAATCTCCTTCTGATGCCTCTGCCCATGCCCTTAAGGGCTATCACATTCCACAAGTGACATTCAAGTCCAACCACCTCTTGAACTTGAGCATAGGAACTGGTTTAGACAGACTACCATGCTTCTCTGCCAGTCCTCTTGGCCATACAACTTTCTTTGTTGGCTCTTTCTTTCTATAGATCCATCTGCACCCTTTAGCCTTCTTTGCCTTGAGCAATTTTGTCGATTCCCAAGCTTACCTTTCTGTAGTAACTCCACCTTTGTCGGCATGCCATTTTGAACAGATGATGAGTCTTCATTACCAGCTGCCAGAGCAAAGGAAACCATGTCCTCAAATCCATACCTCCCAGGTGCTTTTCGATCAAGTTTCTCTCAGCCTCTTGTTAAAGAATAAGGTTCTTCTTGGTGCTTTGAATCTCTTGACAATTCTTCATTATCACATATGTCCATGAGTGAACGTTGTTCATCAAGCTCCACCTTTATGACTGTTTCCCTTTCTGGCTATCAGTTGATGCTTCATCCTCACCCTTTCTGGCTATCAGTTGATGCTTCATCCTCACCCTTTCTTAACATATAGGCCTCATCAAATACCACATCTCTACTAACAATCTTCTTATTTGAGATTGGATCCCAAAGCTTATAGCCTTTAACACCAGATTCCAAACTAAGACATATACATTTTCTTGACTTTGAATCTAATTTCGATTGTTCTCCACTCTGCACATGAACATATGTCGGACAACCAAATATTCTCAACATAAAATAATCAATCGGTTTACATGACCATATTTCCTATGGAATCTTGAAGTCTATCCCAGCAGCTAGAGATCAGTTGGTGATGAAGCATGCATAATTAACTGCCTCATCCCAGAAACTCTTTGGCAATCCTGCACTCAACCTCATACATCTTGCCTTTTCCAACAATGTTCTATTCATCCTTCCAGCAACTCCATTTTGCTATGGAGTCCTTCTTACTGTGAAGTGACGAGTAATACCTTCTGTTTTGCAGAATTCCAAGAATATAGTGTCTTTGTATTCTAATCCATTGTTGAATCTCAGATACGTCATTCTTCTTCCAGTCTAATTTCCCACCTATGTCTTTCACTGCTTGAAGATGGTGAAAACCTTTGATTTGTGCTTTATAAAATACACCCAGACCTTTCTTGAAAAATCATCGATAAAACTGACAAAATAATGTGCACCTCCTTTTGATGGCACCGCCACTGGTCCCCAAACATTTGAGTGAACATAGTCGAGAATACCTTTGCTTGTATGAAACGCCACCTTAAAGCTGATTCTTCGTTGCTTCCCATACACACAATACTTGCATAAACCCAATTTACATGACTTCACACCTTTCAACAAATTCCTCTTGTGAAGCTCAAACATACTACGCTTGCCTAAATGACCAAGTCGCATATGCCACAAAACTATATTATCATCATTTGGTTCTGCCAAGGTGGACATTCCAGCTCTACCTGTAACTGTGTCCCCGAGTAACTTATACAAATTGCCAATTTTATTACCCTTCATTATCACCATAGCACTTTTAGTTATTTTCATAACTCCATTTTTGGCTGAATACCCAAAGAATCCAATGTCCCTAATGAGATCAAATTTTTCTTAAGGTTAGGAACATATTTGACATTAGTGAGTATCCTTACAATCCCATCAAACATCTTGACTTTTATGGTACCTAGTCCAATGGCCTTACACCTGGCATCATTACCCATTAGCACTATACTCGCATTATAGGAGTTAAAAGTGTTGAACCACATCCTATTCGGACACATATGATATGAACAAGTAGAATCCAAAACCCCAGAGTATATGAGAGAATTGTTACCCGAGGAAATTGAAAGAACATCTACATAAGGCTCACTGTCATCAAACTCACTATTGGCCACACTGATGCGAAACCTTTATGATTCTTCTTATCTTTTAGGTCTTGTTTCATCAGCCTGCAAAATTTTTTGTAGTGGCCTTTCTTGTGACAATAATAACACTCCACGTCTTTTGCATATGACCGATTCTCCACATTGTGTCGATCGTGACATAAATCGATGTTGCTTACCTTTGTCATTCTTCCCTTTAAACTTATCTCTTCCGCGCTTTGGCTCAAATCGTACCACAAGCCCATCAGCTTGATTGTTGACAAATTTCCTCCGCGTCTCATGTGACAAGGGAGATCTCGTCACCTCTTTAAACACCAGAGTCTCTTTCCCATATAATAATGTCGTAACCAGGTGATCACAAGAAGGGGGAAGCGATGCCAACAGAAGTATTGCTTGATTTTCTTCTCCATTCTTCTCTAAAAAATTCAACAAATGTGTATTCAACATGTTGAACTTGTTGAGGTGTTCCAGCAAATCTGTATTTTCCTCCATCTGTAAACCATATAGCTGCTTCTTCACGTACAACTTATTCGTCAAATTCTTCGCCATATACAAACTCTCCAATTTTTTCCAAATTGATTATGCTTTTTCTACATCAATCACATTATGAATGACTTCATTTGATAAATTAAGATGGATCGCACTGGCAACCTTCGCATTCATCTCTTCCCAAACATCATTATCCATCTTCTCAGGTTTCTTCGCCTTTCACAATAACGCCTTATGGACTCCTTGCTGAATCAGCAAATCTTTCATCCTTCTTTGCCAAAGAGAAAAATTGTTCTTCCTATTAAACTTTTCCACTTCAAACTTGGTACTCACCATATTTGCCGTCAATTTGATTTCTCGAGCCTAAGTTCTGATACCACTTGTTGTGCAAAAGTACACGCAATTACAATTACGATTAAATAATGTGAGAATAATCACACACAAATAACACCAAGATTTAAGTGGTTCCCTCAATGTGAGGTACGTACACTGGTGGAGACGATCATGTAGAAATTCACTATAAAAGATGGAGTACAAAATATAGTAGAAAGAAAATCACTCAGACCCAAAAAATCCCAATACACCCAAATCTCACTGTTACACAATAGAAATTATTCTCCAAAAGAGAATACAAAAGACATAAATACTAACTCTTCCTTTGCTGAGATACGATGGCAATTGGTCTCTATTTCTTTTTCTCTTACTAATGTCACAAGGCTTCTTTTTCTTTCTCTCTTGCTACTCAATGTTGCCAAGAAGAAAAAAAAACAGAACCTTGTAATTGCTATCTTACTCGCACTGTAAAACCCAAAGAAAACCCAAGTGTGCGGCGCTTCTTTTTGTGCACTCCACCAAACCTATTGCTACAAGCCTTTTATAAGCGTGTAAGTCAGTCAAACAATCCAAGACCACATAGGACTTCAATTCCAATTCCAATTCTAGCAATACACGTGTAGGTAGGAGACAAGGAACAAAGACAAGTTGAATGGAAAACCTAGTGGGGCTTACAATACTTGATGGCTTTCAAGGCACATGTTAACACTATATTTTGAGTAGTGATAGTTGTAAGACCGGCATAAGTGAACAGTCACTCACGCCGGCTTATTTTATAATTAAATAATAAAATACTAATATTATTAAATAATAATATTTAATTATAAAATAAGCCAGCGTGAGTGACTGTTCACTCACGCCGGTCTTACAACTATCACTACTCTTGCATTTTAATTTGTTTTTGTAGTTTTTTTGTAACTTGTTTGAATAAGGATTGTTCAGACCCTTAGGTTGTGGATATGAACAGTTTCATGGCTTTCGGGATAAGGATTATGAATTTTGACATTGGGTTATCTGCTTCCAGGGTCGAGGAATATGAGCTACCTATGCATTGCATTGAATCTGTCTGTAACAGATTTATTGTTACAACTGAATATTAGTCATGAGTTAGCGGATATTGATGTCATATATATGTTTTGAATATCAGATTGTTATGCATGTATCTATGACTTGTAACCTTGTTGCTTCGGCTATAATTTTCTAAGAGCTTTTGTTATGTGATGTAAGAGCTTTATGCTTGTGATCCTTCATCAATTAATGAGACTAAAAATGATTTTTCCTTAAAAAAAATGTTTATTTTATTTTTTAAAATTTTATTTATTTATTTCATTGTTATTGTTATTATTATTATTTTTAAGCATATGTGACAACAAAAGTCTAGGTACCACTTATGATATAATGTTACGTCAACTAATCTGCTAATTTGGCACTAATATGTGACATCTAGGATAGGTGTCGCCATTTTAAGTGTGTTGAGGTGTAGTTTCGTTAAATTTTTGAATGGCTTATGGACGGAAGTACTAAGTGTGTCTTTTTAATATTCACAAGTACCCATGTAAAAAAAAAAATATTCACAAGTACCACTTGGGTCACTTTTTGAAGTCGAGGGGTCTATTTGATTTTGGGCCTTACCACAAGTATTAAAATTTCATTTAACCACAAATTTTTCAGGAAACCTAACATCATTTTTCAAATACAAGGTTTGTGATTAATTCTCTCATTAATTTATTAATGAGGTTGATGTCTTTAAATTAGGGCTGGCAATTTAACCCGTGACACACGAACCCGACACGACACGTGAAAATCGGGTTAGGGTTGGGCATAATCGGGTCATAAACGGGTCGACCTGTTTATGACACGTTTATAATTGTGTCGGATCGTGTCAACCCGCTTTTTGGTCGTGTCGGGTCAACCCGTGACCCGGCGGGTTGACACGTTTATTTTTTTAAAAAAAAATTTATTGTTTTTTTTTAAAAAAAATTTTATTGTTTTTTTTCTCCATGCTAGTGGTTATTAACTTATTATATCACTTTGCAATCTCCAAATACATCGCCACTTGTAAATTCCTCAAATGTTTATGTAAATATTAATTATTTTGTTGAAGTATAAAGTTTTATTTCAAATTAAATTAAAATTTTTTCTTCCGATTTAATATATTAAAGTTGTTGGTAGTGTCTAAAATTGATATGATTTATATATGTATTTTTAGTAGAACATGTACCAAATATTTTTTAAAAATATAAATGAGAATCAAATGTACTTTAAATACATATCAATTTGATAGACGGAATTGAAAACAATTATCACATGTCCATCACAAATATCTTTAAGAGTGAGATAAAAATATAATCCTTTTGGTAAATAAATATCCACCAAGCTCTTCTTATTCCTAAACCACAAATAAATGGATCATGATCTTTTATATTTTTTGTATTATATTTGTAACTACTTTCATATATTAGAATGTGTTATTAGATAAAAGAACATTGTATTTGTCATTTTGTTGCTTTGGTTGCTAAAATTTTGCTATTAAAAAGTTTTTTTTTTATTTATTTAAAAAAAACTAAAAATAAATTTATATTCGGGTCGTGTCGGTTTCGGGTTCGCGTGTCGTGACACGACATGTTTATACAAACGGGTTCGTGTCGTGTTCGGATCGGAGGGTTCGACACGATTAATTAATTGTGTCGTGTCGTGTCGAACATAATCGTGTCGGGTCATGATCGGGTCGGACCCGAACCCGACACGCGCGACCCGAATTGCCACCCCTACTTTAAATAGACAATTACAATGAGATTGAGATTCCCTTGAATTCTCCTTAAATTTGAGTTTATCGAATTCAAAAATCTTAACCGTCCATGTATCTAAACATCTAAAATAAGTTACATTTCAAAATTTAGCTAAACTCTTATTTCCCTCCCAAAACACACATATTTTTGGGATATCGAGGATAAAGATCGGGGTTTGCTAGGGGTTGTTCCTGTAGTATTCTCCTGGCGTTCTTCCAATCTTAAGTAGAACATGATTTAAGAAAAAATAAAATTGTAGTACTCTTTTTTTGCTAACAGATTAATTTTTATGAGTTAATAGTTAGGTTCTAATGCTTTAAAACTTGTTTTTGGATTCAAAACTAAAACCTAAGGGTGGAAGGTTAACCCTTTAGGGATGATATCACCAAAAATGGATTTAATTATCCTAAATTTGATACTAATGCCTCAATTTTGGTGCTAATGCCTCACAAATTTGGTGCTAATGCCTCAAATTTGGTGCTAATTCCTAAAAAAACCGATGGTGGAGGCCACTACAATTTTATTTTTTCTTAAATCATGTTTTACATAAGAGTAGAAGAACGCCAGAAGAACCTACAAGGAGAACCCCTAACATTTTCCATAAAGATATAAACTAATCTAATAATAATATTCATTTATAATATTTAAGTTATAATCCATAATTCTAATGTTATCTATAAAGATAACATATTATTCTAAGATATTTTAATCATAAAATACTTCTGATGTTAGTCCCAGACAAGTAATTAGAAAATCAAAGAAAACCCATAGTTATATATATATATATATATAACTATAGTTATGAAATCCAAAAAATGATTTGTGAACAGGCGAAAATTAACGGAAAATGCTAGGAGTTCTCCCCGTAGGTTCTCCTGGCGTTCTCCCAGTTTTAAGTAAAACATGATTTAAGAAAAAATAAAATTGTAGTGGCCTCCTCCACCGTTTTTTTAGGCATTAGTACCAAATTTGAGAGGCATTAGCACCAAAATTGAGGCATTAGCATCAAATTTAGGATGATCAAATCCATTTTGGGTGATATTATCCCTAAATGGTTAACCTTCTACCCTTAGGTTTTAATTTTGAATCCAAAAACAAGTTTGAAAGCTTTAGAACCCAACTATTAACTCATAAAAATTAATCTGTTAGCAAAAAAACGGTACTACAATTTTATTTTTTCTTAAATCATGTTCTACGTAAGACTGAGAGAACGCTAGGAGAACATTACGGGAAAAACCCCTAGCAAACCCCAAAATTAACCCCTAAACTAATTTGGAATTTTCCTTATAGGTTGTACAGGTAACCGTTCAAACACAACAATCAATATCTTTCTCTCTAGATTTTTTCCTAGGTTTTCTCTCTAGGTTTTCTTTGTTTTAGTAGCCTCCTCCAGATTGCCGTCACTTCTGGGGAGGAGGGATGGCCTCCCCACGTGCTTTTCGTACCGGGCTCTAGTTATTTATTTGATGTCCTAGTCCTGGTGTCATTTCCTTTCCTTTTCCATTTTCCCAGCCTCCTCCTTGTACGGCGGTCGGCGGTCTCTCCACCCCTAGGGTCTAGCGATTTACCTGATGATCTAGCCCCGACCGGGTTCCCCTTCGCCACTTTCTTTGGTTTTTTTTTGTTTTCTTCAGCTTTCCTTTCTTTTTCCAGTTGTTTTTAGGGGTCTTTGTGCCTTGTTTGGGTCTTCCGGCTTTCGGTGTTTCGCAGCCCTCCGCCTGAGCTAGGTCCTCTACGCACCCCCACCGCGTCATTCTCCCGTTGTCACCTTCCTTAGCGGTGTTCTGGCCAGATTGCACCCGAGCGTTCTCCGGTTGATCGTTCTGCTTTTTGTTTTATGTTTTATTTGATTTCCCTGTATTTGATTTCCTTTGTTTTATTTTGTTTTGATTTTCCTTTGTATTTTGTTTTTGTTGGGTTTTCCTGTATTTGTTTTAGTATTTCCCTGTATTGCTTCTCTCTGTTTGTTTCATGTGTTTTTTAGTTTTTACAGTTCTGCTGATCTTCTCCGCGCCTGTTTCGCCACTCTCCGTCCACTACCGGGCCTTTTTTCGCGCCCCCACTGCGTCGAGCTTCTAACGCGTCCTTCAGTGTACGAGATTTGCTTGCACGCAATCGGTGTCAAGGAATAAGTGTTGGCCTAAGGTTCTCAGCCCTCAGTGTCAAGGAGTAAAGTGTTGGCCTGAGGTTCTCAGCCCTCAGTGTCAAGGAATAAGTGTTGGCCTGGGGTTCTCAGTCCCCAGTGTCAAGAAATAATTGCTACCTATGCATTAGTTGGTTCTGTCTGGTACAGATCTGTATTTCATTAGTTAATTAGTCATAGGTTAGCGGATCTATTTTAAGAGTCTAAATTGTAATACGTCTTGTTTGACGTTGGTATCTTTGTAGTTTTGCTACGGATACTTCAGGCCATGCCCTGTATTGTAAGAACTTTGCTCTTGATTCATGAATGAGCCTAAGATGAATTTTTCAAAAGAAAAAAAAAAAATCAATATCTTATTACTTTAATTGATAAGATGCTCAATCTTTTATAGAAATAATAATGGCAGAATTTCCTCTAATAAAATAATAAAAAAAAAACTATTTTGATGAGTTACTTACCAATTATACAGTATCTCATAAATTTTAACTTTAAAGTCTATTTGAGATTGCGTTTGAGAAATAGAATTTTTAAGTCAAAAAGAACTTTTTGACAAAAGCTTTATTTTTAAGCTTTTGCCAACGATGCGTTTTGGCCATTTTAAGCTTTTTGGACTATTAAAAATGCTTTTAATTGTTTTGCCAAACTTAGTACTTTTTTATTCAAATGAACTTTTTGAGTGTTAAAAGCACTTTTAAGCTTATTAAATACAATCTCAAAGAGGCCCTTAGCTGCTTAACCAAAAGTTAAAAAAAATGGCAAATATTCCCATCTCAGTAAGTTTCTTGAAATTTTTCAGTATATTAATTTACAAAAACAAATGAATTAATATACAATTTCTCTCTATGATATGATACCTGCATAAAACGAAGACCTTACTTGTGCCTTTGGCTTAGCTTGAAGCACAATCTATCCTTTGCTTGCTTCACACTAAATTTGAGTGCTTGCTAAAAGCCTGCGGAAATACAAACAATGGTTGCTCAGAATGATTCTCTCTGCTTATGGGGCTCTCCCTTGCAACGGTTGCCATGTGATGCAGCGGCGGCGACCTCGGCGGAGACGCATAGAGGGCGGATGCCTCGAGCACTTCGCGCCGCACGTTTTCTAGCTCTTGAGATACTGTTTGTGCACGCAATGCTGTCAAGTATAGACCCGCGGCGAAGAAGACTGTGGCTAATGAAAACACTCCGGCAGCAGAGAACAAACCTTCTCGGATAATAAGGCAACTTGGTCTTTGCCTATTCCAATTTTTAAGATGCCCTGACTCTACGCTTAATCCAATCAACAACAAAATCTCCCCAACCGAAAAACAAATCCTACAAGAACCCAGATGAATTTTTGTTAGTAATATTCGATATATGAAAGATTTCTTTCTTCAAAATCCTCAAGACATTTCAAAGAAGTTGGTTTTTACAATCTGAAAGTAGACGTTTTTTGGTCACAAAAGCTAGAAAAGTGCACTTTAATTACAAAGACAAGATGAAAAAAAGCAAAGGTAATCGAAAATGACTTATTAATTACCAAGTTGTAACAAAGAAAAAGCCGGCTTGCCATGACAGAGACTTGGCAATAGCAGAGCCAGAGTCCCAGTTAACCAGAGCCGAAGGTGGTGATTTAGTCACTGCAATCAACATGTAGGTATGTTGCACCACCGTCGCAATTGCCAGTCCAACAAATGCAGCAGCAGCACAGAACAATGGCGTTTTCCCACTGCCACTATACACACATTCAGATTTCCCCCCATTTCCTTTGTTTCCGGCTCCCACCCATGTAACCTGCAATATAATCCGACATAAGTATCAACTCTTTTTGGGGGGATGTCAGATTATGGTTGTTCTGTTCATGTCATAGCTATAAGCCTATAATACCTCAGAACGCGTGGCTTCCGCGATGAGACAAAGAATGAAGCAAAACAGGCCCCAGAGAATGGTCAAGACCATGAGGAGAACTCCTGTTTTGCTGCCCAGCTCGGTGCTTCGACGGCTTGGCTCAAGGTCGGCATGTGTGACTGCCATTCTCTCAGGTCCAAAAGAGCTACAACTCATGCAGCCTCAAGAAGAAAGAAAGACATCATGGGATTTGTTGAGTTCTTCAATGACAAAAGCGAGGGAGAATTGCGGAATTGCTTGGAACAAAGGTTGCTTTAAGGCTAAAGATTCGCGGGTTCTGAGCTTTAATGCTAAGTATTCACACAAAGTTGGATTAATGGTCTAAAAAATCTTGCCTTAAAGTTATTCTGCTCGTTACAGATAAGTCAGAGAGCTCTGGTCGGTGGAGTTTTGCTCGTGAATTCGATACATTTATAGACGCCGCGTGTACTTTTTAGCATTCCCTCTCTATAATTTGTCTTTCTTTGGGCTTAAAAGTACATTTTGGCCTCCTGTTAAACTGGTTATCTACATCATCGTTTGGACTTGTGGGAGCAGCTTCGTACGGAAAATTAATAAATATTTTTTATATTTTTATATAATCCGAACAGTTGGAAGAAAGCGTGTAAAAATAGAAGTCTTTTGGGTGCAATTGTCTGGTCATATTGCTTGCAATTTGGTCAAACAATTGTAAGAGGGCTCTTGTAGGTCTCGTTTGGGCACAGCCCGAGACTTGTTCAGACAAATAGGTCCCATAAGGAGTTCTCTCACAATAGCCCATTGAGAGGTGTAAGAGAGAGGTAAAAAAAAAAAAGTTTTTGTTGATTAGAGTTGTAAACATTTTACACCTCTTAAAGGTTATTATTATTATTTTTGATTAATTAGAAGCATTTTCAGCGGACCAATATTTTACATTGCGCTAAGCACTCAATTTTTTTTTTTTTTTTTATAAAAAAAAAAAAAAAAAATCTTAAAAAGAATATTTTAAACCTAAACAAAAGTGTGCATGATTAAGCTTCCACAATGGGCACTATGGTGTAACTGTTTGTCCCCGAAAGTTTAGTGGGTAGCAAAACGAGATGGACGATTAGCATTACTTATAATATTAAGATATTCTTTAATTCTCAGCCTCAAATGTTGACAGGGCAAGGTATAAAGTTCAAAAATCCTTTTGTGGGAGTGGGGTTGAAGAAAACGCACACGGGCTACAAGTAAATAACACCAAAATGAGAGAATTGACAGATAAAGAATCTCAGGTCGGTTTGTGGCTGGCATGGTGCTTTGATGATCTAAGTTATTGCTCAACTCCCTGCATGATAAAGATTGGGGGGAAGATCCTAGTGGTTGTTAATGCTGAATCAGACACATAAACTTAATTCTTTTTGTTCTTTCTTTTCACTACTCAAGCAAGTAAACAGCCACACAGGTTAGCAGAAATCTTGACACCCATGCTGATAGATTTGTGCAGGCAGCATTCAAGAACAAAATGTTTTACTGTATGTATGACTTTAAAGAAAGAAAGCGCAAACCGTAGAAATTCAATCTACTACAGTACAGGCTATGCAGCTACACAAATATTGTGTTTCCACAAATCTAGCAGTAGAAAGGCTCTTACTTCTGTCCATTCAGATGCCAACATGTGTCCCAAAACAGAATATGGTCGACACGTGTTGTCATCGGGCTGTATCCAGTTTGGCACGGGAAACACACTGCATTGCACGAGTGAAGAGTAATCTTCTACGAGAACTCTTAGAACCAAGATGTCACACGTGCGTGGGTGCTGCATCTTTGGTTCCTAAGTAGACAAGACAACACAAACATATTCCAAGAGTACGAATTTTGAGGGAATTCTTTGTGCACCCCAACAAAGGTGGTTCTCCTTCTCAAGCAACTTGTTTCCAACATATTCCTTTGGTGGCCACCCCTATAAAACTTGCAGACTTACCATACAGCTTTTTCCATACCAGAGTTCCCCATTCATTTCAGTTCTTCAACTCAGGAAAAAATGGCTTCTGATAAGGGCAATGCCAATAATATTGATGCCTGCACCAACAGCAACCAATCAACTTCATTAGATAAAAAGCCCAACACGAAAGGTGGAGCCAACAACAATTTGGGAAAAACACTGGCACAGAGAGCACTTTATGGGTCACACAATCATAGGGTTGGGGGAAGAAAAATTACAAACAGCAGTGCCAGATCACTGCCAAGCAGGCTAAGCAAGGTTTCTTTGGGTGAAGATTCAGTCGGCTAAGGTATAGATTTTGCACCATTTTGATTTTAAAAATCTGGGTTGTAGTCAAAGACTGCAAAATGTAAAATTGTGGATGTTACAATGTTTGAGTTTTAGAAAAGATATCAAATTGTGGAAATTTTACATGTACTGAAGCAGGTATACGTGAATAAAGATATACCTTAAACTTGATCAGACAAACAAGAGGCAAAACCACACTTGACGGCTCAAAAACAAATGAAGTTCTTAAGGATTTGGAAAGGGACTGTAATCTTGGGCTCTTCAAATGAAGGTCATATATGTTCATATCATTTTATTCAGATGTCCCGAACACGGGCTGCAGTAGTAGGCATGTTGTGTTATGATGTCAAACATATATTAAAAAAATAAATTGAAATGACTTGGAAGGCAGCACAGAAATATAGAATCCAGGTAATTTAAGGTTTAGTCTGTTGCGTTGTATTAATATATCATCCCATTTCTTAATGTGTATCAATTTCTGACAACATCTTTAATCATACAAAAAATCGCCACCTCTTCCCTATTCAACTAAACCTGACCAAATGCACTTACAAGTTAAATGCCTTACAGGGAATTGAGAATCAGAAGGGAATATGGATGCCAAATCTGTGAGGTTGTTAATGATAATCAAGCAAGAGTACAGGCATAGAATAAATCAAATTTATACAAAATATAAACAAGGAACCCCTCTGCAATAATTTGGACATATATAAAATCTGTAACTCTTTTATCCTGAACCTACAGGTCCTGGTTTCCCAATTCCTAGCAAAGCAAGGTTAAAGTGCAATAGCACAGGGCATAAAGCTACACAGAGATCAGAGCTAAACAGTGAGAAAATAATATGGAAGGATCTATTATTGTGGCGACTGATGATTTTAATGGAGTTCATTTTATATATATACTCAACTTGTTAACGAATATCATGATCACAGAAATAAGGGCACATATATTTTGCTTCGATGGTTTATTTAGTCAAGATAGTGTGCATAGGGACGACATGATATCATGAATGTTAAGCTAAACCTTAACCTGAACGTTTATGAATGCAATTACAAGGCAGCTCACATCTTTAGAAGGGAGCAACAAATTTTTTTTGTATTATTGAATCTGGAAAGAAGACACAGAGGATAAAGAAAAAAGGCACCTTGGAAAGGCAATGGTCACTGACAAAGGTGGTACTATTGTTTTGTACATCTACTACCATTTCCAGTGTTGCCCTACAAATACCCTAGTGCATCTCCATGTAAATCGTCATCTCCCATTATTGAACAGGCCGATCCATCATGTCCAAAATGCCCACAGCAAGGCCCTGAACAATGCCTCCGCTTTCTGGTAATATCAATTCCATCTCTTGGCCTTCTCTCTTTAAGCTTTCCTAAAGTGAGAGAATCATGAGGATTCCCAATTGTAAAACTCTGAACAATTCCATCAGCATCTTCCACCTCTGGAAGAATCAACGAGTCAGATGGACAATTATAGGTAATGTCATTCATGCCATGTGTTGACCTAGAAAGTTCTTTAATACGCGATAACATCATGGCAATTTGCTCACAAGCAACATCAAGGCGTTCCTCCGTTTCAATTGATTCCGTTAAAAGGGTTGAAGCCATTGATTCTAATAACTGAATCTTCTCAGAATGCTCTCTCGTAGTTGCAGTCCGGAAGGGGTTGGTGGAAGATGAATAAACACTGCGCCAACGGGTGGGTAGATATTGATCTGGAATGTGAAAACAGTTATTAGTTGACAGGACGCGTAGAACATGTTTACAGAGGATGCCTGAAAACTCAAACTGATAGCAGCTACAGCTAATGTGCTCTTGACAAGGAGCCCATATCACTTTGCACCCTCCATCCATCTGAGTGTGGTGTCTGACCTGGAAACTACCTTCATCAACCTGAAGAGATGCATACTGCGGAGCCAACACAAGCTCCTCTTGGAGTTTACAGAAGGCGTAGGGAGTAAGAAGAGTGGCAGCATGGGATTCAATTGGTGAACCAGTTTTGAGGCTGACTTTCTGCAGTTTCCGTTGCATCTTTTGCTTTGCTCCAATCCGGTCATTAAAATCAACAATATAAGCTACCTGAGGAAAATAAAAAGAAAATAAAAATCAGGTTTGACCGGCAAGACCTATAAAATTGATAAAGGAAGGAAAAAATGAAATAAAGGTCACACACTTGCTCTACAAAATGATCCAGTTGAGACTGTGCACTCAAAAACCGTTGGATGAAAGCATTAATCAACTCTGACTGGCATGCGCTCATCATTCCTGCAAAGAAGTACCGACGCAAAAATGATAAAGCCCAAAATGTCCGTAATGCATACAAGCTGACAATATGCTTATTTGCATGGAGTCCATATTTATTCACCATTTCCCTCCACTCCACTTCAAAATCTTCCTGCGACTCCAGATTATAGAGCCGATGAAACTCAGCTTTCCAATCATCATAATGTGATCCGAGTAATACAGAAAACCAATCTGAAAACTTTGCAATAATATGCCAAATGCAAAAGGCATGTTTGGTTTCAGGCATTTCAATAGCAATAGCCTCTTTCAGCCACATGTTGTGGTCAGTTAATATTGTCTGTGGAGCCTTTTCTTTCATGAAGCCCAAAAATGTCTGTACAGAGCAATTAAAATCACATAAACGAACTAAGCTTAGCAAGAACAAGGTCAATATAAAGATCCTTAAAAAGATTACATAATAGAAATCTGGCTATTTTTTTTTATGATGAATCGCATGCAACATCATAATACCTCAGATGCAGCACAGTCATATATCAGCAAAAAATTGGATCAGACACTCTAAGGAAAAATCAAGCATAAATCTATTCTTATGTTTCTTAGTTTTGTATTTGCACCCCCCATTCAAAAGTCGGCAAAAAATTGGAAGATCAGTTTAACATTATTTGGAAAATAAAGGTCAGGCACATTAAATGTTTATTTTGCAGCCCATCCAAGAGTTAGCACTTAATGTCCAACATGAATACTGAGGGCTTACATTTAAAATGAGGTAATAGAGCAGAAAAACATGATGGTCCTCAGTTCCTTCATATGTATGTCCATAACCTTCTTACCTTCAGTGCCCAAGAAAAAGACTGCAAATTTTCATCCTGTAGCAGCACACAACCAAAAAAGCATGTCATTCCATGATTGTCCACTCCAAGCCAAATGCCTAATAGCATATCATAGGCATCTAGGCGGTGGGTCGTGTCAAAAACCACTGCATCTCCAAATGCCTCGTACAATTGAACTGATGAAGCGTAAGACCACGCAATATGCTCCAGCCTGTTATGGCCGTCTATTTTGAAGTCATACTTGAAGTTAGGATTTTCATCTTTCAGTTTCTTGCACATTGCAATAAGATCAATAGAATCACTGTCTCTATCAACATTTCTAAAAGACTGTAAAAGATTTCTCACATCTATTTCTGTAAATGGTAGACACCCCAACTTAACACCTTTCTCTAGCTCCAACAATCTTAACATTTGTCGCACTGACATTCCAGCTTTTGCAAACATACAGATCCGAATCTTGTCATCTGGAGATATGGTACAATAGGCAGGAAGGAGACGTACTTCTTGTGGTTTTAACAGATCATGGTTGTGGATGTTGCTAAAGCCTGTAACCCGCCACTCAGGGACCTCAAAGTCTGCCCGCTTAACAATGCGCATGTATGCTTGACAACCACAGCGCGATGATTTGCGATTTCTCTGCATCTTTCCATCTTCTGATGGTTTCATCTGTGGATATCCACCACGATGGCAAGCAAAATCCCTTCTTGTAACTCCTCGACCAACCCCATCCTTGCCTCGAGTACGATGACGTCTAATTGAAAAGCCACATTGTTTTGCAAAACTGCAATAAAATTCATAAGCGGCTTCTTGGGAAACAAATCTTTGGCCTATAAGTGGGACAAGGTTCACAGAAGTTTGTCGTGACAAAATTGTGTTGTCAGGCGTTCCCTCTATGGTGCCAATATCATCCTGAGAATAATCTGTGCCATTTTCAGAAGATTCCATCACTACACTTGTTCCTTCTGACATTGTTTGCTTGATAGATGGATGAAATCGCAGATAAAGAACCTGCAGGGAAAAACTTAACAGCTTAACCAAAAGATGCAGCTGAAGGATGCGATATGCACCAAAAAATATATATATATAGAGATATGCAGCTTAAATTCCTTGTACTCCAAGGTATATAGGCAATGCAAAAGGGTGGCATACCAAGAAGGTT
Organism: Carpinus fangiana; assembly: GCA_006937295.1. Classification (NCBI taxonomy): domain Eukaryota; kingdom Viridiplantae; phylum Streptophyta; class Magnoliopsida; order Fagales; family Betulaceae; genus Carpinus; species Carpinus fangiana. Next base: position 26,131,412 of record CM017326.1, read on the forward strand.
AAAAAAAAATTGTTAAGAAAAGAAAAAATAAACATTGTCAAGACAGGGTATCATTTCACTGGTTTCTAGAAACCATCTTTTTTTATTAGAGAATATAAGTCCTATCATTCTTAAATTTTAGGTATCAGAACTTCATCAAATATGCTCTTTAATCTTATTTTTTTTACCAAATACCCAAATTTCCACCAACTTTGGTGGCATCAAAAGAACTGCATTAGCTCAGTACTCAAGCTAAAGACAACTCAGGCAGCAGCAATCATAATCAAAGCACTTTGTTTCCAAAATAGGATCTCCAAGAGTCGGATACCAATTACTAACAAGGAAGTTGAGGAAGGCATGGTTATTTTAATCTTAGAACCTTCATCATTTATGGGTATTGGCTTAGCGCATTAACCAAATGAGATGTACATGTGCAATGCATTTACTTTCAAAAGAATATCAACAAACTAATCCTAACAGAATAAACATAAACTCCTGCTTAAACAAAGGACTGCTCTCAAAAACATAGGTCCTAGAATGACTTCCTAACCAACCATGTAAAACATTGATTTCCCAAAAGAGACCAAATGCCCCAATTGAATAAAAAACATAAATAAAGCTCCAAACTGAAGCCAAAGAACTATTCTTGAAAAGTAAAAAAAAAAAAAAAAAAAACTCCACAATGCAGCTTTGATCTCCTACTCATTCAACTCCCTTCAAACCCACAGATTATCACATGGGTCTCTCAGAAATAAATCAAAACCCACAAAAATATTTCATCTCAAAAACTTGATCCATCCGTTTCCAACCTCCACAAGATCCATATCTCATACAGTTATAAAAATCCCACAAAAAGAAATAAAGAACAACGATCAGTAACATGAAAAATGAGCTACATTTCTAAGTTAATTAAATTAAATAACACTTCTAAAAATACCAATTATTAAAAAAAAAAAGAAATATACGTTTATACGTACCTGGGTCCGATCTAAGAACCTGAAAAGTGCGTTATTTAACGGTCAATAACGGCCAGAAATTTAAAGAAAGAGAGAGAGAAACTATGGAACTGGCGGGGAGGGAGTAACGCGCATCCCTGGGGAGAACGATAAGGATTTTCAGGGGAGGATGGCTATCGTGCGCCGCGTGGATACACGGCTTTATCGAGTGCGCACTACGATTTTCAGCCGTTGGATCAAAACGGGGCTATATATTTCGCCAGAACGGGCCCGTTATGTGGGGATCGGTGCTCTGCTCACGAAATGGACGGCCTGGCCACGAGAACTGCGTGTTAGTGCTTAGCCTTATCCCCGGTGGCGTACGTTAGACGAAACGAAACCCTAAAGTCTATAACTTTACCAATACCCAAGCCCAAGCCCAAAGCCCAAGGCCCAAGGCTTTTGTTCAAATATAATAGAATTAGTGGGCTTGACAAGCTATACGTGTTCTTGTTGCTTACAAGTAAGGCCTGAAACCCAATTTGAGGCTTGTGAATAAGATAATTAAATAAATGTAGTTTCATCCAAATTTCATATAGCATGACAAGATATGAGTAGATCAAGATGTTTGGATTCAGTAATGCTATGGATCATTTTTTTATCTTTTAAAAGTTGATGTGGCTTTTAAAATTACTACTGAATCAAAATTCAATAGTAGTTCATCATGAATTCAATGGTGATTTTAAACTATACATCAACTTGGAAGATAAAAAGATAGTCCTTAACATTACTCATATTTATGAGTTCATCTATATAGTAGACACCCAGTCTAACGTGGCCTTGTGTCACGTTTGGACCTTTAAAAAATAAAAATAAAAATAAAATTTTAGGATAGAAAACTTGTAAACTATGAACTCTCATTGTTAGAGGTGAATGCCGAGCACCGCTGACAATGAGCCACCCATATCTCTGGCGACGAGCAGATGAATACACTTCGTCTTTGTCTGAGACGAAGATTGAGTCCTTGTCCAATCATCCCTGGCAAACACAAAGGAGACACACAAAGAGAGAGAGAAAGAGCAAAATACAAATGGATTCGTGCGGAGGTGTATGGGAAGATATATATTTATAGAGTCAAAATCTTGTCGAAAATGGAAACCAGCATCCCCTCTTGCCTCCAACATTCATTGGAAGGAAAATGGACCTCCACCCCTAGCTCTACCTCTGCCTGCAGATCGAAACGAGTCAACGACAGGTGAGCTATTGAAATGATCACCTCCGCCTATGCATAGCCGACGCAACCCTACGTTTTTGTGACGAAAAATGGCATAATTTTTTTATGGATGGAATTTATTTAATTGATTTGTGTAATCATAACATAGAGAAAATAAGCATCATTCTCTCACGGGTCGATGACGGGTCGACAGTTGGAATTGCCTCCGCCTGTGCATAGCCGCCTTACGTTTTCGTGACGCAAAATTGCATAAATCTTTTTTATTTTAATGGATGAGGTTTGATTGAGTTGTGCAATCACATCAAACAGAAAATAAATCATTCTCTCACGCTCATGACTCACCTTCATCACTTAAAGTAGGTAGCTCTAATTATCCTTGTGCAAAACTTTTAAATATTGCTAAGCCATAGTCGTCCTTACTACAGCAAGGTGAAACTCTATGACGTGCTTAGGCCTTAGCTTTAATCTAGATATATAGATGCAAACAGGACAAGCTAGGGCAGAGACAAAACAACAGTTTTCGAGGAAACCAAAGTTGTTTTTATATATGGTGATCATATGAGAATATACACACACACATTGTTAATTAAGGTTAATATATAACCTGTCTAGATTATATGTTGTATGTATGTTTCATCCACTGCATAAGTAGTAGTGCGCATATTAATGTGAATTTTCATTGTCTACAGTTCCTTCTTATTGGAAAAAAGTATGGAGTGCCGACTCACTGCCTGCCTCTTAGAGTCTTACATGCATAAACATGTCTTCTACACGTACGTACGAGCTATAGAGGAGCAGTGAGGCACGAAAGACCTGCTCCATCGTCTTGGTGTGTAGAAATATCAATGCAACTAAAAGTTTTAGAGTCTGATCATATATACGCATGAATGTATATATGAATGTATGTACTTATTTGAAATTGACATGATTTAACGTACAATGGGCATGAATGAATGGCCTAGCTTCGTCAACGGAACAGACAGCAAACTAGTCCTGATCATGCCTTCTACCTTATCCTCCTCGCAGTAGTCCCCCACCACCCTCCTAGATCATCAACTTTTTTGGTGTTTCGTGGTGTCTAAGCAACACAGGTTTTAATGCGATCTAGACCCCAAATATTGCAGTACTAGCTAGACATCATCCTTTTAAGGGAAGAAAAGCCAAATTAAGGAGAAAAGAACCGGCCACATATATGGCAAACGTATAGTGGGGGCTAATTGGCGCACTCCAAGGATGTGGAAGTTTCCGACACCTTGCAAAATAGATAAAGCTATCACTAGTCTCTCAGGATATCGGACCACTCTTATTATTAAGTTAGTCTTTTGCCGGAGAGAGAAAAACTAAATGGAGAGTTTAAGAGAGGGAGAGGAAGTACATGCATGTCTAATTACCGTTCGGAGAGAGTATCCTTTTTACGGTGGGGCTTAGATGCTCGAGCCTTATGTTGAGTGGGCCAGGTGTTCGGGTCGCTAGGCTTAGCGGGGCTGCCATGCTCAACAAGATGAAAGCAAAGAAAGGGAGACACATAAATTGTTGTGTTCCATATTGATAAAATATACTTTGAGGAAGAGTACTGATCGACAAAAACAAAAAGAAAAAGAAAAGAAAAATGATATGTTTGGGATTAGGAAAACAAATATTTTGGGGTTTTTCAATACGGGAACAAAGAAAATTGGAAAGAATCAGTTTCAATTTTTATTTTATTTTTTGTTAGGAAAAGGAGAGAAGATGCCTATGATGTGATATAGGCCGGCTTGATGGTGCTTGTGCTTTGGAAGGTTTGTTGGGTTTCAAGGTTGGACTTCAGTAATCATGGTACCCTCCGATCCTAATTATAGCATTCTTAATGAGAAAAATTAAATTTGAAAAGAAAAATTCACTTTTTTAAATTTGGAGAGCCACTTTTAAAAATAACCAAATATCAAATTCACTATATCTTCCTCTACTGTAGTTAAAAATTATTACTTTATTAATCCTTTTTTTTTGTTCTTGGTAGATGAGAGAGAATGAAACTGAATATATATAAGCTTAAAAAACTAAATAACTTTCACTTTTTGGCACTTGGTATTTGAAGAACTTTGTTGATTAGAGCAGAAAGCTTGTTAATATATATATAATTTTTTTTTTTTTGACATGTCCACATAAGAGAGGGGATTCGAACTAGCGACCTCCGCTTCTTGAGGCGTGATCTCCAGCCAAATTGAGTTACTCCTTGGGGACTAGAGAACTTATTAATTAAATGACTCTTTTTGTAAGTTTTTCAAAATTTTAAAGGAAAACCAAATAAGAATGTTGGAGCCACCAACTTTTGAAAATTAATGAACCTTTCGATAAAGAGGTAATTAAATCATAGCTTGATACGTTCTAACTATATATGCATTAATTTAATCCCTAGCTAGTTAGGATATATATAATAGCTAGCTAGATACGACATGTTTGTAATTATTATGCATTTAACACCACCCCCCCCCCCCAAAATGATTATAGCTTCAAAGTTGATGCTTCCCTACCAAACGCTTCGAGAGAGCCATATTAAAGAAGGGCCATCCTTCCCAAACTCATATTCTTAGTTTAGTGCATGACACGTAGACACACTCACACACACATGATCAGATATTGGTATATATATATGTGATCAATATTAATCGTATTTTGGCTGCATGCTCAAAGGATGTCCGCTTTAAGGATAGCGGCAAAACCTTGGACGTACGTACGCATCTGGTGTCGGCTGGGGATGATTTATATCCCAGCTGGCTTCTTTAATGGGAAATATATGGTGATTGATCGATATCGGTAAAAAGTTGCATGATCGATATTCATCGATCGCTTTAGAAGGATCTTGGAAAGATTCTGGATCTACATCATGAATACTTTTGATGGCCTTATTTCAAGTTTCAATGAACATTAGTGTGCATACGTTTGTGCAGAAGTCAAATGAGGTTGGATTGCTGGGGGAAACACGTACAGTCACCAGTCATCATCCTGGCGCACGAGCAATGCAACAGCGACGTCCCCAGCGCACAGTAGTGGCCGACCGACACTCACTTTCAGTCATCAATTGTACATCGGCGTTTTGCCGTGTGTTGCCCCAATTTCTGTCACCAAGTGCTTCATATTTTGTCACATAGAGAAAGACAAAACCATATGCTAAAATTAATAATGGATGTGAAGTAACCCATTTAGTATCCCCACAAAACTAAACTCCACTATTATCTACAGTATATCCATTTTATGATACTTAAAATGTAATTTAGATAGAGAAATGCTAAGTACAGCTCTTTTTCTGGTCCTTCTGACCTAACTAAAAAAGGAAAACCAAGAAACCAGTCTTTCTCGCTCTCACGTTCATTTTTTCTCTCTCATCTTTATTCCTAAAAAGAATCAGCTTTTTCGCTCTCACGTTGACCTATCTTCTTTCTTCCATAACCGAAAAGCTACGAAAAGTCTTCAAACGATAGCTTAATCGGTTAGGACCACACTTAATGAAGCGTAGGTCATTAGAAGCAAAAAATGTTTTTTTTTTTTTTTTTTTTTTTGGAATCATTTTCATGTAATCTAATATTCCTCAAAGTGAACCCACGAATTTGTGTAGTACAGAATTTTTAAAACCAAAAAAATGTGATGACCTGCCCGGAAGAAGAGAGAGCTAGGGATCTGGATTTTTAGAAGCTTTTGGGTTATGGAGCAAAAGAGAGATTTGAGTTTTTTTGAGGGAGAGATATGGGTAGTGTTTGTTAAACAACACCAACACGACACTGTTCATCTAGGACACTGTTCACCCTTAAAAAAAAAATTAAAAAAATAATGATTGATATGAGAAAATGAAAAAGTAAAAAATTTTATTTTGTAGTGATTTTTTTTATTTGCATGGTAATAAAGAGTAAATGATGTGATATAAAAGTGAATGATTTGATTTTTCTTTTTTTTTTAAAAAAAAAAAAAAATGAAGTGAATAATGTGATGGAATGTGGGGGAATGTGAGGGAATTTGGTGTTTGGTGTTGTTTGCCAAACAAGGCCATGATAGAGAAAAAAGGAATGTAGGAAAGAGAAAAGACCCGTTTTCTTGGTTTAATTTTCTCTCTTTTTTTTTTTTCAAAAAAAAAAAAAAAAGAAAAAAGGAAAAAACAACTACCACCTTAGCCCAGAAGGATCTCATAAGGACATCCGTAGAAGTTGTAGCATTTCTTATTTTAATATATATAAGATATCGTACACAGTATAATTTAGTAAACTGTTATGCAGCTCTCGATCTTATATCCTAAATTTGGTTAGCAGAATTTTTAAAACATAACAAGAATGTGTTCCTCTCGAGTCTCAACCCACAACGATATATTTGGAATCGACCTCAAAATAGCAACACATATTCTCAATGTAGATCCAAAAGCCAAAGCTGCCATTCGATCTACTTTTGATCAGCAAGGGTTTCGTTGTCATGTCATTCTAGTTCTATTATAGTTGTACCTATGACAGTCTACTAAATAATATTTTTAAATGACAAAAAGGTTACATCTTAGCCTTTTGGATGAAATGACAACTTGTACGGCAAAAACTAAGGCCTTGTTTGTTAAACAACACACCACTCCTATGCACTATTCACTTCATTTAAAAAAAAAAAAAAAAATCAATATCAAAACATTCTCACTTTTTATATAATATCATTTACTTTTTACTACTATTCAAATAAAAAAATCATTACAAAACAATTTTTTTTTTTTTCACTTTTAATACCACTTTTTCACTTTCCTATACCAATTAATCATTATTTTCTTTTTTAATTTTTTTTATTAATTGTAAACAATGTCTTGGAATTCCCTTATTGTTTAGGGTGTGTTTGGCAAAAAACTTGAAAAAGAGAGTGGACTGGAACTGTATAAAAAGTGGATTTGATTAATGTGAGAGAAAAAAAGTAAGAATATTTTGTATAAAAAGTGGAAAAAAAATTGTTTTGTAGTGATTTTTTATTTGAATGATAATAAAAAGTGATTAATGTAATGTAAAAAATAAGATGTTAGAGTTAATTTTGAGATGAATTTTTTGGGGTCTTTGGATCCGGTCCAGTCTGGTCCTTTTGACAAATGTGCTATAACAAACAAGGCCTAAAGCTTATTATGTGGGTAGCTAGGTAGGGGGTGAGTGCAAGGCTCACTATCAATCTTTCATAGGAAAAAGACAACAAAGAAACAGTTATACAGCATTATTCTCTCTCCGCGGCTTTGAATATACCTGGAATTTTTAATGATGCTCATGAGTTTTGAGGCTATATTGTGTTCGTTTGCATGGCACATATATCTATCCTCCGGTCCCCCTCTCTCTATATATATACATGCATTTGAGGATTCATTCCCCCATATATCTCACACCCACATAACCTAGCTATCGGAGAGACATTATAAGATACCATGAGTTCATCGGAGAACACCTTCTTCGCTGATAAGTCAGCATCCGACGAGAAACCATCGTCGGTGCTAAGGCTATTTGGCTTTCCGGTGACAGGCTGTGACGATGTGCCGGCAACAGCAGTGCCGTGTGATATTGGATATAGCAAGAGATCATTTGAGTGCCAGTACTGTAACCGGGAATTCTCAAACTCCCAAGCACTGGGCGGCCATCAAAATGCGCACAAGAGAGAACGGCAATGGGCCAAGAGGGTCCAGTTCCAAAACGATCGTCATCATCATCACTATCAGCGGTTTGTCGTAGGGGCTGTCCCAGTGATGGCTGCGCATGCAGCAGGGAGATCAGGATCGTTCGTTTGTTCAAGTGGGTCCCCAAGCATAGGTAATACTAATACACCTGTCGGGCACCCACATCAGCTTCCTGCTGCGGGCCCAGGTGATCTGGCGCTCCCCAGAAAAGCCCCGTCAATTGCTGAAATGTATGGAGCCGGAGGAGACGATGTTGATCTCCACTTGAGGCTGGCACCCTCAAGAACCTTATAATAATAATAATAATATTTTTTTTTTTTTTTGAATGGGCTGCAACCCATGTGATAATATGATAGAGGAGGAAAATGTTCAATTTTTGCAATGCCCTCAATGATATTAATTTATTTTTCTTTTTACACTGTTCCAACTAAATAGGAAAGGGAGGTAGTAATTTCATTTAGAGGTTTTAGGTATCAAATTCTAGATGAAGATGAAATTGGAGAATTTCTGAATCATTGATCTTCGATTACAATATATACACTCTGTTTTGTATATGGAAAAACAGAGTATGTAAAAAGTCAAACGTACAGTTCCATTCATCAACTAATTGAACTAACAATTTTAATCAACTAACTGAATAAACAACTTTAACTAACTTAAACACATGGTAATTAACAAGTAGTTAGTCTGTTGTTTCGGCTGCTATTACTCCCCCTCAAGATGAAATATGTCAAGAATATTCATCTTGGGTAAGAGATTATAAAATTGTATAGAACCAAGTGGTTTGGTGAAGATATCAGCTAGTTGTGAATAAGTAGATACATGAAAAATATGAATGAGACCAAGTTTGATATTTTCTTGAACTAGGTGACAGTCGATTTCTATATGTTTTGTTCTCTCATGGTAGACTGGGTTTGCTGCTATGTGAAGTGCAACCTTGCTATCACTTAACAAAAGTCCTAGTTGAGAATGACTGATTTGTAAGTCCTTAAGTAATGCAAGTAAACAAGTTATTTCACAACACGTAGAAGCCATAGAATGATATTCTGATTCAGCAAAGGATCGAGAAACAATTTGCTGTTTCTTTGATTTCCATGAGATTAAAGCATCTCCAAGGAAAACACGAAAACCAGTAATTGACCTTTTAGTATCTAAGCATCCAGCCCAATCAGCATCACAAAAGGCTTTGACTCAAAAATTTGAAGAAGATGGGAAGAAAATTCCTTGACGAGGGGAATTCTTTAGATATCTTAAGATCATGTGAGTAGCTTCTAAATGTGGTTGTCTCGGTTTATCCATGAATTGACTTAGGTTCTGAGCAGCATAAGCCAAGTTAGGTCTTGTGATTGTAAGGCAGATCAATCTGAAAATGAGATGCCTATAACTGGTTGGATCCACCAAAAGATTGCCATTATCCTTAGACAGTTTAATATTTTGCTTCATGGGAAATTTCGAAGGTTTAGTAACAAGTAAACCTGAATCTTCTAAGATTTCCAATGCATACTTCCTTTGAGACAACGAAATGCCTTTGGTTGATCTTGCTACCTCTAAACTAAGAAAAAAATTCAATGTTCCCAAATCTTTCAATTTGAACTTTTGATTGAGTGATGTGATGAATTGAGCAATTGCTACAGAGTCATTGCTTGCTAAAATAACATCATCAACATGTACTAATAATGCAATGAAAACATTGCCTTTAGCTTGTAAAGAGATTGTAATTAGACTTTGATTGAATGAAATCTGGATCAATCAAAGTATTGGAGAATTTAGAAAACTATTGCCGAGATGCTTGCTTCAAGGCATACAATGACTTTTTTCAATTTACAAACTTGTACTCCCCCTTGATGGCAAATCCAGGTGGAACATCCATGTACATCTCTTCATCAAGGTTTCCATGGAGAAACACATCATTCACCTCCAATTGGTGTAAAAACCAATTCTTAGAAGCCATAACAGCTAATAAACACCTAAATGTAGTGAGTTTGGCCATTGAATAGAAGGTCTCATGATAGTCTAAACCTTCACATTGAGTGTACCCTTTGGCTACGTACCAAACAAGCTTTGTATCTTTCTACACTTCCATCATATTTGATTTTAATCTAGTAAACCCATTTACACCCAATGGCTTTCTTTCCAAGAGGTAGAGAAGTTAAAATCCAAGTGTTATTAACTTCTAATGCTTTTAATTCTGCCTTCATAGCATCTGTCCATTCAGGTACCTTTACAACTTGATGAAAGAGCTTTGGTTCAACTTGGGAAACAAGGGAAAAACTAAAGGCTCTATGAGATAATGACAAATGGTCATAATTCAAAACAGATGAAAGGGAAGGAGGAATACTTGAGTTTGGTTTGATGTTGTCAGATTAATGAGAGTGAGAAACAAGTTGATAATGATACTGCTGCAAATAACCAGGTTAATGTTTAATCCTATAAGATTTTCTAATGTTTGGATGTTCAAGTATTGAATCATGGATAGATGTAGATTTTGGAGGTTCATAAGGAGATGTTGATTTTGGTTCAATGATTAAAGTGTTTGATTGTTCAGAATTAGATTGTGCATGAAAAGATTTATCAAGAAATGGTATTGCAAGAGATGAAAAGTTAGGAAGAGATGAATTTTATAATGAATGAATTTGATTGTCAAAAACAAAGTCAGTACTTGATGTCACGAATGTATTTAGGTAAAACTGGATTGTTTGAAATGTTAGGGATAGGGATAGCTGAATTGAGAATTCCATTGGATGTGGGATTAGTAAGACCATATATGTAAGGAAAAACATATTCATGGAATATAACATCTCTGGAAATGAAAATAGATTCATGGAATATAACATCTCTGGAAATGAAAACAGATTGAGTGGAAAGGTCTAATAGTTTGTATCCTTTGTATCGAGTGGGATATCCTATGAACAAACAAGGTTTAGCTTTAGGATCAAGTTTGTTTCTATGTCTTGATAGTGTGAAAGCATAACAAAGACATCCAAAAACTCTTAAATGTGAATATATGGGAGGTTTAGAAGATAAAATTTCAAAAGGAGATTTGTTTGATAAAATGGGAGTGGGAATTCGATTGATGAGATATACAGAAGTTGCAACACATTCAGCCCATAAGAAATAGATAGATTAGCTTGAAACCTAAGGGATCTAGCTACATTCACTACAAAAATAATCCATGTTTAGTGACTCATTAGTAGTGATGGTTTTGGGACAAAAGTTGGTCAAATAGTGACTAATAGAAAGCGTCAATAAGTTGGGTTTGCAAAATTGGGAAAAGGTGACGGTTTGACCAAAACCAACACGTTGGAGTGTCGATTTTGGTAAACCAACACCTTTTCAAAGGTGTTGGTTGAATAGTTGAGTACTGTTCAATCGACACCGTCATTGTGGTGAAAAACCTTTTTCTTCATATCTTATATTTTTCTTCTTCGATATGAAAATCTTCTTCTCTTCTCTTTTTCTTCAATCTTCTCTTCTTCTTCTATCTGAAAATCTTCTTCTCTTCCCATTTTCTTTTTCTTCTTCCCATCGAGGGAGCTAGGGGGGTGGGCGTGAGAGCACAAAGAGAATATGGAGATTGAGAGAACATCTGTGAGAGAGGGAGTGTGTGTGTGTGGGTGCGTATGTGGGCGGGGGGGAGGGGATGTGAGAGAGCAGAGCAAGTGTGGGGGGCGTACGGTTTAAGTGAGAGGTGACGGTTTTATAACCGTCACCTCCAAAAACAAAAAGTTTCGGTTTACTGTTCAACCAACACCTCTTTTCTATAAGGGAATGTGAGAGAGCAGAGAGTGTGTACATGGAGGACGGTTTAAGTGAGAGGTGACGATTTTTTTTGAAACTAACATCCTCCAAAAATAAAAGGTGTCAGTTTACTGTTCAACCGACACCTCTTTTTTAGAGGTGATGGTTTTCAACAACCGACACTTTTTAATGTCCGTTTATTAAACTGACACGTCAAAAATAGTCATTAAAACTAGGTTTTTTTGTAGTAATTGAGAAGATGTTGGCATTTTCTTTCAACCTTAGCATTTTGTTGAGGTGATTCTAACACAACTAAGTTGATGTAGAACCCCTTTATTTGAATAGAATTCTGCCATGTTGAACTCAAGACCATTATTAGACCTTAACATTTTGATTTTGCAATTGAATTGGTTTTCAATAAGATGAAAAAATGATTGAATATAGGCACGAGTTTGAGCTTTGGATTGCATTAGATGAATCCAAGTGTATCTACTGAAATCATCTACTATGGTTAAGAAATAATGACATCCATTTCTGAAATTTTTGAAGAATGGTCCCCATATGTCACAGTGAATCATATAAAAAAATTTATTGAATATAGATGAACTAACAGGAAAAGGAACACGTTTCTGTTTTGCTAAAGGGCAAACAATACATGGATTGGAATTACATGAAAGATTAGGAATTGAACGTTGAAACATTTTTCGTTTAGAATTTGATAAATGGCCTAGCCTATAATGCAATTTATTAGTTGAAACAGTTTTTAGTAAAGCAGAAAAATGAGGTCAAGGAATAGACTGTGATATTTGTGATGAAGGTAGAAGCTTTGATTAAGATGATTTTGGTTGTTGCAGCAAGTAGTAAAGTCCATCTTTTTCGTCACCCACACCAATCGCCACCCATGTCACTAGATTCTGTATAAAACAAAGGTTAGCAAGAAAAACAAAGCAATAGTTAAAACATTTGATTATCTTGTTAGCAGAAAGTAGGTTGAAAGAAAAGGATGGAACACACAATACATTAGTGAGAGTTAAATGTTCAGAAATTTTGACAGTGCCTATGTGGGTGACATTGGCAAACTGTCCATTGGGAAGCTTATAATTAACTCATGTGGATATAGTTGCTGTGATTGTAGTGTACGGTGACACTGAAGTGATCATATGATCAGTGACTCCAATCTTTATAATCCATGTATTGAGTGTGGAGACTTGAGATACTTTGGATAGAAATGACTCATGGCATGAAGAAAAAATAGAATGGGATGAATTCAAAAGAAATGACACATCTTGATTAGGCAATTGAGAATTACCTGGTGTAGCGCCCCGACTTTACTTAATGAAAGACGAAAGTGGAAATCTCCAATTACCACTAAGCACTACTATCTCATCCTCGATATCATCAGAGATTATAATCTAGCAGTGGAATATATATTTTTTTTATAAAACAACCCTCACAGAACACATCAAAGCTGATAATAAAACTTTTATATCAAACAGATTTTTACATTACGCTTTATAACAAAACTCACTAGTCAAGAGTGCCACAGGCGGCACATAAGTAAATACACACCAAGTGTATCTTGTATCTGTCTAACTATAAATACACTTCCAAAAGATAGATATAATATTTTACAAAGAACTAAGGTACCAAAACCCTATCCATAATATCATAAACAGGCATATGGATCATCTTCGCACTCCTCTGCATCTGCATCAATATCTATATAGATGTGGCATAGTTGAAGGTTACCACATTTACATAGGCGGATTAATGAGTCCACTGTCTCAGTAGGTATAAAAATTATTGACATTGGCAATATGAGCCATCGTTTCCAATAATATTTCTAACATGGTGATTATGATAACAGCTACGCTAAGTTTTCCAAACTGGATCATTTTTATATAATATATAGCTGATAAAATAAGCATCATAGAGTTATTTGTGTTAAAACTTATTTATCTTTTCTAAACAACTTTATATTTATACATATACACATTTTACTTGCATCTCATAAAATGAATACGCATGTAAATACAAAGAAGTAAAACAAATAAATCATAAATCACATTATTCAATGTATGCAATGCAATCTCTAGCCTCTCCGACTTTCTAAAGGACTTGAACCTTTTATTTACGATTTTCATGAGACACATTCGGCTCCTCGGTTAGTACCAAGCTTCTTATTACATGAGCCTGAATATTTTATACAAAAGGCTTCTTATTTAACCTAAGAGGCTCCTTCGGCTCCCACCGTTAACATAGGAAAACCTTCTTGCTTCATATTTAATTAATCTCTTATTCTCAATGTTTAACAGTATGCAATAACATGTCTCTTAAAATCGTTCTTTTGTTCACAAAATCATCTCCTTTCATTTTGCAATTTATTCTATTCCATATAAAAATAATTGAAAGCATATAATCATGTTATTTATAAAATATTCAGGCTCATGTAATAATCATACTTCAAAAGCTTTATAAAATAGTATCAATCTCAATAAACAGTTGTACTCACTAAAATAGTATCATACTCAGTAAGTAATTATACTTACTTGTCACCGTTATGTGGGATTCCTCTGCTAACTCTTGATTATAAAAAGTCACTGCATTTTTGTGCGCCCGCGCGCGACCATATATTAGTCTAAGATTAAAATTAAAATGCTAAAATAACGACCTATAAATTTCTTTCTATACTCTATCCAAAATTGGGCAGCATAACGCCATCTATCTAAAATATTATAATGTCACTTGGGCATCATAACGACTATGTAGCGTTACCACATATTTTTATATGGGCATTACTACAGCATTAATATAATATTTATCTAAAATGTCTAACATTATTTGTGCATTACAACGGCGCTATTGTAAAATACCTAATAAAATTTAGGCAGCACAACGATGCCTTTGTAATATTTAAAAGGATGATTGAATATAATATCTGTCCCGAAATATTCAATCACACTTTCCCGCGTAATTTAGGCATTATAACGACGTAATTTAAATTCTAATGAATAAAATTGACATAATTTAAATTCTAATAACTAGAATTGACATAAACTAAGGATAAAAAAGATTATACCTAGCACTCCCACTTTAAGTAGCTTCAAAGCTTATTTACTAAAAAAAATATACTACTCACTATTCTTTCTTTTTCTCTCTTTTTCTTTCTTCTCTTTTTTTTTTTTTTTTCCTCACTGTGCGAGAGGGAGAGGGAGCTGCTATTTGTGTCTAAAACAACACTGCTGCATCTCATATTTATAGGTGTGGTCTTGGGGACTAGGCAGGTATTTGCGTGAAAGATCTCTAGCTGTGGTATTATACCTGCGCTCCACCTATACATGTTGCTGCCCATGAATTACACATACACCACCTGCTGCAACATGAAGTGAGCGATAGCTCACATATTCCTAATCTCAAGCATTCTAGAACTCTCACCTTCACACCACTTGCACTAAAATAATAATATACTTAAGTGAGATATATATACATCTATCTAATGAGCATTGAATGCTCCACGTAAATCCCAATCTATATATGTTATTTATATATTATAAATAAATAAATATATATAAATATATATTATCATATTAAAGCAATCAAACAATTATCTAATACACTAATATCCACATTACTACTAACTCTTAGGCATTTAATTAGGTAAATCTTAAATGTCAAATAATTTATAATTTAGACATCAAATATATTCTCCCAATATATCTGATTCAACTAGAGACTGAAATTTATACTAAAGCATTCTTAATAATTCTATTAATAACCTTGGGTGTTACACCTGGTAATTTGGCAAACAAACAATCATTGGTAGGAATACTACCTACTTGGTGAGCTGCTGGTAAGGTTGAATGTGCAAGATTGTTATTTTGCATGAAGTTCATCAACTGTTGACATTGGGTTTGGGTGAAGGGAAAAAGGTGGATTCTCCTCTACTTGACCCTGATTTGTAGGTGGATTGACAGACGACTTGAAACAATTAGTGAACTTGCTTCTAGTGAACTTGAAACTAGGGGAAATCTATGGATTTTATAACACTTCTCAATAGTATGACCAAGTATAACACAGTGGTTGCATGTAGGTTTGTCCTTGCGGATATTTGGATTCTACCTGAAATTGCTTTTATGGAAAGGAACATGAGCCTTTGACATCAATGCAGCACTATCATTGAACTAATTTCTAGGAGAAGATCCATTAAAAGCTCTAGGAGAAGAAATCTGTCTCTGCCTTTCATCATGAAGAATTATTGAGAAAACCTTGTTGAATGGAGGCAATGGCTCCATCTATAGGATTTGTCCACAAACATTATAAAAGGAATCTTAAACCTATCAAAAAATAATATATGTATGCTTAGAGATGAAAATTAGCAACATTTATCGATCCACTGGTACACTTTTCACAAGAACAGTGAGGTATTGGTTTGTAATTTCAAAGCTCATCCCAAATTCCATTGAATTGGGTGTAGTAAGAGCTTATCAAATTAGTGTTTTGTGCAAAGGCAAATATGGTTTTCTAAAGTTGAAAAATTCGTGGACCATTACCTTGAAAGAATCAAACCTTAAGATCCTTCAAGACATCTTCAACCTTATTGATATAAATGATACTCATAGTAATATCCTTTGTAACAGAGTTCATGATCCAACTTTTGACCATATTGTTGCATTTCTTCCAGGCTTTGAAGTTTGCTAAAGTAATGGGAGGCATGGGCGATGAACCATCAACCATCTCAAACTTATTCTTCACAGTTAATGTCATCTACATTGATCAACTCCATGTTTGATAGTTATCACATGTCAGAGGAGTTTGAACTAAGTAAGATTGTTCCTGGATTATCTCCATGATGGAGATAAAATAGGTCATCTTCAATAGAGTTTTTAGCGGAATTCAATGAACATGATTCAGAATTTTAAGTATGATTCGGCATGATTGAGAAGAAAGGAAAAGAGAAGAAGAGAAGAAAAGAAATAAAATGTGGGGATTTGTAGAAACAGTAATAGCTTTGATACCATATCAAATTCTAGATGAAGAAGATGAAATGAGAGAAGTTTTGAATCATTCTCATTAACCATAAAACTAATCTTTGATTACAATTGTTGAGGTTCAATAATGTCGCTTTGCTCACTTGGATGGCTCTTAGAACATGGCTTACGGGGTGCTATTTCAAATGCCATAAAAGGATTTGGCTTCCCTTACTTGACACCAATTGGTTTTTAGATAAGATAGTCAAAAGTCCAATCCAACAACAATATATATACTTTGTTTTGTACATGGAAAAATAGAGTACATAAAATATCAAACAGTTACATTCATCAACTAATTGAACTAACTATCTTAAGCAACTAACTGAATAAACAACTTTAACTAACTAATACACATGTGGTAATTAACAAGTAGTTAGCCTGTTGTTTCAGCTGCTATTATTAGGCTGCATTTATATTTTTTAGGGGCACCATTAATTAAGTTAAAACAGGATTAGTCTATGAAAAATTAATTGATAAGTAAGTTTGTGATTAACAATTCTTTTGTTTCGAGTGGGACTTTAAACGTCCGATGTTGGACTTCGAATGTTTGATATAATGTCTGAAATTTTTTTAAAAAAATTGGACAGCTCAACCCTTTTGAACGTTCATAAGAGGCCTATAAATCCACACCTAAGTAAGGGTTTTCTTATTTTAGTCACCCTATTTACCTGATACCTTAGAGTGTGAGAGAGTGGAGTTTTGGGAGAGAGAAGGAAGTTATCTTTGGTGTCATCTTCTTCCAGAGATATTGTACGTCTTAGCCTTTAACTCGTTTGGCTTGATGTTTATCAAGATGTTAGCTTTTGTTAGTGTTGTTTTCGTGGTTTAGGAAACTCTATCATATGGATCTTTATTATGGGTTTCTTAGTGTAAGATTATGTTAAGCTTTAATGTGCATTAATGTTAATTAGTATTTCCTTAATGATTAAACGTACTTCACTTTGCATGAAAGTGTTATTGTGGGTTAGAATTGTGTTTACTACCTTAGAAGAACCTAAGAATGTGTTAAACTATGAAAGTTATGGAGCTTAATTTGTTAGAAGTAGAGGCTGAACGATCAACAAGATAATCAAATTAATGTTCGATAGTCAAGCATCAATATGACCATTTTGCCAATAATAAGAGTTAAGAATATTTTTGTCTAGATTAGAGATTGATATTAGATTATTTCACATATTTGAAGGTTGGTGATTGTTTGAAGGATTGCTTGGGAAAACATACAAGCAAAATATGTAAAATTCACATGGATATATGTTTGTTATTTAAATTCTTTTACAACATGATTATTTTATGAATTAAAATTGCATTCTGCAACTTACACGAAATACATTTTAAAATAGTGTGAACTATATTTTTGTGAAAATGATTGATGAATAACGAAATGATAAGAAATATGAGTTTGTAAATCATGCATGTGATTGTGAATAATTGTATTGTATGACATGATACATGAAGTGTGCGGGGTAATGGCAATGAGCTTACTATTATATGGGTTAGCCCTAGAAATTTACTTTTTTTTTTTTTTTTTTTTGCCCTAGATTCAATAATTTTATAGGTGGCCAGCGCCCCATAAATGGATGGGTCACAACTACGGTTTTGTTAGTGATGTAAATCACCCAAAATTTAAAACCGGTTAGGAAACTAATGAAAACGGTATACGACAATATTTGAGACACCGATATTGTACTACAAGTCTCTCGAGATAATGTTGACCTTACCAAGAAGGGGTTAAGGGCTTGAATTGACCATATGGAGTTGAACTATGACATATTTATCTTGATTATCATGTATTATAATTTATATTTATATTGCATCATCATGTCATATGATTGTTAGATTGAAAACTTTATTTTAAAACTACTTGTGATTTGTAAATATTTTGTAAAATAACTGAGTTCATTGCATGAATAATGTTTAATCCATGTATATTGTACTCACCAAGTCGTGGACTTATGCTTGTATCTCTTTACCTGTAAATCATATGTTGTTTTATAGTTAGCAACGGTTTCAAGGATGATTCGGTATGAGAACCGATGTAGGAGACTATTGATGACTTAGTTAGACTTAATTTCTTTGTGGATAATCCTGAGATGCTAAAGTACATGCAGATCCACAAGTAAGAGGAAAGGTTTACTTTCCTCAGGTTTTTGTACGTGTTGTATTGTACCTTCTATTGAGTAGGCTTCGAGATTTCTTATGGATATGGATTTAGTTGTTTTATATTTGCTTTGATGGTTTCATATTATGGTTTTAGATTTCGTTTGTAATATTTCTTGTTTACTTGAATTGAAACACTAGATGTATATCTATGTTATGTATTGATTTTTTAGTTTTACTCTAGTGGCTTTCTATGTGATATGATTAGTGGCGATCTTGCTGTTGTTTAAGTGAAGTATTCAATTGCATGCAAACTCTTTGTTGAGTGTTCAATGTCCCTTGTGTTTTTATTTCGTTCGAATAGGAATGGGGTGACATGTCTAGAATTAATTATAATTTAATCTTCCTTGGACCGTTCTATTAACAAACGGTGTGCCTATAGTGACCCAAATAATTAACTAGGTATAAATAGCTTAGTTAAGGGGGTTAATTTGGGCTTTGAGTCACTAAGGACACTAGAAGGGTAATTTGGACTTTTGGGTGGACGTACGTTAGGTTTAGTGAACGTACGCTGCTGTTTGTAGTGCGGACGTACGTGGGGGGACCACCGGATGTATGCTCTGCAAATAGTACAAAATGCCGGACGTACGCAACTTTTTGGGATTACCCTCTAGTTAATACCTGAACATACGAGACAACCTTTGGACCGTTGTGTAAAAGTACCAAACATACTCTAGGGTTTGGTGGACGTCCACTGCTTTTCAGAGAGTTGGTGGCAGCCTTTCCCTATAAATACCCTCTACCCCTCTTCATTATTCACGCTCTCTCAGGCCCCCCAGGCTGCGAAAATACCCTTGTGAGTGTGTTTTGTGAGGTTTGGTGTGTGTGCATCGGAGCTAACGACAAAGAAACTCTTGAAGTTTCGCTTCAAGGAGATAATACTCGGTTACCTAGCTCTTTAATTACGTCGTTATGCTGCTCGAATATTGTTTTGTGTTGTTAGTCGTAGTTTAGCCTTAGATATGCTTTAAACCTTGTTAGATTGTTAGATAGCATTATGATAACTTAGCATGATCGCGTTGCATGAAGGTTTTATTTCGACTGAGGAGACCATATAAAGCCCTTTGGTAGGCTTAAGAGTTGGTTTGGAGGATAGGATGACGAGTGGAGAAAATAAGGTTCTCCCTGAAAACCTTGAAGCTGACGTATGGTCTCAAAACCAGACGTACGGTCCGAAGTATCACAGCGGACATACGGCCCCGAGCTCGGACGAACGGTCCAGAGTGTGACAAGGGACTTTTTTTTTCACCAGCCGTCCCATAGCTCATCTTTTCCTTATTCTAGAGTTGTTTTAGTAGAAATATGATTAATATAAGGTTTTTTACATATTTAGAAAACTCGGATCATTTGAAATTCTCGGAGACGTTATTCCACCCAGGTGAGTTTTAACTCACATAATGCTTGTTGTTATTTTTTCATGCACTGCATGACTATTTTGTGTACCAAGAAAATATACATATTTGCAACTCTCACAGTTTATACTTGCTGCACATGAACTCTAGCATTTTAAGAAAACGTTATCCTGAATATGTTAATAAAGTGAGACTTGTAAAAACATACATGTAAAATACAGACAAGATAATTTGTATCGTATGACATGGTACACCGGTACGCGCAGTATAATAGCCATGTGCTTACTATACATGTTAGCTTTATTGTCAAATATATGTGTTATATGGGTCTTGGATCCAACTGTTGTTCGTGGCCGGCGCAGCCTTAATGGGCGGTCACTATAGGATGGACATCATTAGCAATGTAGGCCACTCGAGGTTAGACTCGGTTATGCCGTTAGTATTATGTACGATTGCGTGCAATGGTTGGGCCA
Source organism: Carpinus fangiana (assembly GCA_006937295.1). Taxonomy (NCBI): domain Eukaryota; kingdom Viridiplantae; phylum Streptophyta; class Magnoliopsida; order Fagales; family Betulaceae; genus Carpinus; species Carpinus fangiana. The sequence continues at coordinate 26,151,957 of CM017326.1, forward strand.
TCGGCATTATACTACAGGTCCCTCGGGACATTGCCAACCCTACTAGGTTAGCAATTTTGACACAACCCAATAACCCGACACAAACATGACACAAAATTAGTGAATTTGGATTTACCTAACGGGTTTGGGTCATAAACGGGTCGACCCGTTTATTTTGTGTAAACGGGTCATGTCACAGGTGACCTGCCAGACATTGTTCTGTTTTTTTTTTTTTTTTTTTTACCTAATGGAAAAATCTGACAGAGAAGATGAAAAATGAAAACCTGAATTTTTGCTCCTGTTCGCAGTTCGGCTATTCTCCTTCTCCAACTCTCCACAAGCTGCCGCCCTTCATCACTCTCTCTCCCGCTTGCCGCTCAATCTCACTCACTCTCTATCCCGCTCGCCGGCCGCAGCTCTCTCTTTTAGCTCTCCACTCGCTGCCACTCTCCAGCCTCTCCCCCTCTTTCTGCTCTCCGCTCGCTACCGCTCTCCCCTTCTCTCTATAGCGCCGCCAACTTTGCACTCCGCCGATGTCGCATCCTGATCTGGTATGTATCTCTCTTTTCTTGCTCTCTCATAGTCTCATGCTCTGTAGCGAAAAAACCCCATTTATGAATAAGAACAAACCCAGTTCTTGGGTCAACACATACTGGGTCACTTCACTATATCTTTAATTAACGAGTAGCATAAACAATTATTCGGGATCCCAGTTTGTGAGGAGGAAGGGGATTGAGGAAATTATTTTTTGAGGAACTACCTCATAAAGTATTTTACATATATATTTACAGTGTTTAATCCATCAAGCTACAGAAATATTTTTAGAGTAGCGGAAAGTCAAGTATAGTTGTCATTGTAGTGTAGCCTTTGTTTTTGTTTCTCACTTTCTGTAATGACCCAAATTCTTAACTAGGTGTAAGTAGCTTGGTTGAGGGGATTAATTTAGGCTTTGGGTCACTAAGGATGCCAAAAGGGTAATTTGGACTTTTGGGCGGATGTACGCTGTTATCTGTAGTGCGGACGTATGTGGGGGGACCACCGAACGTACGCTCTGCAAACAGTACAGGCGAACGTACATGGGACCACCGGACGTACGCTACTTTTTAAATATCCTCTGGTTAATACCTAGACGTACGAGGCAGCCATAGAACCGTTGGGCAAGAACCGTTGGGCAAGAACCACCGGACGTACGCCCCTTGGCCGAACGTCCGCTGCTTTCTGAGCCTATAAATAGCACCCTACCTTTTCGTGTTTTTCATAACTTCAGAACTCCCCCAGGCTGCCAAAGTGTTTCCAAGTGTTTGTGAGTGTTTGGTGATCATGTGGGTGCGGCGTTTGCGAGTTTTGGAACATTCGTGAGGTGGAACTCTTGCGATTTTGTTTCAAGGAGGTAACGTTCGATCTTTAGCTTTTAGTTACGTCATTATGTTGCTCGTTTTATGTTTAGTTGTGGTTGTTAGCTTAGTTGTGCTTTAAGACCCGTTTGGGTTAGCTTAGCGTTGTTACGTTGCATGGAGGTTATTAACTGGACTAGAAGGCTTTAGGTTGTTCCTAATAGCCCTAAGAGTCTGAGAATAGGCGGACAGTGGAAGAGAAAATGAGGTTCTCCCTGAGGACCCATATAGAGGACGTACGGTATCGTGACCAGACGTACGGCTTGTCGTTGCACGTACGCTCTCGAGCCCGGACGTACGATCACTGTGAGACAGGAAAACCCTATTTTCCCCAACCGTCTTGTAGCTCCTATTTTCCTTACTTTAGAGTTATTTTAGTGGAATTAGGACTAATAGAAGGTTTTCCACAGATTTGGAGAAGCCGGATCCTTTGGAGTTTTCAGAGATGCGTATTGATCCAGGTGAGTTTTAACTCACATAATGCGCACTGTTATTTTCCATGCACTGCACGTCTATTTTGTGTACCAAGCAAATATGCATATTTTACAACTCTCACGTTTTGTACGAATTGCACATGAACTCTGTCTTTTGAGAAAAACGTTGTGCTGAACATGTTAACCAAGTGGAACTTGTAAAATGACATGCATGTAAAATACAGACAAGATAATTGCATTGTATGACATGGTACATCGGTACGTGCGGTAGTAATGGCCATGAGCTTACTATACATGTTAGCTTTATGGTCAAATGTGTGCGTTATGTGAGGGCTGTGGATCCATTGGTTTCGTGACCTTGATGCAATCATTCCCAATGGTTCGGTCATTACAGGACGGATGTCATTAATTGGTGTGGGCCACTCGGGGTCGGACCCGATCGTGCCACTAATGCTACGTACGGTATGTTGTGCAATGGCTGGGGCACTGGCATTGTACTATAGATCCCTCGGGATAGCATCAACCCTGCTGAGAATGGGTAATATCTCGGGTAGACCATATTGTTGAACTATGACTATTGTTTACATCATATGCATATATCATTACTATATATATCACGCATAATTAAACTGTCATGATGAAACTGCTTTTGTTTATTAAATAACTGAGTTCATTACTAAAACTGGCATGTGTATTATCAGTGTTAAAAATCACTAAGTCTTAGACTTACCCCCTTATTTTATGTCTTTCCCCATCATTACGAATAATTGTGCGGTTTAGCTGCTTTAGAAGAGGATGCCGTCGGAGCCTACTTGGGTGATTGCACTGGATCTGATTCGGGTGATTTTTGGGTATATGGATCCGGTCTGGCTTAAGACAATGTGGGAGGATGGAGGATCTGCCCGTGCAAACTTGATAGAGTTTCTGATCTCATTAGCTTTGTTAAAGCTTAAGTCTAGGCTTTGATCTGTTGATATTTTATGAACAATATTGTAGTATCTTATTTTGGAAATGTATCTATTTGACGGTCTGATGACCGATACATTTGGTGACTTTTATAATATTATGGATACAGTACTTATCTCTGGTATCGCTGTGTGATGTTTCATGTATTATCTCTTGATCCCGTAGTCTTTAGTAAAGTCTTCCGCTGCAGTTTTCTCGTTACGACGAGAAAGGTGTTTTCCCGGAGGTCGTGTCTCGGAGGGACATGGCTGGGATGGTGCGCCGTGGGGTCAATTACTGGTTAATTGATATTCCCATCGGGCAGGGCGTCAACTTTCTGTATGAATATGTTTTTGGTGTTTTTTTTTTATTTTTATTTTTTTATTATTATTGGTTAATGTTTTTTTCTTGAATAAAATTTTAGTGCTTGTTTTTTTTTTTATTAGTCTCATGCTCTGTTGAGTCTCCTCTCATGCTCTGTTTTTGTTTCTCATAGTCTCATGCTCTATTATTTAGAGAAAGCAGGTGGTAAAAAATAAAAATCAGAAAAGCTCAAAGAGTCAAAGACTCAGAATGGCCTCAGGGCTACCTAAAACATTAACATATGAGAATAAGTTTGGGCAACCAGTCGTATGATTGTCTGTTTTGGCCTTTGGGTCCGGTCATCTACTTTGCAATCACAACTTTCATCAAATGTAAATATTTAATTCTTTTCTTTTGCAAAATTATAAATTGGCATAGCTGATTTAGATCACATAAATGTTTTAAATTTCCAAATGGATGGCGTTCTTTCTTTCAACCCATTTGGGAAAATTCCCCAATCATACTGCATCCTGCCTGATTGTTTTCCTCTATTTATTTATATTTTATCCAAAATGAAATATTTTTATTTTATTTTGTTGTGTTACTGTTTTCTCTTTATGGTTTATGGTACTAACTTTTTGTTCTTAGATTCAAGGATATGATGATTGATGAGAATGATTCAAATTATATGGTTTTGATAGTGAATGTGTATATATTTATGTTCATGATAGATTAGAGATGGAACTATGAATTGGTGAAGGCCTTTGGTGTTCTGTAGAGAATATAGGAGTCATTACTCATTAGGACTTGGTAAGAGAGAGTGTTGGGTATTGAATAGGGATTTGTGGTTCTTTTAAATTTTTAATTTGTAATTAACTTACTAATGATTATGTGTGTAGGTGTTTAACGAAGATTCAGTTGATGATGTGGTTGAAATAAATACAATAGAAGATCCTCCTATTCACACGAATCCATTGACCAAAAAAAGGGTCCAAAAGAAGTGTAAGAAGACCTCAATAGTTTGGACCCATTTTGATGAACTTCCTTTTAAAGATCCAAATGACGCAAGGATATGGGCAAAATGCAAGTTTTGTGATCATAAATATATAACTAACAGTTCACATGGAATTGGAAATCTACAGAAGCATATGAAGGTTTGTGGGGGAAAAAATGATCATGATATCCAGCAATTGCTCATATCTAGTAGTCAAGGAAATTTTTCAATAAGTGTCTCAAAATTTTGTCCTAAAAGATATAGAGAATTGTTGGTTGCTGCGAGTATTAAGCATGACTTACATTTTTCATTTGTTGAATATGATGGTTTCTTATGATTCATTTCTGGAAGCAAACAATAGACCGATGATGGATGAATTATTTAGTATAAAGAATAATTGTTACTATGGTAGAGGTAGCGAAGGAGATTGCGTTTGGTAAAGCACTAGTAGTAGAGACGAAAAAGGTAGGAAATCAATGACATGACAACGGATAGAGACATGATTTGTCGGAATTTGCTATAGATTTGAAATTGATTGGGACAATGACATTTCATAAATATCGTCTTGTAAGAACATCCACTGTAGCTAGGCCTGTAAACGATTCGAGCCGAGCGAGTTTAGCCGAGCTCGAGTCGAGCTTGTATAGTAACCGAGCCGAGCTGAGCCGAGCTTGTATAGTAACCGAGCCGAGTCGAATCGAGCTTGTACAGTAACCGAGCCAAGCTCGAGCGAGCTCACGAGCCGCTCGGCTAATTTGCAAGCCTAATTTTTTCTATAATTTAAATAAATTTATATTAACTATAAACTTAAAAGATAATTTATATACTTTACTTGTTAATTTTATAATTTATATAGTATAATTATTATATAATATAACATTTAAGTTTGTATTATTGAATATAATGTCAATTGTCATTTGTCACATCTTAAAGAGTAATGTACATTGATTAACTGCACATTGTTGACTAACTTTCTAATTGTCACCTATGTTTTTTAATTGCTTAGATTCTTAGAGCCTAATTACTAAATTTGAGATAATTTTAATATTCATATCAAGTAATGATATAATTTATCTCTATACTTTACTTGATACTTATTACTTGTTAGTTGTTATTTGTTAAAGTTAAGTTAATATATGATGTATATCATATATTGTAGATAATAAACATATCATATATAAATATATATTATAATTTATTAATTTATAAGTATACAACTAAGTTAAACTAATTTAATTTTATATAATTAATTAATATAACATTTAAATTTGTATTATTATATATAATGTCAATTGTTATTTGTCACACCCTAAAGAGATATTAAGGTCATTTAAGTTTGTATACATTAATGTGATTTTAATTTATAAATGGTAAGAAATACATTACTTACTTAATTAATAATCATTTAATCTACTCATTTATGAATGAATCGAGCTCACGAGTCAAGCTCACGAGCCCTTGTCGAGTTTAGTTGGGCGAGCCGAGCTCGGCTCATTTGCTAATCGAGCGAGCTTGTACAGTAACGAGCCGAGCTAAACAGTATCAAACTCGATTTCGATTCGAGCTTAATCGAGCCAAGCTGTCGAGTGTGTCGACTCATTTACAGGCCTAACTGTAGCCTCACCAAATTTTACCCACCACACTTTTGGTTATCAAGGCCTTTTCATTATTTGGACATCTTTAGAATTTAAACCTATATACAATCATGAAATTGAAATATTGAATATAGTTCTTTAATTGTTTTGTCTTCATGTTCAATTATTTTGGATTTTAACAACTCACCTTTTTAAATCACCCATTTCAGCCTCACTACTTTAACAATTAACTTTCACTATTTCATTTAAATATTATTTTTCAAAGATTTGTTTATTACTTCTCTAACTTTTATATTTTTGAATGTTTATATTTTCCTAATGGTTTATTTTAAAAATATTTGTCTTATTCTAGCGGTAATATTTTTCAAAATTTGTAATTTTTGCTAACGGTTATATTTTTTAATTTGTGTATTATTGGCGTTCAGAGAGAAAATTTGTGATTTCTATCTTTTTTTTCTTTGTAATTTCTCTCTCATATTTTTTAATTTGTGTCATATTTTTTATTTTTTAATTTGTGTCTTATTTTTCTAACGGTCTTATTTGTGTCTTTTTAATTTGTGTCTTAAGAAAAAGAAAAAGAAAGAAAAAGTGAGTGAAATGAAAAGTTGTGAAGAGCTACGGAAAGAAAAGGTGAGAGAAAAAAAAAAAAAAACTGAGAGGGAAGAGCTGTAGAAAGAAAAAGAAAAAAAAAAAAAAAGGAGAGAGAAATGAAAAGTTAAAAGGAAGAGAGAGAAAATAAATTTGTTTAATGAATAGGTGAGTGAATAGTAAATTTTATATTCGATAATTACTGTTCATCTTGTTATTTCTTTTGGTTAAAATGGTGAGACTGAAAAGTGGCATTTTAAGCCATTTTGGTTAAATTGACTCACCAAAATAACCTACTCTAATAGCCCAAGAGGTTATTGCGTGCATCATAGGAGTAATGATATAAGGAGAACTAGAGTCGTCTTAGAGTCATGCAAAATATGATGTGACATTTAAAACCACCAATAGATTGAGAGAAAAATTGCTTTCCAGCTTTCATTGATATAAAAAACATCTAGAGCTCTAAGAGCATCTCCAGCAATGGTTGCTAGTTTAGCTACTCAAAAAGTACAACTCACTACTTTAGCCGTTGTTTTTTCACTACACACTCCAACATACCTTTTATTTTATGGTTTACTTCATTTTAAATATTATTTCTCATTTTTTTATTATAATTTTTTTTTTGCCAACACTCAATCAAAGAGAAAACAAACATATATATATAAAATCATTCAGAAAAACAAATACATACAAGAAACATTCACAATACAAAAAAGAAATACATGACAAAAAAATCATCATAGATTCCATTCAATTGCAATATGTAGAAATGAAATTCACCAAAGCAATAAAAAGTTCAAACGAAATGAAAATTTCTAATTTTTGTTTTTTTAAAAAAACTAAAACATACAATTAGACTAATTAATTCTTAAGATTGACCATGAAATTGCCACAAATGCTCGATGAGGTTGGATTGCAACTAAGAGGAGAGAACCAAAACTTGGAAACAAAGAAGAGGGAAAAAAAATTTGGGTAGGTGATGAGGAATTTGTGATATTAAGAGAGAAGAAGAGAAAGTGGGAGAGAAAGAGAAGAGGAGGAAAAAAAAGAAAAAAAAAATTGTGTGCTAAAAGGTATTTCGGTGAGGAGATGAACCAGCGAGAGAGAAAGAAAAAGAGGGGAGAGAAAGAATTATAAAATAAGAAAATAACCATTTGAGAAATTATAAAATATTCTTAACAGCTGCTACGTACAATGAACTTTCAAATATGAAAGTTCATTGTAATATATTTAGAGAAACCCTTTATTTTACATTGTCTGCTGGAGCACGAAAATAGAACATAATAGCTAAAAATCTAGTTTAGAAGCGCTATTGGAGTTGCTCTAAGGCTCTAAATTAAAGAGCAGATTGCTTTAAAGAAACAATGTCAAACACAATATCTGTGGCAGTCATGAGAGTTGCCTTAGCCAGTCCATGTGCTGCAAAATTAGCTTCCCTCCTCACATGGCCAGTCATCCAACTCCTCCAAGTATTGAGCACAATTTTTGTATCTCCTATCACTTGTCCTGAAATCACCAATAGATTAAAATTTAATAATAATCATCTCAAATTGAATGGTGATTTTAAATGTCATATTATATTTGGGATGACTTCAGGAGGACTCTAGTTCTTCCTTATATCGTGTCATAGATAATGTTTAGGTTGTGAAAATTTCAAATTATATCTATGACATTGTATGAAACATTTTGTCCCATTTGATTGTTATATCAATGAAGAGAAATTTTTTTTTAAAAAAAAAAGTCAAAATTTTAATAATTTAGTTCAAATAATGATTGAGATGTTAAGAAGCGTACCTATCATGAAATCTCCCTAAAATCTCCTTAAAGACAAATGGATCAAGAGGCTAATAGAAGGAGTTGGTAAAATCGGGCTCATTAATTGAAACTACGGTTGGGATCTTAAAAATCGTACCATAAATGTATCCAAAAGAATTTAGAAGACTTTAATAGGTACTTGCAAAGTTGCAAATAATGATTTAGAGTGTTTTCTGGGACTGAAAATTTTATAAATAAAAAATACGATTTTAAATAAATTTTTAGGAAATTGATTGTTTTGGATTGTGTTTTTAAAAAATTGTGATTTGAAAACAAAGAATTTTAAAGGCCAAACTAAAATTTTGTCAAAGGTTTAACAGCATTTTTAAAATCATATTTTTTAATCGCACATTTTGAAATTGTTATTTTTAATCGCCAATTCAAAGGGACCCTTAATTTTTTTTTATTTTTTTATTTTTGGGTGTTTCACTTTGTGTAATAGATTTTTTTGAAAAGATATAAAATTAATTTATGTGGTTTCACATAGTTGCAAATAGCTCTTTCAAAATAAAAAATAAAAAATAAAATTGAAGGGATAGCCAAACCATCCAAGTCACCATGGAGGAGACTCAAGCTAGTCCAAGCTACCCCTAGGCGAGCTAGGTCACCATGGAGGAGACCCATGTGACTCACATTCGTGTCTATTGTCCGATGAAGTGAGAGTCAGTAATTTTTAACCCTTAATTTTTTTTTATAAAAATATATTTTTAAAAATATGTGTCACAATATTATTGGCGCCTGACATTTCATATTAATAGATTAATGGTTCCCGTTCAATTACTAACAAAAAAAAAAATCCTATTTGTGTTTTTTCTTTATCCATATAGTAGTTTTTAGTCACTCTAGGGAGAACTATTTGCAACTCGGTCAAAAATTGCATGTTTATTCATAGATTTTAAAAGATTTACAAATGACGTGTCAGTCGCAGATCTAGTCTGTCTCCCCCATCGCGATGCACCCTAGCGTAACTATATCATGCTCTCCAGAGGACCACCACCCTTCAATTTGGAATTTGAAATGTCTCCCTCTCCAGAGAGACGTTATAAACTTTTAACCTTTTTATAATTTAAAATTATTATTATTATTTTTTAAAAAAAAAAAAAAAAATCACAAACCTCGCAGTCTCCATTTAATGCTTGAACTACGCACGACCTTCACTACACAGTAATGGTAGCTCTCACTTGTCTCTCTCTCTCTGCTCTGAGTCTCTGACTCTGACCCAAATACCTCAATTTTTTTCTCTCTTAATTGCTTCTCTTGGTTCGTCTCAGAAACGCTTACGGACCACCGGAGTTTTTGGCGCATTTATAGTAGACAGAAAAGGAAAGATCCAGAGGCATAACTCATTGCTTCAAGGTGATTTTTTTTATTTTTTATTTCACTTTACCTTTCTCTTTGAAAAATTTAGGATTTTTTGTGTGTTTCTAGGTTGTGAGATTTATGGGTTTTGCTTGGTTGCTGCTTTTCTTACCTTGGGTTTGGGATAGTGTTTGTGTTTGATACTTTCTTTAGCTTGACTAGATTCATTGGTTTGTTGGAGGGTGGTGGTGTTTCGTTGATGAGAAAATGTGGGGAACAGGGAAGGGGACTGATTATTTGTCAATGTCATGTTCTGATAAAGATTGAACTGAGATAACTGAAATCTATCACTCTGTCTAGATTGTTTTTGTGGGTTATTTGAATGACATAATTTTGAAAGCTCAATGCAAAAGATTGCCAAAGATGTTGACTTTTTCTGGTACATATATATAGATCGTGGAATTTATATTGGTATTTTTTTTTTAATTTCGTTTCTCAGTCAAATCAAATAGAGGGTTTGTGCTTCATTTTCGCTTTGGAATTTGCGGTATTTGGTTGAGTGAATTAGGGGATGCATGTAGTTTATTAAGTCTTTGTCTATCACCATTGATTTAGAAAGCTTAGCTGTTTGAGGTTCATAGGATGTAGAGCAAATGCAAAATCACGTTGTATTGATTTTGAAGCAGAAATTGTTGTCTCCTGTTGGTGATAATACTCATACTTAGATTTAAAACTAAGGGATTTGTTGCTGCATCTTATGCTTCTGTTCAAATTTCTGGAGTCCTGTTAGTAGTCTCTTTACCATAATAATAAATAGGAACAGGTAGCAATAGTATCTTATGCCGATGTTTTCAGTATCTTTTTGAAGTAGTGCTTTTCTGTAGTTGGTTTTGAGTTGGGGTAGATGCTTGCTGTCTGAGTATAGCTAGAGGGTGCTTGATCTACTGTCTGATTGAAGTTGCTGAGACTATAAGGTGCTTCTGTAGTTGCTTGAGATCTAGTTGTGTTTTGATGCTGTTCGCTTTAACTGTTGATTAAGTTTCAGATTTGGAGTCTGTTGTGTATTGGATTTTATTTGTTGGCTGTAGATATAGTGATTGTTAGTATATGTCTCTATTTTGCTCTAGCTGGGTTGAGGTTCTACAGGGTTTTCTTGAGTTATGACTTTTATAGGTGGCGTATAGTTTGGATGTTCCTTACTGTACAGAAAAGTGTTTAGGAGGCTTGTTGTTTCCTTGAGTTTCTAGCTAAAAAGAACTAGAGTGCATTGTACTCATTGTTGATATTCAAAAGTTTTACTCATTCATAAAATAAAATAAAAAAACAGGTAGCAATAGTAAGGTCAATTTTAAAATTCAAGGTCATCTGATAAAAAAAATTATCAGTATTTTAAAATATTTGTGGTCTTTGAAAAAATCTGATGCAGAGTTTCCCCGCCCCTCCTCTCTCAAATAGTTAAACCTCTACATATTCAGGATTGATTCTATGAAATGTATAATTGTTTGGTATTGTTAGGACTTTGAATGTATGACTTGCTGGGTGCATGAGTTGTGTTCACCTGTCAGAAAAGAAAAAATCTTTTTTTTTTTTTTTGGAGAAATGGTTTAAGAAATCCAACTTGGTTGAGGATTAATAATTTAATTTTTGCTTGATCATATTGCAGATGGATTTTGGTCGGAGAAAGGGAAATTGTTGCTCCTCTTGCTTCTTCAGTTATAAACTTTGAAGTAGGTGGCCCCCCTTCCCCCCTCCCCCTTTGGCATTTTCTGCATGAGAAAAATGGGAGTGGAGAAAGAAGGTTTAAAAAATGGAGGAGGTTATGTAGGCAATTTCTTACACCTGTTTGACTGGACTGCCAAATCTCGGAAGAAGTTATTCTCAAGCAAGTCAGATTTACCTGGTATAATTGTATTCCACGTGACCAAAATATACAATGTCAAATATCTGAGTTACTGTTCAGATTGTAATCTTGTATATATGATTGGTATCTTTTTTTTTTTTTCATTTGGTGTAGAGCATTCCAAACAAGGAAAGAAAAGCAACGGGAACTTGCCAAGGACACGACACCATCTGGTCAGAATATGGCTACTCATTGTTTTTGTATTGAAGAACCTATTACTTAATTGGTATAATTTATTCTAAGAAAGTTTTCCAATTCTTTTAATGTGCAGATAGATGAAGATGAAACTGGAGCAGGGTCAAGTATCAAAGGAAGTAGCGACTATAGTTGTGCTTCATCAGTTACAGATGAAGATGGATATGGAAGTAGGGCCCCTGGGGTGGTCGCCAGGCTAATGGGATTAGAATCCTTACCCACATCCAACTCTTCTGAGCCCTACTCTACCCCTTATTTTGATACTCAGTCTCTTCATGATGCTCATTATCACAGGAAAGATTTTGATTATTGTCATGATCGTCAAATCATGTATTCTGGAAATCTGCTGAACAAGGTAGAGGGCCCTGTGCGGAACCCTGTGCGGAACTTTGTGGAGTCAAAACCCCCAAAGATGCTAAGTAGACCAATTGAGAAGTTCCAAACTGAAACTTTACCTCCTAAATCAGCTAAATCAATTCCAATTACACACCATAAACTTTTGTCCCCTATCAAGAGTCCTGGCTTCATTCCCACAAAGAATGCTGCTCACATAATGGAAGCAGCTGCGAAAATTATTGAGTCTGGACCCCGAGCTGCTGCCAAGGCCAAATTGCCTCTGGTAGGTTCTTCGTCAGTACACTTGAAAGTTCGGGATCTCAAAGAAAAAGTGGAGGCTGCGCGGGAAGTGCCTATGGTTGGGTCTTCTTCCATAAGCCTGAAAGTTCGAGACCTAAAAGTGAAAGTTGACGGTGCTCATAAAACTTCCAGGGTTGCTGAAGCGTCTCGAAGGCCAGTTGAGTCTACTGCTGCCAAGCATCTTAACGGACAGTCTATGAACAAAAGCTGGAATGGATCCATAGATACTCCTGACATAGAAGAAGGCTCCTCTGGTTTAACGAGTAAGACAAAGTCCATTTCACTTGCAATCCAAGCAAAGGTTAATGTCCAGAGAAGGGAAGGGATAAATTCAAGTGCCAGCAGAAGTTTGGCTAGACAGAAAGAGCAGAGTGAGGTTAACATAAGCCAGCCCTTCAAGAGCCAGCCGACTATTCATAAGAATTTGCATAGGAAATCTTCTATGCATAATGCCTCTGGAGTTTTAAGGCAGAATAATCAGAAACAAAATTGCCTTATGGACAAAGACAAATTGCCTTCAAAGCCTTCAAGTTTGAACTCGCAGAATAGAAAAGTGCTGTCTGGTGATTCATCCTTGGGGCGTCACAAAAGCTCAAATAAATCCACTGGGAACTCCAAACTTGGATCCAGGAAGCTGGGCTTAGAGGCGGCAGATGGTGATAGGGAAGCATATTCTAGTACAAAGAATTTTTCTAGGAAGAAACGAACAATTGATAGGGACTTTCACTTTGAGAAAAATCAGAATGCTGATAATGTGTTGAATAACAAAAATCAGAAGCCTGCTCAATCTAAACTGGTTATGGACAGGGACATTAGTTGGGCTCAGGACAGCAGAAAGAAAGGCATCGATGTTGTTTCTTTTACATTCACAGCCCCACTGACACGGTCAATGCCTGGTTCTGACACCTCTTGTCAGGTTGCACATAAAAATAATGGTAATTGCATGGATCACCGAGGTAAAAGAGTGTTACTCGACTCAGATGGTATGAGATTATCTTCACTGGGATACAATGTGATAGGGGCTGATTCTTTGAGTACGCTTTTGGAGCAAAAGTTAAGGGAATTAACTTATGGTGTTGGGTCTTCTCCCTGTGACTCCTTGAAAGTAGGGTCAGCTTCTAGTTCGCTGTCAATTTTTCAAGATCCAGTACCCCATGTTGATGCAGTTAGCTCCAAGCCAATGTTACATGAGAAGAGAGACCAATATGAATTTGTTACAGATAAATTTGGTGGCTATGATACTGACTTTTCCTCCACTAATCCGTCCGCCTTTAGATGGAAAAACAAGTTTCGGGTACATAAATTCTCATTACAATTTTGAGAACTTTTTTTGGTATTTCTTTACCTTTGTTTAATGGGCTTGCAGATTCTTAGTGATGCTAGATACAAGTAATCTAGTATTTTTCATTCTAGATGCTTTGATCTTTGGGTTATATATCTGGATATTGGGCAATCAAATGTGTTATCTTTAGAAGCAGACTTATCTTTTTGAACGAAGCTGTTTGGTTGGGCCAAACTGCAATTGTTTAACCAACACTTATAACCAACTGGTAAAGTGCATTGTCTTGTTTTTATGGGGTCACTCTTATTGATTACCCAGGTTTTTGCCTACTTAAATCCGTGTGTTTTACACTTCTGTTTAATTTAAATGCAGGATGGGTATTTCAGTTTTAAGTTAACCCTTTTTAGAGTCTTGAGCTCATCACAAGTTAAATAAACATGGGTTTCAGTTCATGTCTCAAGTTGTCTAGAGTTTTATTGTTTGGGTTGATACTCCTCCAACTTTAAGCAAACTGTGAAAGTTAAAATCCTCCTGGTGTTCCAAAATTTAGATCATAATTGTATATCATAATAGTCCTATTGCTTAACCAACCCTTTCATTTTCAATTTTCTAACTTGCTTATTCTAATTTAGTTTTTCTTAAAATTTGTGAACCCTTTTGAGCCATGTGGTTGGGGTTTGTTACCAATGGTTTCAATACATGCTCTAAAGATCCCTCCCTTCCCCCTATTTTCTTGCATTGTCAAAATTTAATTTTGGTGCCTGTTTGGCCTATATCATCTAATTTTAGTTTACTCAAATCCAATATCTTCAGGGAGCTGATGAGATGGATGAATGTAGCAGCAATCACACTGAAGCTGGACCATTGCCCAATTGCCGACATCCTAGTCCAATCTCTATTCTAGAGCCGTCCTTTTCGACTGAAAGTTGTGACTCTTCAGTTACCACTGATAGTTACAGTGTGGAAGGTAAAAGCAGCATATCCTTCATGATTACAGATTTAATTGTTTTATCCCCATGGAAGCATTATCATTCAGTCACAATGCTAAGCATTCACAATTACTTTCAGGAAGCAAGTTGTGTTCATCTGTTCAAGCTCAGGAGGTTCTTGGTTTGAGTTCAAAGAAGTTCCATTCGGTAGAAGCTGATACAGAATTATCAGACTCGGCTTCTTCCACATCAACTGGAGCAGTGGTGGAAAAATATGCGACCAGGTCAATTTTGAGAGGTCTTGTGAGATCGACCAAGTGGGAACTAGAATATGTGAAGGAGATACTTTGTAATGTGGAATTAATGTTTAAGGACTTTGCATTAGGTCGAGCCCGTGAGATCATAAACCCTCATCTCTTCGATCAGTTGGAAAGTCGAAAAATACAATGGGAAACTGATAGTGGTGAGTCTAGGCTAAGGCGGAAGGTATTATTTGATTGTGTGAGTGAATGCCTGGACTTGAGAAGTGGACGATTTGTGGGTGGGGGATACGGAGCATGGGTGAAAGGGGTAGCAATGGTGAGAAGAAAGGAGTGGTTAGCAGAAGAAGTGTACAAGGAAATTTCTGGTTGGAGAGGCTTGGGGGATTGTATGGTTGATGAGCTTGTAGATAAAGACATGAGCAGCCAGCATGGAAGATGGCTAGACTTCCAACAAGATGCATTTGCATTGGGGGTGGAGGTTGAGGATGAAATATTCAATTCTTTGGTTGAGGAGGTGCTTGCTGATATCTCGCAGCTTTAATATGCATTCAAGAGTGATTACTTTTGACCACCGTTGTAAGTCTCAAAATGTGCTTTTTCTTTTTGGGAGCATATTGTCTTGTCAGAAAATCTTTATATAATTCTTCAATTTATAGCTTCTTTTACTGCATTCTGATTCATCTAGTCTTTATAGATCCTAATCGGTATTGTGACCAAACATGCATGTCATATTTTTACCGTCGAAGTAACATTGCATATAGTTTATCCCTTCAACCTTAAATCAGCTTATTAAAGGTGAGTTTGAACCCACATATGAAGAGTACTATAATATTTATTAATCAAATTATTAATTCATATTTACCAACATTACTGTGGTACATGTAGTCATCTTCCACGTCTAACATTTTACCATCAATCAATGTATACCTGCACATGAAGTTGCCTATGTGAAATGAATCATTGAGAAAAATAATGGGAACATGATTCTCTTTAATTTTTTGAGCAGACAAAAATATCTCTCAAGTATAACTAACTGGATTTTTTAGTTTAAATGAGCTGGAGATGATCTTAATTCAAAATAACGAAATGGTCGTACTTGAAGCTATTGATGACGAAGAGCACAAGTTGTTTATCTTTCACGTCAAAACCTTTCACTTGTCGCTAATGTGTCTCACATAGTGATGGGACGTGTGAGTGAGTGCTAAGGTTTAGAGTGGAGACCTCAACCACATTTGTGATGGGACATGTGTGAGCGAGTGCTAGGGTTTGGAGTGGGGACCTCAACCACATTTCATCTAGAGCGATCATAATAAAATTGAATTAAAAGTGTTTTTAAATTGGCCTTTACACAGGATTTAGCCTGCAACACTTTAATGAACGTGACAACCCAAAAAAAAGTGTTTCTAAAGACATGCCAATGGCCCAGGTTTCATCGAAGATTTTCATAAAATTATCATCACATTGGGAGATTTTCATGATCCATGAAGGAAGGAGGTAAATGAAAGGATTATGAAAATTGAACTATCTCAATATAATAAATAGAGTTTTTAAGTTGATTGTAACAATTTTGTTGTAATTAGGGAAGCATTTTTTTCTTGTGGGATGTTGCATTGTTTTGCTTTAGAAGCGAAAGAGATGGAAGAGATTGATTGGTTATTTGAAGGATTGAGGCAAGGATCATAGGAATTCGAGGACAAATTCTCCCCAACTAGGGGAGAATGACGCAGTGTGGTTTCCAATCATGCCTGATTTAATAAAAATGTCATATCTCAAGTTTCTGACATCAGATGGAGGAAACCTTGGTATTGTTGGAAAGATGATTCAAAGGCCTAAAGTCATGTTTCATGAAGTTTTGCTAATTTCAATGTTTACTGAGTCAAAAATGGACTGTGAAGAGGAGAATGAAAGGATGAACAAAAGTTGTCGTTCCTTTCCAAGTTCAGTTCGAATTGAACTTAAAACGAGATGATTCAGGAAACTTTCAGCATGTAGCATTCCAAGTTCAATTCAAACTAAACTTATGACGAGCTGAAATATGTTTACTAGTTTGAACTGGTAAGTGTCTCAATTTGAGCTAATTGTAGTAAATTTGTGTGACTGCCTTATTTTAGTATTCTACTAGGTTTATGGTTTTGTTTACTACAAATACGTTATGGGTGACCTAAGAACAAAGATTTGATGTTATTTTGATTGATTATCAATGGGAAACACTATGTGAACCCACTACATCCTGTTGCATAAGTTTGTATTACAGACTAGGTACGCCGTATTAGTTGGTATCAGATCCCAGCAAATTTCCTACCATGGCACAAAGAAAAACGATGGAGGAAACAAATATACAAGCCTTGGTGTTGTACATGAGTGTAGAGAGACATCATGTGATGAAAAACTGGCAGTTCGTTGGCAACATGTGGACGAGCAGTTTCGGGTGGGATGTAGGCAATTTGAAGAGCAAATCAAATAGTTGTCCGATCAACTTGCCACCATGGGAGGCCCAAATACTCATAACCATAAACCAAACATGTGTTATGCGGGGGAGGAAGATGAGTATGTGTTGGAAAAACATAAACATAATAATCATAGAGTTCTATAGTGTGTACCTTTCATCAAGAACTCACAAATAAGGATCGTTGGTAAGTGTTCTCCAATGTATAGTGACGCCTCTCATGTTTCAAATTTGAAAGAAATACTCAACGGTGATGTTTTGTTACAAGAACAAAACATATATGCCCACAACCTAAATGCTCTTTGATGGAGAATAGAAGAGAGAATTTGAGAGAGATTCAGAATTTCTAATTCTGAAATGATGGAATGAAATCTGTTCATTTAACTTCTCTCTCAGGGGTATTTATAACCAACCAAGAGACACAACTCTTGGTTAAGATATACAACTCTTGATTAAGAGATGCAACTCTTGGTATTATATGGACCAGCTTCACTATGGGTATATTCAATTACTAACATCTCCCACTTACACATAGTGAGCATGGGCTAACCATACGTCTCTCATATTGATACGTCTCTCTTATCAATCTCTGACATCATTCATACTTACAAATAGGTCGTGCGACCATCGAGCACACCTGTAGAAATATCGGGAGCATTACACTAAGTCTTGTTAGAGACTAGCATAGCAACATCCCTAAAAAACAAAAACAAGGTCTCGTTAAGCCTCAGACTCATTTGGTCACATTGGATTAAACATCTCAGATCCCTCGTGAATTTAATTTTTCATAAGCATGTTAAACCCCCCCACTAACTGTAATGCATTTACGATTATGTCGCAACATTCAAAAAAGCGACACAACCTGTCGACTGTAAATACAAAACGTGAATGTGTTACCGAATAATCTTCCCTCGCCCTCATGTTACTTAGCTTAAGTTCAACCGCTTTCCTAGTCATGACTCTTTAGACCACATCATTCATGGCCATAGACAACATGCTAAAGTAGCAAACGCTGACTCCTTTGCCTTACAACATAGTCAAAGGTCACATCAGGCATAATTGGGGTCTTAATAATGACCCATAAGACTCACACGATGAGGAAGAAGGGATTGATTCACTCACCTCCATTGTTGGTCGAACAAGCACATGTAGTATGAAATACATGCTACGGTGGAGTTCTCTTTCCAAAAGAGTGTATGTCTAAGCTCAATAACACCGTACAGATCTTAGTCTAGTCGCTATTCAAGCGCCTAACCCGAGTCCCATATTTGCTCGCCATCTCAGGCGCCAAATTAAGTTCTCGCATCTGGCTAATCACAAGCTACATGGATTGTGGGATATCCATGCACAGTCCTAACAAAAATACTCATCATAGACCTCATCTTAGCACCAACTAAGGCGACATATCTATAAATGTGTCTCACCTTAGCACCAACTAAGGTAACCTTATTTTTAATTTGCTTGCTATCAAAGCGCCAAACGACACAATGTCTCATCTCTACCTTGCTACCACAGCATTAGAGGCGATCGCTTATGTGAGAAAGGCGATCTAAACCTGTTGACATACCTTTTCACCATGACACAGAATACATGGTGAATATGTGTGTGCTCTTTGAATGCTCATAGTCATGCCACAATGATTATGAAACACTCCATTATCATGTGCACAATGAGTAACTCCATCATCTAGGAGATAAATTATTTCATATGATCAACTACAAACAACAAAATTGTCAAAGTAGTGTTTTAGGACCATTTATCTCTATGTGCAACTACACATGTAGTAACACTCCTAAAATTATGCGCCTACTACAAAACAAGAGATTCTACTTCTCATTAAATCACCCTAAAATCAACGATTCTATCGCGACATCATTTTCGGTCAAACTCATACAGTGACCCTCGATTTCCATCAGCAAATCTTATTGTGATTTTAAGGTATTCACACGATTTAGATTTCAGTCAACAAATCCTATTGCGACTTTAAGGCATTAAGTGAATATCTTATATCTAGCAGCAACATGCGAGATAACCAGCATTTTCTTTCATTTCGGGTTAGCGATTAGGACTTTGTCTCAAAAGACAATTACAATAAGCTAGCCATTATCTCTAATGGTTTGTCTAGATTGTATCACAAATTTGCTCCACAAAAGCGAAAGAAAAATTAACCCTTTAATGAAACTCGAACTACTGACTCCCATAAGCAAACCACAATGGAAACATATAACACAAAATGATATGAGCCATCTCAGCTATAAAGTACATAGTATAGATTCTTTGGTATTCTCCATCTCATTAATTGTATGTGGGTTTTGAATATAAGCTACTAGAAATCGTTTCTCTCAAAAATATAAGACTCAAAGTCCGAGCTATAGTTCCCACACCCATCTTATAATAAGGAAACTCATTCCTTAGGTGATAATTGCTATTACAATATAACCGAATCGTCAACCACATTCACTCACTTAAGAGGACACTTTTCAAGGATTGTGGATAGCTCTCAAAGAACCCATTGATAATAAAATCATTAATAATAACGATTTGGTATATTTGGTATCTTTGTATAGATGGTTGTTATAGGTCGCGTGAAAAAATGTATGAGTTGCAATCTCTGCGCTCCTTTTACTTCACACCTCAATCATTACAAAGACCAACCATCTAATTCTTTCATAAGAATTAACTATCCAAATCCTTTCAAACAAAATTTTTAATATGTGTGACAATGATTATACCAAGGCAACTCACTTAGTGCCATGAGATGGATCTATACTCTTTATTAATTCCACTTTACCAACGTTAAACTATTAAAATGCTTAGGAAAGATCAACAGCCCTAGGTTGGATCAGTCAAGTGGAATGAATCTCATATTCCATACTAATCATTCATCTCATGTGAATTCAATAACTCTATCGGAACACATAAAACAAAATTCTCTTCCAGTCTGACGAGAGAATAAATTTTATGTTGTTACCATGCTACTTATTAAGAATCTTACATTCTATAAAAAAATTCTGAGAGCCATTCCTCTAGTGGTACACTCCCATTCAACGGTATACTCCTACTAGGCAAAACAAAACATTCACCTAGTGGTTTACTTTCACTAGGCAAATCATTACTCCCACTATTCTCGGCGACCTTTTAGAGAAAAAAAATTATTTTCTAAAAAACAAATATTATAGGGTGGGATGAAAGGTTTTTATCACTAAATATTAAAATATTCTTCACTTTAAAAAATATAAATAGTTTTAATAAAATCCACAATCCCCACCCTCGCCGAGAATAGGAATAATATTCTTAACTCAATCAGAAAATAAACTTAGATCCTTAACTTATCCACCTTGGAAATTGAAATTCACATTGCCCAACTAATTTCATTATCACTCTACCTTACTAGTTAGGTGAATGAAATCAATCTAAGGACAACTTGTTAGGATCGAGGCAACAAACCCATATTATATCTTTTCAAATAAGATGTAATTAATATTTTGCGCCATTATTAACCTAACATATAATTTTCAACAAGTCAAACACTGCAAGATAATTGTTCCCATCATATAAGTTTTCAAAAAATGCGAAAAAATATTTTTCTCCTTATTTTCTTTCAACAAATGTCCATAAAAATAGAATTTGTGAAAGAAAGACAAAAAAATATTAATCATTTCGCATTTAAATGATGAGACAATTTCTAATATCATGTCCTTAGAGTAATTAAGGCGTAAACATTGGAATAGATACATTATAAAAGATGCTCATGCTGCCATTTGACTTAACCAAATAAAAGAGAGTTCTCATAAGCGAGAAAACTTTTAATTTCTCAAGCTTCCTTACCCATCATTTTATGCCCCAAGGCATAATTAGGGTAACATTTCTCCAAATGAGAAATCATATCATAAAGTCGATAGATGACTATCCATTTCTAAACCTCTTGGGATTCTCACTAACACTACTACTTTCAACAGGTCTTTAACCAACTTAGGTATTGACTTCGTATCGCTATATTTAAAGCACACTGAAAATGTAACATTGTAATAGTATGCAACTTTATGCACTCCATTGTTACTTTTTAGCCGTTGTCTAAAATCTAGAAATCTTTTTTCTCTGTCTCGCTTATCCAATTATTTTCATGTTCTACAATCCACTTAGGAGAGATAAGAAAAAAAAAACATTGCGAGAAATTATCTCAATCTTAACCCATTATTGCATTAGTGCAACCACAAGCAATATGTTTAGAGTGAAGTCGTACCTAGTTGTTTTAGACTTTTCCATAACTACCATGCGTGCCTCTAAAGTGTTTTCCATTGCATTACTCTAAACTCATATCTCATGGAGTGCTCAAAATCTCACATTTTTGCTTGGACTCATATGTCCCACAAAAAAATAAATTTGAGCAATATTAGTAGTGCTATTAAATTTTGCCACAAAGGCGCACTGCTAATATTTTAAATTAATGTGTCACCTTAGAATATTTAAATATCCTATTGCACATTAAGATTTAAAACTCCCACTAACCAGGTATACTAGTGAATCTTATAGAGTATGCATACATCTATGGGTTCATAGTTTCTAAGTTGCTTCAAAATAATAATGCTCAACCCAACATTATGGGAGCAATTAATATTTGTGTCACATAAAAGACACACAACTTAACTTAATACCCACATAATTTTCTAAGGAAAAAGTGGTGGCTTAATTTCACGTGTCTACTAATCCCCTTAATCTATATGAAAATTATAGTGCATGCGACCCACGCGCATTAACAATTTCATTGACAAAAATTCTAGAGGTTTAGGTAGCCTTACTTTAACATAGAACATCATCTTATGTTTCCAACAACTGCCTAGTGAGGAGATTAATGCACCATTTAAGACGCATACCAAATCTCNTTAATAATAACGATTTGGTATATTTGGTATCTTTGTATAGATGGTTGTTATAGGTCGCGTGAAAAAATGTATGAGTTGCAATCTCTGCGCTCCTTTTACTTCACACCTCAATCATTACAAAGACCAACCATCTAATTCTTTCATAAGAATTAACTATCCAAATCCTTTCAAACAAAATTTTTAATATGTGTGACAATGATTATACCAAGGCAACTCACTTAGTGCCATGAGATGGATCTATACTCTTTATTAATTCCACTTTACCAACGTTAAACTATTAAAATGCTTAGGAAAGATCAACAGCCCTAGGTTGGATTTGTCAAGTGGAATGAATCTCATATTCCATACTAATCATTCATGTCATGTGAATTCAATAACTCTATCGGAACACATAAAACAAAATTCTCTTTTAGTCTGACGAGAGAATAAATTTTATGTTGTTACCACGCTACTTATTAAGAATCTTACATTCTAGCAAAAATTCTGAGAGCCATTCCTCTAGTGGTACACTCCCATTCAACGGTACACTTCCACTAGGCAAAACAAAAACATTCACCTAGTGGTTTACTTTCACTAGGCAAATCATTACTCCCACTATTCTCGGCGACCTTTTAGAGAAACAAATTATTTTCTAAAAAACAAATATTATAGGGTGGGATGAAAGGTTTTTATCACTAAATATTACAAAATATTCTTCACATTAAAAAATTTAAATAGTTTTAATAAAATCCACAATCCCCACCCTCGCCGAGAATAGGAATAATATTTTTAACTCAATCAGAAAATAAACTTAGATCCTTAACTTATCCGCCTTGGAAATTGAAATTCACATTGCGCCAATTAATTTCATTATCACTCTACCTTACTAGTTAGGTGAATGAAATCAATCTAAGGACAACTTGTTAGGATCAAGGCAACAAACCCATATTACATCTTTTCAAATAAGATGTAATTAATATTTTGAGCCATTATTAACCTAACATATAATTCTCAACAAGTCAAACACTGCAAGATAATTGTTCGCATCATGTAAGTTTTCAAAAAATGCGAAAAAATATTTTTCTCCTTATTTTCTTTCAACAAATGTCCATAAAAATAGAATTTGTGAAAGAAAGAAAAAAAATATTAATCATTTCGCATTTAAATGATGAGACAATTTCTAACATCATATCCTTAGAGTAATTAAGGCGTAAACATTGGAATAGATACATTATAAAAGATGCTCATGCTGCCATTTGACTTGACCAAATAAAAGAGAGTTCTCATAAGCGAGAAAACTTTTAATTTCTCAAGCTTCCTTACCCATCATTTTATGCCCCAAGGCATAATTAGCGTAACATTTCTCCAAATGAGAAATCATATCATAAAGTCCATAAATGACTATCCATTTCTAAACCTCTTGGGATTCTCACTGACACTACTACTTTCAACAGGTCTTTAACCAATTTAGGTATTGACTTTGTATCGCTATATTTAAAGCACATTGAAAATGTAACATCGTAATAGTATGCAACTTTATGCACTCCATTGTTACTTATTAGCCGTTGTCTAAAATCTAGAAATCTTTTTTCTCTGTCTCGCTTATCCAATTATTTTCATGTTCTACAATCCACTTAGGAGAGATAAGAAAAAAAAAAAACATTGCGAGAAATTATCTCAATCTTAACCCATTATTGCATCAGTGCAACCACAAGCAATATGTTTAGAGTGAAGTCGTACCTAGTTGTTAAGACTTTTCCATAACTACCATACTTGCCTCCAAAGTGTTTTCCATTGCATTACTCTAAACTCATATCTCATGGAGTGCTCAAAATCTCACATTTTTGCTTGGACTCATATGTCCCACAAAAAAATAAATTTGAGCAATATTAGTAGTGCTATTAAATTTTGCCACAAAGGCGCACTGCTAATATTTTAAATTAATGTGTCACCTTAGAATATTTAAATATCCTATTGCACATTAAGATTTAAAACTCCCACTAACCAGGTATACTAATGAATCTTATAGAGTATGCATACATCTATGGGTTCATAGTTTCTAAGTTGCTTCAAAATAATAATGCTCAAACCAACATTATGGGAGCAATTAATATTTGTGTCACATAAAAGACACACGACTTAACTTAATACCCACATAATTTTCTAAGGCAAAAGTGGTGGCTTAATTTCACGTGTCAACTAATCCCCTTAATCTATATGAAAATTATAGTGCATGCGACCCATGCGCATTAACAATTTCACTGACAAAAATTCTAGAGGTTTAGGTAGCCTTACTTTAACATAGAACATCATCTTATGTTTCCAACAACTGCTTAGTGAGGAGATTAATGCACTATTTAAGACGCATTCCAAATCTCTAGTGTTTCTAAGATTAATGCGACATTTAAGTCGCATACCAAATCTCTAGTGTTTCTAGGATTAATGCGCCATTTAAGTCGCATACTAAATCTCTAATGTTTCTAGCATTAATGCGCCATTTAAGTTGCATACCAAATCACTAGTGTTCCTAGTTCATCTAGGTTATCTCAACGTCACTACAATAACAATGCGCAGTAAATTATATTCAACACACATATATTTAATTTGCAGCATTAACATAAATTAGACAATGGTAATTTCCTACAAGCCGCGAGATCGAAAATTTCGCTAAGCTCATAATCATCTCCCGCGCCGCAGGTAGTGGGTTACCACCTCTAATTCATTTAACACGCAAATTATGTATGGGAGAAGTTTAAAATAAAATTAAACTTTACTCAACCATATACCCACTAAGTTCAGTATTCACTATGTAATTCTAAGCATACCAATTTATTCCTCAATAATATGGAATAAAATTATGAACAAACATATTAATTAAGAATATGCAACATATCTCATATGGAATTACATAGATTGTAACATGCATTCCAAAATTACAAATAATGGCATATTTCATATTTCTCAAAAATATTTCATATTTATGCATGTTATTACATGGAATAATCACACAAACATTCCAATTATAAACTCATAAACTCATATGGAATAATCAGACAGAAATTCCATTCATAAAATCATATTAGGGGGCTACACATACTCTAATAAATTATCTCAACAAATTTAAAAGAGTAAGCATGCATTTTATTTCTTCTAAGAAATAATTATGGATTTAGATATACAATTTTTTATATAAAAATAAATCCATTAAAAATTACTACTACTCCAAACAATTTTTCATGCATGCCAATATTAAACATATTGTACAAAAAAAATATTTAACATGCAATCTCTTCAACAAATGAATTTTCATTCATTTTATGCATATATATTATTGTATTATATATATCAAAAGGAGATCTTTTATTTAAAGGAGTCAAAGGACTCAGTAGCCAACTGGTAACATTGCTCACCATGTAGCCACACGGCATGGTTCAAACCCATGCCTTATCTTTTACTGAAGGCGCGCTCAAGGGAAAACGCGTGGACTGACTTTAATAATAAAAAAAATATATTACGAAAAGTTTGCGTGTTAGGGGATTCGAAATTGGGTCACTCTACCTTTAGAGGCACCACTTGACCATTAAGCCAAGGCCTTCTACTTGAGAAGGTACGACCGTTCAAATATGTAAACGGTTATTTACAGATCCAACTAGCCCTTCTCCGACCTCTTAAAACTCGATTGTTGCCCTATTTTCAGACTCGCCTTCTAACTTAAATCCTTCAAATCTCCCTCATTATGGGTTCGTTTTACGCATTCCATATGTCAAATTAAACCTTATGACAAGTATAATCTAACCATATGAAAAATTAACGCATTTGATGATAATCAATTATCAGAAAAATAAAAAACAAAGTTTCATGTTCTTCAACTAAGAATGTGTATATCTCTCAACATACATGTCCAATCATCACCAAATTTTGTGGGCATGTTCATATGACTGTTCTCTACAATATGTATAAATTTGGTAGTCTAATTCATTCATTTTCGAAATTTTCCATTAAAGGCCATATATTAACGAAAATTGTATATGAATCAGAAACTTAGTTTCATTGCATTTTCTCATGTACAGAAAAAAAAAAAAAAAAAAAAAACATTTACACAGGCATACATACAATGAGAAACACTCAACCTGGCCCTGATACCAATGTTGGAAAAATATAAACATAATAATCATAGAGTTCGATAGTGTGTACCTTTCATCAAGAACTCACAAATAAAGATCGTTGGTAAGTGTTCTCCAATGTATAGTGACGCCTCTCATGTTTCAGATTTGAAAGAAATACTCAACGGTGATGTTTTGTTACAAGAACAAAACATATATGCCCACAACCTAAATGCTCTTTGATGGAGAATAGAAGAGAGAATTTGAGAGAGATTCGAGAGAATTTGAGAGAGATTCAGAATTTCTAATTCTGAAATGATGGAATGAAATCTGTTCATTTAACTTCTATCTCAGGGGTATTTATAACCAACCAAGAGATACAACTCTTGGTTAAGATATACAACTCTTGATTAAGAGATGCAACTCTTGGTATTATATGGACCAGCTTCACTATGGGTATATTCAATTACTAACAGTATGACATTGAGAGTGTACCTGTCAACCTATTTGTGGAGCATGGAGTGCAGAGGCATGAGAATCTTGTAGCGCAAGCTCAAGCTAATCGATGAGAAACAAGATTCAAGCTCGACATCCTCGGAGGGCATTTGTGTAAATGTCATTTTTTTTTAATCATAAATGAATAGCTATTCCACCACTTTTTGAGAGGAATAGCTATTCCTCATTTTAAGGAATAATTATTCCCATAGAATACTTATTCTGCTTGTCACTAAAAATCTTACCAAACTATATGGAATAATTATTCCATTTCATGTGTCTAATTATTCTTTGCACCAAAAGCACGCTTAGGCTTACCACATTTTCACGCATTGTCCTATTAGGAGTTTGGAAGTGCATGCTTTTATTAATTACATTCTTACCGAGACAAAGAAACAAGTTCATATATATTAAACCCTAAGGGTTAGATTATTGGCTGGAGATCACACCTCATGAAGCGAAGGTCACTAGTTTGAATATCTTATTTGAGCCAATTACGTACTTATTAAATAATAATAATAATTTCATATCCAAGTGCTACAATTAAAACCATCTTTCTTCCACATTTGTTTTGTGTGGCCTAATGACACTAACTAATCAGCTTCCTCATCTTTTTCAGCTCCCCATAAACAAGAAAAGGTGTTGTCTCCTTCATTCCATAATTCCCATTGGTGATGACATTGATCAACACCACCAACCCAATTCCAATCAATCCATTCATCATCAAAGGCTGAAGTAATTGATGAAGAGCAATTGTGCAACTCACCATCTGCTGCATTCGAGCTCAAAACACTGCCCTCCCTTTCACTTGTTGTCTCTTTCTCTGTTCCCAAGGCCTCATTAACACCCACGACCCCATTACCACTTGGATTAAGAATATAGCTGAGTCGCGTCATTTCACCATCTAGCCATTCATATGGTCCCATCGACTCACTCTCTCTCTTCTCTGTGGCACTTCCTTTATTATTAGGGCATAACCCTACACTACTTTTGCCCTCATCACAAGGCCCAAACATCCTCATTGTATTGTCCAGACAAGAACCCGCAGGTAGACGTGGTTTTTCTTCGGATTTCGAAGGTTCAACCACGTCACTTGTGGCAGTGCTCTCAGGATTTAATAAGGACATGAATTCGACATTAATATTATTTGTGGTTGTCTTCTTTTGCCTTTTCATTGCTGGTCTTCTCTCTCGACCACGTCCGCCTGATCTTCGCATGCGTTGATGATCAGCAGCCATGACGGACGGAAACGGTACTTCATTTCCGGCCTTGTTGAAGTTGTAAAGCTTTCTGCTTAAGTGAGTGTTCCAGTAGTTCTTTATCTCATTATCAGTTCGTCCTGGTAAATGCCCAGCTATCAAAGACCATCTGCAACATTAATGTTCAAATCCAATCATATTAACAAAACAAATGCCACTCTCATCATCTTTTTGGATTGATATAACAGTACTACACTGCCTTTCAGCGGTTGGATTAGCGCGCCATAAAAAAATAAAAATTCAGAGGCCAATGGACACAACCGCATCAGGCTAGTAATGGGATGGGAGCGGGACAGGAGTATAGTATGTAGGTACGTAGTATTACTAAAAAAAAAAAAGTATCGATTGAACAACTATGAAGTCATGACAGGAAGTTAAAATTTTATTCGAAAAATATATATATATATATATATATATATCAAAATACAATTACATGTACTCTAAAAGAAAGTGTTGATCAAGAATGAGGTCATTCTATTTGGATTTGTGATTTTAATTAAATACGTGATTTTTAAAAATGTAATTAAGTGTTAAATAGAATTGCAGTTTAATTTTTAAAATTAATTATAATTTTATTCTTTTAAATGCACTTTCAAACAATATATATTAATTCAAAATTATTATTATTATTTTATTTATAAAATAGCAGTGCCAAATGTATATAAACGTTGCCTTCCCCCATTAATAAGTCATAGCGAAATGACCTGTGCATCAAGGAATTGTCTGCCCTAGTCATTAAAAACGTACAGCATGTATATTCGTGGTCCATGGAGAGCCTAAATAACGAATTTTCTGGTCCCCTAAGTTTTGGCCTGCCCAAAGATCCTAGGGCTAGGTATTCATGGCGCACCCCTCGAGTATACTTTGTTAAATCTTTTTTCTTTTTTCTTTTTTTTTTAAGTGCAGCTAATCTCACCTTCACTAGTCTCACCGCCACACTATCACTATTAGTCTTTCTTCACCACCACCTTTTAGTTGTTTTGGGTGGCTGAATCACTGTAGCAGCCACAAGGGTGCTTTGGAAAAGGATGGCCAAACTATTCCTTTTTTGGTTGGGGGTGGAGTGGTTTTTAGTCACCCTGAATCACCCCAACGGTTTTTGAAATGGTTTTGCCACTTTCAAAGCAGTTAAATGAGTTGTCGGCCGCTCTCTGACAAGGGCAGAACCACACATAACTTTCCCCACAAATATATATATAGGAAAACATTCATTTTACCCCCTTGAAGTTTGAGGTATTTTTCAATTTGAACCTCAATGTTTAAAATTTGTAATGTACTCCCTTAATATTTCAAAAATTTGTAATTACTACCATCTGTTATTAAATGCCATCTAATTAGACGAAAATGACATCACGTGGGTCTCACGTGGGATTTTTATGCTGCGTCTTCTAATTTTGCACCTAACCTTCCTAGTGAAATGACGTAATTACTTCTCATTAAGACTAATGCCTGTTTTGATTTTTTTTCTCGTCAACCCCATTTGAATCCTTTTTGGGTGTCGTGTGGGTGTTGGAGTGAAAAAGAAAATGAGCAGAGGCCTCTGACCTACTCCTATGCTGGCAATTTCAGTGTACTTAGATGACAATTAGTAACAGATGATGTTAATTGCAAATTTTTAAAACATTAGGGGGATACATTGCAAATTTTTAAACATTGGGATTTAAATTAAAAAACACCTCAACCTTCAGGGGTAAAGTTAATTTTCCCCATATATATATAAAATCTAAATTATATGTTTTTTTTTTTTTTTTTGGTAAGTTTGCTCCACCTAAAATTTTAAATCCGGCCCTGCCCTAAGTGGTGGTGGTGGAGGTGAAAGACTGGTAGTAATGGCCCATAAGTGAGAAGGGGAGCTATTATTGAAAAGATTGAGAAAGTTTTAGAATTTTAGATAGCGCGACAGAAATATTTGAGCCATACATTCAAAAATCAAAATGAACTGCTTATATTAGAAATACTGCACATTGTAGCTAGGTATGAAATGTATTAACTTTACCAATAATTTTCCTTGCTAAAATAAAAACAAGGGAGAGACATTTAATTTTTATTATTATTATTATTATTTATAAAAAAATTAAAAAAAAAAAAAAAAAAAAAAAGGACGCAAGAAAGAAAGATGGTTTCTGGTGCATGTGTGTCCATGCTCTTGCATGAGCTGTGTACGTAATTCGGCAAAAGATAAATAAAATGCAGAGTCTTTATCAAATTGTTACATAAGGTTGATAAAGTGAAATAATTATTAATATATATCCAGTAAGATCAGTACTATATATTTTGGCTTTAAGGGGTATTTTAATCGGTTGAAAATTAATCACTCCTTATAAAATTGAGGTAACTAGTTCGCATTTCTTACACTTTTTCCTAGGAATCAAGAAGGCTCTCTTGTGGTTTTATGATTGGTATAATATATATATATAGAGAGAGAGACAGAGAGAGAGAGGAAAAGAAGTGCATGTATAGATATGAACGTACCTATTACCCAAAGCACTACGCAAATTAACAATGGTCTCTTCCTCTTCAGCCGTGATGTTCCCTCTCTTCAAGTCTTCCCTCAGATAATTTATCCACCTCAGTCTGCAGCTCTTCCCACACCTTAACAAACCTTCAAACCACCATCCCCCACAAAGTAAATTAAACAATATTTTTAGACCGTGTAAAGCTCTCTCCCCTCGACACGAGTCCGGTAAAGCTAATTTGCTATGAATACCCCAGGTATTAAAAAAAAACAAGGAAAAAGGAATAAGAAGAATATACATATACCAGCATTCTTGGGCAAAGTCCTCCAAGAGCCTTCACCATTGGCATGGATGTAGTTGGTCAAGATTTCATCTTCTTCAGCCGTCCATCTCCCTCTCTTCAACCCCAAATTTTCACAACAAGGCGCTCTCCCCATCTCAATGGAGTTCTGCTCAAAGAGAAAGGAGGGCACTGTGGAATATATAATTAAGTACGTGAAAGCTTGCGTTATATCATTTATGTAGGGGAGAGGACGGTGATGGTGATGTATGAGCGGTACGTGTAACGTGACTAAATTTTGTGTCCACCCTGCTACGGTTTAATTAATATATAGGGCCACTTGAATTGCAGTACGTAGCTGTATATTTTAAATAATCATGATGTATATATATATATATATATAAGTCAAAATAAAAACAGTTTTTGTTGTCAAATTTGGCAATTTAAATAATGCGACAAATACCTCTCATAAGGTATAATATTCATTCATGTATATATATG
Organism: Carpinus fangiana; assembly: GCA_006937295.1. Lineage (NCBI taxonomy): Eukaryota > Viridiplantae > Streptophyta > Magnoliopsida > Fagales > Betulaceae > Carpinus > Carpinus fangiana. Next base: position 26,182,910 of record CM017326.1, read on the forward strand.
TATATATAACCTTGATTGAGAACTTTCACAAGAATTCATATCGATCATTTTATTCTGTCGTCTTAAGAATGGACAGATCACAAGCATCACTCTTAATCGAAAAAGCATATATATATGTCTCCAAGAAGTAGCTCAATCAACTAGAACTACGCATAATGAAGTGGAGGTTACTAGTTCGAATCCCCCCTCCCCCTCTTGTGCGGACATGTCAAAAAAAAAAAAAAAAAGCGCATATATATATTTGTTTTAATTCTTTTAAACAAGATAATTAATGACACCAATTAAACACGTCTCATTGTTAAAATTTTAATATCCAACGTAATTTGTTTCTATATATCATACATATATATATATATATATAGAGAGAGAGAGAGAGAGAGGGAGAGGTGAGGCCAAACGCTAGATATAGTGGCTGCCCATAGACATTTATAAAATAAATATTTCTTTAATTAATGTTTCCCAGCCATGGAAGTAGCAGAAGTCAAGCTAGAAGCTAGAAGCCTCTTGTTGATGCAGATGTAAATTATGTAATTAGCAGATGAGGTAGAGTAGAGCTGTGGGCTCTCATAATGCTTTTGAGAAAAACGTTACGGAGAATATTTATTGTCTCAACTACCAAGCATGTGCATCGTTTTCATCGTTATGGAGAAGCTAGCATGCATGGGATGGATCATGGATGATACTTGGGCAACATTATGTTGTATGACGATAATTTCAGGGATATTGGCTTGGACTGAAAATAGGGCCCGTTTCACTGAATGTCAATATATATATATAGGGGTTTGCTAGGGGTTCTCCCCATAATGTTCTCCTGGCGTTCTCCCAGTCTTACATAAAACATGATTTAAGAAAAAATAAAATTGTAATACCCTTTTTTTGCCAACCGATTAATTTTTATGAGTTAATAGTTAGGTTCTAATGCTTTAAAACTTGTTTTTGGATTCAAAACTAAAATCTAAGGGTGGAAGGTTAACCCTTTAGGGATGATATCACTCAAAATGGATTTGATCATCCTAAATTTGGTGCTAATGCCTCAATTTTGGTGCTAATGCCTCACAAATTTGATGCTAATGCCTCAAATTTGATGCTAATGCCTAAAAAACCGGTGTGGAGGCCACTACAATTTTATTTTTTCTTAAATCATGTTTTATGTAAGACTGGGAGAACGCCAGGAGAACCTACGGGGAGAACCCCTAGCATTTTCCATATATATATATCAATTTGGAAAACATTGAATTGGATCACATGCATGGTTTTAAGAACATATTTAAGAACATATATTTTAAGAACATATATACTGATACTACTTTTTTCTTCGTTTATTGTTTTGGAAACAGATTTTTTGTTTCATTCCTAAACAGTAAAACATGTTTCGGTACGTACTGTAGACAGTTACTTGTTTTTTTAATGATTTTTCTCTTCAATTGCATCCCTGACTTAATGAATGAGGGTTATATTATTTGTATTATAAGATAATTTCTAGTTATAATTGTTTCTTTATGTTTTAAAATTACAAGCTCATAACACGTACTATACGTGTTATACGAGAGTTTTTATTATAATTTAATTTTAAAATTTAAATGTATTTTTATCGTAGGTTTTATTATATGTTTAATAATATATTAAAAATATATATATCTCACCTCTTTAAATTAAAAAATATTTATATTTAAAGTTATATACCAATAAATTATTAAACATAATGACACAAAGTTACACAAAACATTGCATTAATGTATAAATAAAAAAAAAATAAAAAAAAAAAGTTACTATCATAAAAGACACATAATTTTATTTTAATCCATAAAAAACTAAAACATTTAAAATATTTGTTCGCACATGTGTAATTTATAACGTACGGAGCATAGGCGTACAGAATATGTAGCAATATTGGGTTCGGCACTTAATTAAATACTGAAAATAGGGTTGGGGTATGCCGCCGGAAACCATAATGGGGGGGGGGGGGGGGGGAAAGAGGGNGGGGGGGGGGGGGCAAAACTGGGCAAATATGCCGCCGGAAACCATAATGGAAGCGGGGACAAATTAAGCCTAAACCAGTTGGTTCCTGAAGACTTGTGTGGAGGAGGTAGTACTCACTACTGTATCCAGCATCCCCTACGTAGGCAAGGGAATTGGATATCTGTGCCACCATTTTTAGGTGGTCCTCAATCCTTATATATATATATATAACCTACCTGAGGACTTGAATGGAGGAGATAGTACTCGCTACTGAATTCAGCATCCCCTACGTAGGCAAGGGAATTGGATATCTACACAACCATTTTTAGGTGGTCCTCATATGTGTGTGTGTTTGGAAACCAGGGTGTAAAGGCAGTCAATATGGTGCAATTAATAAGGATGAGGAAGTTGAAGGCAGTGAAATCCCATTGATAACAATCCGGCGCAGTCGAGCTGCCGTTGGCTTTCGATAGGTTTTTTTCGGGGGGGGTGGGTTGGGGAATAGGAGGATGCCATTCACGGCAATGACTTTTAGTCTTTTAGCATACAAAGTTGCAAAGCATTAACAATATTTCAAGTAAACTTTAAATCCATATAAGTCAACCATTAAATTGGAGTTAATAGATGTGTGGAAAACCTTACTCAAGGATTCACGAGCCTCCTAGAAAATCTCTGAATAAGTTCCTCTCTATTTCATTTGAAATAGAAAATATTTAGGAGAAAATTCAGTTTATCCCCCTGAAGTTTCAGGGGAGTTTCAATTTGAACCCCAAAGTTTCAAAATTTGCAGTTTACCTCCCTGAAGTTTCAAAAAGTGGCAAAGTGAACATTTTGTTAATTTTTCCGTCAAATTAAACGGAAATTTTTTTTAAAAAAGCCTGAGGGCATTTATGTCATTTCATCATTTTTCGTCTAATTTGACGGAAAAGTTAACGGGGGGGTTCACTTTGCCACTTTTTGAAACTTCGGGAGGGTAAACTGCCAATTTTGAAACTTTGGGGTTCAAATTGAAAATCCCCTGAAACTTCAGGGGTCTAAACTGAATTTTCCCCAAATATTTATTTAGGCTCCGTTTACTTTGATATAAAATGGTTTTCGTCGAAAAATATTTTCAGGAATGTCATTTTCCCCGAAAATTTTTTATGGTGTTTACTGCGTGCACGGAAAATCATATTTTTTCATTTAATTATATTAACCTATAAAATATAATTTTTATTCACAATATAAAAATATTAATATAAAATAATTTATGTTTGATTGTTAAAATTTGACAAACTACCTGAGAATATTTTTGGATTTTCCATTTTTTAGAAAAAAGAAAAAGAAAAATAGAAAACGTATTTTGAAATTACTATATCTAAAATTTCCATACATCTAGGTTAAATTGAACTTCAATACATCAATATTAATCTAGGAAGATTGATATATATGAAAGGGTAAGTAAGTTAATTTCATCTTGCTTGAAAAAAAATTACCATGAAATCTAAAATTCAACTACAAATATTACAATATTTTGGCCAAAGAACTACCATCCATATTAATTACAATAATTCTGATACACAGCCTTCAGTGGTAAGATGGACTAATCCGCCAAATAATACTTATAAGGCGAATTGGGATATAGCTTTGGACTCAAATCGTAAAAGGATGGGGATAGGGGTGGTGATAAGAGATGAGCAAGGACGTGTCATTGCAGCACTATGCCGGCCGGTAGAGAATTCATTTGATCTAGCTATTGGTGAAGCGATGATGGAAGCTCTAGCGGCAATTGAATTTTGTATGGATCTTTGGCTAAGGGATATTATTTTGGAAGGAGATTCCAAGTTGGTTATCAATGCCACACTCATGAAGGCACCTTCTTGGAGTACATATGGACATATAGTGGGTGATACCCTCGAAGTATTGAAGGTCTTTATAAGCTGGGTGGTGGATCATGTTAAGAGGACGGCTAATGAGGCGGCTCACGGGCTAGCAAAAGAAGCACTTAGGAAGACTAGTGAGAAGGTTTGGATAGAAGAGATCCCTAACACCATTCTTGATGTTGTTACCCTAGAGCAATTTGCTCCTTTTGTTTAGAGCTTTGGGCTCTAGTTTTTCCACTGAAGTTATAAATCAAATTCCTTTTGATTAAAAAAAAAAAAATACAACATATTGATAATATGCAAATTCTAATTTCCATGATTTTTGAAGAAGTTGTCCAACCAAAACTTTATAAGCTTAGCATTCTTTACCATAAATCCTCTTGCAACCTTCTCATCTCCATTCAAATGGTCGAATGTAGATGCAAGTATAAACTCATCATATCCTTCCACCTTCATTACTTCATGATAAAGATGATCTATGTCGACTCCCTTATTAAGAGCTTGAAGCGCTAATGCAACATCTCCCAACTTTTCAAATATCAAATTATATCTATCTTTACTATCATCACGGCTTCTTTTCCTATGTGACCTTTTGGTTGAACTTGAATTGGAGGAAGCAACATATTTTCCTTTTGATGACACATCATCAAAATCCAAAAAATAATCAAACACTTTTTAAATTAAATGATAAATCTGTAGGACTTCAAGGATGGACTTAAAGTCATCCCTTAAAAAAACAAAAATAAATGGGATATATCAAGATTTATTGTCCTCTATTTAGCACCATACCGCTCCATTCAACACCTCAATTAGTAGGATGACTACATCTACTACCAATAATAATTACAAAAGATTTCATAGAATGAGAGAGATAATCATATTGAACAATCAAATAGTGTAGTGACCCAAATAATTAACTAGGCATAAGTAGCTTAGTTAAAGGGTTAATTTGGACTTTAGGTCACTAGGATAAGCCAGAAGGGCATTTTGAGAATTTGGACTTCTGGACTGGACATACGCTAGGGTTGGCAAACGTACGCTCCTGTCTTTTGTGCGGACATACGCGTGAACACTGGACGTACGCTGTTTTCTGTAGTAGCGGACGTACGCGGGACCACCGGACATACGCTCTTGTCTTTCGTGCGGACGTACGCGGGGGGACCACCAGACATACGCTAACAGATAGTACACCGTACTCTGTGTATAGTACACCGAACGTACGCTCAAAAGTACCGGACGTACGCTGCTTTTTGGTTTGACCGCTGGGTAATATATGTACGTACGAGACAACCTTTGGATCGCTAGGTAATAGCACCGGACGTACGGCCCTTTGGATTGGACATCCGCTGCTTTTTGGCCCTATAAATACCCCTCACCCCCTAGCCCATTTCACACCAATTCCGCCCCTAAACCCCTCTCTTCGCCCCCAGGTTGCCTGTTGTTAGAGACATCTCCTTATCCAACTCCAACTCTCTTCAAGATAATGCAGATAAAGATTACAACAATTCAAATGAGAGTAAATTCAAATAATAAGATAACTCTTGTTATCATGTATAGCTTTCAAATTATGGTTGATAGAATAGATTTCAAATTGTATTTGCTTTAGTATTTCATTCTATCTCTTTGTAACAAATTCAATTATATATACAAAGCCTTAGCCTATGTTAAAGGTAAGGCAGCAAGGCAAATTCAATCCATTGGATTTTATATGGTATCAGAGCACTAGTGACTCACGTCAATTTTTTCTTCTCTTCCCTGCTCTACGGTTTCCTCAATGGAGACCATACCTCAATCCAACCCCACCATCCAACAAACACCACCAACCATACCATCCATCACAACCCATCAGACACCTCCCTTGGTGACCTTCACCAATTTTAGTCCTATTAAACTTACCCAGGATACATATCCTATATGGCTGCCCCAAGTTGTTCCTCATCTCAAAGGAGGAAATCTCTATGGCTATGTTGATGGCACTCACAAATGCCCTCCAGAAACAATCACCACCATAACCGATGGGGTTGAGACCACATCCTCAAATCCTGCCTATTTGCATTGGTATATGCAAGATCAACTTATTCTTGGTGCTATAACATCTGCACTATCAAGCAAGATGATTTCTCATGTCACCCGATGCACCACCTCCATGGAAGCATGGACCACTCTGAAAATTTTATTTTCTGTTCAGTCTAAGGCACGCTCAATGCAAGTGCATTTTCAACTGAATACTCTCAAGAAAGGCAACTCATCTATTGCAGATTATTACCAGAAATTTCAAGCTCTCACAGATACGTTATCTAGTATTGGCCAACCTCTCACTGACGTTCAAATGCAAGCCTTTCTCCTTGGGGGTCTAGGATCTTAATATGATCCCTTTGTTACCTTTGTTACCACACGAATTGAGCCTCTTTCGGTTGAAGACATTTACGGCCATCTTCTCTCACATGAAATGCGCCTAGAACAACACCACAATTCGATTGACTTATCGATTGCTGGAGCTAATGTTGCTGATCGTAGCTATCCCTCACGTGGTGGTCGTGGAGGACCCTACAACTTCCGTGGATTCCAATCTGGGTCATCCTCACGTTCGTTTCGAGGCAGGGGGCGTGGACCCTCATATGGTGCATCTTCAAACCGTCGCACCTCAACCAATCCCTCTCAGTCGCAGTCTCACCGCCCGATCTGCCAGGTATGTAATCGAGTGGGTCATATTGCATTTGATTGTTATAATCGATTCAATCAGGCACATCCCAGAGATCTTCCACAAGATCAGTCCAATCGGCCATTACATGCATACTACACCGCTCCTTCCGGTGGAATGGACCCTGCTTGGTACCCTGACTCCGGTGCTACCCATCATTTCACTTCAGAAATTGACAATCTAAATCTCACGGCTGATGAATACAAGTGCTCTGATCAAATCCGTGTCGGCAATGGTAATGGGCTTTCAATCAAAACCATTGGAAACACTCGTCTTTTTACTTCATCTCAAAACTTTGATATTCTCAATGTTTTACACGTCCCTGCTATATCCAAAAACTTAATCTCTGTTCATAAATTCACAAAAGACACTAATACCTTTTTTGAATTCCATCCTCATTACTTTCTTTTGAAGGATTGCAAATCGGGGAAAATTTTGCTTCACGGCCCGAATAAGCATGGCCTCTATCAATTTCCAAATTCTGCAAATAAGCTCCCTATATCTGTCCACGTAGGTGAGCGAGTCTCTACTTCTCAATGGCACTCCCGGCTAGGTCATCCCGCCTTACGTGTGGTCCGTCGTGTGCTTTCAAATTTTCGTCTTCCAGTTGCGTCAAATAAAGAGATGTCTCCCTGTCCCGCTTGTCTAAGCTCCAAAAGCAAGCAGCTCGTCTTTCAGACTTCACATTCTACAGCCACATGTCCTCTAGAATTAATATACACGGATGTATGGGGTCCAGCTCCAGTTCTTTCTAGATCTGGCTCCAAATATTATGTATCTTTTTTAGATGCCTTTAGCAAATATACGTGGCTTTATCCAATGTCGTGTAAGAGTGATGTTAACTCTATTTTTTTGAAATTCAAATCCAATGTGGAATGTTATTTTAACTCTACTATCAAATCTGTTCAATCTGATTGGGGTGGAGAGTACCGTCCATTACATAAAATTCTTGTTCAATTTGGCATCTCTCATCATGTTTCTTGTCCACACACACACCAACAAAATGGTGCCATTGAACGCAAACACAGACACATTGTCGAAACTGGTCTTGCCTTATTATCTCATGCAAAAATGCCCTCAACATTTTGGGATGATGCTTTCTCTACTGCTTGCTATCTTATAAATCGTATGCCAACACCCATTCTTAAGAATAATTCTCCATTTGAAATTCTTTTTAAATTCTCTCCTTATTACACTTTTCTTCGCACATTTGGGTGTGCATGTTGGCCAAACCTTCGTCCATATAATTCCAACAAATTTCAAGCTAGATCTATTCAATGTCTTTTTCTAGGCTATAGTCCTTTACACAAGGGTTACAAGTGCTTAAATCTATCTACTGGCAGAATTTATATTTCCAGGGATGTCCGCTTTAAGGAGTTACTTTTCCCTTGTGAAATTGAGTCTCCAAAAGAATTCCCCACACAAAATCAAGAGATCAGACCATTTTCCTTAGCCCAATTCATACCTCCAGTTGGCCCATCTTATTCCCCCCAAAATTCAGCCTTACAGTCCAGTCCAAATTCAGCCTTAGAGTCCAACCATAATTCCCCTTTACCTACGTCATCAAACAACTCATCCTTATCCCCTGCATCTTCTTCACCTACGTTACCCACACACTCATACTCTATTCCAAATCCTTCCTCTGTTTCCATCACCGCACCTCCATCTCTCTCACAAGATGCCATACCCACCGAATCACCCTTACCCAATATTACATCCAACTCTCTTCATCAAATGATCACTCGAGCAAAACACATCTCCAAACCCAAAAAATTCACAGACGGTACTGTTCGGTATCCCCTTCCTCGAGCTCTCATTGCCGAATCCACGTCATTTTTAGTTGAACCCACTTGCTATTCATCAGCTGTCAAAGATGAAAATTGGAGGAAATCTATGAATGTTGAGTTTGATGCACTTTTCAGGAACCAAACATGGGTACTTGTTCCACCGTCGACAGCCAAAAATATTATTGGGTGTAAATGGGTATTTCGGTTGAAACGGAAGGCGGATGGATCAATTGATCGATACAAATCACGGCTTGTCGCAAAAGGGTTTCATCAACAGCCTGGAATCGATTTTGGAGAAACTTACAGTCCGGTAATTAAACCCACAACAGTACGTATTGTGCTCTCTGTTGGATGGCCAATACACCATATTGATATTCAAAATGCTTTTTTACATGGAAATTTATCTGAGGAAGTCTATATGTCCCAGCCACCTGGGTTCGTACACCCTCAATTTCCATCTCACCTGTGCAAATTACAAAAGGCATTATATGGTTTAAAACAAGCTCCCAGGGCTTGGTTCTCCAGACTTAGCAATAAACTCCTGAGTCTCAGCTTCTGTGGGTCAAAATCAGACACCTCTTTGTTTATTTTCGAGTGTGAACTATATACCATGTTTGTGCTCATTTATGTAGATGATATATTGATTAATTCTTCTAAACCTGCTGCTATATCTGAGCTACTTCAAAATCTTCACACTGAATTTGCTGTCAAAGATTTGGGAAAATTAAATTTCTTCCTAGGAATTGAAGTTATTCCCTCATGTCGTGGTGTTTTGTTATCCCAACATCGTTACATTCTGGACATTTTGAAGAGGACAAAAATGTTTGAGGCAAAACCAACTTCTCCCATGGCCACATCCACGACTCTCTCAGCTTTTGAAGGCAGTTTGTTTTCAGATCCGACTTTATATCCTAGCACAGTTGGAGCACTTCAATATTTATGTATTACAAGACCAGACATCTCCTTCAGTGTGAACAAACTATCTCAATTTATGCATAAACCTACGGACATTCATTGGCAATCAGTGAAGCGGCTGCTTAGGTATCTTAAACACACAATTCAGTTTGGTCTCCAGTTCTACTGCTCACCTTCAAATTCAATTCAAGCCTACACAGATGCTGATTAGGCTAGCAACCGAGATGATCGTCGTTCCACCGGTGGTTACTGTATATTTCTTGGAAAAAATCTGGTCTCATGGAGTTGTAGAAAACAACAGACAGTTGCACGGTCTAGCACAGAGGCTGAATACAAAGCACTTTCAAACATAGCAGCTGAGCTCCAATGGATACTTTCTTTGTGTTCTGAACTTGGTCTAAAATTCACACAAGTCCCTACCTTGTGGTGTGATAACATAGGAGCCACATATTTATCTTCGAATCCAGTTTTTCATGCACGCACAAAACACATTGAGATCGATTTTCATTTTGTACGTGACATGGTCGCACACAAGAAACTCACCATTAGTTTTTTGTCCAGCAAAGACCAACTAGCAGTCATTTTCACAAAACCATTGTCATCAATTCGATTCGGCTTTCTTCGTGACAAGCTCAACGTCACTCCGTTACCGCTAAGCTTGAGAGGGCGTGTTAGAGACATCTCCTTATCCAACTCCAACTCTCTTCAAGATAATGCAGATAAAGATCACAACAATTCAAATGAGAGTAAATTCAAATAATAAGATAACTCTTGTTATCATGTATAGCTTTCAAATTATAGTTGATAGAATAGATTTCAAATTGTATTTGCTTTAGTATTTCATTCTATCTCTTTGTAACAAATTCAATAATATATACAAAGCCTTAGCCTATGTTAAAGGTAAGGCAGCAAGGCAAATTCAATCCATTGGATTTTATACCTGTAGACCGTTTTGTGAGTGTTTGTGAGTGTTTTGAATGTTTCGGTGCTGTCGGAGGACAAACTTTTAAAGTTTTGCTTTAATGAGGTAACGTTCGGCTCATTTGCTTTTTAACATGTCATTATGCTGTTCGATTGTTATTTTGTGTTGTTAGTCGTAGGTTAGCCTTAGTTATGCTTTAAATCTTGCTTAGGCTAGCGTTTTGTTAAGCTTAGCATTGTTACTTTGCATGGAGGTTTCAATCTAAGTTAGAAGGCCTTAGGGAGTCTGTGATGGCCTTAGGAGTCGGAGAATAGGCGGACAGTGGAGAGAAAATAGGGTTCTCCTTGAAAGACATTGGAGAGGACGTACAGCCCGCCATGTCACAGTGGACGTACGGCCCCGAGCCCGAACGTACGGTCCAGAGTGTGACAGAGAACTTTATTTTCATCAGCCATCTCATAGCTTCCGTTTCTTTATTCTAGAGTTGCTTTAGTAGAAATAGAACTAATGATAGGTCTTTTCTCAGTATTTAAGGTTTTGGAGTCTCAAGGGAATTACATGGAGGAGCTTTACGACCCGGGTGAGTACAAGCTTACATGGATGCTTTGTGGTTACTTTTCCTGCATTGCATATCTATTATATATATATCAAACATGTATATTTTGCAACTCTCATGAAATACATTTTGAAACTAATCGGAACTCTTTTGTGAAAACGTGCGTCGATTAATAAGATAATAATGAGACTTGTAAAACTGTGCATGTAAAAGACTGATAAGACTAATTGCATCGTATGACATGGTACACCAGTATTTGTAGTATAATGGCCATATGCTTACTATACGGGTTAACTTTATCGTCTGTGTGTGTGTGTGTGGGGGGGGGGGGCTTTGGATCCAATGGTTTTGTGACCAAGATGCAGCCATTCCCCAATGGATGGTCACTATAGGACGGACGTCATAAGCGATGTGGGCCACCCAAGGTCGGACTCGGTCGTGCCGCTAGTGTTACGTACGGTATGTTGTGCAATGGCTGGGGTACCGGCATTGTACTACAGGTTCCTTGGGATAGCGTCAACTCTGCTGAGAATGAGTAATATCTCAAGTATACCATACTGTTAAACTATGACTGTTACTCTATATTATAAGCATATATATATCACATCCATGATAAACTGTCATCTCATAATGTTGCATGTGTTTTATAAATAACTGAATCCACAAATTAATGATAAGTATGTCATGTGCATTTCTACTCACTAAATTGTTGGACTTACCCTTGAATTATTTTCCTTTTTTTCTCCATATGTTAGATTATGCTATTATAGATAGTGTAGCCGAAGATGGATACCGCAAACCATCTAGTTATTGTTAGAGGATTCGATTCGGAAGGTGCTTGAAGACTTATTGCAAACATAAGCGAGTACTCATGGTAACTAGTACTTTTGAGTTATGTTGTGGACATTAAGACTTAATGCATGCTTGCATATTAAGGTTTAGCATAGATCCCTTGTAATGATGTTATGTATATAGTGTGATTTTTACTGCTTTGAAGATCTTTGGCTAGATGCTCTGGTTGTATGATTCAACGATTATATAACTTAATTACTTTCACTGCCTAGTATCCTCTGTTTTCGAGGAGTAGATGTTCCTGGGTCTTGTTCGGAGTGGAATAAGGCTGGGGGACGAACTGTGAAATTAATTACCAGTTAATTAATTTTCATAGCGTTACAAATAACTAGAGGAAAAAAATCATAAATATGGTAGTATAATCTTTTTCTTAGAACTCAATGAAGGATCATCAACCAATCCAGAAGGCCAAATAATTCAAAAAATTTATGATCTAGTTATCAAACTTCTAATGTCAATATCAGTATGCTGAAGACTCTTAAATATGCATGAATTGTGATTCACATACAGATGTCCATCCATTTATTAATGCATCATGTTTGTTGTAACCTTCTCACACAAATTAAAGTAAAAACATTATTACATTAGACAATTACCCAAATACCAATCAGCCTAATTTCGACCTCAGACACAAATCAAAATGCAAATCAGAAATCTACAATCATGGCCAATAGAAACTTTTCTCACCTTGGATTCTAAGACTATTTAAACCAAATATCGATTTCAGAGATCCTAAAGAACTATAACCCATAATGATGTACAGAACTCAAATGATCAATCTAAAAACTTAAATCCTAAACTAAACTTCCCCAAAATACTTTTTTTGATAAGTAATAAGGAGTTTTATTGAAAAAGGAAAAAGTGAAAAAAAAGAACTGTACAAGAAAGAACCCAAAGCAAACCCACAAAAGAACCCCACAAACCCACCCAAGAGCCCTAAAAAGCACCCAAAAAAAAAAAAAACTCCCACAAACCCAAACAAATCACTACATCACAGTGATCTTGCCCCTCCTTGTCTATGATGGCCCGTGAGCAATACCACAATTAATAAAGCTTTCTATCAGCTCTCTCTTGCCCTTAAACCTAGGTTGCTCGACCAATTTTCCACCTAAAAATTTCTCAATCTGCTCAAAGTGAAACGCTAAAACAGATTCCCCCTCCTTAGCGGGTAGTACCCCATCACGCACACCTTTATTCACCCTAAGAAAAATCTTTTTGATATGCTTCAAAACCATCTTAGTCGTATCATTGACCTTTAATTCTTCCCTTAGGCGCTCAATCAACCCTAATTGGGTATCGGTCAACTCAACAAAAATGGTGTCAATAGTGGTGTAAAACGTGCAAAAAACCAAAGGAAAGACCCTACAACACACTTCTCAGGATTCGGATTCAGATCCAAATCCAAATGCCCATCCTTAGACTCCGTCGAACCCATGCTCACCATCGCAGGGGTAGCAAGCGCCTCGGAGGTGCCACTGGATGCCAAAGCAGAAGACGAGGCAGGAGAAGGACTAGGAACTGACAACAGAGCATCATTAGCAGACCCATCACTGACAAACCCATTACCGGCAGACCAATCCCCCCGAACAGACCCATTCTCACCCAGAACTTGCACCGAAAGGAGAAGGAACTCCACCAAGAAAGGCCCAAGGCTGAAATCCAGATAAGCCCTAGCACCCAGCTCCAGACCACCCTCGAAAACCAAAGGGAACCCTAAAGAATGCACCACAGGCGATGCAGCATCAAGAACAAGCTCCAATGGCAAAAAGCTTAAGACAAAATCGAGATTCGAAACCAACCTCGAACCCGGATCCGAAATTTGGCCCGGATCTGAATAATGACCCTGAACCGAGTAATGACCCGGCTCCAAGTGATGACCTGACCTGAGTTATGATCTGACCCCACTTCCAGGACCGGCCCAGAGGCCCAACCCACGACATTGGTTAGGCCCAAGATTCGGACCTTTTTCCTCCTGTGATTGGGCTTCGAATCGAACCCAGCCCGTACCCGGTCCAACTTGCGTTGGATTTGCCCTAGCAGCCACAACACTCCACTAATACCTATCTTACCCTTCTTCTTCTTTCTCAAACTCACAGATTTAGCCGCCGCCACCAGAGGAGTAGACAATCCCTCCACCGCATAGCAATCCACAGCAGATCGCAACCCGAGACCGTCAAATTTCTATTCAAATCAAGACGTCACAGAGAACAAGTCGAGGGACCCTGAATACCCATCTGAAGGTAGCGTCGAGATAAACACCTTTCTAGAAGCTAAATACCCATCAAGAAATAGGGAAACTGGAAGTACAGTGAACAGTTGAAAATAGCATTACATATTTTTAGACTCTTATAGGGAATAGAACAACCATTGTGTCATTAAAATCGAAGGACATCCACAAACGATCTCCCAGAGGCAACCCTCGAACCAAAAGCCTCCAAGAGAATCCCCGCCAGAGAAGGAGCCCCAAGCTCCACCATACCGGACACCTTTGACTGACTCCTCAACAAAAGCCAAGCTCTCCCGCAAAACGCCACCATCCCCTCCTGAAATGACCCTCCAGAAGCCAAATGACTCCCTTGCGGCCACCCTCCGCCAACATCGACACCTCCAAGAACCTTCCGGCCTTATTACCTCCCCCATGAACCATCGTGGCCTTATCACCCTCACAATACGATTTGGCGATTTCTTCCTTCACCTCAGCCTGAATCACCGCTTCCACCGTGTAACGACTCGATATTTGAACTAGCAAATATCGAAGTTATTACGCTGCAACTTTAGAAATACAATTTTCCAGCAGAATATGTATATATATTTTTCTTTTTCTATGGCCTAGGAATAACTTGCACAACACAATTGAGCTGACTGAAATACCTCGAGGTGATATATTATTTAATGAAAATAGGAATATGGTTTTATTACAATATATGTACACACTAGGTGTACCAAATATATGCCACAGACGGCACCAAATTAATATAGTAATATTTGTCAAGTTCGAACACATCACAATATGTAATAAAAGCGATTAACATAAATGAGACTTGCTTCATAGAGTAAGCATCAATCTCGCAGCAAATGAACTATCAACCATCAAAACCAATAAAAGAACCATTGTCCTCACTCTCTATTCTTGCATCAAGGTCTATGTAAATACATTATCATGTTTACATAGACAAACAAGTGAGTAATCTATTTTCCTATAAATAAAGACTAAAAGACTTGTTTGAGACGAAGTAAGATTAAGGAATAAAATATATAATGATGCATGAGATGCAAATACAGCGTAGTGACATATTAGTTTGTGTTTTATAATAATCTTTCTTCAGACCTCTCGTCATGAGCTCTCAGCCCGTTCACGTCCGTTATGCTCCTCACACCTTAGAGTTTTACCTGTTTGGTGCTGGTGACTACACTGCCCCAGCTTAGTTATATATTAAGCATGTTGGATGGTTATATACCCTCATCCACTGAGATACCGACAGTTCCTTGTGGCAATCCACCCAGCTTGTTCTTAGGGTGGCTATCTTATTAGCCCATATTATTAGACACATTATGCAACAGTTGTAATGCAAAATTATATCAATAAGACAAAATAAGAATTCCTATGACAATAAAACAAAGCTAATACTTAGTAAGTACATCCATACTTAGGCCTTGTTTGTAAAACAACTACACATTCCCCCACATTACAACACATTCCTCCACATTTTATCACACTATTTACTTCATTTTTTTCCAAAAAAAAAATATATCAAATCATTCACTTTTTATATCACATCATTTACTATTAAAATAAAAAATCACTACAAAACAAAAATTTTCATTTTCTAATACCACTTTTTTATTTTTCCATACCAATCATTTTTTTTAATAGATGAATAGTAGCAGAAGAAGTGGGGGAACGTGGTGCATGGGGGAGTGTGTGGGCGTTTAACAAACACCACCTTACACTCCTTAGTGTAGAATTCTGCTCCATTTCTGCATATAAATACATACATACAAACAATATTTACATATTAGTTCATTCTTAAATAATATCATTGTTTAAAGACCCTCATCTTTTTATATTTATTTATTATCTGTCACTTCATCTTTACTTACTCATTTTATTATATAAATCTGAGATAGTTACTTATAAATAATTTTATGCCCGAATTTGTTTTTTGTGACGAGGCTGATGGCCAGTATCACTAAATAAAAACTAATATTATAAATAATATATATAAAGCATGACTCATATTTCGGGGATGAGACTGATGGTCCGTACCACTAAAAATATGAATTAAAATTTAAATGACAATAAAAGAAATGACTGAATATAAATACTGAATTCATATTTCGGGGTTGAGACCAATGGTCCATACCGCCAAAAATATGAACTAAAATTTAAATGACAATAAAAGAAATTACTGAATATAAATACTGAATTCATATTTCGTGGATGAGACCAATGGTCCGTAGCGCCAAAAATATGAATTAAAATTTAAATGAAAATAAGAGAAATGACTGAATGTAAAAGCTGTAAAGTAAATAATATATGTAATAAATATAAATAATATCATAAGCCTTTAATCGATTTGTCCATGAACTCATTATCATTAATTCATTTGTATCCATTACTCTATTTTTACATCATAAGCTTATTGGGCCTTAAACAATTAAATGATAACAAATAATACAAACAATAAATCATTATATTTACACAAGAAACACTCACCCAATAAACCTTGAAGTAGAACTCCACAAAATCTTCTCTAGGTAGTTAGTTTAGAAAAGTAAGAACACTTGAACACTATAAGAAAGATTTAGGCCATATGGTTTTTGACTTAGAGCTAAGAAAGAGAATGAAAGGAGGAGCAAGCTATCCTTACTTACTAAGAATGTAAAAGAGCTCAAGTGAAAAATGAATTTACTTAAGCTTCTATTTATAAGAGAATGAATGGCTAGGATTCATTTTCACACTTTTGATCTAAGGGTTAATACAAGCTTCTATCTATAAGAGAATGAATGGCTAGGATTCATTTTCAAACTTTTGATCTAAGGGTTAAGATGTATTCAACCAAAAGAATGAACCTAGTCCACTTTAGCATTTTCGTCCAAAATGAGGGCAGTGTACTCCGATCCATTTTTTAATATCCAAACATACTCCGATTGACATGAAATTTTGAGGGTAGATAGAGGACTCTGAGACAAACATTTTATATTTTTAGTTCGACTTCATTCAATTTTGTTTGACTCTGTTTTTGGCCCGTACAAAGTTTCTAACTTAATTAGACTTTAACAACTTGCATTCCCACTTGGCCACTTGCCATATTAAATGACCATGATATTTCTAATAAACCTCATTAATAGAAGACTTCAAGTTTTCAACAAAAATGGCTAGCCTTGGTACCTTTTCTTAGTAGTTTTAATCTTTATTAGATAGTATGAAAATTAAGACACTGCTTTCTAGGCAAAAAAAACTAAAAAGCTTCAAATTAATTTTTGACTTCACCAAACATTAATATAAATAATGTATTCACTAAATTGGGTTTGATTATGCCCATAAACATACTTATGAAGCTAAATTTGAGAATTAAAGTGATATTCAAAAATAGGTCAACAATCAATATAATATATACCCTTAACACCAAATAGTTATTTAATATCGTTAATTCATATATCATTGCTCTAATTTATTTATTATCCTTTTAATCTATTTAATATTATTTCAATAAGAGTTTTAAAATCTAAGTCGTTACACACCGTATCCACCAACCACAATGAACACTGGCGAAAATATACCCCACAAACCCTTTTCTCCTTTCCTCCAGACAAAGCTTAGAGCACCCATCCTTTGCCGAAAGGCAGAAGGTTTTAGCTTCAAGAGAGAAGCTATGTTCCATAACAAGCACGCTGAACCCTAGCGCACAGTGCTAGCCACGCCACCGTTAGGGCTAAGAGACGAAAAAGAGGAGAGAGAACAGAGCCCAGTGGGAAGTTACACACACCCAGTTTCCCCAAAATACTCTAACCTCTTGCTCGATAAGCAAACCAATCCAACGACACCCATGACTCAATCATCTTCTTCTTCTTCTTCTTCTTCTTCTTTTCTATTTTATTCTAATCCCATAACGGACTCACAAAAAAAGAGACAAAAGACCCATCTAAATTCCTAGACCAAACCTTCCAACACAGCAACATAATGATATCCACAAAACCCAAAACCCCATCTCCTAAAGATTATACGATGCCATTTTTCTCTAATAGAAACACACATCAAAGGATAAAGTCAAAATGATTGCCATAAAAAGAAAGGTACAATTACAAATGCATAAAACTCAAAACCCATCAAGAAAGTAAAAGTGAATTTACAAGAAACAAAAAGAAGATCAAACAAACTCACTGCCTTCCCCTATACAATAATTGTCATTTTATACACTGTCAATTTGCCTCTCTAATCCTAGAAACTCTTGATTTGGGATATCAACGGTATTTGCCTCAAGAAAAAAAATGCTTGACCTGACAAACCCAAGCCTCCCAAACCTAGATTCCATGGATATTACTACAAATCAAAAATCATCAACTATATTATCACCCAATCACAATTTAATCCAAGATTGAAAAGAACATGAGAGAGAGAGAGTGACGAGAGGAGGAAAAGGAAAAATACCTCAAGCTTCCTCTTCCTGATGAGCGTTGGCAAAGTGCTAGAGGCAACCCAAAACACCCCCCACAGAGAGAAAGAGAGAAGCTATGCTAGTGTGAAGGAGAAGATGAGACCGAGAGAGAGAACTTGTGCCACTGGCGTGGTGTGTGTTATGTGTTTGAGCGTGAAGGAGAGAATAGTCGGATTGGTGTGGGTGTCGAAAGAGTTTGAGGGAAATTGGTTTACGGATTTTAAAATTAAAAACCAATTAACATTGGTTAATGAAGGGTTTTCTGGTCAACGGAAAAATATTTCTGTTTGACCACTATTTTACGTCGTAGTAAACATCGTAAAATGCGGAAATCATTTTCTGAAAACCATTTTACGTCAAAGTAAACGGAGCCTAAGCCCCTTTCCTAGGGCCGGCAATTTAACCCGTGACACACAAACACAACATGCGAAAATCGGGTTAGGGTTGGGCATAATCGGGTTCGGGTCATAAATGGGTCGACCCTTTTATGACACGTTTATAGTCGGGTCGAGTCGGGTCAACCCGCCGGGTCACGGGTTGACACGTTTAGTTTTTTTAAAAAAAAAAATTTATTGTTTTTTTTTTTCTCCATGCTAATGGTTATTAACTTATTATATCACTTTGAAATCTCCAAATACATCTCCACTTGTAAAATTCTTCAAATGTTTGTGTAAATATTAATTATTTTGTTGAAGTATAAAGTTTTATTTCAAATTAAATTAAAAATTTTTCTTCTGATTTAATATATTAAAGTGGTTGGTAGTGTCTAAAATTGATATGATTTATATATGTATTTTTAGTAGAACATGTACCAAATATTTTTTAAAAATATAAATGAGAATCACATATTCTTTAAATACATATTAATTTGATAGACGGAATTGAAAACAATTATCACATGTCCATCACAAATATCTTTAAGAGTGAGATAAGAATACAATCCTTTTGGTAAATATATATCCACCAAGCTCTTCTTATTCCTAAACCACAAATAAATGGATCAAGATCTTTTATATTTTTTGTATTAGATTTGTAACTGCTTTCATCTATTAGAATGTGTTATTAGATAAAAGAACATTGTATTTGTCATTTTGTTGCTTTAGTTGCTAAAATTTTGCTATTAAAAAGTTGTTTTTTTTAAAAAAAAAAACTAAAAATAAATTTATATTCGGGTCGTGTCGGTTTCGGGTTCGCGTGTTGTGACACGACACGTTTATACAAACGGGTTCGTGTCGTGTCACCCGTTTATGGAGCGTGTCGTGTTCGGGTCGGAGGGTTCGACACGATTAATTAATCGTGTCGTGTCGTATCGAACATAATCAGGTCGGACCCGAACCCGACACGCCGACCCGAATTGCCACCCCTACCCTTTCCCTTTTCCCTTATTTGCCTTTAAAAAATTTTAAAAAAAAACGGAGCCTAAGCAACATGGGGGACAATCAATTCGTTATATGCACGTGAGGTAATAAACATGATCTTTACCACGCATGTTGTGGTCCAAAATAATAAGCCATCCTTTCCACTTGTACAACGCATGAGGCAAAGAACCAGAATGGATATTTTTTAGGTCCAGCTTGGTAGCTAGAGATCTTTACCCTCATTATACTTTGATTTTGATTGAATGTTATGCTCAGTCATTAAAACAAAAAAGAAAACCTTGGGTGAACAACTGCAAGAGCTCCCTCCAATTGCATAATTTGAACACATACATGGATGGAACAGGAGAAAAAAAAAAAAAAACCCTTTCAAACATAAATCAGTACAAGTTGAGGTTGGTATTCATATCAAACCAGCTGTTACTTGTAACTTTCATGAGTATCACATTCTTTGGAAACGCCGGTGTTAGTTACACGATTAATATTTACCAGTCAAGTATCACTACAATGATACAAAATCGAACACCAACTTGTTCTTTCTCGCAAATGGATGTGCTTCATATTTATCCTATATCCATTCAGAAAACCAGTTGAATTTACTATACCTTTGTGAAGTGAAAACATATTTACTGCTGATATACATATTTTCCCTCAACCTGAAGATTATTTTCATCAGTGTAAAGAACTCAAGTCTCTCGCCAAAGACCAATATTTTACGCTTAGCCTCGCCGGAGATCAACAACATCATACTTCAAATTGGGGTTCATATAGACATGTGAACAATGCTCATAAATTGGGCTCCCATCAGATGGCTCCTCGTGGGGATGAAAGCCAAGTTGTTGGCATTGTCTAATCACAGACACACCGCTTGGATCAGATAAATGAAATATGCCATGCGGACTGCAGTAGCATGGAAAACATGTTAAGAGTGCTAATTTAGTACTATTATAACCAAGATAAATAAAGTGCTAACTATTTATTCCCTTTAATCAAATTAATCCCTTAATACACAATCTAGTAACATTGATCAGCACTTTTAATTTCAAAGTGATAGACCAATTGTTGCATTTGCGAGCCTTCAAGAATGCACCTAAGGAACGACCGTAGGGCTTGCCAATGGATACGCATTCCCTATGGTTTTCCTCTTGCATTTGGCACAAATTTGTAGAGACTCGACGTTATTTGTAACATACAGTATGCAATTCTTTTCTATCATTCATAAAGGAAAACTCACAATAGTCAGCTAATTCAACATTATTTGTAACATCAAACATTATATTATTAGGTTTGCAATTACATTTGATGCAATAATCACTAGGTGATAAAGGAAAACAAACCTCGAAGTATCTGTAGGGGCCATAACAATTGCAATCGCTTCTGGTAGCATAATCTACAACGATACCACAAAGAAATCCTATCAGCAAAGTAAAAATACAAGATAACAAGAGGAAACCGGTGGAAACATAACAAATATTGAAATCTACATGCAGTTTCAGGAAGCGAGCATTTAATAGATATTTGTCATTATCTATCATAATTTCATGTTAATGAATAGTTGCATTAGCTTATTAAACAGAATACACATAACCTAATTCATTCAAAAAGATAGAAGACATAATTGTTAAAGAGGAGGGACATGGCCTTGGGGCCAAGTGACATAAAAGGATCCATGTAGCCAAATCCAATTAGTTGGTATTAAAGGCTTAGTTGAGTTACCGACTTATCAAAAAAAAAAAAAAAAGGCTTAGTTGAGTTGCTTTCATTGAGAACAAAATAAATAAAGAAAAGAAAGCACTGAACTTGCTCCACTAAAAGCTTAAAAACTTTCCAGCTTAACCAACAGTACTGAACTTTTATATTAGAAAACAAGTTATCTATCAACAAATTCTTCAACTTAGCGAAAAGCAGTGGAAGCCAGGAAACATATACCAAGTGATACCATCTGTTACCTGGTAGGAGTAATGAGTGTGCAGATCTACTGATGACATGAAGCAGGTCTGTGATGGGTGTGTCTGAAAATCAAAATAGTAATAAACAGAATGTTTAAAAAACCGAAACAGGTACCACCAAAATATCCATAGAAAAAACAAAAATGGTTTAAGGGGTAAAAAAACTGAAGTCAGGTAATCTACAAGTTGATCCCATGCCAAAGTCTGGCCTTTCCAACAATCATCATTTTCAGAATAAGCTTCTTTTCTTTTTCTTTTTCTTTTTTTTCTGTAGGGTATCAAAAATACAAGTAGAGCACATCAACTCCTAAACGAAGTCCATGCGGTTTTTTACTGCTCACAAATAATGGCATGGAGACGAACACTCAAACTAAATAAGATCATTGAAATATTTCAAAATTTTTGTCAAACCAACATTTCAAAAAGTTCGAAGCATAAAGTGAGAACGAGCATGTAAAGTATAATGAACAATTACTGGCCATTGAGAGTATACACATACTTACATGAATCCAACCAAGAGTAAAGAGAGATAATCTGTCTTGAATTTCAAATATTTCTTCTTCGTTCAAAGTTTGACACTGAAACAGAAAGGGGTTTCAATTTGTTACTGTTAATGTCACATAAATACAAGTTGTATATAAAAAAATCCTGCCACTAAAAAAATTGAGACATCAAAGACAAAACATAGATAAATTAGAGGGAAACTTCACTTACTTCCCCCCGAAGTATAAGTGGTTTTGAGATCATAAGTTCATAAACACAAAGTTTAAAAACTTGCGATGTCGGTATCCCATGTTTTAGTTCCATACTTATCCAAAAAAAAAATGTTTTAGTTCCATTTAATTTCACCCTTTTTTTGTTAAAATGCCCACATCTCATTTTTTTAAAAAAAAAAATCTAAAAAACGAAAATGAAAATTCTGGTAACCCACAGCTGGCCATGGGTTTGGTATCCACAGCCAAGTTGTGGGTGAGTCCAAGACATTTTTATTTTTTTGTGGGAGCATTTTATGCATTTTAACAAAGAAATAATAAAATTAAAAAGGGCTGAAACATGAGATACCGAGATTGCAAATTTTTAAACTTCGAGGTTATGATTGCAAAACTGCTTATACTTCAGAGGGTGTATATGAAGTTTCCCCTAAATTAAAACATTCAAGCATTTTCTCCTAATGAAGTCAAAATTGATTTTAGTATTCTACAATGTAATGATACATCACTCACACTGTAGGTGAAAACAAAAAAACCAGAATGATACATTACTCGCGCCCAGAGAAGTCTACAGTTTGCATTATTTGGTTGAGTCGTTCTTAACAGCTGGGAAATGTTGTAAACTTTTTCTTATACGAGTGAAATTATAATTAAAAGATACAATAAAAGGGGGTGCACCCTACTGATAGTGAAGGATAGAAAAGTCCAACTAAGAAAACCACAAAGAATAAAGAAGAAAAAAAAAGCGACCAGCAATCAACAATATTTACAAAAGAGAAAATAATATTGGAAATGGAATTAAATCAAATTAAGGGAAAAAGAACATGTGCAGAATCTAAGTTTCGGACTCTAACATGATTTCCATATGAATCAGCAGTTAAGGAGCATATATACAAAGGGAATAAGAACTAATCTTGGGTGCGAATGAATGTCCAAGAATCTCAAATTCTTCATAACACCTAGACATTTGACAATTCTAATGCATCCTCAGTATTCTTTCAGCATTCTATTTGTTCAAAGCCAATAAAATGGCCTACGGCCATTTTTCTTAAACTTTATTTTTTTTCCGAAGGCTGGGGGGGAAAGAGGAGGGGAAACTATAGACCTTAAAACAGCAGCAGGAAGGCATAAACTTAAATGTAACTTGAAAGAGAAAGAGAAAGAGAAAGAGGACATCAACCAAAATATTAATGGGTAACTATCTTACCGAATCTGAAGTTGACTCCTGCTTTGGGACTATAAGAGTAGTGATATGGAAAACCCTGTTTTTCTACAGCCACATGAAATTGGAAGTATAAGAAACAATGGGATCAACTTTCAAGCCACTTGCAACTTCTTTTTTCCTAGCAAAATACAGTATCATAAATATTTAGTTAGTCATACCAATGAACCTGCAAGAACACCACATGTCTCTAAATTCTTCTCAGTGTTCGCCCGAGCCAATCTCAAGAAATCTTCCATCAATTTTACAGGCTGCAATGTAAATTAAATGAACTATCATCATATCCATAAAGAAATAGAAGTAGATGACCCTTAAAAGTGGAAAGTAAAAATTATCATGATGTTGCCAAGAAATAGGCAAATGTTTTTTTTCCTGAATATATAAAACAAGAGTCAGCATAAGACACCTACAATGTGTAGATGCTGATATGAACCAGAACCTTGCATCCCATCCTGAAAAGATTTAGCTGGTCCAGGTCTCGGATCTGCAACTTTTGATGGAGGAATTGGACTAACATCCTGCTGCAATTGAGCAAGGACAGGAGGAAGGGAAGGTTGCTTCACCAACTGAAATGGATCTTCCCTTACTTCATTGATCAACGGAGAACACGACTCCTCAGCAGGACATCCCCATCTACCATCATCCAAGGAGAGTACTGACTCCATTGTAGATCCAAACCCTCCAGCATCGCCATCTTTGGCTGCCACAATATCACATTGACCAGCCTGATTCAGGCTATAACCAAAGATAAAAAATTGTAAATGTCAAAAGCAGCACAATTTAGGAAGAAACTTGTGCAAAGTAGCATGCAAAATAGTCGATCTTTTGAACTCATTTTAGTGTCATGTAAGAAAAATGTAAAACATACAAATAGGTAAATAAGTTGAGAATGGATGACTTCAGCAGAAGCCCTTACCTTAAATTTTCAGTAGGGGTTAAGTCCTTATTGCTTGGATAATGAACCTGTATTCACCATAGCCTTCATTAGTTCATGGAGTGTGGCCCAGTCCAAAAGAACATATGTATTTTAAGAAGAAGAAGAAAAGTAACCAAACAACTTCACCTTTATTTCTGCGCTAGGTGCGGCCCACTGACCCCGAAGACCATTTGGACCTAGGAATGAGTGTCTAGACAAAGTTTCCTTCTTTGGAGGAGGTAAACTAAGAGATCTGTAAATTCCAAAATTAATTATTGTGAATGATCCTTGCAGAAACTACAATACCAAAAGTATATTTGTTTAGCAATTTTATCTTTACAACCAGTTCAATTTAGGGAAATACATGACCTAGTCTCTTAAGATTACTAGTATAATATAACATACAAAATTATATATGTAGCTTAAACTAAAGCAATGAACAGATGAACTAAAAGAACACACAATGAGTCAAATTAGGGGGGGGGGGTGTAAAAGCAGCCACAGGAGCTACACCTACCTGATAATTATGAGCATTAATAGGTCATCCACTTTTTCTTCTCTACTCTTTCCACTTGGACGGCCGCTTGGTTAGCTCCATTAGTGATTAGTTTTTCTGATTTTCTCTTTCTATTTTCTTCTTCTATCTAGGCACCCTCTTTTATACTTCCCGTGTAAATGGGTTGCGCCCCTCTACGCTTTTGATTTATTCAACATTACTTATCAAAAAAAAAATTATGAGCATTTCTGAGGTTTACATCAAAGTGAAACACCTTAAGTTATTAAACTTAAAGTGGCAGTCTCTTCAGGAATCCTATCAGAAAGCCAGGAGTCCGTAAAAATACTGTTGCACCTTTCTTAATTTGACTCTTAAGCATATGCCTCTTGCGACTAATCTTTCACATTTAACTTTGAAGTCCCGTGGGATGTTTCATTACAAGTTTATATTCAAACTCCTTCAGAGGATTAGGATTTCCTTGAATATCAATAAGTGGATAGATAAAAATCAACAGAAGATTCCTTTAAAGGGGTCCATATCATTGCTTTAATCTTTGCTGTAGGGTTCTTAAAAATGCATGTTGTAGAATAGGGTAAAAGCTCCCTGGAAGGAGCTCACATAAAGAGTAAATACTAACTTCTACAATCTGTACTTATTATCAGGCAGAAAGTTATTTGGGTCTTAATCAGCTCATGTTTGGTGAAATATGAGCAGATTCAGAAAGGTAAAATCAAACTCGCGTATTGACACCTGAACTTGATAAACCCAACCAAGGCCATTTAAATTGTAACACCCCAACTATCCTGCCACTTTCTAATTAATCCAATAGAATTTTGCTTCAGGGCTGTAGAAAGATTAAATCCCTGGTCAAGAAACCGCAAACGTCATATGCATCCATATGAGATTGTACCTGAAACCTGACCCTCCGCCCTTGTTTAGGGGGGATGGGATCAAATTTGTATAACCATCATAAATCTTCTGATTTCCTTCAATTTGAAGATTAATTTATCTAAATCAGAGATAGTTCCAGTCGGTGAAGTGAATGATGTAGAAAGTTTGGCTAGTATCCTTGGGTGTAGGGTGGCTATGCTACTGGTGAAGTATTTAAGTCTTTCTTTAGGACCATCATATAAGTCTACACCTATATGGAGTGACATATTAGAAAAAATGGAAAGGCATTTGGCTGGTTGGAAGAGGTTGAATTTGTCAATGAGAGGGTAGATTGACCTTGATTAGAAGTACTCTATCCAATTTGCCTACGTACTATTTGTCCCTATTCCCCATTCCGATTAGTGCAAAAAGGCTTGAAAAACTTAAGAGAGACTATTTATGGGAAGGTATCAATGATGAGTTTAAGTTCCATCTAGTTAATTGGTCGAAGATTTGTTTTCCAAAGTTGTCAAGTGGTTTGGGGGGGGGGGGGGGGGGGGAANTTTTTTGTAAGTAATAACTAGTCTTATTAAAAGAAATTTGACTCAATTTAACCAAGCTCTTCTTTACACTATGGAGAGGAAGGCTTTGTGGAGATTGGTGGTAGAAGCAAAATATGATAGCACAAGTGGAGGTTGGTGTTCTAAGGAGATGATGGGACCCCTTGGAGTAGGAGTGTGAAAAGCATATTAGGAAAGGATGGGGAGTTTTTTCGAGATGTGTCAGATATGAAGTGGGAAATAAAACCAAGATAAGATTATGGCATGATCTATGGCGTGGGGACCAGCCTTTGGGGGGAACTTTTTCGGAATTGTTTAGTATTGCATGTTGTAAGGAGGTGTGGATGACGGATAATTTGCAGTTCTCTAATGAACATCTGCAGTTGAATTTATCTTTTATCAAACCAGTGCATTGGTGCATGATTGGGAGGTGGACTTGGTGATGGTGTTTTTTCATTTGTTGTAGTTCTCATAATAAAAAAGGATAGCATCTGTAGGATCCCATCTAAGAGGCGGAAGTTTGAAGTAAGGTCATCATATCAAGCCTTGTCTATTTTGGCTTGTTCACTATTTTCTAGGAAGGGTATTTGGAGAGTTAAGGCTCTGTCGAGAGTGGGTTTCTTTGTGAGGACAGAAACAATAGGAAAGATTCTGACTTTGGATAATTTGAGGAAAAGGAAAGTCATAGTTTGCAAAGGTGTTGTATGTGTAATAGGAGTGGAGAGTCCATAGCTCATCTTCGTTTTCATTGGAATGATCAAAGTAAAATAGGTCAAGCCTAGAAGGGTGATAAGAGTTGCTAGCTTGTTGGAGAGGTCAATTGGAAAGCCGTACCGTTTTAGAAGCTTGGAAGACGATTCCTTTGTGCTTAATGTGGTGCACATGGAGACAACAAAATGCAAGGTGTTTTGAAGATCGTGAGACTTCGGTGGTAGAGCTAAAGAAAATCATATTCAAATCGTTTCACATAGGGATTGGGGTGTACAATAGTTCACACTTTCCTAACTCTTCTGAATTTTTAAATTTTTTCTTCTTCTTTTCACCTTAATAGGGGGTTTCTCTTGTATACTTCATGTGTGGTAGGGTTGTGCTCATCTGTGCTCTTAATGAAATTAATCTACTTATCAAAAAGAAGAGCCAGCAATGAAAAATCAACTGAAAACATCCAAAAGCTAAGGTAATAGTTCATGGCAAAACATAAAAAGGACCATATATGTTGCCATACATGAAGTCATATGCTGCTGCCTCTTCACTAGAAGAGCAATCCTCAAAAAGAAAAAAGAAATATACACTAATCTAGAAAGGGGCTGATTTTGCACTGTACAAAGAAATAACTATTTTAGTGGGGCCTCATGTCTCTAGTCGCTGAATGATGATAGAATTATAAGAATGACAAACTCACAGTTTCTGAAACTGCTTCTCAATTTGCACAGAATTTGATGATAAAACCTGAGAATAATCATTTTTATACTTCCATGAAGACTGGGGTGTCATGCTGGCAGGCTGCAGCAACATGGAAAGAAAAATTATATTTAACAAATTGAAAATTCTACACCAAGAGCAAATAAAAATTAGGAAAACAAAAATAAATAGACAGAAGGTATATGAAAATGAAACTTCCTACAACTCCATATAACATACAAAGAACATTCTGACAAAACAACATTGTGACCGAGACACCATGCTGAAGAAATAAAGAAAGAAACTGAAAGAAAGCTTCCTAAGCACTATATCGTCAGAAGAGTAGCATTCAACTTAACAGTTACCAATTTCACATGCTATCAGAGGAGAAGCAGTTTGATCTATACCTGAGTGATATCAAAACTCAAGTAAGAATTTTTATTGACAGCAGGCCATTCCAAACGAGATATTTCCGAACCAAATGAAGTCGATTCTGGGCCATCAAGTTGAGACAATGTAGCTCCAGAATGGGCATTGTTCAGTTCATCCACTTGACGATTGAATTCTGGCTTCAAAGATTCAAGCTCATCTAGTACCCGAAACAAACTCTGGAATGCAAATATGAAAACCGCATGAAGACATGCCACCATATATTCCACATTTAAGAAAAAGTAAAAAGACAGAATAGTAAGTCTCGCCTTCTTATTTTGTGATCTCTCCTTCAGATGCAGAACCTGGTAATCTCGATGAAATGGTATTGTTTCAGACACCAAACTGCAAAATTAAGCTTATGCACTCAAATATAGCAAAACAGTTTTTCAGCAACACGGGAAATGAGCCCAACAATTTTCTTTCCTTACCTGGAATATCTAAGAAGTATGATATACAAATCTACAACATTATTCTCCCCCCGATAGATACTAGCCTGAGCATGCCGAACATCAAAAAGAAAATAAAAAATCAGCCACTGTAAATAACAAGATTTGCCACAAAACTTCTGCTTCATCATTGAGCTATAACTAATATTATACAATCAAATTCCGAGATAAGCTATAGACAATATAGGCAAAATTTCAGCAATGCTGAGATTATATCAAAACCTACTATCACATCCACATAATCTGCGAATATCAGCAATTGCTTCCTATATTCCATTTTGCAATTGAACTCAGAAGCACGTTTATTGCTCGCACCTTCAGCAAGTTTACCAAAACAGTTTCAAAAATTCAGAAGCTTTACAGCTATGAAAACCCTAGAGCAGCTAATTTCCCTCGTGAAATAAAACCAAAACCCTAATCGAAAACAACAATGAAATTGAAACTGAGATTTATCAATCACAATTGCATAGATTAAGAGAGAATCAAAGGTTTGATTACTAATTCATGAGAGAATTGGAGGAACCTGTTTGAGGAGATTATCCGCTATCCGGTAGTAATGGTGGAGTGGAATCCGATTGTCAGTTTCCACTTTCCGAGCAATCGAGTTCACGTCGATCTTCATCTTCTCCGTCGACGGCAAGGAAAATGCCACACGTCCTCTCTCTCTCTCTCTCTCTCTCTCTCCCTCTCTCGGTGTTGAGAGCGTGCGAGACCAGTTTTTTAGTCTGTCAGATGTTAAAAACTTCCTCGTTACGGAGAAGGAAAAGCCCTCCTATGTCGACATAATGAGGTTTCAGAAAGGGTCCACCTAATAAACTGTTAAATTCATATAATGATAGAAATAATATTAGTATTAAATAGATTTAAGGGTTAATAGTTGAATTCCAATTCCTTAGAATTATATTATTTAAATTATAATTAGAATTAGAATTCTTTTCGGTTTATCTTCTTTTTTTTTTTTTCTTTTTTTTAAACAATTCTTTTCAGTTTATCATTCATATATTGATAGACATAATATTAGTATGAAAAATGTTAGAGGTTATCCCTTTAGTGTTCTCTTAGCGTTCTCCCAGTCTTACGTAAAACATGATTTAAGAAAAAATAAAATTGTAGTAACCTCTACCACCGGTTTGTTTAGGCATTAGCACCAAATTTGAAGCATTAACACTAAATTTAGGATGATCAAATCTATTTTTGGTGATACCATCCCTAAAGGGTTAACCTTCCACCCTTAGGTTTTAGTTTTGAATCCAAAAACAAGTTTTAAAGCATTAGAACCTAAATATTAACTCATAAAAATTAATCTGTTGGCAAAAGAATGGTACTACAATTTTATTTTTTCTTAAATCATGTTCTACATAAGATTAGGAGAACGCTAGGAGAACATTAGGGGGAGAACCCCTAGCAAACCCCTATTAGTATTAAGGAGAAAATTCACTTTATCCTCTTGAAGTTTCAGGGGTTTTTCAATTTTAACCCTAAAGTTTCAAAATTTGCAATTTACCTTATGAAGTTTCAAAAAATGGTAATTTAAACCCTCCGGTAATATTTTCTGTTAAATTGGACGGAAATCTATAAAATTACGTAATTACTCTCAGGCTTTTTTAAAAAAAATTTCCGTCTATTTAGACGGAAAAAGTTAACGGAGGTTTAAATTGCTACTTTTTGAAACTTCAGGGGGTATGTTGTCAATTTTGAAACTTTTGAGTTAAAATTGAAAAACTCTTGAAACTTCAAGGGGTAAAGTAGTATTAAATAGATTTAAGGGTTAATAGTGGAATTCCAATTCCTTCTAATTATATTATTTAAATTAGAATTAGAATTCTTTTCAGTTTAGCATTCATATATTAATAGACATAATATTAGTATTAAATAGATTTAAGGGTTAATAGTTGAATTGCAATTCATTTGAATTATATTATTTAAATTAGAATTAGAATTCTTTTTCAGTTTATCATTCTACTAGACGTTATTTAAAGAATATATTATTGTTAATTAAAAATATATAAAATTATTAAACAAAAACTTGTTTGTGATTTGTTTCTGGTCCTAACTCGATTCATTTGTGGTCTCTTTTACTAAAAAAACAAGTTTAACGTTTTTAATTATTTTTCGATGATGGATTCCGATCGCTGCCTATATGTTTCTTTTTTTATTTTTTTGGTCAAAGTATATAGAGAGCGTCTTGGATGGTGCTGTTATACAAAAATCAGCTTTTGCGCAACCCACTTACCATTTGACACTTCACCTATTTCAAAAAATTGCAAAAAATTTGTATGTTAACAAAACATAGGATTCCTCACATTTTTTCTAAACCACCCCCTGCAACTACCGGTTCCACCACGCCCAGCCGCTGCCATCCACCGCCACCGGCCACCAAACTCCGGCGACCTCAGGCAAAAAAAAAAAAAAAATGCTCTGACGACTTTTCTACCCCACCCCAGCCTCAAAAATTGATTTTAATGCCTAAAAACTTGTTTCTAATGCCTCAAAAATTGATTATAATGCCACAAAACTCGTTTCTAATGCCTCAAAACTTAATTTTGGATTCAAAACTAAAAACCTAGGGTGGAAGGTTAACCCTTTTTGAGATTTTATCACCCTAAAAGTCACCCCAAAAAATAAGATCTAAAGCAAAATCCATCAGAAAAAATCAAAAAATCAAACCCACCGGAGCAAAACCCATTAGAAAACATCAAAAAATAAAGTTAGAGGAGCCGGTGGCCGGCCAGATCCAGGCTGGCTAGACCCAGGCCAGCCAAACCCAGGCCAGGCCGGCCGTGGGTCTGCAGCGTAGGTCACCCACGATAAGGAACCCACCGTCGTCCAGCTCACCCGCACTGCCCAGCTCGCCGTCATCCAGCCTTTCTTCCGGCGTCTTCTTCCTTCTTCTTCGTTTCTTCCTTCTTTCTTTCTCTTATTTTTCTCTTCTCTCTTTTCTTTCCTCGTATAATTAAGTGGGTTTGGTTCTATTTTGGTAATGTGTTTCATGTTGAGGTGGCAAATTATGAATGGCCTACACAAAAAACACATTTTGTGCAAGTTAAGTATATAAGTTATTCTCAAGTATATATTCTTATAATTTTAAAAGTACTTTATATTTTGATTTGTTTGTTCATGTATTGTTTTTGAGTGGGGGAAAAGAGAAAAATATAATTCAAATACATAGACAAAAGTCAAAACCTAACCAAAGTATTAGTATTCTTTTGGGGAAACTTCAGAAGACCCTACAATCTTCTGCACGTTTACACAATCAACTCATGAACGAAAAAAACTCTTACTTACTCCCCTGATTTTTCATTTTCTCTCACTTAGAGCATGTTTGGAATTGCGTTTGAAAAATAGAGCATTTAAGTCAAAAAGAGCTTTTGAGCAAAAGCTTCATTTTTAAGCTTTTGTCAAAAGTGTTTTTTGGCAATTTTTAGACTTTTTGGACCCTTAAAAGTACTTTTAATTTTTTTACCAAACGACTACTTTTTTCTGCAAACGGGCTTTCTAAGTGTTAAAAGTGCTTTTAGGCCTCTCAAACACAATCCCAAATAAGTCCTTAGAACACTTTTGGTAGTAATCTGCCCATTATACCCTTTACTCCAAAACTACGCCGTTTTGGGCTCACCCAAAATGACATCGTTTTGCCCAAAACGGCGTAGTTTTGGCCATTTTAGGGTTTTAGTTTAAAAAAAAAAAAAAAAAATTTAATAAGGAAAATATTAAATAAAAAATTTCGGGGGTGGCTAGAGCCACCCCCTTGCGGGCCACCCCATTTTTGGCCAAGGCGTGGCTGGAGCAACCCCCTACAGGCGGTATGGGGTGGTCGAAGCCACCCCCAGGCCCTTGGGGGTGGTCCAGCCACCCCAAAAGGCCAAAAAAACAAAAAAGAAAGAATGGGTTTGGGCTTTTGGGGGTGGTCTGGCCATCCCCAAAAGCTCAAACCCTTTTTTTTTTTTTTCTTTGGCCTTTCGTGGTGGCCGGACCACCACTAAGGGCCTGGGGGTGGCTACCGCCATAAGGGGTGGCCAAAGCCACCACCAACCCGAACCACCCTCGAAAGCCCAAACCCATTCTTCTTTTTCTTTTTTTTTTTTGGCCTTTTGGGGTAGCTGGACCACCCCCAAGGGCCTGGGGGTGGCTCCAGCCACCCTGATTTCCTTCCTTTTTTTTTAAAAAAAATTAATTAATTAATTAAAAAAAAAAACTAAAATCTTAAATGGCCAAAACTATGCAGTTTTGGGCAAAACGTCGCCCAAAACGGCGTAGTTTTGGAGTGAATGGTATAATGGACAGATCACGCCAAAAGGGTTCTAAGTGAGAGAAAATGAAAGATTGGGAGGGTAAGTGAGTTTTTTTCGTTCATGGGTTGTTTGTGTAAACGGGTGGAAGATTGGGGGGTCTTCTGAAGTTTCCCCTATTCTTTTTTTTTTTTTTTTGAAACTTCAGAAAACCCCCTGAACTTCCAACATTTTACACAAAACACCCATGAACTAAAAAAACTCTCATTTACTCTTCATGATCTTTTATTTTCTCTCACTTAGAATCCTTTCGTTAGTTTTTTGCCCATTATACTCTCACTACAAAACTACGCCGTTTTGACCTTTTTACCATTAAAATTATTATTTAAAAAAGAAGAAGAAGAAAATCGGGGGCCACCTCTTGGCCAAAATGAGGTGGCCAGACCACCCCATTTTCGGCCAAGGGGTGGCTCCCCACGGCTGGTCTGGGGGTGGTTTAGCCACCCCAAAAGGGCAAAAAAAAAAAAAAAAGGGTTTTGGGCTTTTGGTGTTGGCCGGACCACCCCGTTAGCCATGAGGGTGGTTTGACCACCCCCAGACCGGCCGTAGGAGCCACCCCTTGGGCCACCCCATTTTTGGCCAAGGGAGCCACCCCTGATTTCCTTCCTTCTTTCTTTCTTTCTTTTTTTTTTTTAAAAAAAAATATTTTCCTTTTTCTTTTCTTTTTTTTTTTAAAAAATAATTTTAATGATCAAAACGACATTGTTTTGGAGTGAGGGTATAATAGGCATAAAACTAACAAAATAGTTCTAAGTGAGAGGAAATAAAAGATCAGGGAAGGTAAATAAAAGTTTTTTTTAGTTCATTGGTGTTTTGTATAAGGAGAGCTTTTTGAAGTTTTCCTTTTTTAAATTTTTTTTTTTTTTTTTAAATTTTTATAGATAAAGTATAAGTATTCTAATTCATATAAAACTAAAGTTCAAACTCCAATAACATAGCAAAGTTACATTTGATCCAAATCCAATTCCAAATCCAATGCAAGGTGGGATTAGATGGTGAAGGCGGTGGGGTTAGATATTGCTTATAAAAGAGGATCCCCTTGGCATCCTTTTTTGCTCCAACAATTCAAGACGTTTTCTTTTTTGGTCCAAAGCTTGCAAATTGCGATGGCCCCTCCGCCTTCGATCGTCGTTCGTGAAGTTTGGGAAGACAACCTCGAGCAGGAATTCTCCGAAATCGCAAGAGTTCTCCCCTATCATCGTTTTGCCGCCTTCGACACTGAGTTCCCCGGCGAAGTCTTCCCTGCTAACACCCGCCGCCACTACTCCAGTTGGTCTCCCGCTGAGAGTTACCTGCACATGAAGCGCAACGTGGATGCCACTAAGATCATCCAGTTGGGTCTCGCTCTCTCGAATGCCAAGGGGGATTCTTGCTATGTCTGGGAGTTCAATTTCAAAGGTTTCGACAAGGAAACCGATCTTCACGATTTGGAGTCCATCCAGTTACTGGAGCAGCAGGGGATTGACTTGAATAAGAACCGGGAAAAGGGTATCGAATCTAAGGAGTTTGTGAGGCTAATCGTCAACTCTGGCCTCTTGCGGAATTCCAATATCACTTGGGTCACCTTTCACGGTGCATATGATTTTGGGTACTTAATCAAAATCTTGATTGGGCGAGAACTGCCGTATGATCTCATGGCCTTTATGCGTTTGGTGGTACACTTATTTGGATACAGGGTGTTTGATATCAAACACATCATCAAGTCGTGTCAGGGGCTCTATGGCGGTCTGGATAGGGTGGCCAATACTCTTGGGGTTCACCGTGTCGCCGGAAAGAGTCACCAGGCAGGGTCGGACAGTTTGCTCACGTTGCAGACAATAATGAAACTTAATAATGCTTATTTCATGGGTAAATTCTTGATACATTTTGGTTTGATCCTACACACTTTAGAAGTGGATGTTGGTAGATTGACTGCACCAAAAGTTTACGGCTTGCAATTTCGAACCGGATGCCATCAGTACTATCAGAAACATATCTTTGTCTCAATCAGCAATGGAATGTTACCATATTCAATCTGAGGTTTCCTCTCTTAGACAATGTATAGGATTCTTCACAATTATTGTAAATCTGCTTTTTTTGTTGAAATGGAAGAAGTGTTAATATTGAGTGGGCATGGAGAATAAGTGGTTCACTGAACCACCCAATTGTATTAAAGATCTTCTTGCTGTTGAGCAATTTGTACCTTTTATATGAGATATTCAATGAAGCTACCACAATTTCTTTCAAAAAAAAAAAAAGTATTGAGTTGGGTGTCACACATATTGCTTACATATTTATTATTGAAACATTGCAATGCTTTGGCAGTAATTTAAGCAGGATCATACTCTACACCGCCTGTTTGAGGCACTTCCTCATCTACCCTTCTTGTCAAGGATTAGTGCAAAAGCTCAATACTAGAAAAGTTATATATATATAAAGCTAAAATTAACAGAAAGGTCCAAATTGTGAGTAATTGAAAATTTAGAGGACTAAATTGAGAGTTTCTAAAGTTTAGGGAGGTATTTCAAAACATGTGAAAGTTCGGGGGTCTTCAGTGAAGTTTCCCCTTTTCTTTTCCTTTCATTTTTTCTGCTTGAGGGAGGAAGGGAGTAAGAGAGGAAGGGAAAAAGAGAGGGAGGGAGATTATTAGTGGTTGCTAGACTTCTCTGAAACAGAGAGAAAGGATAAGAAGAGGGAGAGAAAGGGAAGATGATGGATGGATGAAAACGGCTGGCTGTGGTTTAACTGATGTTCCCAGGAGAGAGAATGAGTCGAGCATGTCATTTTCTTCAAAATTATAATATTTTATTACTTTTTTATAATCCTCATCAAAATTGTTGATATGCTTAAATCTGTTTTCTGCAGAGTTTTGAAGATTGAATCGGCATTATTACTCGATAGCAATTAATTACAGGAAGAATGAAGTTAGAGGAGAAGATGTTGCTTAACCTTCACAAGAAAAAGATGTTGCTTAACCTTCACAAGAAGAAATGAAGTTGAGGAGAATGAAAGCAATATTTTAGGCGAAGTAATTGATCTGCAACCATTGTGCTTCTTGGACCACCATTAGATCTGTCAATTCATCTGCACAGCATGACCATAGGAATTGTTTTATGCAAGATTGAAAAGATGAGCTGATTTTGATTGATATGCAGGCAGGATGCAAAGAAGCACCTTGAAAAGACTTATTCCTACAAGTACAAGGTGGTGATCGAAGGTGATGCCTTGCCTGACAAGCTTAAACTGATGATTGTTCATGAGGTTCAATTTGAGACAACAGCAGAAAGTGGGAGTAAAAATAAGATGGCACAACCGAGTACCAAGGTGACGTAGTGATCAAGGAAGAGGAAATCAAGGCTACAAAGGAAAGGTGTTGTGTATGTACAAAGTTGTGGAAGGCTACCTCCTGTAAAACCATGATGCCTATGCTTAATTAATGCATTTATCTTGTTACATTGGATTTCTTCAGCCAGCGCTTTGAAGTAAAGGGTGAAATGTGCCCCCTATTTCGGATTTTTCTGGCTTAAGGTCATATTTTATATGAGCAGATTTGAGGTGGTTATAACGCCAAGTGATTTAATTCTTTTTTCAAGTCAATGGAGATGAGATGAGATACCTCTGCAGACATAATCAAGTTCAATGTGTCAGATTTTAGTGAAGAATGAAGACCAGGATTAAGTGCGAACCCAAAAATAACATGTCCATTTAATTGATTCAAACGGAAGGTTTGTGTTGATAAGTGTAACATGTATTTAACGGATCATAAGAGCATTTGCAGCAGCTTCCTAGTCGTTTTCCTTAAGTTTAGGAAACCAAACTACTTTTTGTCTCTCTATTCAAATACACTCCACAATAGCTTCCCTATAACATTAAAATATTATTTGTTTTTACTTTTGTTTTGTTTTTATATTCATTTATTTGGTATGGGAAAGTGTGAGAGGAAAGAGAATGTCATCTTATGATTATAATAAACCATGTGGATTGCTAAACCCTATAGATTGGGTTCAATTTTAGCAATCCTAATGTATATGGAAGATCTAAGAAAGCTACTGTAAGTGAGTTTTTGTGATTTTTTTGAGATTTTCCCTATGTATAGGGAAGGGAAGCAGCTTTAGGGTAGCCTTACGTTCCTTTGTTTAGAAAGAAAGAAATACAATTTTAGGCTTTCTTTGTTTAGGCATAAAATATTTTTCGTTTGACAGACAATTCTTCTTTAATTTTCGTAAAATTATTTTTATTTATGACAGCCATAAACTATTTTTCGAGTTTGAACTTCTAATTTTCAAATTGACATACCTAGTCAGAACGTCGTCTGGACTCCACCAGAGGATGGTCGAGACTCCGCGCAAGACTCAGCCAGGACATCGCTAAGACACTATCAGGATCTGATCAGAACTCGGCCTAGACCTGGACAGTACCCCATTGGGACCTAATCAGGACACTACCGCCGGGACATCGCTAGGACCCTGTTGGGACATCATTGGTACCTAACTGGGCCACCATCAGGACTTTTTGAGAACACCATCGAGACTCGATCATGACATTATCTTAATTGAAAATTTAATATGATTGAATAGAAACAAATATATATAAAAAATTTCGTATGCACCTAACACCAAATTTTCCCGGCTATTTAAGAATGGAGATGTTTCATTAATTATATAAGCTTCCTGATTCTTTCATTCCTGTTACAGAAACTTGTAAGATGCACCCTGACCCACCCACCTAAAACAGTAATGAAATGCAAGTTTCAAGAGATCCAACCATTAATTTTGTATGCTTGTCCAGAAATGTTGCAAGATATGGGCATTCTCCGGCACTTGTAATAATAAGCTAATTACGCAAAAAATAATTTAAAAAAGCAAAACAAAACATGAAAGGGACAAGATCTAAAATCATAATTAATGTGCCACAGAAAATACGGGTCGGTAATTATATGATGAGGCAAACTCCAACTACCTGAGTTAGACGTAGCAGAACTTGAACAAAGTAGCATCTTCTCGATCTATAAACATCACCCCTGTTGTGCACCATTCCAATCAGCCCTCCATTTTCTACTTTCTCTAAATTCTGAATATATTCGATCATGGGTGTTCACACTCTAAGTGATGAGTTCAGTAGCCCCGTCCCAGCACCAAAGCTGTTCAAGGCCTTGATCCTTGATGCTGACAACCTCCTTCCCAAGCTCATGCCTCAGGCCATTAAGAGTATCGACGCGGTTGAGGGCAATGGAGGGCCTGGAACCATTAAGAAGATCACCATCATTGAAGGCTAGTTGCATGTTTCGTTCATTTTCATTACCACATTGCCATACAATTGAAATGACGTCATAGATAGTGAAAGTAACATACTAAATAGTATTACTACTCTTTCTTTCTTTTTTCTTTTTTTTTTTAACAACTACTAATCCAATGACTAATTTGCATTGTCATATTATCAAGTTGTATGACAATCGTATAACATTCTACTAAATTACATTATTCTATTATAAAATAGATCTAGCAAAGTGTTTGTACCCTCTCTATGCAGGTACCCACATCAAGCACTTGAAGCATAGGATTGATGCAGTAGACGGAGAGAAATTGACAGATTGAGGGTGATGATTTGCTGGACAAGTTTGAATCAATTTCTTATGAAATTAAGTTCGAGTCCTCTCCTGATGGGGGAACCAAATGTACAAGTTTGAACCAAATGTACCATCCTAAACCAGGGGCTCAGATCAATGAAGAAGAAATCAAAGCAGGCAAGGAAAAGGGCATGGCTGTTTACAGGGCTGTGGAAGCCTGCCTCTTGGCCAATCCTGAGGCCTATGCTTGATGTTTCCTTGTTGAGACACTATATATGTGTCTTGTGTTCCTCAAAGTGCATTGAGTTTCTATGTCTTTGCTTTGTAGCACCAGATATGCTGGTGGCCGTGTCAACTAATTCATAAAATAAAAGCGATTGGCTTCTTGAGCTAACAATTATTTTTTATATAGTCTCATGAACTAACAAGTGCGACAATTAGATATATCAAACTACCATTTTGTTGTAATTAAACCACTTCGTTAGAGTTGACCGACTGTTTTGATATAAAAGTCAAATTTAACAAAAGTCTTTTGAAACTACTCTTGTTTTGAACCTTCAATTTTTTATTTTTTATTTTTTTTTAGTATTATATTATTTTGGTTTTAAATATATGAGGGGTATTATAGGAAAGCTAACAGAAAAGTGGTCATGTGCTTTTCCATCGAAACAAACCGCTAACTTTAACGGTAGAGCTTAATTACAACAACATTGTAGTTTAGTGTACCTAGGTGTTACAAATGTCCATTCGTAGGGCTAAATAAAAAATTAATGTTAGTTCAAGGGGTCAACATATATGTATCCTGAAAAAAATAAAAAATAAAAAATTATGTTATAAAAATTTGATTGAACATGCAAATATTAATAATTAAATAATGTTATTTAATAGACCGTTATACTAAATAACATGCAAATATGCTTAATTTTTTCTTATAAAATCTGATGAAGTGTTGCTCGTTAAGACAAAGCGCCAGACCCTGAGGATTGAAGGCCACCCTCATGTCGAACGGTTTGACGACATTGGATTTGCCGCAATACGACCCTTCTATATTAATTGAAGCAGGAGATGGTGAGAGAGAATATAATAGCATTAGCTAATTCATTCCTTAAAAATGGGATTGAGGGATATACTTTAGAACTTAACATGATGTCCAAATTAATTTCTTAAGATTTTCAAAACGATTAGTTGGAGACAGAATTGACAATCCATCCGAATAATTAAACAAAACACAACATGACAAATCCTCTGCCAGTATTCTCATATTTATAGTATTAAGATTGTTGTTCTTCCAGACGGTAATTATATATGATTGCTTTTTTTTTTTTTTTTTGAATTTTATATGATTGCTTTTATGTTCTTCTAATAGGCGGAAACTCCTAAAATGGAAATAAACCGTAGCTATTCTAGATACTCATTCTTAAAAAATTGGACCATGGCTGCCGGCATTTGTCTTCACTTTCAGGCTTTTGGGATCCATTCTCTGCTCATTCATTAATTGATCTTAGAGTGACGATGGAGATGGAAACCTCTTCCGAAATCAAAAGACAGTTTAAACACGCCATTAAGATCCATACTTTTGTATTAACATATCCAATGAACCTCGAGAATGACACCCTCTTCAAATTTTTATTAATCAAATGCACAACAGGACAACCCTGAGAACCAAATGGAAGCAAGTTAATTAAGGAACAAGAACCTATAAAAACCACTTAATTCCCTTCTATTTTCACATCCCAAGTTGAAGAAAAGAAATTCTAGATTCCAAGCCATCTCCTTATAAATTAGTGCCTAGCTAGCTAGTTTCATTAATCCTCAAGAAAGGATATATATATATATATATATATCATGGGCGTAATCACATACACAGACGAGTACACCTCCCCGATCCCACCAGCCAGATTGTTCAAAGCATTGGTCATTGATGCTCACATCCTCATCCCAAAACTCCTCCCACAGGCCGTTAAGAGCATTGAAATCATTCAAGGAGATGGAGGGGCTGGAAGCATTAGGCAGATCACTTTCGCCGAAGGTAGCCAATTTAGTACTGTCAAGAACAGAATTGATGAACTGAATGAAAAGACTTATTTCTACAAGTACACTGTGATCGAAGGTGATGCCTTGGCTGACAAGCTTGAACTGATTGTTCATGAGGTTCAATTTGAGGCAACAACAGAAGGTGGGAGTAAAAATAAGATGACAACCAAGTACCATACCAAGGATGATGTCGTGATCAAGGAAGAGGAAATCAAGGCTGGCAAGGAAAAGGTGCTGGGTATGTACAAAGTTGTGGAAGGCTACCTCCTCCAAAACCCTGATGCCTATGCTTAAATAGTAATGATCATCTCCAATCAGTCTCTATTTTCTACAGTTTAATGTTGTGGCTTTTGCCTTTGTCTTTGAATAATCGCCTTAATGTGGTGTGATACAAAGTCTCAATCACTAGTGAATAGTGAGTGTATGTTCGTCTGTACTCATGTACTGCTTCTTCCCGTGAAAAAAAACAAGTCTGTCTTTGATGGTTGACAACATTAACATAGTTGTTGTTGTTGTTTCATGCTATATATATATAAAGCATTTCTTCTTGTAATTTAGTTTGCATCGTCTCATGGGTGCCACTTTGTTATGACCCATCTATGCGGCACATATATAAATGCCCCAATACTTTGCTTTAGACCAGTTATACAATTAATCTTTTTTCTTTTCTTTTCTTCTTCTCTTTTATTTTTTAATTTTTTTGAAATTTGATTCACAAAAATTGAACTTAAACATCCTTATAATTACTTCTTTATTCTATATATTTGGAGAACACAATGCAGTCTTTTCGAAGAGTTAGTTGTTCTTGATTATTGGGTTATAAAAGAAGCTTATATATTCATCAAAAAAAAAAAAGACAAGTAAAACTTCTGCGCATTCCATCACCAATTTAATGGTTTAGCCATAAGCAATTCATAAAGCAAGAAACTGGTAATGATCTATAACGTTATTTATATTAGTATACATATCAAAGCCATAACCATAGCCCATGGAAAGTGATTCATACACATATTAAATCAGTAAACCATGTCCCATAATCATCAATCCAAGCCCAAAGAGAATATGATTTACGGCCTTGTGTGCATTGCTTGCTTCAGCTTGCATATGCTCAGTTACATCAAAGTTACCTGCAAAAATGCACCCTAGATTACCATTTTTGCCTATTATCAAAAAATTAAAAAAAAAAAATTTTTAAAAAATTATCAAACGAAGCCTACCTCTTTCCGGGCCGTGGCCACATGCTGCTGAAATTGTATCCCTAA
This sequence comes from Carpinus fangiana, assembly GCA_006937295.1. Taxonomy (NCBI): domain Eukaryota; kingdom Viridiplantae; phylum Streptophyta; class Magnoliopsida; order Fagales; family Betulaceae; genus Carpinus; species Carpinus fangiana. Next base: position 26,224,631 of record CM017326.1, read on the forward strand.
CATCTTGTATAGTGGCCTTGTTATAAAACACAAAGTTAATGAAGATGTTGTCAATGCAGCCTAGCACTAGGTTTGTCTCAGTCAGGCATGGCCCGTTACAATATTCATCAGTACTTTGAGGAGGCACATTGATGTTTCCTCTCTCAGACAATCTATAAGATTCTTCACAGCTACTGTAAATCTGAGGTTTTTGTCAAAATGAAATTAAACAAAACAATACCAATTGAGAAGTTTTAGTATTAAGTGGGCGTCTCAGATATTGCTTACATATTTATTATTGAAACATAGCAATGCTTGGGCAGTAATTTGAGCAGGATCAGGTTTTATACCGCCAGTTTGAGGCACTTCCTCATCTGCCCTCCCTGTCAAGGATTAGTGCAAAAGCTCAATACTCTAAAAATGAAAACTTATATATATATATATATATATATAGTGGAAGAAATTTGTGTTTCTTTGTTGCATACCCAAGTTGCCATAAAGAACAAAGACACAGCTAAGAGCTACAGCCAAAACCCAGGGTCTTATGGTGAGTAAGATTGCCATGACAGAAGCTTGTGGGTAATCTGAAATTTTGGAGGAAAGGATGCTTTGGAGAGACCAATATATACCAATGGAAGGTTAGTTGCTGACATACTGTTCCTTTTCTAGACCCACCTAACATATAATACAAATGCTGTGCATCAATTTGACACGTGACCCATCTTTGACCGTGTGATTCGCATACTTTATATATAAAAGATGGGTCCTTTTTGTTTTTGATAGGAGAAGGAAATGGTAATTAAGTGGAGGAGGTTTGGTGAATTATATTGGAAAAAAGAAAAGTATACTTGGTGTTAGTTCTTCATGTTAGAGTAAAATTGGAAGTAATAGAGACGACTAAGTGGGAGAGTGCAGTTGGAAAGCAAGTCACCAACTATTACTTGCCAAGAACTTTCTCTTCATCTCTTAAAATCAAACCTAAAATGTTCTCCACCGTCATGCTTGCACTACAAGTTAAGGCAGCGTTCCATTAGTGTGAGATATTTAATTATTTGTTTTGCTTAAGAAATCCCACGCACAGCCCACACAGAAGCATTGCGTTGGTATCATGACGTCAATAAAAAGGTTGCAAGGCATGTCGCCGACATTTTATTCATTTTATTCAAGAATTACAGAGGCCCACCAATCATTGAAAAGGGTAGATAGATTTTCACTGCATTCACAAATCCTGGAAAAGGGTTGATAGGCATGAGATGTGGCTCTCATCACTACCAAAAAGCATGTCCATTTCGACCGTTTTCCTATATATAGTAACAATCATCAGTTAAATGAGTGGTACACAGTGCCATCCAAAAGGTTATCTCCTGGCCAACTATTTCTTCGATTGATCCAATGTTATCAGATCTGGAAAGCAGTTCCCAAAACTGTTTGAGCCATCACAAAAGGACCCACATTTAAGCTGCACAAGAGAAACAAGAGACTTGCTTCATACATTACTCGGATGATTTTTATTTCGATTTTGATGCTAAATGGAATTACATCAATATAGACCTGGATTTTGATGCTAAATGGAATTACATCAATTTCACTTTGTTACTGTTGATGTCACATAAATACAAGTTGTATATAATAAAATCCTGACACTAAAAAAATTGAGACACCAAAGACCAAACATAGATAAATTAAAACATTCGAGCATTTTTCTTAATGAAGTCAAATTGTCCATTTAAGTGAAAAAAATAAAATAAAAAATGAAACAGTATTCGCGCCCAGAAAAGTCCACAGTTTGCATTATTTGGTTGACCCATTATTAACAACTGGGAAATGTTGTACCCTTATTCTTATATGAGAAATTCTAATTAAAAGATACAATAAAAGGGGTGGGTGGCCCCTACTGATAGGGAAGGATAGAAAAGGCCTTAAAAGAAAACCACAAAGAAGAAGGGGAAAAAAAAGATGAGCAGTTATTAATATCTAGAATAGAGAAAAAAAAAATTACAAAAAAATTACAAAAGAGAAAATATTATTGGAAATTTTAACATGAATTCCATTTGAATCAGCAGTTAAGGAGCACATCTACAAAGGGAACAAGAACTAATCTTGGAGACAATTGAATGTCCAAGAACGTAGAATTCTTCATATTACCTAAACATTTGACAATTCTGATGCATTCTTATGAGCAGCAATGTAAATTAAATGAACTAGCAGCATATCCATCAAGAACTCGAAGCAGATGACCCTCAAAGAACTCGAAAAAATTATTATGATGTTGCCAAGAAATAGACAAATGTTTTTTCCAGATATATAAAACAAGAGTCGGCACATGAAGCATACAACATGTAGATGTTGATAAGAATCAGAAGTTTGCATCCCATCCTGAGCAGATTTAGCTGGTCCAGGTCTCGAATCTGCAACTTTTGATGGAGGAATTGGAGTAACATCCTGCAGCAATTGAGCAAGGACGTGAAGAACGGAAGGTTGCTTAACCAACCGCAAAGGATCTTCCTTTGCTTTATTGATCAACAGAGAACACAACTCCTCAGCAGGACATAGCCATCTACCCTCATCCAAGGAGAGTACTGACTCCATTGTAGATGTGACCCATCCAGCATCTCCATCTTTTGGTGCCACAATATCACATCGTCCAGCCTAATTCAGGCTATTACCAGGGATATGTCCAGCCTAATGTTACAAGCTGCCACAATTTAGAAGGAAGAAAATTGTAAAAAAAAGCATGCTAAATGCTCAATCTTTAAAACTCATTAGTGCCATGTACGAAAAATGTAAAACATACAAATAGGTCAAATAAGTAGTACAAGTTTAAAGGTTTAGTTGAGAATGGATGGCTTCAGCAGAAGTCCTTACCTTAAATTTTCAGCAGGGGTTAAATCCTTTGCTTGGATAATGAACCTGTATTCACCATAGCCTTCATTACTTCATGGTGTGGCCAGTCCAAAAGAGCATATGTCAACTTTATTTCTGCACTAGGTCCGAGCCACTGACCCTGAAGACCATTTGGACCTAAGAATGAGCGTCTAGACAAAGTTTTCTTCTTCGGAGGAGGTAAACTAAGAGATCTGCACATTCCAAAATTAATTAATGTGAATCATCCTTGCAGAAACTACGTTACAAAAAGTAGATTTGCTTAGCAATTCTATCTTTACAACCAGTTCAAGATAGGGAAATACATGACCTAGTTTCTTATGATTACCAGTGTAAAACAACACACAAAATTATATACGTAGCTTAAACAAAAACAATGAACTAAAAGAATGCACAATGAGTCAAATTAGAGGGGATAAAAGCAGCTGGGGGAGCTATGAATCATGAAGCATTTCTGAGGTTCTCATCAAGCATTTCTGCAGTTCACATCTAGGTGAAACACCTTATGGTATTAAACTTAAAGTGACAGTTTCTTCAGGAATCATATCACAAAGCCGGGAGTCGGTAAAAATGCTGTTGCACCTTTCTTAACTTGATTCTCAAGGCATAAACCTCTTGCGACTAATCTTTCACATTTAACTTGTAAGTGCTGTGGGATGTTTCATTACAAGGTCATATTCAAAATCTCCTTGAGAGGATCGGGATTTCCTTGAATGTCAATAAGTGGATAGATAAACATTGAAGTAGAAGATTCCTCACATCCTTGTCCGTACCATTGCTTTAATATTTGCTGTAGGGTTTCTTAAAAGTGCATGTTGAAGAATAGAGTAAAAGCTCCTTGGAAGGAGCTGACATAAAAGAGTAAATACCAACTTCTACAATCTGTACTAAGCAGGTTCAGAGAGGTGAAATCAAACTCGCGTGTTGACACCTGAAATTGATAAAACTCAACCAAGGCCATCTAAATTGTAGGACCCCAACCAATCTGTCACTTTCTAAAGCTTCCCAGCCCCACTCCCTTAGTGGGAGAACAAAAATCTGGATTAATGTATAATAGGCCAAAACCAATTACGCTACAATTTGCTAAACCCAACTATCATGAATAGTAGGTACCATAAATCACAATAGCAAACACTAATTAATCCAATGGAATTTTGCTTCAGTGCTGTAAAAAGAATTAAATTCCTAGTCAAGAGACTGCAAGTGTCATATGCACCCATATGAGATTGTGCCTGTGGCCTGACCCTCCGTCCTTGTTTACAGGAGGGTGGGATAAAGTTTATATAATCATCATAAATCTTCCGATTTCCTTCAACTTGAAAGCCAGCAATGAAAAATCAATAGAAAACATCCAAAAGCCAAGGACTATGTATGTTGCCATACATGAACTCATATGCCACTGATTCTTCACTAGAAGAGCAGACGTCAAAAAGTAAAAAGAGTTCCCAATCTAGAAAGGGGCTTATTTTGCACTGTGCAAAGAAATGACTATGTTATAGGGGCCTCATGTCTCTAGTCACTGAATGATGAGAGAAATATTAGAATGATATACTCACAGTTTCTGAAACTGCTTCTCAATTTGAATGTAATTTTATGTTAAAACCTGAGAATAATCATTGTTATAATTCCATGAAGACTGAGGTGTCATGCCGGCAGGATGCAGCAACATGGAAAGAAAAATTACACTAAACAAATTGAAAATTCTACACCAAGAGCAAGAATATTAGGCAAAACAAAAACAAATTGACTGAAGGTATATGACAAAAATGAAACATCCTACAACTCCATATAAGATACAAAGAACATTCTCACAAAACAACATTGTAACTGAGACACCAAGTTGAAGAAATAAGGAAAGAAACTGAAAGAAAGCTCCCTAAGCACTAGAAGAGTAGCATTCCAATTATCAGTTACCAATTTTACATACTATCAGAGGAGCAGAAGTTTGATGTATACCCGCTTAATACAACATTTGAGTATGAATTTTTATTGACAGCAGGGCACTCCAAAGAAGATGTCTCCGAACCAAATGAAGCCGATTCTGAGCCATCAAGTTGAGACAATCTAGCTCCAGAATGGGCATTGTTCAGTTCACCCACTCGATGTTGGAATTCTGGCTTCAAGGATTCTAGCTCATCTAGCACCGGTAACAATCTCTGGAATGCAAACATGAAAACCACATGAAGACATGCCACCATATATTCCACATTTAAGAAAAAGTAACAAGATAGAATGGCATGCCTCGCCTTCTTATATCTTGTTCTCTCTTTCAGATGCAGAAGCTGGTAATCTCTATGAAATGGTATAGTTTCAGACACCAAACTGCAAAGAGTGAAAAATAAGCTTATGCATTCAAATATGACAATACCGTTTTCAGCAGCAAGAAAAATTACTGCAACAATTTTCTTTCCTTACCTTGCATATCTAAGAAGTATGATATACAAATCTACAACATTCTTCTTCTCCAGTGACATCATACCTAGAAAGCAGTTCTCAAATTGTTTAGCCATCACCAAAGCAGCAAGATTCAAGCTGCACAAGAGAAACAAGAGACTTACTTTATACAATACTCGGATGATTTTTATCAATTTTAATGGTAAACATCGTTACAAAATCAATATAGAACTGGATCCCCAATTCCAAGAAATCTTGATAACAAAAACAGGTCACCAAGCCACATACAGCCATTGATATCATATAACTCCAACCCACATTGCACTGTGACAATATTAGAATGCCAACATCTTATGTGCTTGCAAGTGAGTACTTGCAAACAATATCACTCTATTTCAATTGAGTAAAACACAGATTTTGAAAAGAAGATTTTTTGGATAATCTAAAAGATAGCTTCTACACCTATTTTAGCACCGGGGCATCCAACTATTTGTTCATTGGACTAATGTTGATTTATGAATGACAGATCTCTTCAACCACTCTCTTTTTTAATAAGCTGAACACCTCACTAATGTCAATTTGTGAATAACAGATAAAATACATATTCCTAACTGATTCACCATCGCTCCCACCTTACTATCATAAAGATAAGAAGCATCACCTACATTTATTCATTTTTTTTTTAAAAAAAAAGGGATCATGACATCACAATATTCATTTTAAAGTAAACAATCATTATAATAATAATAATAATAATAAAATAAATAAAGAGGTGAATAACCCAATGGAAGGGAATGCCTGAACAGTGGAACTGAAAGTTCAGATAAATTTAAAGTTTAATATATATATAAATAAATAAATAAAATAAAATAAAAATTGCTTTAATACATCGTTTCAACAACTCAACATGCATATCCTTCATTCAAAAAAAAAAAAAAAACACTCAACATGCATTTTTTACCAGGGATTAGTGCAACTTGTCTAATAGAAATTAAATATAGAAGATTAGACGAACCGTGATAGCCCAGTTCTACAAGTTGGGATTGCACTTCAAAGTAATTCCCTTCTCACTAAATATCTTTACCAAATTCCGAGCCTCTTCAAAGTGGGCCAGCAGAGCCAGAGTTTACAAAATTAAATTACACGTATAAGAATCAGGAACACAACCATTTGCTTCCATGGAGTGAAACATCTCTTTAGCTTCAAGTGATCTCCCGCATTTGCACAATGCCTTGATCAAAGCACTGTATGTGTAATTGTCAGGATTTAAACCTAGTCTCATCATGGAAGCAAAAAGGTTCTCAGCTTTCTCAACCTCATTCAGCCTGCAAGAACTTTGAATAAGAGCATTGAACGAGAAGGTATCTGGTCTTATCCCGTTGGCTTGCATATTTCTTAAAAGTTTCATTGATCTAGCAACATCGCCAGTGACACACAAAGAGCGGATCAATATATTGTATGTGACTGCATTTGGAGGGATACCCCACTCAACCATTTCGGTGAAACAATCAAAAGCATCACCAAGTTGGTGAACTCGACAAAGACCATATATTACTGAACTAAATGTGAAGAGATCAGGCTTAAAACCATGTTCTAAAAGCATCACCAAAAGTTCTCGCGCCTTACCTATCTCTCCCTCCTTGCAATACCCACTAATAAGGGTATTGTAAGTGACAAGGGTTGGATCAATTCCTCTATGCTGCATGTTTTTGAAAGTCTCAGATGCCCTGTCCATCTTATTGGCTTTACAGAAGCAATCAATTACCATGTTATAAGAAAAGACATTGGAAACAAGTCCATCCTTGACCATTTGATCCAAAAATTGATTCCCATCCTCACTTCTTCCCAACTTGTATGTAGATTCAATTAGGGCAAGATAAGTACTAAACCCTGGCTTCACGCCTCGATCTATAAAACTTCTAAATATCTCACACGTCTCAGTCAAATCTAATCCCTTTATCAGACAAGCTATCGTGATATTAAACATTGAACTGTCAGGCAAATGACCTTTAGCTCCACAATCTTTTAAGAACCTGGCAGCTTCTCCCGCCATAGAGTTATTCGAGAGACAATACAGTATAGTATTATAAGCTAATTTACAGAAGACAGGCTTCCTCTCCACAAATCTTGATAATAACTGAAAAGCCTTGCTAGGGGCTACACAACGAAACACTCCATGAACCAATGACCTAATAGTAGCTTCACTTGGTCTCACATTCCTCTCCATCATCGTCTCTAAAAGTCCAAAGGCTTCATCAACCCTTTTAGCATTACAAAATCCATCAATCAATATCGTATACGTGAATACATTTGGTGAATATCCCAAGACCTCCATCTGTTTGACCAAACGAAGTGCCTCATCCACCACGCCAATCTTGCAAACTCCATGAATTAGGATATTATATGTGAACCTATCAGAAATGCAATTATCAGCCGCCATCTGTTGGAACTTCAGATACGCCAAGTCAAGCGAATTGGCTTTCACCAATGCATCTATCACCGCATTATACAACCTTGTGGTTGGACTAAGACCCAAAAACGAAATTTGGCCAAAAACTTCAGCACAATATTTTGCCAACCCCAATCTTCCCCAACTACCAATCAATACACAAAGTAGGTCTTCTGTTACCCGACAACCAGAACTCCTAATGTCCTGAAGCAATTCAACAGACAGAACAACCGGACCTTTCTGGTAAAGGGCGTTAGCTAAGACACCTCGAACCGATTGATTATTTGCGAATAACGGATCGATATTCGAAACCCAGATATAAAACTTCAAAGAGTGTAATGGGTTTTCTTGATTTTGCAAGACACTCACTACAGACTGAGGATTCAAAATTATCCTCCTCGCCTTAACCTCGTGGCTTAGCAGTAAAAACCAGTCCTTTCTCGATAAAGATTGAGAAACGTATTGGTGATCAATCGTTCTAGCACTCAATGTTTGTTTATCAACTGGAATGGGAGACTTCGAAATGTAAACCAACTTGGGATTCCTCGACTGAGAGTTTAGTGGAGAACGGTTACCTCTTGAAAGAGCTCCAAAGTTGTTTGAACGAGCTTGATTAGTGACTTTCTTGGATTTGGCCTTTGATGGGGTATCCCTCTGAAGTTTCTTCTTAGTGCAAGCTTCTTCAGGTAGATTCCTGATTGCAGGTGAAGCCCTGGAAGTTAAGGAAGACAGCCCCCTCATGTCCCTCGCCAAACCAGCAACCAAATGCAGGCCACTTCGCTTATAAAGGATCCGGGTTACATCCTGCTGAGAAAAGCACCGGAGATCTCCAGTTAAAAAAAAGAAAATTGACGGTCCAGATTTAACTTCAGTATCTTTGAGCCAAACGACGTCGTGGAAGCCTAGCAGTTGAAGTTGCAAGGACCAGGCTCAACCATGGCGGCACAGCAGCAACTGGTTCAAGAAAACAAGCCAACACAGCAAACTCAGAGCCATTCAAAGCCTTCAGAGCCAAACCCAGGTGAGATCAAACCCGTTGTGGTCACTATTGGACCTAGTTGTTAGATTATATTAAGAAAAGAAAAAAAAAATTACAAGAAACATTTTTTTTTTTTTAAAATCTAAAAGTATTAAGTGCATTTGATTCAAAGATTTACATCTTATATGTCAATCCATTTGAGGGGGAAAATTAAAAATTTGAAGTGTATGGAGAAAAGTTTTTCCCCACTAGATACAAAGAATTTAATTAGTTTTTGATTGAATATTCTTTTTATTATTATTACTTACGCATTATTGAGTTATTTTGTTGAGCACCGTAATAACTAGTTGAATCCTTTGCTAAAGTAGATAGCTAGACGTGGAGCCATTTGTGCTACATTTTTGTTATTTTGACTAGCTTAATGTGAGTGTTCTTCCTCACTTTAACAATAAATTAAGTGATGAAGATGAAGAAAGCTAGTCACCTAACAGCAACAACGTTGCTTGCGTCACAAGGTTAAACAACAGGCTTTGGAAGCTATAACTCACATTTTGCACTTGTGCATCCGTGCAAGGAGCAATGGAGGAGCTCTAATTAATCAATGCTTCATGATCTAATACAAAAACCTGAGTGCGAAATTATTGAAAATTTAGATCGTTTTCTAGCCTTTTAGAATGAATTAATATACTATTTAAGGCGTCTATTAAGTTAGATTTTGTGATTACAATTCGTGGCCATTAAATCAAATGTTTTTCTATGGTTAGATGAGTCCAAAATGACTATAAATATGACCATTTGGTTATATTCAATTATTCATATTGTACAATCCAATAGCATTTATGTTATCTTCTCTTGCTACTATAAAAGTTCTAGAGTAACTATGAGGCTCCAATGTATCATGAAATGGGTCTTGTTACATTCCCTTAGCACAAATTTGAAATACTTTATAAAAACATCATTGTTGGGATCGAGCATTAAAATCCTTTTTTGCCTTTATATTTTCTAACACTAGTCCTGTTATTTCGGCCGTCTCTAAAAAATTAGGATTCTATTTATCTCATTTGAACTAGATAATATCTAGTTAGTTATATTCAAAAGTGGAACGAGACATTAAAGAGTGGAGGAACATAACTAAAAAAAGTTTAAAATTTAAGCGTAATTTTAAAATTTTGGGGGGACTTTTACATAAAAAAACATGAAATTTAGGAGTAATTTTAAAATTTTGGAATGTCCCCCCAAAGCATTANATTTTCTAACACTAGTCCTGTTATTTCGACTGTCTCTAAAAAATTAGGATTCTATTTATCTCATTTGAACTAGATAATATCTAGTTAGTTATATTCAAAAGTGGAACGAGACATTAAAGAGTGGAGGAACATAACTAAAAAAAGTTTAAAATTTAAGCGTAATTTTAAAATTTTGGGGGGACTTTTACATAAAAAAACATGAAATTTAGGAGTAATTTTAAAATTTTGGAATGTCCCCCCAAAGCATTACCTAGTTCCGCCTCTAGTTATATTAGAAAAGTATTTCAAGTTCAAATAAATTAAAGAGTATCATGTTCCATCTCAGTCATAAGGGTCACCAGCAATGGGGTGAGTATGTGTACTCAAATGGGGCGAGCGAGTTTTCGCTCCAAGAGACTCAGCCACAACTCGGTGACAAGTACTTACACAATGAGAGAGACTAGCTTTAACTAATACCTATGATGACCTTATTGAGCAAATGCCGTACCTATATTTTAAGAGTTCGGCTCCAACATTTTGCTAGCTTCCAAGCCCATATTTGGTCATGAGGTTGTGAAAAACAGAATGGGTATTTTAATCTTTGGGCCCATTTAGAATTCAGATTTTGGGCTTGTGCCAGACTCGAACTCTAGAAAGGCAATGAGAGTGTGGCTAGGGATGCCCATTAGTCGGGTCACTCTGACCCATCGGAGCTCGAGAGTTGATAAAAGAATTACACACGATCAAAACAGTAAGGTCATTGTGCTTGCCCCACTCCATTATCAATCCAAAACTCACCCACTATACTTTGCCAGACTCGAACTCTAAAAAGGCAATGAGGGTGTGGTTAGGGATGACCATTAGTCGGGTCACTCTGACCCATTGGAGCTCAAGAGTCGACAAAAGAATTACACACGACCAAAACAGTAAGGTCATCGTGCTTGCCCCACTCCATAATCAATCCAAAACTCACCCACTATACTTTGTCTTATTATCTTAGGGTCCGTTAAATATTATAATTTTAATAAGTGTGATTTTAAAATTTATGTTTCTAAAATTTACAATTTTTTAAATCGCAAAAGCTCTTGATGAAACATGCCAAAAAATTGTCTAGATTTCTTGTCCTACTGCACTTAATAATGTGTTACATTTAGGCCCTTGAGGATTTCAACATTTTTGAGTCTTCAGAGGATGAAGACTATATATATACCCTGAAGATTAGGTGGCAAGTGACGGCCAACTTCTTATGGATATAAGGTGACAAAAAAGGTGACAATTGACAGCCAACTTGTTTACTATGTGTTTATTTATTTATTTATTTTGGTTCCATGGGCTGCTATTATGTATTTATTGACTTCTTTTGCTTTTTCAGGTGATGAGTCGTTTTCTTCATCTTTCTGGTCCATGACTTCATTTTATGGTTAATTTTTTTTTTTTTTTTTTAAAAAAGAATATTTAGTTTTGGGTGGGGCAAAATTTAATTTTTAAAGGTATCTTAATTTTTTTAGGGACCACCCTTGGCTTGGGGGCTGGGTCTCCCCAAGCCGAGGGGTAGTTTCGCCCCTGAACCTAAGCATAATACAATTTTAAAAATTCATTAGATTTGTGAGCCTATGTTCCACAAATGGACCCACAAATTTAATGATAATCTTAAAAATTAATAGGATAGAAAAAAGATTGGGAGAGAAAATGAATCATTTTTCTTAGCTTTCTTTGTTCATTAAAAGCTGCCAAACATGGGGGAATTGGGTTTTTTTTTTTTTTTAGTATTTTAGGTGCATAAAAAATACAATTTAAAGATTGTTGTTTATAGAAAGAAAATTATAACGAAAGCATTGAACAAAGCAGAAATGAAGCATATATTACAACATTAATGAACATTTTCCACATAATGAAAACCTTTTAATTTATTAGAAGCTGATAGACATATATAAAGCGTTCAGCCCAATGCAACAATGTAACAACATATCACACAACTTCTCATCTAATCACTTCCACTCTCCCTGCACATCCACAGCCAAACACAAAATTGTTAACATAATGTTTTTCTTTCCGCGACAAACGATCTACAAAAGTAGAGTAATGTTATTCATCTCTTTAACTATTGTGTTGACGTGACAGTGTCCATTAGATTAATAGGCACTGTCACATCATTCCTGTAATTAATAGATAAATATTTAAAATTTATCGTAAAAATATTGTCTTTAGAAACTCACCACGCCATCCCGGCCAGACGTACAAGCAGGTCTCCTTGGAGGTAGTTGTTGGTGCGGTGTTCTCTGCACATTTTGTGAGCATTTTTAAGACCATTAATCTCATAAAATACTTAGAATTTTATATATATATATCAAAGTCAAAATATTCATAAATAATACCTGTAGTTTTGGTTGCAAGGTCTCTACTGCCGCTGTTGATTTTTGATTTACTCCAGCACCTTGCTGTACAACAAATATACGTATAAGTAAAAACTAAATAAATAAATAAAAATATTATTATTATTATTATTATTATTATTATTATTACCTTGCATAATGCCCAGTCGGCTGAATCAAAGAATGCACGTTCATGATCCTACAACCATGGAAGAAAAATAATAGTAATTTTAATTTAGAACATTTCGGTAGAAAATGATAGAATTAATAATTATATTTATATATATATATATAGTGGATATCTGGGAGTAGTGTTAATTTACGTTTGAAATCAATGGCTTTTTCTTTGGCACCAGTTCACCGTACTTCTTCCCAGTGGATGCTACCTGTGCATAATTCACCCCAAAAGTGTTCCATGAATATTAGAAGGCATTTACACAGATTTTGGTTAACTTAATTAACCATTATTAATAATACTTATTTAATTAATGGTTTATGGTCATAAGCAAAGGAATTAAAAGAAACCCAGTACTAATTTTTTGGTCAGAAATTAGGCAGATTTAACGAGAAGTGGAAAGAAATATTAATTCATGTACAAAAATTTGAAAATGCTCCTTAGCATCACCAAAACAAAAGTCCCAACCACTTTGCATACATTGAATTGTTCCACTAATTGCATTACATTGACTTGACTAGGGTTTCGGAGAATTTAACATAAGTTAGAATAATTCAATCCCACTAGCCACTTTGGTTAAGAAATTGACTAGCTGTTATAGAGCTCAAGAAAGACAATTTTTTTTTTTTTTTGGCATCTATCTCACGTCAATGGTGGATCGATGGAGCATGTCATAATGCAAAGAAGCATTTCTCGCTCAGCATATTTGTTGAGCACCGAAAGCTCAACAATGCATAATAAAAAAATTAAGAAAAAAAAAAAAAAGATCAATATAATTCTCTCTCCTCTTCAGGAATAATGAAAAAAGATTTAAAAAAACATATTTTAAATAGAATAGTAAAAATGAATAGTTACAATGCAGAGCTAGTGAAAAGTTGATAGCTAAAAAAACAAAAATGTGTTTTTTTAACTATATTTCAGTTAAAAATTCACTGAGCCGTGTGGGAGTGCCCTAATCCCATCAACCGGAGATGGCAGAATTCTTCCTCTCCCAGAAATCAAAAGAATTTTTGGTCAGTAATTCATTTGGTCAAACTAATTTGGTAAAACTTAATTCCTAGTTTAGAAGAGGATAATTCCTTGAAAGTCAAGCTAATCAAAAGGGCGGCACCAATTTGGTAAAGGGGTGAGGATGATCCATTAAGATTTGGTAAAACTTAATTCCTACTTTTGAAGAATTCAAAAGGCAGCAACAAGTTTGGCAATTAAGGGCAGACTTTTGAAATTACATACTAATTATTTTTTTTATTTTTTATTTTATTTAAAAACTAATTAATCACAAGTAATTAAGTTGGGTTTAGGGTCTTTTTAGACACGTCATCCGCCTGCCAAAACAAAGTCCTCGTGAATAATTTGACAGCCTAACAACCAGCTTGCTTTGTCTTGTCAAAAGTTAACGTTACTGTTCTATGCGCATTCTGCCGACAAATCGAAGAGAATATCCCATGTATTACACTTCTAATCTATATAACGTAAACTTGTAGTGTGTGGTGTCTTATTACTGACCGTTAGATCTGGGACCCATTTGAAATATCATTCCCTAAGTGGGTGTATGATTTTTCCATTCCTATTAGGATACCCAGAAGTATCTAGCATAGATAGATTCACGGCCCCTCATCTTAGACCAATTCCATCAAAATATCATTCATGTTTTGGGCCCATAATTAATATAAAATTAGTTAGTTTGACAGTCGTTTAATTTAATAAGTTAAATTATAATTAATCTATATAATCTTATATTTATACTTCGATATGATTTGAATTTGACAAACAATACCAAAATTGACGGTTACTGACGTGATTTATGAATCTGAATGAAATACAATACAAAAAATTAGCAAATTATAATTAAAATGTCGAATTTGTTTAGTTAAATGAATTAAATTAAGATTAACGGATACCTCAATGGGACAGAATACTTTCTAATTTATTTGAACCAAATAATATTCTATTCATTTTAACTGAAAAACTTCAAGAGCACGCGTACACAAATGTCTTCCTGAAATTATGTTATCCCGGTAAAATAATAAAAGACACAGAATCTGACACCAAAAGGAAATCTGCAATCAATTTGGAAAGTAATCATATGGGTGAATGAAAATCTATGGTGGACCGTACACGTGCATTCAGTCATGAATCATGGCAGTTAGACCTAGATGTGTGTCATTCAACAAGTCACCCCCGAATTAACGGTTGAGATTGATGGGTCGTTGGTTTGGGCCACTAGGATCATTCCCTGGTCTTTGTTCATATATATATTTTAATTATTTGCATTAATAATGACATTAATTTTATCTTATACAAATGTCTACAAGAAGAGAGATTAGCACAAAAAAAAAGAGGAAACAACGACGTCTATGAGAAGATGATCAAGAGCTTCACGTACCTCTTGGTTTTGGGAGGCAAAATAGTCTCCATTTCCTCTGCTGCAATCCGCCATCTCGGCTCCTCCTCCTGTTGAAACAACTCACCGGCATTAGTTAAAGGTGGGAAGAAATGGGAATTGCCCGTAAGATTAATTCTTCGACTATAGTGCAAATAACAAAACCTTACGATGTGGTACTTCAAAGAGGAGAGAAAGAGAGAGAGAGAGAGAAAGCACCGACTGTAAATGGGGAGAGGGTTACCCTGTTATAGACCAAAAAAGCAAGCAAGAGAGAAAAAAGATGAGAGGGGGATCTTTACATTACCTTGCGGAAGGAGAAAAGAAGGAGATGCAAGAGGAGGAAGAGACACAAAAGTGGGAAAAAGAAGAAGACGAAGAAGAAGGAGGAGGAGAAAGAGCCAATGAAAAGAGAAAGAGAGATGAAAGAAGGGGGTATGGTTGAGTGAGAGGCTAAGGCAAGAATATATGTATGTAGAAGATTAGATATGAGATGTGGGCGGCTAATATACAAAAATAGAGAATATATATGTATATAAATATATATATATATATATATAGAGAGAGAGAGAGAGAGAGAGAGAGAGAGAAAATAATTAAATTTGGAAATAAAATCTGTTTAATAAGACTATAAAATCTATATATCTACCTATTTCATTGATGATGAATGGAAGTTTGAAAAGTATTCCAAAAAAAAAAAAGAAAGGGGGTGGGTGAGAGTGAGGTTTAGAGGGGGTGACCGACTACTTATGGGGTAGGAGACTATAAATTATAACCCAACAAACAAAGATTGGAAAATATAAATTAAATTAAAATTAGAGGTGTTGTTATGGTTTGTGGTTTTGTGCTCATAAAGACATCACCATCAGTTGGTCATCTAAAAACCCAGACCGTACAGTTTGTCACGTGCCAAGCACCCTCTCGTGCCGACACCTCTCATCCGCATATAATATTCCCCTCCTTCTGCAACCGGGTGTACGTGCTTAAAATTTATTTTTATTTTTGTAGTTAATTTAAATTTTCTGGATTATAAATAATGTGATGATTTATGTAATATATATTCCATATGATCGATAATATTCTTGGATTTAGGATCAGTTTGAAAAGGGTTTAGTTTTTTCTTGGTAATATGGGAAACGTCTCAGCCGCTTTGGGAGGTAACTTTTTAATCATTACCCAAGAGTCAACTAAAATTACATTTAGCCGGCCCTAGGTTTTTACCTAAAGATAAAATTAAAAAATTGAAAAAAAAAAAAAAACTCGTGGGGAGGAGGGATCTTGCTCTTTTGGTTTTTTCGATCAGTCCAGTTGCTCCGGTCATTTCTTTACTTATGTTGCGCTAACTCCATAAGCCCTCCATCATTCTGCGCCGCTCTTCGCCTCCCTAGAATCAGTTGGGCTTTAGATTTCGTTTTTCAAATCTAGAACTAATTTCTTCTAATGGTTTCGCTTAGCCACACGCCGGCTTACCATGTTTCTCAGCTCCTCAATTACCTGTTGGCGCAAAATAGATCCATCTCGTCCACTAGGAGTGTTCAAACAGTTATAACTATCAGTTATTGACTATAATCGCAACCGTAACCGACTTAAGCAATTATTACTTTTTAATAACCACAACCATATAGGCGATTATTGGTTATTTTATAACTGATGGTTAGCGGTTATTTAATCCAATAATCGTGCGGTTATAATTGTCTTTTTTTTTTTAAAAAAAAAAAAAAAAAAAAAAAAAAGAGTTTTTGGGCTTTTAAGTGTTTTAGGCCTTTAATTTGCTATTTTTTAGTCTTATTTTAAGAGTTTCGGGCTAAAATGTTCCAAAAAAGATGAATATATATATATGGCCAAATAAATTCTAGCCCAAAAACATGGCTAAAAAAACATAGCCCAAATCCATTAATCCAAATTCAAATGAAAAAAATTAAAAGGACAAATCTCAAATCTATATATTTAACACCAAAACAGCGTCGTTTTAGATGTTTTATTTAATAGTTTATTAATATATATTTATATTATTGTATATAAATAAAGGCGGTTATCAATTATAACCGTCTTTCCCTACCCCTAAAATCGCTAACCGCAACCGTTCTAGTCGGCTAGTGGTTTTTAATAACTGACTACCAAATCGGTTTGCGGTTATAATTGGTTATTGGTTGGCGAATCGGTTATAACTGATCCGCTCGAACACCCCTATCGTCCGGATCCGGATCCCCTCGAATTTCGGAGGGAATTCAAGGGTATCAAATTTCTAATCTGGACCATTGATTTTTATTCAACGGTCTAGATTAGGTCACTAATAAAATATTATTAAAAATTATTTATATTTGAAAAATAAATCAAAATGAAAAATAATAATAAATTAATAAAAACAAGTTTAAAAACATATGAGGTGGTTGCGCCCCCCACCAAGGCCATTTAATTTATTTTTTTTTTTGGTCCTTGGGGTGGATGATCTGCCCCCAAGGGCCATGGGGTGGCCGAAAGCCACCCCAAACTGGCGGTTGGGGGTGGTTTAGCCCCCCCCCCAATCGGTGAACCAGCCCCAATAGCCAAAGCTTTTTTTTTTTTTTTGACCCTTGAGGGTGGCTGGACCACCCCCAAGGCCCAAGGGGTGGCTTCGGCCACCCAAACCAGTGGTCTGGGGTGGCCAAAGCTACCCCTAGCCTCTCAACAAGGATGGCTAGCCACCCCATATGTTTTTAATTTTTTTTTATTAATTTATTATTATTTTCAATTTGATTTATTTTTTAAATATAAATAATTTTTAATAATATTTTATTTGTAACCTAATCTAGACCGTTGGATAAAAATCAATGGTCCAAATTAGAAATTTGATACCCTCGAATTCTATCATGAATTCGAGGGGATCCGAATCCCTATTGTCCACCATGCGCCGGTCAGTATGCTTCACCTCCTTTGCTCTGACTGTTGTAGCTATTTGCTAGTTTTTTTTATTGTTTAACATCGATAGAGAAAAAAAGGTAGGATTTAGAGGAATTAAAAAATATATATTTTTGCACAAATTTCATAATTTATTTAATAGTTTAGCAACCATAATCACTACCAACCAAGAAGAAAAATATCCCAAAAAAAAAACAAAAAAAAAAGGAGGCAAATTTTGAAAGAACCACTACCAGAAAAATTATTAAATTTAAATGCTATGTTTCCTAACCATCCAGCCTCAATTTTATCCTATTAATTACTTCTAACAGTCTAGAGAATATATATATATATTGTGATCGAAATGTCAGAACCCCTTAAATTAAACCAAATGAACTAGTGGCAAATCATGACGTTTCTAAACCAATGACGTCACCCAACCAACCAAATGTCTTCCGTTGTTAGGTACTTCCCTAAATTCGGAATATTATATATAAATATATATATTTCCATTTACTGAGTCAAAACCCCATCTAGATTGTTATATATAAAAAAAAAAAAAGTCAAACTAACTATTTGTTCTTAAGGCAAAAAAGATCTTAAATACAATTTCAAATAATACTTCAATTTACGTACATGATCCCAAGTTCCCAACCATTGGATTATCAATATTCCAAAGCTTTTTACATGAAATTCAAATCCTAAATCCAAATTAAGATTGCCAAACGCAACCTTAGGCTATCTATTAAACATGTCTTTTTTTTCTTTCTTTTTTCTTTTTTTTTGTTTTTGTTTTCTCAATCATATATTTCTTAACAAGTGGAAACCGACTGTGGACTAACTTTTATTGTACAATTAGAAAACTGATAAATATTCCAAATCCGACGTTCTTCTTAATTTCTGGTTCTGTTATTATCTTAAAATCATGTCCACTTTTGGACATTGTGGCGGTTTTTTTTTTTTTTTTTTTTTTTTTAATTTTTCTTATCGGTTTTCACCGGAAAAGGAGTTCCGGACAAGAAATATCGCCGCCGACTTTTGATGATGACAGATTGTTAAGATTTGATCTGATGTAGATTTGCTTGGACTGAAAGGGAATGCTCAATATCTCCTATTTGAAGTTTGTGTTCACCCATTGGAATTCTTCGAAATCCAAATTCGTCAACGACGCTGAGGTGCTTGCAAACATGAATGCCGATCCTGACACGTTGCTCAGACCCTGCCGCTAAATGAAGTTTACTAAAGCCTACTAATTGCTTGGTGGCGGAGCTCCGCCCAGGAGGAGGGATTGAGAATACAAGAAGCGTGTGAGACCCATCCAATTTTCCTGTATTCTTTACATCAATGTGAAGATCTAGTGATTGTGTGTTGCAGTTGGTGTACCTGGCCTTGACATCCGTCGAGTTTGTCAAGGCATGGGGGCTGGTGATGAGTAGTGAAACCATTTTCGAAGCTTGGGCTATTTTGTGGGAGAATTTTGTGTAGCTCAAGCCGTGGCCGAAAGGGAACACTACAGGGCCCTTGTAGAACCGGTAGGTTCGGCCAGGGTAGCCACTTGATGGGTCTGCCCGCATGTTCATGTTTGTCATCGGCGCCTTCGCTAGGTACGCCTGTGGGTACCATGTCATGGGCAGTTTTCCTCCTAGACAATACAACAAACACAAGGAGAGCATTAGCCATTTTGTCAATTCAGCCAAGTCGAGCCAAGCCAAATTTAGTTCAATATAATAAAAATAGAGTAGGTGTTGAATTACCTGGACTGGTTGCACCAAACAAAACATCAGCAATGGCAGCTCCGCCAGCCTGGCCAGGATAGCCAGCCCACAGTATGGCACTGACACGCGGATCATTCTTAGCGAAAGACACATCAATAGGCCCCCCGCTCATCAACACTAGCACTGTAGGGCCTTTGGAGGCCATCGCCACCCTTGAAACAAGCTCTTGTTGGTGTCCTGGCAAGAGCAGCCCCACCCTGTCTACGGTCTCTGCTTCAATGGATTGGTCAAGTCCCATCACCAAAACAGTAGCGTCAGCTTGCCGGGCTGCAGCCTCCGCGGCTCCAAAATTCCCGTTGCCATTGCAGGCGACGCCGGCGCACCCATCCTGCTGAATGACCTTAGCATATCTCCCAATGCCTTGTACCGGGGTCGTGTAACCACATGGAACTCCGGCATAATTTCCTATCATCGTAACTGTGACAGCAGAATTTGGCCCGATGACTGCTACAGTCCGGTGGCGAGCGGTGGAAAGTGGCAGCGACGAGGCTTGATTTTTAAGCAGAACGATGCCCTGTCTGGCGGCCTCAAGGGCTAGCTCTTGGTGGGCTGGGGTGCAAACGTCCCCTTTGCCGAGGTTGCCAAATGGGTGGGCCGATGGCTCGCCGTCAAACATTCCGAGCCTCATCTGGACCGTAATTGTGTTTGCTAAGGCATTGTTAACGTCAACCTCACTCAGCAGGCCTTTTGTTATGGCCTGCTCTGTGTGCAGTGCCAAGAAGGGTCCACAGTTCAAATCCAAGCCTGTAAAATCACACATAGCCCTTTTAACACCTAATTATACTTTAGGTCCGTTTTGAGATTGCGGTTTTAAAAATTACATTTTTAAATTTGCTACTTTAAAAAGCGTAAAGACGTTTGATAAAACATGTTAAAAAGTACTTTTTTATCATGCAAAATCGTGATTTTAATTTAAGTTCATACTTTTTTTTTTTTAAAATAAGCATTCTCTAGCTTTCTTATAGAAATCGTAAATTTTTTTCTTACTTTTGAAATCCTAAAGCCAAATATTTTACGTTTTGCGATATCTTTTAAAAACGTAAATTATGACACCGCTATTTGATAGAAAAAAAGCGTGATTTTAAATTAACGAAAAAAGGCACTCAAACCCTATTCGGTTTAGACAGGTGCTTGGACAACTTAAGCAGCCATTTGCTCGGACTGTCCAAACATCAGCCTCAACGAGTGGAGCCCAAGTACCCTTTCAGGTCCAGAGGCTGCCAAAATCCATTAAAAAAATAATAATAATAAAAATAAAAAATAAAAAAGATAATTAGGATTTTCTTTTATCACTAACCTGCTTTGATTGAAGCTGCAGCTGCTCCTTCTGGTGTGTCCGTGTAATGTTGGCTGTTATATAGAACATCTACAGAATCACAGTCCGACACAATGTAACTGTTTGAAAACAAAAAAACGGTTGATTATCAGTTAATGATGCCAAAAATCAGGAGCCGTCCATGTTAGTGAGAATAATGGACGATAATCAACAAGGTTAATATCCAGTACTGTGATGGCCCCTACACGAAGCTGGTAGCTAGGACTCACCCATTTAGGCCCCATTTTCCACGGACAGTGTTCTTAAGCAGATCAGGATCAGCACAGGTGGGCTTTCCGTTGACCTGATTGTATGAGCACATTACACTCGCAACGTTCCCTTCCACCACACATGCCTTGAATGGCACGTTATAAGTATCCTTCAAGTCCTGCTTGCTCACCTGCACAAACACAAATTAAGCAGCTTTTATTAACTAAATAATTCTAAATTAAAGGAGATCGGTTAATTAACAAATTATTTTCATTAAAAATATATATGTGATTTTCATATATATCAAATGTCAGTTTAATGTAATTTCCCATTCTATTAGGGCTAATTAATTCCAATTAGACCTATAAGTCAAATATATACTAATTTCAAAGGCTGCTAGCTAGCTTTGCATTTAATTTATCCATATCGGGTAGCCCTAATTATTCTTATATATATATAATTAGATGTGATGCATGTGATATGCCACTTTAACTGCTTAAGAAAACGACTTCCTCTTTAATTGGGTCCACAGCTTATTAAAATTAATGGATGGTCCTAATTTTATTTATTTTTAGTACTTATTATTATTATTATTATTATTATTATTATTTCAACGTGACACTTAATCTATGGTTTGAACATTGAATGCTATATGTTAAGAGAGGTTGAAAATAGGTTACCTTGGCATTGAAATGGAAGCGGTCGACCCCATTCCATTTATCAAGATCGTAGGCGGAGTAATGTTTGCAACATGCAGCAACTTTAAGCCGGTTTCCATTTCCATTACCTTGGAGTCCTCTGACATATCTGACTGCGTATTTTCCGACTATAATCGGGTCTTCGCCGGGTGTCTCTTGCGCCCTGCCCCATCGAGGGTCTCGGAGCACGTTCACGTTAGGGCTCCAATATGTCAAACCAGCTTTTCCTCCATTGTATATTGCTCTCGCTTCATCTGACACCACCTGCACGTACAATTAATAATAAACTTTATCAAATTATTGTGGTGTATATATATATATATATATATATATATGTGAGCTTTTAGGAGCTAGGAGCTCTTAGCATGGTCGAGTCTATAGTTAATTAGCTAGCTAGCTAGCTAGGATGGCATCACTCGCAATAATTAATTCTTACAAAATCCCCAATAAACGACCACTACTAAATTTTCTTAATTAGCTCCCACATAATTGAGTACTTGTTAAAAAATAAGGGGCCTTTCACCCTTTTATTCCCTTTTCTTCTTCTTCTTCTTCTGTTTTATACTACAACTAAATCGAAGACACCAACCGGTCTTATAATTATATATATATATAAAGTAGTTTTAATTTGAGTAAAGACAAACTAAATTAGTTGGTGATTAATTTTTAGATTTAAAAAAATGGATGAGTCTTATCGTTTTGTCAAAAAAATGGAATCAATTTTGTTGGTTTGATATTTTTATATGATATATAGCCAATGACGGAGGGAGGGGGGGACCAGGGTGGGCCATATATGGTCCCCCCCCAAAAATAAGGAAAAAAAAAAAGGGTAAAGTTTAGTCATAATTTTAGTCATTTGGCCCTCTCCCAAAAAAATCCGGGCCCTACTTTTAGATTTTATAACCATATCCAATAAATTTTTTTTGCCCTATTCTTTATTTTTTGGGTTATACCCATTAAGTTTTTATTTTTATTTTTGGCTCATACTATTAAATGCTCACTTTTTTTGCCCTTAGGTAGTCTTTAGTTTAAAAAATAACAAAAATAATTTTTTTTTCATAAAAAAATTCTAAAGAACTGGAATTTTTTTTTTTTCTTGGTCCCCTCCCATAAAATTTTCTGACTCCGTCCCTGTATATAGCCATCTCCATGGGACCCATAACATGCCCTAGTCTTGTTAGTGCTGAAATAATCATTTTCAGTCGTCCCATTCTGATCGATGTCGCTTCATTACTAAGTTTCTATGGCCACTGATGGTTCATGGTTGAACCGACTCCCTCTCCAATATTATTTTTCATACATTATTAATTATTTTCGCTTATATTGATTTGATATATATATATAGCTTAATGTGTTTTTAAGCATAATTAATATATATATATATAGTACAAAATAAATATCTCGTGAGTCGTGGGTGGAAAGAAAACTTTAATATTTTAACAAATTACAAAAATAATAATTATAAAGTTAAGATAGAGTAGACATGCATGCAAAAAAAGTGTTCATAATTAATGACATCAAAGACTTATCATGAACAAACATCGACGACAATTTGCATGAGCGATAGACAATGTCGTTGAATATGTTTGTTTAATGGGGAAATTGAAACCACCCACATCACACATGCTTTTGGACAAAAAACACCACCATTTAATTTACCAAATGACCTTTTAGACCTTTTCACGGGTCCAATATATTAACCCCAAGTTACGAAAAGAGAATTTCAATAACGAAAAAGAAACCTACTTTTTGTTGTCTTTCGGCAAAGCAAAGTAATGTAAAAAATAAATAAATAATTTTTTTTACTGCATTCGTGATAATAATACTATCATAATATTTTAACTATTTTATTGGGGATGAATAGAAATTATAGAATGAGTATTAATTAGTACGTACCCGTCCGATTTCCTCCCAGAGGGACTCATTGAAGGAAGCAGCGGTGGTGATGACTTGGGGGAAGCTAGTGGCCTCAGGGAAGGCGCCACCAAAAACAACACCGGGGCCAACATTGGAGACACCGTGAAGAGCCTCAGACCACCACTCGTAGCCCTGGATGCCGAGCCTTGGCACAGCGGCGGCATTGTTCACGAGCAGCCTAATCTTCTCCTGAAGCGTCAACCGTCCGATCAAGTCACTCACTCTCACGTGTATAGGCACCGACGCCCGGCAAAACCTCAGGCTCCTCGTCACCCCGTTCTTCGGGTCGCATGCGAAC
Source organism: Carpinus fangiana (assembly GCA_006937295.1). NCBI lineage: Eukaryota > Viridiplantae > Streptophyta > Magnoliopsida > Fagales > Betulaceae > Carpinus > Carpinus fangiana. The sequence goes on from CM017326.1 coordinate 26,248,561, forward strand.
GGCGTGCGCGCTTCAATCCCACAAAACGAAACGCATATAAAAACGGCGACGAGGGAGAGAATTTGCAGCCCATTTTTGTAAGCCATATGTGGGAGGAAGAACGGTAGAGAGAGATGGCTTGGTTTGGGCTTCTGGCTAACTTGTTTATATGTGTATATATAGAGAGGAAGCTAGGCTGGCTGGCTGGCTGGCTGGCAGCAATGGTCCACGTCGATGATATATGTTATTATACATATGGATGAGTCACGAGTGACTCATTGAGTGAGTGAGTATAACAGGCACTCACTCGGACTATAGCTACTGAGTAAATTAAACAAATAGATTGGCCATAATGTTTGGGGAAAGTAAGAAAAAAGTTACGATGAATTACGGATAAATTAAGTTCACGGACGAGCGAATCTGTCTGTTTCTCTCATGTTAGCCGTACTAAATCAATAATTATTTACTATTTTTTTTTTCTAAGCAATTATTTACTAATTTAATTAAGGCAATGCTTAATATAGCAAGCTCGGTTGGTTAAAATGATAAGAATTACCAACAAAAATTTGCTACATACTTGATTATAGCGAATCAATACAAATTAAATAAATCTAATAAAATAACATATATCCCTTATTGTATGAGAAGCGTAAGCTTAATTTAGTTGACAAATTCAACCGAGCGGTGAATAATTAAAAAACTATAAGGTCTTCATATAGTTTATCCGAACAAAAAGAAATGCTAGCTAGTCTCCCGCGTTGAGATGCTTCTATCACCCAATTTCTGGTTGAAATCTTCAATTAATCACGACAGCGAGAAAAATGATAGTAATAATAATAATAATAATTTGTGATAGAAAATAAGTCAAGATTTCTGACTGTTTCTGAAACCTCGTTATCAAAAAGCAGTACTGTTGGGGTAGCCAATAGGCAACCGAGTTTAATTGGTTACAGTTAATTCAGAAAGTCCAAGAAAATTTTGGGCCTCGTGATATACTTGACTGACTAAGTAAGTACGTACACGTCGGCAAAAGATAATCTCGTGATAAAGTTGTCTTGTTGCATTGCACTATATATATAATACTTTATTCTTGTCTTCTGAGGTGCCGTGGCTTCTTAAACGACCAAAAGAAATATATATCATGCGGCTAAATTATAAAAAAAAAAAAAAAAAATTATCCTAAAAGTTGAGATAGATAGGCTTATAATTAACTATATATATATTATTCGGATTCTGTAGTTGGTAGATTTAATTCTATATATAATATCTGAACCACACATCTAGAATTATTCGTTTATTTGGGACCCATCAAAATAATTCTGTTTCTGATTATCAAACAATCAACAACCGATCATCCATTATTCCCCTGCGACGCAAAAAAATAAAAAATAAAAAAGTTATATGCATGTGATTATACCTACCAATTAAGTAGTATGGAGAAATCCCCAAGAAGTAACTCAATCGGCTGAGATTACACCTCATGAAACGGAGGTCACTAGTTCGAATCCCTCATCCCCTTCTCTTGTGTGGACATGTCAAAAAAAAAATAAAAAATAGTATGGAGAAGATTCACAAGAATGTGTTTAATTGGTTGGACACCACACCTTATAAAACGAAAGTCATTAGATCAAATTTATGATCTCCTTCTTTATGCGGACATATATGTCAAAAAAAAGAATTCACCTGCTTATCGCGACTCTTCCATTTAGATGAGTATATATGATCAATTTTCAAAACGTGAGCCATTTATCGAATTATAATATCATTCAGTTTAATTGATATGATTTTTGATTGAATAATGTTAAAAATTATATTTTTATTCCATAATTATTTCATAATGTTGACGTGTTAGTCCTAAATCAGTTCTTAGATCAATCATTGTTAACAAAATAATAATAATAATAATAAAATCCTAAAGATTGAATGGGACTACCATGCACATTAACATTGTAAGATAAATATATATATATATATATATGTTACTCGAATATTTGAGAGATAGCACTTGATTACCCTAGGTCCCTACTCAATGATTCATGTAAGAATATTCAAGTGAAATCATATATAAGTTAGATTGAAAGATGTAAAAAACACTACTTCTTAGTTCTTACCTCAAAAATTTAAGTTAGAAATTTTAAGCTAATAATTAATAAGTGTGTTCCAACACAAAAAATATTTTGAATTGAAAATGAGAGGCGATTATTCATGATCTTTACTCTAAATGTATGATATTATGTTAAAGATAAAAATATACATATATACCTCCTTAAACTACAACTACATTGTCAATGTCCTATCCGAACTATTAATTGTGTCAATGTTCCCTTTAAACTACCAAAACTTTTTAATGTCCACTTAAGGCTAGCAAAAAGACAAAAATTGCTATAAAAAAATTTCAATAAGATAAATTAAAAAAAAAAAAAAAAACTAAAAAACTAAAAAAAGCTAAGCCTTGGTTTTTCAATTTCTTGTATCCTTTTTTAAAAATTTGTTGTTTTTATTTTTCTTTAAATTAGCTTTTAGTATTTTTTTAATATGATTTTAAGATTTTTTTTTTTTTTTTTTATGGAAAATTAAAGATATGTTTGTCATTAGAAAGATATTGACACAATTGATAGTTTAGAAGAAACATTATTTAACTACACCAACATACTCCGGCTATGTATAAAAATATGGAATATATTTTTTTTTTGAATAAATATAAAAATATGGATTTACAATCAATTAATTATGAAAACACTCATAGCTTACCAGACTTCATTGTGAGAAACCATAGATCGAATTAATAGAGCAATTAATAAAGAAGATGGTATATATCATCAAACAATTTTTAATATTTGCCCAGAAAATAAAAATAGTATTTAAAATATATATATATATATATATATATGTTTAAAATGCATGTGTGACGCAGACAAGCATGAATATATATGACAATGGGGAAATGAAAACAAAAAAACAGGACCACTTTTAGGTGTTTGCATCCACCATGTATGTTGCCTCATAAATTCATAATCATATTATATATCCTCTCTCTAACTTTCATAATCTCCCATTTACTTTGTCTCTCTGTCCAACGGTCCAACCATGAAACTAATTTGCATATTGCTTATGTGGTACTCTATCAACAGAAAATAATAATGCCTTTCATGTCACCATATATATATGGCTGCTAAAATTGAAGGGGTTGATGCTCGAGTCAACAGTGACCTCACGTTCGCCTATTAGAGCGGAGCCAGCAAATTAAGAGGAAGAGATCGACGGGATTAGAGAGAACCGACTCCGACATCCAAATCAATAAAAGATCTTCAATTGAAGTGAATCTGATCAGCACAGTTAATTAAGGAAACGGAGATATGCGAGTATGTCTCTCCGAGTATTCATGTCTCTCCCTAAAACAAAACAAAAACAAAGGTGAAAAAGTTGTTTTGGATTTCGCTTGTGGGCGTTGCCAACCATCTCCCAATTATTTCTTATTGCCAATCTATAACTTGACTTTCATGCACAAGTGATGAGTTGGTTGGCTGTCAATGGCCTGTCAACAAGGCCATAAATGGCAATTCGAGAGAGAAAGAGAAAGATTGTGGGCTGCTCGATCGCTCAACTGGCCTAACTTGATCATCAATACATACGGACCCACTAAATATTCCCATCTCTTTGAGAGTTTTACATGTGAAAAATGCTATTTCACCACAATTTCATTAGTCGGTCCTTATTTTTTACTTTTTAAACAGCGTTGATTCAAAGGTCGATGGACACTGATACATCAACTTAGTATAAGAAAAGTGCAATTTGTTATACACCGTTATACTGCCACATCAACATCATAATGAGACGGGAATTGGATGGGTATCACCAATAGAATTTCTCAATTATATATTATATATGGATGAGAAGAAGCAAACAAATCTATCCGAAGACATCATATGCAGACGTATTTGATCAAACCCTTTACACGATGGAGTACTCGCTTTAAGCTACAACAGTTGCATGGCATGGGGTGCTTTGCTAATCGGATATGGCATTCTTATCCTGAAAATATACCTTCATTGGCCCAAAGGATAGCCCTGCCAACTAACCAATTTGTTGCTTTCCTTATCCTCCTCTCTAACTTCCCAACTTTTTGGCAACCTCTTGTATTGGTTTTTACCAAACTTGCAAGAATTGTCAAAAAGAAAAAAAAAACGTTTACACACATTGCTATACTTTGAGCCAATTGCAAGAGCTCAAGTATACGAGAAAGACTATTTAGCATTCTTTGTTGATTGACGTATTTTATTCACCCTAACAAAAAATTAACCGTGATAGAGTTTTTATAGGACCCAATTGTCTAAATAAGTGAGCCGACTCCCCGAAACCTTACTTGGGCTGATGGCTCCTATGAGAATTCTATTACAACAATCTGAACAGAAAAATTACCGTAGATTCTCATTCCAATCTTGTTGCTAATCATGAATTGCTATTTTTATGCCTTGAAAGCTATCATTATGAGAAGATTAGACACCAATAATATTCCTCACAAACTTTCTTGTAATCTTAAATCCCATCTCCCAACTAATTGATTGTACCAATCCTTCGAAAGCACGCGTTAATTAGATTTCTTAAAACCCAATACAAATCACATCAATTAGTTATCTGTCTGTCGAGAACAAGAAGAAGAAAGAAAAATCTTGTATCTTCGTTGAATATGACTGCTGGCCCTCCTAAGCCTTACAAGTCTTAACAACAATCGTATTGGATTGCTTTCAGTGGACTCCATCGTTGGAAAATAACAAGACCCAAATGCCCCCATCGTTGGCCCGGATAAAAAGTGTGGCGTTCTAGAACAACACTTTGATTGGATAATAATTTTCCGTCCCACATCGTTTGCAATCAGATTCTTCGTGCTAATCCATATATCAACATCCGCTCGCACCACATCACGTCTAACACTCATAAATACTGAGAATCGAGCAACTTGCGACGTGGATTTGCTTTTGAAGATATATAGGCTGTGTTTGATAATAGATTGGACTTGAGGAAGTGAATTGATATTGTAACAGATTTGATTGATGTGAGAAAAAAAGTAAAAATGTTTTGTATAAAAAAATATTTTTTTTGTTTTGTTTTGCAGTGATTTTTTTATTTGAATAGTAATAAAAAGTGATTGATGTGATATAAAAAGTAAAAATGTTGGGGTTGATTTTGAGAAGAATTTTTTGGAATTTTAAGTTGGGTCCGGTCAGTCCATCCCCAAATAAGGCCAGAGTTTATTGTTTATATTAACTTTTAGATTAGAGAAAAGTATAAAAAAGTCTCCAAACTATCAGTTGTTTATAATATAGACTTTTAATGTTCAAAAAGTAATAAAGTAGCCCCTTAAATTATCAAAATGTAACAAAAATACAACTTACTTTTTTATATTCTTATAATACCCCTATTCTTTTTACAAATAAAATAATTGGAAAAAAACCAACAAAACAAAAATCATTGTGCGAATATTTATTTATTCTAAAAAACATTTTTTGTGTATTTATTATCCCATTGGTTTTTTTTTATGTATTTTTAAAAAAAAATTAGTTTTTTTTACAATTTTTTGTGGCTTCGGCCCCCACCCCCCATCTGGGGTGGCCGAAGCCACAAAAAATAATTTTTTATTTTTTTAATATAAAATAATATTTTATTATTATTTTTAACTAATGGAACATATGGCTCATTTTTAGTTGTAGGATTTCTAAGAATAAATCTTAGCCATAAACTGGATATTCTTCGATCCAAAATGGACTGGAGAGGATCTTATTCCACATATAACAATCTAACATTTACGACTTATCTATGACATCAAAATTCGCTAACTCATGACTAATTTTCATAGGTTGTATACTTAAGGAAAGAGTATAGTACTATCCCTCAATTTGTGATATACCCTCCAAACTTTTTTTTTTTTTTGAAAAAATATACCCTCCAAACTTAAGATTGCATCAATGTTTCCTCTTCTAAACTACCAAAAATTTACAATATACCCATTTTCTTTTAAAAAATAAAAAGGAGGAAAAAAAATCAGAGGATATTTTTTGTTATTTAGGGGATATTACAATTTTTTAATAATTTGAGTGAGACATTGATGCAATCTTTAGTTTGAAAAGGCTTTGTAAATTGATTATTAGTATGAATGGGGTTATGTGTAGTTTTCCTATAATTAAATTTCATCTCCAAATTACATTGGTTGCCCCTTTCCGCTCTTTTGTTTTGTTTTTTTTTTTAAAAAAAAAAAAATTAAAAAAAAAATCCATCTCCCAATTGATATATATGTAACAATCTTTTCTAAGCTTTAAGGTTCTCCCACCAAGGTAGTAGTTAAGTTGGTAAAAGAGAAAGTCTCCTTCCTCCCTTCATCCTAGTGATCCTGTGTTTGAATCCGCTTGTAGTAATAGTTACGTGAACCAGATGCTACTATGAAATGACTTTATTGATTTACTCCTTTGTGGAGTTGTGGTGACGGACTCGCCTTCTTAGGCAGCAACTATAATTCAAACTGAACATTTCATAGCAGGTGAAAACCCCGATGGTAACACTCAAGGAAGGAAATTACACTAATTGCCTCTTCCCACCTTTTCAATTAAAAAACAAAAACAAAAAAGGTTCAACATGCCACAACTCGATCATGATGCATATGGAATTCCCAATCTTTCTGTTAAATAAAAGAAGACCCAATAAAACAGAATCTGCAGGGTAATTGTTTAACAGGGCACCTATTATACTACGTAATGATCATATTTAATTGGCTTGACACAAATCAATCATGGGGCAACATTAACAACATTGTGGACCATTGACATGGTGATAAAGCTTGAGATAGACGTTATGTAGCTGCAAATTATGTGCCTCAAAAGCTTTATTTCTAAGCATTCATCCAAATACAAGCCCTTCCAAAGGGCCACCAACAAAACATCTTAACAATTGAGAAGCAGTCTTTATCATTTTTTTTCTTCTATTTTTTCGTCACCATCGTACAGTTAGAGCTTACTCATGACTGGAAACATCTCTTTCGCCTTGGCCCTCAGCAAATGCTTCTGTACCTTACCAGTAGCTGTCTTTGGCAATGGTCCAAACACCACTGATTTTGGGACCCAATAAGCAGGCATCTTAGATCTGCAGAACTTCAATATATCTTCTGCCAAATGACGCTCATCAGACTTATCGAGGCCGGGCTTTAAGGTCACAAAAGCACAAGGAGACTCGCCCCATCGCGGGTCTGGCCTCGCCACCACTGATGCCTCCAAAATTGCAGGGTGCAAGTATAGAATATTTTCTACCTCCACGCTACTGATGTTCTCACCTCCAGATATGATGATGTCTTTTGACCTATCCTTTATTTCTATATATCCATCTGGGTGCTTTACAGCAAGATCTCCAGAATGATACCACCCATTTGCAAAAGCCTCCTTATTTGCTTTCGGGTTCTTTAAGTAGCCCTTCATCACAATATTACCACGAAATACTATCTCCCCGATGGTAGTTCCATCAGCAGGGACAGGTTGCATGGTTTGAGGGTTGACAATATCTAGGCCTTCCAAACTAACATACCGAACGCCTTGGCGTGCATTGAGACGGGCTTGGGTTTCGGGGGGCTGTGAGTCCCACTCAGGCTTCCATGCACATACAGTGGAGGGGCCATAGGTTTCTGAGAGACCATAAGTGTGGGTGATACGGAAGCCTTTTTGAGACATTCCCAAGAGAACAGAAGGAGGTGGGGCTGCACCAGCTGTCATTACACGAACAACACGAGGGAGGGGAAGGATAGTTTCTTCTGGTGGGGCATTAACAATGGAGTTGAGCACCACAGGTGCCGCACAAAAGTGAGTCACACCATGGTTGGCTATGGCTGAATAGACCGCCTTGGCTGTAACCTGCAGTGCAAAAATGACCATGAAGGAGCGTAAAATCTATTAAAATCAACAAGCTAGGTATTAGAGGTTAAATTTACTTAATGAAGAATGAATAATTTTTTTCAGACGCTCGACTAAAATATGTTAGGCATATACCAAGCTGGCTGATTTACCTGGCGAAGGCATATGTTTGTACCACAAACAGCTGCAAGAGTCCAAGTGAAACACCAACCATTGCAATGGAACATGGGTAGAGTCCACAGGTATATAGCTCCTTCACTCATCTCCCAGATCATAGGATTACACAAACACATGAGATATGCCCCTCGGTGATGCAATACCACCCCCTTAGGGCTAGCTGTAGTACCAGATGTATAACCCAAAGTAATGCTCTGCCACTCATCCTCCGGTGGTTTCCAAGCAAACTCGGGGTCACCAGTTTCCAGGAATTTCTCATATTCAATGGCCCCTTTTCCCAAAGCATATTTGAGTGTCTTAGGATCACAGCTTTCATCACCTATGACAACTAAAAGTGGAGGCTTATAACTTTTGCTTTTCTCTGCCACGATTTTCAAAGCTTCCTCTGCTAAATCAAAAAATTCTTGATCCACCATCACAGCCGAAGCTAATGAATGACCAAGAAGGAAAGCAATGGTTGATGCATTCAGACGAATATTCACAGCATTTAGAACAGCTCCAGCCATTGGAACCCCAAAATGAGCTTCATACAGAGCGGGGACATTTGGTGCAATTACTGCTACCTATTAGCAAATATCAGAAAGAATAAAAACAAGCATACTAGCTATGATATACCATGAAGAACATAAAATAAAGGCAATGGGTAAAATCCAACTACAAGGCGGAATGTAACTCAGAATCCAAAATGGATAGAGTGATAAGGATCCAAAATGTAACTCAGAATGTTAATAAAATGAAAACTATCAACATAACTAGTGATCCTACAATTCCAGGTAGACCATGATGGGTAGGTAAGTAACCAAAAAAAAAAAAAAAAAAGAACTTAATACAGCCCCAAGATCAAGCAGTTTTTGCCGAACCAATAGCATATAGACAAGAAACCAAATGCAGGAAGCAATAAGCTCAACAATTCAGAGACAAGTATACAAAGTCACATCTTCAAGTGAGATTAGAGTCAAACAACAGAGATCCTCAAAGACATTGAGGGGCATGTATCTTTAATTATTTTGTTACATATCACTATTGTTATGATCCTAAGTATCCTACATGGCTTAAGTACAATCTTAATCATATATATATATATAAGCTCTTGGGAACCCTCCTTGCAAGCCAATTTTCAAGAATGAGTTCTACCTAAAGCTTAAATCATTTGGTGTCAAAGTCACCATCACCTCAAGTACGGGTCAAAAGCAGCTCACCGAGTATGTGATTGAATACCAATTATCTATCAGTATTCAATGACCTAACACTATGCCTACACATAGTTTCAAGGCATTTTAATCTAACCTATAGGTCGTCCCCTCCGTAACTCGACCTCAAAGCCGCAACTCATTCAATCCCATACTCGACGAGCTGCGTCCGATTCCATACTTGACGTAAAAGTAGCTTTGATTAAATGATTCAAACCTTAGGTAGAATTCATCCTTAAAAACCGGAATAGATCCTCTTCATTTCAAATCAAATGAAATGATGACAATGTTAGCACATCTTTTAAAAAATTTAAATAATGTGAAATCATTTATACCGTTAAATACATCAACTTAAATCATAATCATGAATTGATACAATCCATTTCAAATGAAATGGTGAGGATCCTTGTCCTTGAAAATTGACTTGGAAGGAGAGAGTATCCAAAAGCTTATTATACACATGATTAAAATTATACTTTAAGTCATATGGGATACTTTAGAATCGTAACGACCATCTTCATTGTTGTTTTCTTTCACTACTTATGAAGCACCTCAACAATTCAGAGACATGTATGCAATGTCTTAAAGCAAGATTAGTCTCAACCAACAAAAATAATGAGGGACAAGTATTTTAGGTAATTTCTTGCATATCGCCATCCTCATTGTTTCTTTTCACTACTTATTGTTCCCTTGAACGACAACAATGTCACATTCCACTTGTTTCAAACTACTTTTCTCAACACATATACATACAGTGAAAGCATACCTGGTGGTATAGAGGTGACTATTTCCAAGGGGCCTAGTTTAAGAATTTCCTATTAATCAATGACACCCTTGGAACCTACCAAAACGCCCGAAGAGGCTAATGACAACCGAAACACCTGTTTCCCACTTTCTTTGCATATATTTATAATGGCAAGAAGTAGGCATGTCCAGAAATACGACCCAAAACTTGAGGAAGTGTAAAGCTGTAAAAGCTGACGCACAAATCCCAGGCGAAACGTGAGAAAAATGTCAAGCAACCCACAAAACAACTAGTGCACTCTAAAATATAACACGCCATTGTTGTCATGTTCCACAATGGCTTGATTCCCATGAGCCAAAATCAATAAATAGGGTTGCAAGACATTGATTAAACATTAAAAAAATTGATCACACATGTTAGTGTCGGCCAGGGGGTGATATTTTTAGATCATGGATCCTTGATACAAACTTTTGTGACCGTGTGATGCAACAGTTGAGTTGTCACGCTGCAATCATCACACAGTTCCAATCCCGTAACTGGGTACCACCACCCCATGAATACAGTACATGTTGCTACACTTTCTATAATAGAAGCGATTCAAACCGTTCATTTATGTTGTGACCCCCACTGAGGGCCATGCCGATGCGGGAACCACATAAGCACCCACGTATCAAACATTCTAGATAACAAGTACGGCAGTGCCACGTAGGTCTCTATTCTAAATATAAAAAGCCAAAAGTTTAGTTGTCCAGCTTTATATTTTCTTCATTTTTCGTTCCATCGTGCAATCACTTCGATATAAAAAAGTGGTAAGGGCTATTTTTTTTAAAAAAAGAAAATAATATCTAAATAACACCGAGCATTAACATTAAAAAATAAAAAATAAAAAATTGCTAGCTGCATTCCTAGTGTCCACCAAGTCATCAGAGAATATTATTTTCTAAAAATTAAGTAAAAGAAATATGATTTTTTTTTTTTTTTTTAGAAAATAATATTAACCTATAGGATTAGGAAGTCAGAATAACACCTAGTATTTTCTAAAAAAATTTAAAAATGTTAGGTAGTCCTCCAATGTTCTTCTATATCTCCGGATCTCGGATGAAAATTATTTCATATAAACAAAGTGAACAATTTCATTTTATTTTTTAACCGGAGGACTCAAGAAGAACATCATAGAGGACATGGTATTCCCAAAAAAAATTGGCTCAAATCAACACAAAATCTACCAAAAAATTAACTTCCTAATTAAGCAAGTAAACAAAAGCTAAATCAAGCTAATCCGAAAAGGCAAGTAAACAAAAGCTAAATTTAATATACAGTTTTTTATTTTTTTTTAATATATCCACGCAAGGGTAGGGGGTAAAATTTAATATACAGTTAAGCCAACTTATTGCTGGGAAAATTTCAGCCAAAGAGATATTTTGGAAAAATATCCCTTTTTTTTTTCACTCAAATCCTTTGACTTTTTCATTTCTTTCAAAAACCAATCGGTCATAAAGAGGTAGGTCAATCAGTTAAGACCACGTCTTATGAAGAGGAGATGATCTCCTTTCCCTCTTAGCTCTTAGATGGACATGTAAAAAAAAAAATAAATAAACTAAAACAATTGGAAATATCAGAGCAAGCCATCTCGCTTTCTCTTATCTTATCTTCTCCTATTTTTATTTTCCCTTTTTTTTTTTCAGTTCATTTTCCCGGGAAACAAACCGGAGTGATGATAGGATAAGGGGACGAGAGTTACCGTGCAGCCGAGGCCGATGGAGTGGTTGGAGAGAGCGGAGGCCAGTCGGCGACAACGCTGGTAGGTCTCCCGCCACGTGTAGCACCGAGATCCGTGGACCACCGATGCTCTAGTCGGGTGCACCACAGCCGCTCTGTCCAGAAGCCACAGCGGCGTCAAAGCCATGTGGTTCGCCGCATTTTTCGGCAGATCGTCTATGTCTCTCCCCGCCACCATGTCTCTCTGTCTCTCTCGTCGTAGTTTCGAAGTTATTCAGATTGTAGTTAGGAGTTTATATAGACGCCTAGGAGACTGTGACAGTGTATGATCCGACGGCTCTGGATTGCTCACAGGTCTGTTCGTGCCACGCAGGATCACGGCTTGTTTGGACCTAGTCAGCTAAAACTTTTTTTGTTTTTTTTGGATAAATTCAAAATCAGTAATTAATCTAAATTATAAATTAGTTCTTATCGTATCAAAATAAATTTAGAAATATATGTGGTATGCCCAAAAAAAAAAAAATTAGTCCACTTCGATAAAGTATTCGACGAATTCCTTTAAGTGTAATGTAAGGGCTAATAAAATAACATGTGTTATATTTAATAAAAAATTTTAATATAAAAATTTTAAATTTGTTTTTAAAAAATGATAAAAATGAAAGGGCAGAAGCCAAATCTAGGGGTGGCCTGAGAGCACCCTGTGGGCGGCCTAATTGATTGAGGTTGCCTGAAATTGAGATGCATTTTTGTCACTTGGGGAAATTGTAATTCGGGGACATTATAAATTGAGTTTAGTTTGGAAAAAATATAATCATTTCCATTAAAAATGAAATTGACAGTATCCTGTTCATTATCAGAATTTAAGGTTAATGCACGTGTATATGTAAATTAAATAGAGAAATGTCCTTATCTTTTTAAAATCAACCATTAAATTTGTAGAACCTGTATAAGTGATTTATATATATTGTTAAATGCACTAATTTTAAATATGGATAATGTATTAACTATAAAATAAATAATATCTATTTTTATTTGAAATAGACAGAATTGTTATCACTTTTGAGGAGAGTAAGTAAGAAAATTGTATTTCTCTTTTAGATTGAAACGAAACAACGTTGTTTAGGAACTTTCTAGGAACTTGGCCCAGAAAGGAAATGCTTGAGAGTTGAGAGAGTAATTGTCAAACTTGCTGTCAAATAGTTATAAAGAAGTGAATGATCATTATAAACTTTATAAAATTACCCAGACGGGCCGGACTAAGACATTCTTTGGACATTAAGTCCTATACAACCTGTACATCTATATAAGGTAAAAACATAAATTAAGAAACAAAATTACTTTGATTTTACATAAATTTAAGTCTTATCTAAATATGCTTCACAATAGCTTTCATTACCTTTTCCTACATTATTAAAATATTAATTTTTTTTTTTTACAAAATACAAATTTCATACATACCTACTCATTTTTTACAAAATCTTAACACAATCCTTAATGAAAGACAAAAAAATGAAAGATGAAGGGAAATATAAATGTTTATATTAAATAAGAAAAATGCTAGGGGTTAGTAATGCATAAGGTATTAACCGCCTACTCCTAGCATTTCTCTTATAATGAATAAGGAAGCTCTTGGGGTTCTCAAGAGGTAGCTCAATCGGCTGTGAACCACGCCTTATAAAGCAAAAGTTACAAGTTCGAATCCTCCCTCCCCTTACCCTTGTGTGGACATGTCAAAAAAAAAAATAAAAATAAAATAAGAAAGCTGTTGCATGTGACTTTTCGTGGTATTTTTTTAGATTTTTCCTATAAGAAATTAATTGAATTAGCTATATATAGGGTGTCTATTGCTTGTGCTTCCCATATGCAATCCCTATAAAGTATTTTTACACTTCCTAACAAAATCACAAACAAGCAATGAATAATAACGGATTGAGATTCCTTCAAATTTTCTAAAATATAAGATTCTCAGATTTTTTTTTTTTTAATATGAGCCCTCCATTACATTTAATAGCCCAAATAAAAATAGATGTTTGTGTGTTGCTGAGTCAAGTAATTTTAATTTTCAACATGTCAAACTCATTTGCCTCGGTAACACACAAATATCTGTATTTATTTAGACCGTTAGATGTAATGAATGACTCAGCTTTTAAAATCTAAGAATATCATATTCTAGAAAATCTCAGGGGATCCAAAAAAAAAAAAAAAAAAATCTAACAATATTAGTTAAAATAATTAAATGGTTCAGATCTGTCATAATAAATATCAATTTTCTCTCTCTTCCATTACTTCATTTATTTATTGGCATTTATTATGATAAATCTAAACCCTTAAATTAGTTCAATTATTTATTATGATAAATCTTCACCATTCAATTTATAACAGCATATATGATGTTATTTCAATAACAACATGTAAGCCAGATCCTTAGGAACTTAACCAATTGACCACACTACATAATAAATGGCAATAAAAGCTTAGTAGGCTATTAACGAATTCGTATGCATGCAATGGAAAGATTATGATTCTCTCCATTTTATGGTTAGTTTTAAAGTTTGTAGCTTTTTTATTTTATTTTTTATGTCCACATAAGAGGGGTGAGGGGAGATTTAAACTATTGATATCCGCTTCATGAGACGTGATTCCTAACTGATTGAGCTATATCTTTTACATTTAATGATATAAATGATGTTAATAGTTTTTTTTTTTTTTTAAAAAAAAAAATGTAAATAATGGAGCCACCAAAACCTAGAAGGAGAGCAGCGCAGGGAGAGCATAGTAGAGTGAGAGAAGGTAGTAATGACTCCCTCCTCCCCACCCCATTTCTCCTTCCCCTTTCCCCTTCATTTTTCCGACATCCACCAAAGATTGACTAAGGTGCATGTGTTAATTAATGATCCTCGAGTTGCTTTCTAGCTATAGGTGGTTGGCCAATGGTGGTGCGTGGAATGCATGAAGGTGTGTAGGATTTTTGTTATTTTATTTTTGTTGATTTAAAATAAGAACGTGTTCTCTCTAGATTTGCTATTAATAGTGATCTATGGGGGGTGAAGTTTTATTCCTTTTTTTTTAGGTTTTGTTTTCACAAATCTTTAAGAATAACGGAATTGGTTTCTGATCGGTTTTTTGTTTTCTTATGATTCCTTTTTCTATGAGCAAACCATACATCGATGACAAAGGAATTATCAGGCATAAAGAAGAATTGTCACCATGATGTAGGCAGCGAAGATGATTGCAATTGATAAAGAACTAGTAGAGGAGATAAAAGAGCCATGGAATCAATGACCTGGCAACGGATAGAGATATGATTCATTGAAATTTGCTGTAGATCTGAAACTGATTAGGACGGTGACTTTTCATAAATATTGTCTTATAATAAAGAACTAGTAGAGGAGATAAAAAAAAAATAAAAGGCCATGGAATCAATGACCTGGCAACGGATAGAGATATGATTAATTGGAATTTACTGTAGATCTGAAACTGATTAAAACGGTGACTTTTTATAGATATTGTCTTATAATAGCCTAATAGGCTATTGTGTATATCATAGATAATGTTTGAGTTGTGAAGATTCCAAATTGTATTTTTAGCATTGTACGAGCATTTTGCCCCATTTGATTGTTAAACTAATAAAGAGATAATTCGTTTTAAAAAAATATATTTAAATAATGTGATATTATATGCACCGTTAGATGCACTGTAACGCCCCAGGTTCTAAAGCTAGAGCAATTGGGAGAAATTGGAACATATTCTTAATAAAAAAGTACTAAAAACTGTGTTTTTGGAGAATGCTTGAAAGTTAAGTTTTTTTTTTTTTTTTTTAAGATGAAAGTCCTATTTCTCAACATAATTTCAAATGGAATTTAGGTAAAACAAGCAAATGCACTTGAACAAAGTCATCTATTGTTAGAGGACAAGCTTTCTGTTGTCAGCCTGCTATCTGTTCAACAGATGCCCCAAGTACAAAAGAAAATATAGTTCTGTATGTGTAGATAGACTAGTATTGTGACCATATTTTTACACAGACCGACAGAATGAAGTCTAATAGACTAACTCCACTTATATATAGGGTGAGAGTACAGACTTCCTCGTGTATCCACAAAAAAATTGTCCCAACCCATCATTAGCCCAAAAGACAATGACTATGACAATCACACAAAAGGTATTAAATACAACAATTTCCAACTGTGACAACTTAAGTCATCCAATCACAAAACAAACACAAATAAGCATTACAAAACAAAACCCGGTACAAATGTGTTTGCAAGTAATAAGTTAAGAATATACCAAGATGATTCATAACATATAACATAACAAGCACTTCAAATCACATAATTAACCTAGGCAAATAGAATGCAAATGTAATACACGAATAACACAAATAGTTATCACTATGT